>JALMGA010000003.1:34351682-34965016 GCA_023333525.1 Aspidoscelis tigris stejnegeri | reverse complement strand
TTAGGGTTAGTTTTTGGGTTAGGGTAACGTTTAGGGTAAGGTTTAGGTTTAGGTTTAGGGTTAGGGTTTGGTTAGGGTTAGGTTCAGTGTCAGGTTTAGGGTCCTGGTTAGGTTTAGGGTTATGGTTGGGTTAGGGTTATGGTTGGGTTAGGGTAGGATTGTGTTAGGTTTAGAGTTAATGTTAGGGTTAAGTTTAGGTTCAGTTTTAGGGTTGGGTTAGTGTTAGTGTAAGTATTAGGGTAAGGGTAAGGGTTACGGTTAGGGTTGGGTTAGTGTTAGGGTTAGTTTTAGAGTTTTTGTTAGGGTTAGGGTTACTGTTACAGTTAGGGTTAGGTTTGGGTTAGGGTTAGGGTTAGTGTAGCGCTTAGGGTTAGGGTTAGGGTAAGTGTAAGTGTAAGTGTACGTGTAAGGGTAAGGGTAAGGGTAAGGGTAAGGGTAAGGGTAAGGGTAAGGGTTAGGGTTAGGTTCAGTGTTATGGTTATGGTTAGGGTTAGAGTTACGGTTAGCTTTAGGTTTAGGGTTGGGTTAGTGTTAGGGTTAAAATAAGGGTAAAAGTTAGGGTTGGGTTAGGGTTAGGGTTAGGGTTTTGGTTACGGTTATGGTTACGGTTACGGTTACAGTTAGGGTTGGGTTAGGGTAAGGGTTTAGGGTAACGGTTAGGGTTAGGGTTAGGTTCAGTGTTAGTGTTATGTTTATTTTTATATTTATGTTTAGGGTTGGGTTAGGGTTAGGTTAGGGTTGGGTTAGGGTTAGGGTTAGGGTTTCGTTTAGGGTTAGTGTTAGTGTTGGATTAAGGTTAGGGTTAGGGTTAGGCTTTCATTAGGATTAGCGCTAGGATAATGGTTAAGGTTAGAGTTAGGGTTAGGATTAGGGTTGGGTTAGGCTTAGGCTTAGGGTTGTGTTAGGCTTAGGCTTAGTGTTAGTGTTAGTTAAAGTGTTAGTGTTAGGGTTGGGTGACGGTTAGTGTTAGGGTTTCAGTTAGGCTTAGTGTTAAGGTTACGGTTAGGGTTAGGGTTGGGTTAGGATTAGGGTTAGTGTTAGGGTTAGGGTTAGGGTTACGATTAGGGTTATAGTTGACTCTTTGTGTTTCGGTTAGGCTTCGGCTTCAGCTTTCATTTACGGTTAGGGTTAGGGTTAGGGTTAGGGTTAGGGTTAGGGTTAGGGTTAGGGTTTCGGTTAGGGTTAGGGTTAGGGTTTCGGTCAGGTCTAGGGTTAGGGATAGGGTTAGAGTTGGGTTATGGTTATGGTAACGGTTAGGGTTACGGTAGGTTAAGGGTAAGGGTAAGTGTTAGGGTTAGGGTTAGGGTTAGGGTAGGGTTAGGTTAGGGTTAGGGTTAGGGTTAGGGTTAGGGTTAGGGTTAGGGTTAGGATTGGGTTAGGGTTATGGTTAGGGTTAGGACTAGGATTAGGGTTAGGGTTAGGATTAGGATTAGGATTTCGGTTAGTGTTAGTGTTAGGGCTAGGCTTAGGGATAGGGATAGGGATAGGGATAGGGATAGGGATAGGGATAGGGTTAGGTTTAGGGTTTGGGTTAGGGTTGGGTTAGGATTAGGATTAGGATTAGGGTTAGGGTTAGGGTTAGAGTTAGGGTAACGGTTAGGGTTAGGGTTAGAGTTAGGGTTGGGTTAGGGTTAGGGTTAGAGTTGGAGTTAGGTTAGGGTTAGGGTTGGGGTTAGGGTTAGGGTTAGGGTTAGGGTTAGGGTTAGGGTTAAGGTTTCGGTTAAGGTTAGGGTAACGGTTAGGGTTAGGGTTGGGTTACGGTTCGTGTTCGGGTTCGGGTTCGGCTTGGGCTAGGGTTAGGGTTACAGTTAGGTTTAGGTTTAGGGATGGGTTAGTGTTAGTGTTAGTGTTAGGGTATGAGCAAGGGTAAGGGTTAGGGTTAGGGTTTTGGTTTTGGTTAGTTTTAGGGTTAGGGTAAGTGTAAGGGTTTCGGGTTAAGTTTCGGGTCAGGGTTTGGGTGAGGGTGAGGTTGGGGGTCACCAGAACATGAGGAACTGCAGTAAAGGGTCGTGGCCTTAGGAACGTTGAGAACCACAGGCCGAAAGGAGATGAATGGTAGCAAATTTATCAGAGTGGCTTGCTTCTCAGCCCACATAATCATAACTAATATTGCCCACATTTAAAACTGCCATGATGGACAATGAGGGCTTTTACACAACTTTTTTTATTTTTTACTTTAAAAGCACGTGGTAAGATAAAAGAAGTTGTGGGTGTGGGCTTTTTGTTGAAATGCATTCATGTAGCTTTAAGTCGGATGGAAGCAAAGAGGGTTTTTGTTTTGCTGTAGCTTTATTGATCGGGAATTTTAGGGATTCCAATCCATGGCAGGTGGTGAAGTGGAAGACAGGAGTTAGGGTTAGGGTCAGGGTTAGGTCCAGTGTTGGGGTTAGGGTTAGGGTTACGGTTTTTGTTAGGGTTAGGGATAGAGTTAGGGTTAGGGTTTGGATTGGGTTAGGGTTATGGTTTCGGTTAGGCTTAGGGTTGCGTTAGGATTAGGATTAGGTTAACGGTTAGGGTTAGGGTTAGGGTAAGGGTTAGGGTAAGGGTTAGGTTTAGGTTTAGGTTTAAGTTTAGGGTTAGGGTTAGAGTTGGGTTAGGGTTAGGGTTGGGTTAGGGTTAGGGTTAGGGTTAGGGTTAGGGTTAGAATTAGGAATAGGTTTAGGGTTACGGTTAGGTTTAGGGTTGGGTTAGTGTTAGTGTTAGGGTAAGGGTAAGGTTTAGGGTTAGGATTAGGGATAGGGTTGAGTTAGTGTTAGTGTTAGTGTTAGGGTTAGGGTTAGAATTTTGGTTAGGGTTAGGGTTACACTTACGGTTACGGTTATAGTTAAAGTTAGCGTTAGGGTTGTGTTAGGATTAGGATTAGGTTAACGGTTAGGGTTAGGGTTAGGGTAAGGTTTAGGGTAAGGGTTAGGGTAAGGGTTAGGGTAAGGGTTAGGTTTAGGTTTAGGTTTAGGTTTAGGTTTAGGGTTAGGGTTAGGGTTAGGGTTGGGTTAGGGTTAGGGTTGGGTTAGGGTTAGGGTTAGAATTAGGAATAGGTTTAGGGTTACGGTTAGGTTTCGGGTTGGGTTAGTGTTAGTGTTAGGGTAAGGGTAAGGTTTAGGGTTAGGATTAGGGATAGGGTTGGGTTAGTGTTAGTGTTAGTGTTAGTGTTAGTGTTTGGGTTAGTGTTAGAGTTTTGGTTAGGGTTAGGGTTACATTTACGGTTACGGTTATAGTAACAGTTAGCGTTAGGGTTGTGTTAGGGTTAGTTTTTGGGTTAGGGTAACGTTTAGGGTAAGGTTTAGGTTTAGGTTTAGGGTTAGGGTTTGGTTAGGGTTAGGTTCAGTGTCAGGTTTAGGGTCCTGGTTAGGTTTAGGGTTATGGTTGGGTTAGGGTTATGGTTGGGTTAGGGTAGGGTTGTGTTAGGTTTAGAGTTAATGTTAGGGTTAAGTTTAGGTTCAGTTTTAGGGTTGGATTAGTGTTAGTGTAAGTATTATGGTAAGGGTAAGGGTTACGATTAGGGTTGGGTTAGTGTTAGGGTTAGTTTTAGAGTTTTTGTTAGGGTTAGGGTTACTGTTACAGTTAGGGTTAGGTTTGGGTTAGGGTTAGGGTTAGTGTAGCGCTTAGGGTTAGGGTTAGGGTAAGGGTAAGGGTAAGGGTAAGGGTAAGGGTAAGGGTAAGGGTAAGGTTTAGGGTTAGGTTCAGTGTTATGGTTATGGTTATGGTTAGGGTTAGAGTTACGGTTAGCTTTAGGTTTAGGGTTGGGTTAGGGTTAGGGTTAAAATAAGGGTAAAAGTTAGGGTTGGGTTAGGGTTAGGGTTAGGGTTTTGGTTACGGTTATGGTTACGGTTATGGTTACGGTTACATTTAGGGTTGGGTTAGGGTAAGGGTTATGGTAACGGTTAGGGTTAGGGTTAGGTTCAGTGTTAGTGTTATGTTTATTTTTATATTTATGTTTAGGGTTGGGTTAGGGTTAGGTTAGGGTTGGGTTAGGGTTAGGGTTAGGGTTTTGTTTAGGGTTAGTGTTAGTGTTGGATTAAGGTTAGGGTTAGGGTTAGGCTTTCGTTAGGATTAGCGCTAGGATAATGGTTAAGGTTAGACTTAGGGTTAGGATTAGAGTTGGGTTAGGCTTAGGCTTAGGGTTGTGTTAGGCTTAGGCTTAGTGTTAGTGTTAGGGAAAGTGTTAGTGTTAGGGTTGGGTGACGGTTAGTGTTTAGGGTTTCAGTTAGGCTTAGTGTTAAGGTTACGGTTAAGGTTAGGGTTGGGTTAGGATTAGGGTTAGGGTTAGGGTTACGATTAGGGTTATAGTTGACGCTTTGTGTTTCGGTTAGGCTTAGGCTTAGGCTTTCATTTACGGTTAGGGTTAGGGTTAGGGTTTCGATTAGGGTTAGGGTTAGGGTTAGGGTTATATTTACAGTTAGGGTTTGCGTTATAGTTGGCTTAGGGTTAGGGTTAGGATTAGGGTTAGTGGTAGGTTTAGCTTCAGGGTTAGGTTTACGTTAAGGGTTAGGGTTAGGGTTGGTTTAGGGTTAGTGTTAGGGTTGGGTTAGGGTTATGGTAACGTTTAGGGTAAGGGTAGGATCAGGGTTAGGTTCAGGGTTAGGGTTAGGGTTGGGTTAGGGTTTTCATTTACGGTTAGTGTTAGTGTTTGTTCTAGTGTTAGTGTTAGGGTTTCAGTTAGGGTTAGGTTTACAGGTAGGCTTATTTTTAGCGTTTGGTTAGGGTTAGGGTTGGGTTAGGATTGGGGTAGTGTTAGCGTTAGGGTTACCGTTAGGTTTAGTGTTAGTGTTAGTTTTAGCGTTAGTGTTAGTGTTAAGGTTCGGTTCAGGTTCGGGTTCAGGTTCGGGTTCGGGTTAGGTTAGGGTTAGCGTTACGGTTAGGGTTTCAGTTAGGGTTTGGGTTCGGTTAGGATTGGGTGGGTTGGGTTAGGGTTAGGATCAGGGTTAGGGATAGGGTTATGGTTATGGTTATGGTTATGGTTATGGTTACTGTTAGGGTTAGTGTTATGGTTAGTTTAGACCAGTTAGCTTAACGTCGATTCCATGTAACGTGTTGAAAATCATCATTAAGGACAAAATTCGTGTGCAGATGGAGGAGCAAGCTTTGGTGAACTAAAGCCAGCATGGCTTCTGGCAAGGTAAATCATTCCTCACAAACTTGTTGGAATTCTCTGACAGTGTCAATAAACACGTGGAAAAAGGTGAGCCAGTAGACATTGTCTATCTGGACTTTCAGAAGGCTTTTGACAAAGTCCAACATCAAAGGCTACTGAGTAAACTCATCAGCCATTCTGTCTGAGATGGTTTAGGAGATCCTGCCTTGAGCAGGGGGTTGGACTCGATGACCCAGGAGGTCCCCTCCAACTCTACCATTCTATGATTCTATGATTCTATGATTCTAGGTTCTGTCCTGGATTTGTGCCTGGCTTAAGGGCAGGAAGCAGAGAGTAGTAATAAATGGCAAATTCTTAGGATGGAACGAGGTCAAAAGTGGGGTTCCTCAAGGCTCAGTGTTGGGACCAATGCTTAATTTATTCATCAATGATCTAGAAGAAGGTCTACATAGTACAATAGCAAAACTTGCTGATGAAACTAAATTATTTAGGGTAGTAAAATTCGAAAGATATTGCCAAGAGCTCCAGTGGGATCTCTTAGCACTGGGTGAGTGGGCAACCAAGTGGCAAATGTGCTTTAATCTTAACAAGTGCAAAGTAATGCACATCGAGGCCTAGAATCCAAATTATGTCTATAAACTGAAAGGGATCTCGGGGTTTGGGTGGACAGTTCAATGAAGGTGTCAACCCAGTGTGCAGCAGCTGCGAAAAAAGCAAATTCAATGCTGGGAATAATTATGAAGGGAATAGAAAATAAGTCAGCAAGTGTCATTTTGCCTCTTTATAAATCTATGGTGAGGCTACTTTTGGAACATTGTGTACAATTCTGTTCACCACACCTAAAAAAGGCTATTGTGGAACTGGAGAAGGTGGAAAGAAGGGCACCCAGAATGATTAAGGGGCTGGAACACCTCCCTTACGAAACCAGGCTGCAACATTTAGGCCTCTTCAGTCTGGAGAGACGGCGTTTAAGAGGGGACCTGATTGAAGTATATAAAATTAGGCATGGTAGAGAAAAGGTGGATAGAGAAAATTTCTTTTTTCTATCACACAATATTAGAACCAGGGGCACTCTTTGAAGCTGTTGGGTAGGAGAGTCGGGTCCAACAGGGGGAAGTATGTCTTCATGGTCATCGGCTTATGGAATGTGCTGTCAGAAGAAGTGGTGACAGCTACCAGTCTAGATGGCTTTAAGGTAGGGTTAGACAAATTTATGGATGACATATGTATCAATGGCTACTAGCATGAATGCCTAGGTGCATCTTTCAGGCTGGGGGGGACGGGGACTGGGGCGCTTCTAAGGCCATTTGCTGGGATTCTAGAGCAGGAATAGGTTTGTCCTTGTCTCTGCTTGAGATGCCCATGAGCATTTGGCAGGCCACTGTGTGTGACGGGATGCTGGACTAGATGGGCTGTGGCCTGATCCAGTAGGGCTTCTCTTATGTTCTTATGAATCTGCATATTAGCAAAACCTATAAGAGACACCTTTTCAACTTCACCTAAAAATAAACTATTAGAAAACTTTCAGTGTTTTCTTTTGTATTCAGCATTATAACACACCAAAACATCAGACAGTTTCTGTCTTTTACTTTCAGCATCATTGAACAAAAATGCCCTTCCTTAATTAATCAATGTAAACGCTGGTTGATTCATCTACCCATTAAGCTGATTAAGACTTTGAGACCCTCGTATCCTGAAAATTTAGGCCATTTATCTTTACAGGTGCAGACTAGAGGAGTACAAATTGAACTACAATGGGATAATTTTAATCAGCTGCCCCAGAAAATGCAGATTAAATTATAAGACTCCCCTGAATTTAAAAAGCAGCAATCTGTGTCTGCCTCCAGACAGCAGCTGGATATCCCACTAGCAAGTGATAGTCTGAAGTATAGCCCCTCCAGCATTTGCTTGTTAGCCTGCCAGTGTTGTCTTTGAATATTTTATTTGCAAACACATCAGGCATGTAGGGGGAATATAGTGGAACTATAGTGGAGTTGGCACAGATTAATGTGGCAATCCCACCACAGTGCAAACATAATTGCACTATATTCCCCCAGTCTGGATGTCTGTATACATGTTTGAGGTGGTTTTGGGGGCAAGCCACATATTATGAGTACCTCAGTTGTGGGTTTCCCAAATTACTTTTTTAACAGCCATTGAACAGATGTTCAGTTGATTTAAACTTCAGTAATTTAATAAAAACGATAGAAAGCATTGGAGGAACAGCTTCCATGAGCAATGTGTGGAATCTGGCATATGCACAGATTGTCTATCAGGTTTCTAGACTGTGATTTATGGGGACTAGGTTGAAACTGCATAGTACATCAGTAAATGCGTATACTCGACCTTATTTAATATCTGGAGATCCCTTAGATGTCATTTTTTCCTACTAGCCATCAGCCCCCACTAGGTTTCTTGGTAGTTTTGAAAACTGGGATGGGGTAGGACACAACTTTGGAGAAGATCTTGATCACTGTAACTTAGGAATATGTGGGTTTTAGTTACCCCTCCCCCTCAAACTCTGGTGGGGAGACGATGGAAATGGAGTATTGGGAGTGGTTGTGTGTTAAGCATTAAAGAGGCATGATATTTAAGAGAATATGTCCTGCTTACTGATTCTTACTTTATTATCTAGGCTTCCACAAAAGCCTTCTCTCAAAACATAAGTTTCTGAACTCTTTGTCACATATTCTGCAAATCCTGAATTTCTGGAGATTAACTTGATTGACAGAACATTTTCCATTGCTGCTTTACATCTACTTCCCAACTGTTACTCTACATCATGATTTAGTTTTGCTATTGTTTTCTCAATAGAACCCAGTGGACTGGGTTTGAGGGGTTCCACCAACTGGTTGAACTTCTCAAGTTGATGAAGAACAACTCAAGTAACTAATTGCACTGGGTGAGAATGTGGCTCACAGCATTGTCTAATCAACTGGTGGCTTCCTGCACCATCCCATTCTTTGCTTACAACTCTGTTTTGCTGGTTTTGTTATATGGTTTTAATATGACTTATATTTAGACCTATTTTGTAACATGTCCCCAGGCTAAATAATGTAGGGCAGGCTATAAATGTAAATAAGTTTGACCGTGTTGCTCTAGTCTATTGGCACAAGACACAAATTCCTCCCTGTGTAATTTGTACTGTAGCACCAGCTGATTATCCTCCAGGTCTTCCAGTCCTAACAAGAAGTCAGGACAGTGCATACGTATTGCAAGAGTGGGTACTCCCGGGAAACACTGAGGTTACCAGTAAAGGTAAGTTAATCAATTGCTTAGGGAATACCTAATGCTAAAATAGGAATTTGTGAAGAAGCTGCAGAGAAAAAAGAGCATGATCTGGGTCAGTTAGTGCAGCACTTGGGACAGCTCCTAAGCATCAGAGAACAGTTAATTTACAACTTCAGTTTCCAAAGCCAGACTGAACTTGAACACCATCAGATCTCATAATCTGTATGAAAAATATCAGTCCTCTAAATTATCCAGATTCCTTTCCCTGTACTCCCATTTTACCCTCTCAAGCTCGCCAATGTGCTTTGTGGCTTCCTGTTTGAGTTTTCACAGTATGTGTGGGAAATATTTTTTTACACCTTGCATAGTTAAACTTCACTACAACGAGATGTGGTGTTGGGAACAAGCTTTGATGGTTTCAAAAAAGGTTTTGAACCAAATCATGAAGGTCAGGACTATCAATAGCTTTGAACCCTGGTAGCAGTAGGAAGTGGTATGCCTCTGAAGGTCAGCTGCTGGGAGACTGCAGGCAAAGCAAGTTGTGAGCTTATATCCTGCGGGTAAGTTTCCAAGTGCAGCTTGTTGGTCTCTATGAGAGCAGACTGTTGCACTAGATGGACCAAAGATCTGATCCAGTGGGGCATTTCTTATATTCTTATGTACTTATTGCTACCCTGACAACATGGAATTCTTGGTAGCAAAGGAAATGTTTCGTTCAGTTACATTTCCTTGAGGACCAGAGCTCACACTAGCTATTCTGCAGTTCCCCCATAAATCTCTAGGGAGAGAAATAACTGCTATTTACAATATTAACACTGGGGGGGGGGAATTAAATACACTAGTTTTGCTTAGCTTGTAGGCCTTGGAAACACTTGATACCCTCAGGGGACAGACTAGAAGTCCACAGAGGACAGTGTGGGTGGTGCACTTAAAAATTCCATGTTTTATTTTCACCCACATTAATTGGTGGGTGATTTAAATATATTAGGTCTTTGTTGTAGGCCAATGAATAATCAGAATTCTGATGGAATTTAATTGCAGGGTTCTAACTGGAGGAGCTATAAAGGCAGGCTAAGTAGTACAACAGAGACTTTTGGTCAAGTTAAAATTGTACTCAAAACGGATGTGTTGTATAAAAGACAGGACAGCCAAGGCCCATCATACTTATTAGCAAGCATTCATGAAAAGTGCTTTTGTAAAATGGTGAACTGTACAAAGAACACTTTTGCCTGTAAGTGTAAATCAGTGAAAGCACCCAGTTTACATAAGCGCTGCTCAGTGAAATGTGAATAATGAGTGCTGTTTGAAAAATACAATTAGAGCAACACCCTATTCCAGTAGTATGTTGGTAACAGATTAAAAAGATGGCTTCAAAAGTACAGCCAGATTAACTGTGTCTTCCCAGCTTTCAGTCCCACAGTCTCATATCCAAAGATTCCTGGATCTCACAGTCTAATCTTGGTACAGCAAGCTGATCTATTTTCCAGTGCCAGACAAATGCTGGATCCATGACATATGCTAGCAGAGAAGGCCCAGCCTCCAGTACAGAATAAGATTTGAGCAGTTGCTAATTCTCAAAGTATACTCACAATAACAGCACTATGTAAATTCTACCTGTGTTGAAATTTCAGCACATCCTTTAAACATACAGTATTTCTGTACGCAGACATTGGTTGATTGCCAATCTGACTATTTAGTTAACTGTGGATCTTTAAGAGCATAAGAACATTAAGAAATGTCCTACTAGATCAGATCCATGACCTATCTGGCTCAACAATCTGTTCTCATGGTGACTATCTACCCAAGGAAGCCCACTAGAAGAGCACAAGCATTCACCTTGCTCTGTTTGCAGTCTCTCAGCAACTGGCCTTTGTTTTTAATAGAAATGGATTTTTTCTTAGGTTTTTCTTACCAATGTTTGTTTCATTAACCATCTTGGATTTTTTTCTAAAAAAATTATGGACAACGTAGACATGTTTTAAGTAAGTCAATAATTCAGAGAAGCTTCTAAATCAAAGTGATAGCAGCTGTCTGCTGATCTCAAAAAAGATGTAGATGTCAACAGGGCATGAGGGACAACTTTGTTCTAAACTATGGTCTTTAAGTACCTAAGCTGAAAGAAAACTTCAGAGGGAGGCTGAAGCAAGTCTGCCAAAGGTACAATAGCAGTTTCAAGTATAAAGCCTTCTGTGAGCAGCATCTGAGGTGCTGATACCTCTCATGCCCTTTCCATTAGACATGACCACAGGGAGCCTGTGAGTTGGGAGAAAGATGATAAAGGGGAAATGGCTATTAGCTTTATATGGTGGGAGGGACTAGCTCAAGTGTCAGTTTAAAACATAGTAACATGTTTTAAAACAGGCTAAACCAAGTGTGAAGAGAACTGAAGTACAGCAACATCTGAGGCAGGGAGTCACAGATAAGCCACCTCCAATTTAAAAACAATTGCAGTACAATATTAATAAATTTTAATAAACCTTAACATGTTTTTGATGCATATTTCTGATTCTGTTCTTCATAGGTCTATCTCTAGCCATCTAGTGCCTCACAGAAAACTGGTGGATAAAGATGTTGGATTAGGACTAAAAGGTGACAGCAGAATTAATACTGGGATTTAGAAAGCAGGTAGTTTGACTATAGTGGGCAAATCTTGCATTGATAGATATTTTACAGGAGAAGCTGAACTTAATAATGAGAAGCCTTCACATAGTTATGATTTAGTCATTTGTATTTATCTCATATCCCATAGCTGGACAGGTGGTAAATATGTTATGTATATTGAATGTTTTTGTCCTGACTTTTTGTTTGAGAATGCTCCTTTTGAACAAGACAAGCCCATAAAGCAGGAGCTTAGTGTGCATTTAATGAAGACTTTTATACTTATTCCCATTCTCAGTCTATTCCAAAAAGCCTTTCTTGGTCCATCCCCCACCCCCACCCCAGCTCCTCTCTTTGTCACTTGACATCTGGTCATTTCCCCCTCACCCTTTAATTTTTGTTTATTTTTTTTCTTTCCTAACTTTACACTTAGACCTAAGGCGTGGAAGAATGACAACTCAGATACAAATGCTTCCCTTTATAAACAGCTCATGAGTTCTGGGCTCATGTTGTTGACCAGTCAAACAGGACGTTCTTCCTACTTCACAATCTAGGACTGCTGAGTGTTAAGAGATTTCTTCTTTGCTCAGCTTGAATGTGTAGTAAAAAGGGCAAGTGACCAATGATAGTTAATAAATCAGGGCTACATAACTACCTGGATGCATCCATCCATGCAGCTTGTCTGACACATAGAGAACCAGCTTGTCAAAGGTTTCTTTTGATGATAAGCTAAGAATGGGAGCTCTGGTCTATGCTGTCCAAGCAGTTCCATTATCACTGAGCTTCTTACAGTATTTCTGAGCATGCATGCACAAATTTGCCTTAAAAAATCAGTTTTTCAGTATGAGAAAATAAATAGAGATAAAAAAACATACTCATAATCTACAACTCTGATTCTGCAGGGACAATTTTTATAATGGTGCTTCATTTCTCCTTCTTGTGCTCTGTCAGTATGGGTGAAAAATCATGCAATTTGCAGTTGGAGGAACTCTTTAAATTCCTCTTATTTTTGATTCCTGCAGTCAGACAAACCATATATGATATGAACCGGAGTTTTGCAGCTATTTTATTCTTCTGGAAAGTGTCCTGGGGGCATCCCCATGGTACTTTTTTGTCTCTCTATTGTCCCTCTATTGCAGCAGACTTTAAAAATGTGCGTTCAATTCCGAAATAAGCATCCCCATGAGGCTCAGTAAAACGTGCATTTTAAACGCACCTTCTGTCCCCACGGAAGCTGTGTTTCCTTTGCCTGCATCTTTCTCTCCCCCACCCCCCCGGTTGAAAGGGTGCCGGCAGGAATGGGGAGGGACTGCAATCTGCGTGGCCACAGCCACAAAGCCTTTAATGTATTGGGAGTCAGCTGGGCAACCAGTGTGACAAACCCCGACATGTCAAAAAACAAACAAACAAACAACTATCGGTATTCACTAGTGCTCCGTCTGCCAAAGGCAGCTGCCAGGCTGCAGCGTTCGCGTGATCGTGCGCATGATCAGCAGGCTCTTATCTTTCTGCCCATCACACTTTCAATTGCGGATGCAACAATGTATCTTTTGCAATTGAAATGTCCGCCTACTGTTTCCTTGATTGTTAGTATTGATATCAGTGGGTGTATTTGAAGAGAAAACGAGGGAGAAGGAGGAAAAAAGAGGAAAGGTGGGACAGGAAATGTAAAAAGCAAAGAATTGTAGGAACCCCCCACCTGCTAATACTGTGGCTGGCAATCCCCTCCCCCAATACCTCTTTGGCCACGGAGCATCTCCATGCTCCATGTTATTAGGAAAACCCGCAACTACCAAAAAGTGCACAGAAAGCTCTGTATGCAGACACTCCATGGCAAAAGAAGCTTTTTAACAGGTTTTTTATTGCATGCAGACAGGGCCCTAAAATGGTAAACTGTACTATAAAATTGTATCGAAAATGCATTTAAAAGTACACTTACACTTTCTCTTGAATGGAAAACAAGGTTACCTCACCTGTCCTAATAGTGATGAAACTGGGCAAACTAAAGCCTCTAAGTATGGTCTTAGACTTGGACTTCAAGCTGCTAATGTTTGTAGTATTAATATTCAAGATTTTGTTCCTAATGCATTTAAGATTTCATATATTTACATTATACACACACACACACAGAGATACATATGCATTATATTTATATATGCAGTATCTTCCATTTCCATCATGCATTCAAGATGTTTTTTGTTCTGTTTCCAGCCCACATATTATTCTAGTATCTTTTGTGTTCCGAAATACACTGCAAATATTAGGTCAGAAAAATACATATTAGCCAAATCCACCACTGAGAGGCAATCAGTGAATCAGTGATTCCTTTACTTCAGAATTAAAGATAAAAGATTATAAAACTGGGCTTTTGTTTCCCCAAGGTTAAATTCTGGGAAGCATGGCTGTCTTCTCTGCTCTTCCCCATCATATGTGACATTACAACAAACAACAATGCTTTATTTAGCTGATGACTTGGTTTTTACATATAACTGTAAAAGTTAACGGGACTAAAAAGAGAGAGAGAACATGATAATATTCTGAATAACATTTCAAAATTGTTTCAGAATTTGCTTCTGTTAGTTGTTCGCCAGTTACAGACAAGTCCTTTAAATTCCAAATTCTAGATCTATAGCTCAAGATACTATACCCAGAGTATCACAGTGTGCAGATTTTATTAGTTAGGTTATTTTTCCCTCCTGGAAAGCAAGAGAAATAAGGATGAATGAAGCCCTGTAATTCTGTTCTCTGTCTTCTCAAGAAAATTTCTACATGCCTTCAGAGTCCACCCAATAAGCAAACCTCATTTTGCTGCAGAAATATGCATGACACCATTTGTCAAAAACTGAAGAAATTAATACTGATTTTAATAAAATTATCACTAGTTCCTGTATGGAAAAATAATATTAAGGAAAAGGGTGGAAAGTCTTGCACAAAAGCTTTTTCCCCTTTAAGTGTGTTTTTTGTACATACAGTCTGATGATTCAAGAGAGTATAGCAGCTGTGCAGGATGCTGCTCTTATATTAACCACACAGATGCCTACAGGAAACTTGCAAGCAGGATATGAGCATTTCACCATTCATGAGTCTTGGCAGAAGACCTTGGAAGGCAAAGCACATTAAATACCCGAGTTATTAGACTGCTTCTTCACAGTCCCACCTTGAAGCCAACACAGGTGTGGAAATGAAAGCACCTGATTCATCCTGCCTCCATGTAATCTACTGTCAAACCTCCTCATCTAAGATCCCAGAGCCGGTATGAAAGCAGAACAAAATTAAAACAAACTCTGACATTGATTAAAATTTTGGCTTGTCATCATCATCATCATCTTTTCCAGTAAGCACAATATTAAAACAAACAAACAAAAAAGACAATAGTATAAAGTACCATTTGTATTCCTCCCTCCTGCCTTACCTGAAGTGGAAGCATGAACCCCCATGGGAACGACTGAGTGGGGGCTATTTGGATGTAGCTCATAGGCACAAGTGGAATGTTGCTACAAGCAGAACTTTGCTTATTGGGACTGTAGCCATAGGTGCTCTGCAGTTCTGGGATCAAGAGTAGCTTCAACTGTCTCTTTGTACACACATCCTATGCATCCTCTGGGGACGGACATGGCCCTAGAGTAGTTTCTTCCACCTTCCCATTAGGCCACCCCCACTGTAATCTGGGAAGGTCCAGGGATGGAATGGAGACAGCAGTGTTTTGGGTGCCAGTGCAGCCAATGGAAGATGTATTCGGGATGCACTTGAAGGGCACAACCTAATAGGAAAATTGGGTTGAACTTCAGGACACTAGCAGGCAGAGATTTGTGCATGTCTGCTGTATGTTCCACACGTTCTTCATTTGAGGAGCAGCAAGGCTTTTGACAGAGTTGAAACCTTAATACTGGGATCTTTAAAGATTTTGTTAAATTCCATGCTGAAATCTGGTGGCTGTAGCATTCCAGGGCAGAATAACTCTTACCATATCTCTCTCAAGGAGTCATAACAGCATAATAACAATACTACAGTCAGGGACGATCTATGTAGGTGCCGTGAGTTGTTCACGTGCATAGCACGCTCCCTAGGCAGGTTTCTGGTTGGCTCCTGGCCTTCCTATTTGTAGCACCCTATATGGCATTTCCTGTAACAGCATCCTTGCACTAAGCTTGTTCTCTCTGGTTTTCTCTCCAGCTCACCAAGTATGGGCATCTGGGGTAATTTTCCACTTAGCAATTGTCTTCTGCGTAAAGGGCATAAAAGCCCCTAAATCTCCTTCGCAACTATCCATGCCTACGTGTCACCTCTGTCATTCCCAACAGTGGCAATCACTATTTAAGGCTATTCTGAGGCCCTTTCTAGATAGATCAGTGGAGACCTTCAGGAATTTGTTTGAGGAGAAGTGCCCACATTCCTCTTTCTTGGAAGCACCCCCAAACCACTTCTTTAGAGGCAAAAATTGAGCCAGTAAAGGCGTGAAGTTAGGAATTATGAATGCACCACCACTGATGGAGGCACATGTAAAATTCCATCTGATTGTGGGAGTGAATTACATTTACTCCCCCACTATTCCCTTGTGCAGGAAGTGCTCATCCATTTCAGATTGGTGATGGAATTTATGCTACATTCTTATCTCCTGCGGGAGCTCCCACCTTGCTGGGGTCAAGGATGCCGTTCAGTAGTGCTGCTTTCTTCAAGTTCTCTTTTGGCTGATTTTTGACTGAAAGCATGCAGGGGAGGGGAAAGAAGGAAGCAGAATGTCATTTCCGCTCTCCTCATTCTACATCTCCCAAACTTCTGGCACATATTATGCATATAAAATGCTTTAAGTCATTTCAGTAAGGCAGCTTGGTGTCTCATCCCCAAGGATGGCTAGAAGGCATCTTCATCTAGAAGTCTTCTGATCATTGAAAGTGAGTGCTACTGTGGTGCAGTAGCTAGAATATCAGACTAGGGCTGCCTCCAGGTGAGATGTAAAACATGGCATTATCCTGCGGCTATGTTCAGATTGCCACATGTGTCTGTGATTCCAAGATAGCTCTGGGATATTGAGGTGATGTCCCACAATGTTTTTATTACAGATAATCAATCAACTCCTAACCCATGCTTTTTTTAAAAAAAATAAAAGGACTTACCTCATTTGGACAACAGTACCCATAATTTTCCATGTTGGAAATGGCCACAATGTATTTGTGTGGCCAATGTGGAGCCAAACTGGTGGCTGTGCAGGTGCATGGGTTGGTGATCACGCAGATCACTGGAGCAAGCATCCAAACCAAATAAGTCCTTTCATTTCCCCTGCATAGTTGCCTAACCATTTGGAACAATAGTGATTAATAATATCATTATATCGTGTAATATATAGCTGGCATCTCAATGCAGTCTGGCGCCTGCATCTAGGGCTCAAGTATCTGCTTAGGTCAAGGAAGATCACTGAATGACTTGGACTGAAGATTTCTGTGAGGATAAAATGTTGGAAAAAAAAAATGTCTGCTGTCTGAGCCCTTTAGAAAATGGGTGGGAAATACGGGAAGTGCAAAGAGACTGAAAAGGGCAACATTTGGATATTGTGTTGTCTGTAGCCCTAAGATTACTTGGGGAAACATCAAAGAAATGAAGAAGCTTTTGGCTTGACTCTATCCCATGTCAAAAGGAATGACCTGTCTGGGTAGTCTGAAGGAGCTGTTGAATCTTGATATATGCAAGAATACCCAGGAACATTTGAGCTGAAGGAGGACTAAAACAACCCCTGGGCTTGAATTTCTGCTAGTAAGTAAACTTGAGTAGCGCTGCTAGTCTGCTCCTAAAATTATAGTTTTTTGGACATATCCCCACAGATAATAATATAAGAATAGATCATGATATTATGGAAGTAGCAGAAAAGAGACTTGAAATCCATCAACTTTTTCACAAGCTCTGCCACAGTTTGCAGACATGGGATCCTCAAATGTAACTAGGTGTATATTTGCAATTCAATTTATTTGACTGTCACTTTTAAATATCCAGTTTCAGTTTAGAGGCTGCACCATACAATCTCACATTTCTCTTATTCTCACCTTTCTCCAAACCCTCTGTGACCTGCTGTAGCAATGACAAAACATCCAAGCAGGTATACTGAGTTGGGTAACCTGTCCACTAGCCCATCACAATCTGCAACTCAGATGAGTCTTTTCTTAAAAATAAAAGTATTTCAAGGATTCTAAAAAGAGGAGCAGTAGCTGCTAAGCTGTCTAAAGAGATAGTTACACACAGGTTTCATCTCACTTTGCATTAGTTTCCATTGCAGCAAAATCTCATGTGCAGTGTGCATATTTTCTTTTTAATCTGCAATTTCTGTAGAGTGAAGATTTTGCCTGTATCTTCTGCTTGAGAATGCCCAAAAGCAATTGGAGGGCCACTGTATGAAGCAAAATGCTGGACTATATGGCTGCGGCCTGATCCAGCAGGGCTCCTCTTACCTTCTCTGACATTGTTAGTAATCTTGCTGATCTGCCAATAGGCAGCAAGTAACAGAAGCAGAAGATTTGAATATCTGTATTGCACAAACAGGTTTTTGTGCATGGACGTAGTTCCAGAGGACTTAGAGAAATTGTTTATTATAGTTATAGCCTACTGTGATGTCCAGCCAGGACTGTTTCAATCTCTCCCTGCATTTTCCTTAGTAATTAGTTCAGGCCTTAGTATGCTTTAATATAGGAAATGCGTCATTGTATTAGTTGTAGGAAGAGTTGAAGGAATCCCCTGCATTTCTCCAGGTTTGGTTTGCCCCTTCACAGCAAACTCTGTTTAGATAGAAACTTCCTGGGTTTTAGTCAGTCTTTGCTGAGAGCTTGCAGAAAGCTGTCCTATTAAAGTTTTGGTGACAAATAGGCCCAGACAGCCCGGGGGGGCATTTCTTACACTTAAGCCAAATTAGTTACCAGAAATCTGAAGTTGCTAAAGGAAAGAATCAGGAGCTGAAAGACCCTGCATCAACCCCATTGAGTTAGGAGATCAAACCCAGAAAGATGACACCCTGAAGACTGATGAAACTTTCAAACTATAAAGTATTCTTTATTTCAAGGCTAGCTGGAGCCGAGGAGGAGATAACCCTTTACTTATGTTCTTTAAAATAAATTTCTTCCTTTTTGGACTTTATATTCAGCATTAGAGCTTTCTTTGGGTTGAAAGTGTTTGGTCTCACCCAGGGTACCTGAACCTGCCACCACCTTTAGTCAGGTGTGCCTTCACACCTATCCTTTTTTAAGGATGTGCCTATTATTGTCCTCATCTCAATTTTATCCTCAGCACAACCCTGGGACTTTTGTGCCTAATTTCCATGGGAAAGCATCCCCTGGAAGTTAGACCAGGGATGGTGGCCATTGTTCACATTGCAAGTGTCAGCCTCATCCTAGAAGGAGCCCAGAGTTACCTGGGAGTTTCCAAAGTGCAAATGGTCCTATCCCAGACCATTCACATTGCTGTAGCAACAGCCATGCATGCCAGGCTGCTGTTGCTATGGTGATCAGTATTGTGGCACACAATTGCACAGCCACGGCTGGGATGCCCTGTTCCCCATGCAACATAGCAGTGCAGATGCTGCCTTTTGAGCTGTACTGAGAATGCCCTAGGTGATCTCAGTTAAGCGATGACTGGGGTTGGTCAAGGCAGCTCTAAGACAGAGGTGGCACCACTATGGGTGCTGGTTTTCCTATGATTCCACCTTTCCTGCCAGACAAATGGTCTTAAATATTGCCTTTGAAATTTGATCTCTTGACAGTTATCTACTACAGTATGTTATCAGAAGAGTTTAAAATATACATTTATGAAAAACATTAAAATTAAACAAATGTTAATCTCTTGATTTTCTTGACAACTCCCAGTCTGCTTGTTGTTCCACTGTAACTTTAATATTCTGCTTTCTTTATTAGTTTGACAAACCTTCAGTTACTAAGTTATTTTCTTATCAGATTAGTTAATTTGTCCATTTCAGCAAATTCCATCATCTTAATTACCCGATATTCCATTGAAGGGGTATTACCTGTTTTCTGTTCTGGGGCATATATGAGTCTAGATGCAGTTACCAAACATTGTACTAACACCATCCAATTATTTAGGTTTTTATCAATTATTCCTAGTGAAACATTACAGGTTTCAGTCTGGTGTATTCCTAAAACTACATATGGTACCTTGTTCCTGTAGCATTTTTTCATTTCATACACTTATGAGAAACTTCCTACCTACATTTTTGGCAACTTATATTTTATTTATTTATTTATTATTTACATTTCTATCCTGCCCCATACCCGAAGGTCTCTGGGCAGGTAACAACCGTTAAAACAATAGATTAAAAACAGAATATGCATTAAAAGCCCTTTAAAAATTCAACAATGGAGTCAAGTACAATCTGTACATGATCTTATAAATTTTTTTTCCTTCAGAGCATAACATGCAATAAATTTCAAATTGTTCCCCCACATTTTCCATATTTATATTGTATGAAAAATTCTCAGCCCACATTTCCATACATTCTTTTTGTTCTATTTTTAACAATAATTTGTATATCATTGCAAATTATTGTTAAAAGTGAAGTAAAGACTTTGATTTTGTATATGGTAACAGCTGCCAGATTGCTATATGCACAAAAATGGAAGCAAGAGGAACTACCTACAGAAGAAGAATGGATAATTAAACTGATGGATATGGCAGAAATGGACAAACTAACAAACTTATTAAAAGATAAAACAGTGAACAAGTTTATAGAGGATTGGGGACTTTTTATACAATTTCTTCGGGGATTGGGCATTCCGATGGAAGGCATTGGCCTTTAGGAGAAAAAGCAACAAGTACGGAGCGCAATATAATGGATTAGGAGCAGAAGAATCTGGAGAACGGAGGAAGTCACATGTAAACTCATCAAAATTATTGTATTGGTATATAATTATGTATGGAAATGTACTAATGAAAATAAAAAAATGTTGTGAAATAATTTGTATATCATTGCAATATTGCCCCTCATTCAAATTTTTAATGCTCTTTGTCAAATATAAATCTCTCAACTGATTACACATAAAGTAACCACTGTACTTTAAAGCCCTCTTATTCAATTGCTCTCAGGATTTCATTTCATATCCATTTCTTTCATCATTCCAGTTCAACAACTCATTCACCTCTTTTACCAGATTCTCTATACAATGCTGTGCGCAGGGAAACCCAGGTTGGCATTTCCCCATAAAGATTATTTTTATATTTGTTCCATAATGTTAATGATTGAAGCCTTACAAAATGGTTTCAAAAAGCTACATTAACTTTGACCTTATCATACCACAGATATCCATGCCAGCCAAACCTCAAATCATAGCCTTCAATTTGCAATGATCTCTCATTAGTTAATCAAAACCATCCCTTTATCCAATTTATATAGCATGCAGCATGTTATAACTTTAAATTAGGCAATCCCAAACCTTCCCTTTCTAACACTTCTTGCATCAGCTTAAATCTCATTCTTGGTTTTTTTCTCCCTTGCCACACAAACTTAGTCAAATGTTTTTTACACTGTTTAAATATTTCTTCCTTAATTATTACTGGAATAGACTGGAACAAAAGCATTATTCTCAGTAATGCATTCATCTTTATGACTGATATTCTTCCCAGCAATGACAAATTCAATTTTATCCACTTTTCCAAATCACGTTTTACCTCAGACCAAATTTTTAAATAGTTATTCTGAAACAATGCAATATTTTGTTTCATCAACCAAATCCCTAGATATTTGATTTTCTTTGTAATTTCAAAATCTGATTGTACTTGTAGTTCTTTCTGTTCTTATTCTCTCAGTTTGTAGTGCTTTTTAATGGACGAGCATTGAATTTTTCTGGTATGCCAAATTCATCATGAAATACCAGTTCTACAAGTTGTTAGTATCACTTTGAGAATTCATGATTAACTAGAAATACTACCTACCATATAAATAACATATGTGAAAATATGTTTTTTTTAAATAAAAAAATGCAACTATCATTTAAGGTTAACTAACACTTTAATGAATAAACATGAATGGTTACCTTCCAAAATAACAGTATAACATGCCCTACTGTGAGGATACTGAAATTTAATGAGATCTGTGAATGTTATATAATGTCTTAAATCATCATAACATTGACTCATCAATTGTCTAAAGCAGTGGCCGGCAAACTCATTAGTCAAAAGAGCCAAATTTTTAAAACAAACTATATAGGTAGGTACATGGTTATTAACTTAATGAGGGTACTCCTAAGCTGGGAGAGCCACACTCAAGGGGCTAAAGAGCCGCATGTGGCTCTTGAGCCATGGTTTGCCTACCCCTGGTCTAAAGGGTGTTGGATTCTTGCAACTTATAAGAGACTAGAGAAAGCATTGTGAAATCTGGTATCAAAAGAGTCAGCTGTGAGGAGACATCTAAACCTTACATTTTGCAGGGTAGAATATTTGCATGAGAAGAAAAGGTTGAGTTTCTAACTGTTAAATGCTACTTATCTACTGGTTTACAGGAACAATGCCTACTAGAGTGAATGTCTAGGTACTGTCTCCAGGTTGAAGAGATAGGCAGGATGCCTCTAAAGGCTATTTGCAGGGATTCAAGAGCAGAGGTATTTTCCCATTTAGGGCGAAGACACCTCAGAACGCTTTGGCCCGAATGCGTTGAAGCCACTATCCCATCTGCACTGGCAGGTAAACGACATCCTTTCCCTGCCTACGTGCAAATGGAAAAGTGGCTTCAACGCATTCGGGCCAAAGACCTCCCTCGGCCTCCCCTGACTGGCTTCTTTGCAGCCAGGGGTAGGGAGGCCAGGCACCTCCCTTCCCCACACTCCCGCTCACTCCTGGGGCCCAGATTGGGCTCCTAGGGATCAGCAGGACCCACACTGGGTCGCGTGCATGTGTGAACGTCACTTACCTGCTGCTGCTGGCTCGATTCTGGCTGGAATAGGCCGGTGACGTTCTGCGCATGGTTGCGGGGTGGCCCCTCATTGGCTGGGCACCCGCCTGGCCTCAACTGGCCATCTGCACGGGTGCAGGTGCCTGGCCAATGACGGGCCACCCTGCGAGCATGCGCAGAATGTCACTGGCCTATTCCAACCAGAATCGAGCCGGCAGCAGCAGGTAAGCACCACTCATGCACACACGTGTGCAACCTGTGGTGTGGTGTGGTGGGATGTGGGGTGTGTGGGTCCCACTGATCCCTAGGACCCCGATCTGGGCCCCAGGAGCGAGCAGGAGCATGGGCAAGGGGGAGGTGCCTCGCCTCCCCACCCCTGGTGGCAAGGCAGCCAATTGGGGGATGCCATGAGAGGGGCCCAGCTGTCATAGAGGGAGAGCGTGCAAATGTTTTCCTTCTGTGGCAGCTGGGGGCCTTCTGGATTGTTTGGAATGTGTGCAGAGCACTTTTTAGTGCTCTGCTTTTGGAACGTGTCTATAACGGCCGCCCCACAAGAACATATGCTGCGTCCCAACGTGTCATAGATGCATTCCAAACCCCCTTGTGCAAAAAGGCCTCAGGTTAATGTTTTGCCTTCATCTTCTGCTTCAGAATGCACAGAAGCAATTGGTAGGCCACTATGTGAGACACAATGCCGGACTAGAAGGACTGCAGCCTGATCTAGCACGGCTTCTTTTATGTTCGTATGTAACAAGGGAACCACATTGATCAACTGAAGGGCAGGACCAAAGATGATTGACCACATCACTAAAGACTTCAAAGCCCTTACCACTCAGATCTTGGCTCCTGCCACTGCCTGTATCCATGGTACGTTCACACACATACACATGCACATACACATACACACACAAACACATTTACATGCCCAGGCTAGAAAACTCTCTCTCACGCACATATATAAATCTGTACCTGGAGCTAAATAAACTAATTTAGGATACAGGCCATAGCTCATCTAATCCAACATCTCATCTCCTATGGCTGCCCATCAGTTGCTTCTGCATATTTTGAGGCAGAAGATGAAAGTGAAACCCTCACCTGCCTCCTACTAGTGGCCTTTAGAGGCATCCATTTTAGTAGCCGTTAATATAAATTGCTTCTGAATACAAATGGTAAATTTTCTAACAGAACAGAAACAAACACAGGGGGCTGGTTTGCAAGGAGCATTTTCAGAAGGGGGGGCTGATGATGATGATGATGATGATGCATAAAACACCTAAGTTTAAAGGAGGCCCCTGGTAAATAAAACAAACATAGAACAATGCTAGCTCTGGAGAATGGAATTGCTCTCTTCTGTCTTTACCGGCATGTAAGAAAGAGCTGTTAATTCACACCTTGTTTGAGAGAGGAGGGAATCAACTCAGATCGTGTTCACCCCTTTGTTGGAAGATGCTGTATTTTTCAGCAGATGCTCAAAAACTCAAAATGAACTTCTTGAGGAAAAGGAAAATGCTCCATGGTCAATACAGTCAGGTGAATCTTCTTGTTTTATTGCACTTTGCTCACAAACAATGTTGGCCCAGATGTTCACTGGAGTGTGTATCAAAGTACGCATCCAAGCGTCGATGTGCTCTATCTAGTCTCTAAACCTATTTTGATGTTACTTGAAGCTGGGCAGGGCAGCCATGCCTGACTTCAACCCCCTCATTGTAAGCTCTGAGAGGATGATGTACAATCAGTTACACATGTTTGGGTCTCAAAAGCTCACCTGCCACAGTTCTGCACAGGCCCGCCTTACCTTTCTTCATCCCTGCCACCCCACCCCCCCACCCCCGAGATTCCATTTGGTAGCTGTGGACGACAACTCTGGCTCTGTGCTACCTTGTTCAGTTTATTGTGAATTTTCATTTGCTTTGAAATACATTCTGAGGCTTCCCCTTGTAACTCTATGGTCAGGTGTTTGGGTCCTATACACTACAAAACTGATTGTGAACATACAATAATATAATAGCAAAATGCCAGCTACCATCTTTGCCATTCTCTATTTTTTCTTATTCACACTTTAAACTTTGACTGCTTTTGTTAACAATTTGCAGATTTTTAAACTCTGACTTTTGTCCCTCCTTTTCTGCATGTTATTTCTTCTTTGGCTGCACTTAACACAAAGCCATTAACCTGTCCTCCTTCTGCATCTGCATTTGTACAGCATTGTATCATGTTATGGTAGATACAGTGTGTGCAGGTTTATGTACATGTTATTTCTATTTTTCATTTTCTCAAGTAACAAATCTTGAAATTTGCTCCAGTAACAAATCTTTAAATTTTCTGTCAGAAGTCTCTTGCTGTTTTTCTCCCAGTCTGCTATTTCCACTTTTAAATATTACACCTTTTTTTTTACTGCATGGACTTAAGAGTTTTGTTATTTCTTCTTTCTTTTGCCTTCATCCATAACTCTTTTATCTCTTGTTCCTTGTTTTCTCCAGCACTGCTGCCTTCTGCAAGCTATGTGCTCACTGGCTTTTAATTCTTTAAACAACATCTGAAAATATAAATTTTCTGTAATGTCCTTGTAACTTTTATGATCCCCAATTCATTTCTTTTGTGTCTTTTCACCTTTCTTTATTATTGCTTTTTCCCTCCTACATCTTGTAAGATTTAGCACACAGGATCTTTTGTTTAGTTTTTTTCTTTTTTAATATAGCTATTATACTGTACCTTGCTGGTGAATGGAACTATTCATGAATACAGTGCATGACAAAATTAATGGATTGTTCACCTTTTTGTCTGCTACAAAATTTTGTTATCCACAACTATACGGTGAAATGAGTGTTATCCTTTATTCACAGTGGGATTTCTAATAGTTTTTCAACTATTTGACTATTTAGACTGAATTCCAATCAAGGTTGATTATTTAGACTAGTAAGGAAAGGGAAAAGGGAAAATCTGAACAATGGGTAGGAATGTGTCTTGACAAAACAAAGCTGAGAATGTGCCTGGTTTCTATGCTGAACAAATCCGTCAGGTTCAGGAGCCAGTTAATTCACAAGACTGGCTTCAAGCTTATTCATTTTAAATAGATTTCTATTGACATAGAGAGATATACTGATGTCATTGTTTCTCGTCTCACAGATAACAAATATTTAATATTTATGATATGGATGTTGTTTAAGTTAGGTAGAGGGAAAATTTGCACCTTCACTTCCCTGGGAAATTGTCCCAGGGAAGTGAAGATGGGGGATGGATCAGGCACCTGCACTTTATTGCAGTAGGGGTGGAAGGGCCGCAGTCAAGCAGCTAAGGGGCTTTTTTGTACTTTTACCTGATGCAAAGGCTGGTTAAGTACTAGGATGCATTGGGCACCTGAACTTTGTGATGCCTGATGCATCTAAACTTACTCAGCACTTCCCCAAGCACTGAGAAAGGGTGATCATGGTGATTATCTTGCTGCAGCAACAAATATGAGCAGCACCATTGCCATGGTGATCAGGTGACATGGTGTGCAATGGCAACTGTGCCACCCTGCCCCATGCTTCGTTCATCAGGAAGAGGTGCAAACGGACCCATGCTGCCAAGTAATAGCCAGTAGAGCACTTTTTAGGACAGAGGCCACTCTGAAAGGTGCAGATCCTCCCTTAAAGAGTAGGCCCTTGTTGTCTCACTGGAGCAAGTGTAAAAATGCCCTGTGTCTCCATTTGGTCTCTCTGCATCATCCATAAACTATCTGTGCACAGAATATCACATGCAGAACCATATCCCCTGCCCCTGGTCAAAAACACTCTTTAAGCCAGTTTGGTCTAGTGATTAGGGAGTCGGACTCTTATCTGGGAATAAGAGGGCTTGGGCTAGTCACAGCTCTCTTCTGAGTTCTCACAGCCTCACCTACCTCACAGGGTGTTCTGTTGTGGGGAGAAGAACATAAAGCTTTGTTAGCTGCTTTGAGTCCTCTTAAATGGGTGGAAAAAGTGGGATAGAAAACCCAACTCCTTCTTTTTCTTCTTCTTCGGGAGTATGTATATGCAGAAATTGATCCAAAAGTCGGGCTAAGTGCATTGCACGCAGGATGCAATTCTGGAAAAGAAGTTGGCAGAGAGGTGATGCGATGATCCTCACATCACCTCATGCTGAATTCTTTGCAAGTGGTGACTTCAGAGTCATATAGCCTGCTTTGCAAAGAAAGCTCCCTCCTTTCAGAGAATGAGGTCTTTGCATCTGACATGGGGCTGTGGGAATGCCTTGCTCTCTGGCCAAACCTAATTCTGCAGTTATTTGCACATTTGGAAGGTCCATATGTTTGTCATGAGCATCTCTTCCCACCTCTTTACTCTGTCATGTTCTAATCCATAAAGACTCCACTGCCTACTTCTTGATACATCCAGACCTTGTTCAAAGTGTTAATACCTCTGTGTATTGACTTTCATGCTGATAATCGTATTTTTTATGTCAACATGTTCAAGGAGGAAATTGGATTTTGCCTGTGGAAGTAGAAGAGGAAATGAATGATGAACATATACATAAATGCAGAGGAACAATTTTGATGAGTTAAATGGGAAGCTTTGGAACAGAACATCTTACTTGATGGCCTCAGATCCTACTAATTAATCTCTTGGCTAGAATTAAAAAATGAATACGCAGAAACACATTGCTTAAAAAAACTATATTCCTTGGTTTTCATGTTACCAGAAAACAAAGACAGTAAGAAACAGCTTAATGAATAATTATGAGCACTAGTGAATCATTGTACAAAGACCATCAATGTCCATTGAGGGGGTTGGAATATGAGGAGACTTACTTGGCATTTTGGACAGCAGTTGTCTGCAAGTGACCTAACCAGAATTATTTGAACCTAAATTGCTGTTTGTTAATAAATAGTGATATTGCTTGATAGTGGCCAGAGGGTAAAACAAGAAGCCTGTGAAACTATTGCAAACAAAATTGTGAATTAGAAATACCCAGAAAATGAAGGGACTTGTTCTTCTAAGTGTTATAAAAGCTGAAGCGTATGAAGCTCAGTGGCTTAATAGCAACACCCATTTGCGATATGATGAGCTTCTAGTTTATGTTTTACCTTCAAACTTCTCTAAATGCTGTGTTTTTTCCAGCACCCTGTTTTTTATGCTGAATGGCTATTCTGTCATGTACCAACAGTTCTTGAAGCTTATATTCTAGTAACCACAAACAGGTATTCAAATTCAATTCAAATTGAATATTCAAAAATTTGATTTGATTCGGATTTTAAAAATCCGGATCTTCAAAAATCCGAATTTGGATCTGTACTTTTGAAAATCCGATTTGTATCCAGATATACAAATGTCAATAAGATCTGTATCTGATATACAATTTTGCGCAAATACGTATTTATCCCTTATGCATCCTGTATGCATCCCATTTTCATCCTGCATTATTTTCATGCATATTCATATATGATAGGTATGAATCTGTTCATTCAAATTATTCAAAAATCCATATTGGATTTTGAAAATCGGAAATTTGTCCAAATGTGTAAATTCAGATTTTTGAAAATCTGATTTGAGTTTGAATGTCGACATTCGACAGATTCAAATCAAATTTTCAAGTATCTGTGCACATCCCTAATTTGTAGGCCCTTTTCCTTAGACTCTATATTATCTTTCTTTTGGGCATGATCTAGAAAGCCTATCCTGACATTATTCCCTAGAAATAAATAATTTCCCAGACACATTGATGAAAAGAGATAAAATATCTTTCCTCAAAAGACAAAAAAACCCACCCTCACCTAAACAAACAAACAAACAAACAAGAGGGGCTTGGTAGGATAATGTGAAATTGCTAAGGACAGAAAACTACTTAACTGTGTGATTATAAAGTACTTGTTAAGGACAAGTACACAGTTTTTGATTGGATCATAGGATCTTCCCTTTAGAAACTCATGAATCCATTTGCTTGAATTGTCATAAACAGGAAAGGTCTGAAGCATTTAAAATTTTGTAAGAGTGACATGATTTGAATCCCTGCTGTTTCAGGACTCAAGCGTTGGCAAGAATGTACTCCAGCCCTCAAGAGTTGCAAACTTGCTTTTCATAAGCAAACCACTACTCCTAGCCATGCAAACACTGCAGCTGGGGAAATTTTGTTTCCATCAGGGACTGTTTCCCCAAACACAGGAGATGCCATTGCAAGTCAGCCATTTTCTGTACCTTTAGAAGAGATAGTGATGGGAAACCAGAACTAATAAACCTTATATTTAAGTTGCTGAGAAACAACAGGAAAAGAGTGCAGTGTTGTGCTCATTTTCTATTTATGGTCTTCCCACAGGTATCTGATTGGCAATTTTGTAAATAGGAGGCTAGCTTGTTAGTTTATATGTTTATTGGACGTTTATATCAACCTTCCTTAAGATCTTAGGGTGGTGAACAAAATAACCAAAGAACACATCAAAGTAGCTAGTTTGGGCTTGACATTACCTTGCTAAGAAAGCAGGCTACCACAGATGTGACTCAGAAGGCACTTTCTATTCTTCAAATGCAGGAACCATTCTAGCTTTCTGTGTGATATTTATGAAGTAGTTTCTATTCAGTGCCTACCCCTATGTGAAAGAGGAACAATGATACCTGCCTTGCCAGAGGTCTTGTCATGCAGTTTCAAGAGGCTTAAGATCTTCATTTCTAGGTACTGCAGTAAGGCAACGTATTAATAGCAGCTGCAGTTCAATGACTCATACCTAGGCTAGGGAGGGATGAAAGTCAGCTAGAGGACGGAGTCAGAGAAACATATAGTTTTAAAATAGTGCTGTAGTCTCCACTAGCATGTGGACAGCAGGCACCTATTCCGGGATATAATAATCCAGAATAAGACCCAGTGCAGAAACAGCCTCTGATACAAATATCTGCTAAGATCTAGGGAGAAGAAAATAGAATAGGTCTCATTCAAAAGAGTCTCATGCATGCCTTTTCATGTGTTTTCAAAAGAATGAGTCTTATGCATGTCTTTCAGTTGGACTTATAGAAGAAGTGGTGGTATCTTCAAAACTGCTCTTGCTGCAGACAAGATTATAATGAACCACCAATCAGACCCTAAGCCACTTACTGCTTTGAAAGTTAAAATTAAACTGATCCCAGAAAAGAACTTTCAGTTTATTGTTCTGATACCCTGCCCTGGCTAGTAATTTTTTTAAAAAATCAGTTGAAGCTCTTGGCCACTCTTGAGGAGAAGCCTCAAATGGAACATACAGTATGCATGTATGTATGTATGTATGTATGTATGCATGTATGTATGTATGTATGTATGTATGTATGTATGTATGTATGTATGTATGTATGGATGGATGGATGGATGGATGGATGGATGGATGGATGGATGGATGGATGGATGGATGGATGGATGGATGGATGGGATGGGATGGGATGGGATGGGATGGGATGGGATGGGATGGGATGGGATTCTTCTACTGCTCTATTAATGTAGTCCTAGAGTGGCATACAATAAAATCATTTAGAGAAAACAGAAAAATAAAGACAAAAATAAATAATAATAAAAGTAAAAAATTTAAATAAAAATATGGTGCGACCTGGGCAGAATCTACATGAAGGATTGGTGGAAGTGTTTCAGTTAAATGGTGCTCCACCTTGGTTCTTTTCATTGAATTATTCCACTTAGTCCTTCTCTGTTTCTATCAAAATAGGACTGCAGAGCACATGGATGAGGGAAAAAGCCAGAAGCAGAGAGGGAAAGCAGATACCTCTTTTGTGGAATAGGAAAAGGCAGCATCCACATGGGTGCTTAAGGCAACCTTTCCTTGGCCCAGGAGTGAGACATCCACACATCTGGGAGTCCTAGAGTTGATGCAATCACAGATAACTGCCCCAACTGGTTCCTTGACCTCTCTATCTGCTCTAGGAATTGACTTACCAGCAAGGTGGTTTCTCTGACTTTTTGGGGGGCAGATGTGCCATGTAGGCATCTTCCCTCCATTTGTGCAGAAGGATAGGGTTAACAGGAAATTCTTTACAGGTCTGTATTATAGGAAGTTTGCATTTTTACACTGGACCTAAAATTGCTGACTTCCTGGGCCATTTCCAGTCTGGGGCCAAAGCACTGCCCTGGAAACTCACAGCTCTGAAACCTTGTAGGTGTAGACCCCCATAATCACTTCCAGCCCCTCGGTCCTTCTACACAGAAATTGAGGAAGTTCCAGTGGGGACAGGGAAACACAGCAGATTGTTTAGCATGACTCTCACTGCAATTGGAGCTTATACACGCCTTATGTGAGTCACCTATGAGTGGGCTGCATCCTATTCACGTGGTAAAGCTGCCTTCCAATATCAAGAGACAATAATCTGAACCTGAGGTTATGATATTACAAGGCATACCTTGTTTATCAGATGTCTGTAGAGCAATTATGGAAAATGTAGTCATCATACTGTAAAAGAGACCACAAAAGACTGAAGAGCACCATTTTCTGAACATGACCTTCCAAAACTGATCTGGCTGGCACCCTGCAGCATGCTGGGAGCTATGGACCTGGTCTCAAAAACACCAACAACACAAATAGCATAGGACACTGGCACAAACCAGCCACTTTGATAAAAATCTCCCATCATCTTGTTGGATCTGTACATAAGCTTGAGATAAAATTATATCTCAGGTGGGAATGTTCCAGAATACACGAGTTTTGGTCTTATAAAGAAATGTTTAATATATTAAATGTAAATATAAGTAGGACACCAGAACTATGTATATGGATATTTCAGAGAGCACATCACAAATTGAAATATAAAAAGCACATTAAATTCATGCTAACCACTACAAAGCTGCTAATAAAACAGGTCTGGGGAAGTATCAAAATTCTTTCATTAGCTATGAGTTTTCTATTACATTAAATTAAATATTAGTAAATTAGTGTTAACCTATTTTGCATCTTTTACTTGAGCTGACCATATGTTGCATTTTGTATGTGTGGTTTCACCATGTAATAACCCTCCTGGGCTATTGTTCTGGTTAATTGGCTATTGGTATTACATTTTTATTCGTGTTTATATGTTTACATTAGATGTTATGATGTTGTTGTATTTTTTTAATTAATAAAGCTTTTTTAAAAGATGCTTTCATTAGTAAACTAGTATAAAAAATCCAGGGTTAAGTGGCAGAGGTAATGAATTACTGTCTTATTAACTCTTCAGTGCTCAACCTTTCATTCTGAGCAGCAGCAGCTAATAGACCCAATTTCATGGTTAAAGGACTCTGTATTACCTAATAAAACTATGGAGTTACAACTGAGCCCATCAGGAAGTAAGGAAAGCTACAACTGGGACTAACTGAAGTGCAGTAGAAACTATTAAGAAACAGTACCTTAAATATTTGTAAGCATTGTAGTATGAATGATGCCTCTTGCCTCTGAGCCCTTTTAAATATATTTGTGGGGTTGGGGAATTGCACCAAAAGTGGTACACAGAGAGAGATTTTTGCTGATATATTGCTTCATCTCAAATTTCTAACATAGGCTTCCAAAGCCTGTCCTGTCCCATCCCAGGGCTGGCCTGATTGCAGCCAGAGTGTGGAGCATGAAATTGTGTCCCACACCCGGCCCACGCTGTCCCCAGCCATCCCAGAGCTGTCTGGCAGGGAGAGCATTTTCACTCTCCAGGCTCATCCCCATGGCAAGGATATTGTGAGGCAAAAATTACTTCACCTTGCAAGTTTCCCCATGCAAAGCCCTAAATTGGGCTATGTGGGGGACAAAGTCCTTTAAATTGAAACAAACAAACTGCTCTAGCCCCAAATTATGGGGCAAGAATGGATTTTCAAGGGGGGCACGGGGCCACTCCAAATGATCGCCTGACAGCTGTCCCCACCCAGGAGTGTGGATCGTCCCCCAGCTCCCCGCACCCAACCTACTTCTTCTGACACCTGGTTTGAACTGGGTAGGCCCCGGGGCGGGGCTTTTCGGGATCTCCTGGTTCCAACGTGCACCCCTAGGTGGAGGTGGGCACCCAGGAGGCCCCTGCGGGCTGCTGCCTGTCCAATTGGGGTGGCAGCAGCCCGCGGGACCCCAAGACGGGCTGGGACTGAGCTGCCAGCCAGTGGGCTGATACGGCCCAAAGGCAGCAGCCTGGGGCGTGGCATCCGGCCCCTGCGGCAGCCTTTTTGGGCTGGTACATGTAGGGATAGAATGACTGTTTGCACCTTGGCCAGTAAGGGACACATTGGGAACCCGTCCCTTACCAGCCAAAGTGAATGTTCGTTCCGTCCCCACGTGTACCAGCCGTAGTGCATTATATAGTGCAAAAAGGCCTCTCCTCTCCGAGCTGCATCTAGCCCCATTTCTGTATGCTTACTTTGCCCATTGGAAGGAGACATCTATAAAGGGAACTCTGAAGCTTCTGCAGTAAGACCACGGTCATCCAGCCACAGAGAATATCCACGTGGCTACATTAGGATGCAACAAAGTAGCTCTGGAAATACACTGACTCTCATGTGTGACTGAGAGTGTGGTGACTGCAGTACCACCCAGCTCCCAGACTAGAATGTAGAATCCACTCTTGGATGAAAAAAAACCCAGGCCACGTTCCCAAAGGCCCTAAAATCAAGGCTGGTTGCGAATTCTCCACTCATTGTCTCCATGTAATCAGGCTGTAATCTGAATCCGGCAAGCCGGATTTCACTTCTTTCCCCCTGGATTTTCCTGCAAAAATCCGGGGAAAATAACCCCCTGGTGAAACGGGTTTTCTTGCCGGATTCGGATTACTGCCGCCACTCCTCTTCACCCACCCACTGGATTGTAGTGCCTTTGGGCACCATTCTCACATACAATCAGAGGTGGATGGGCAAAGAGGAGAAGGAGGAAAGGGGTGCTGGGCTTGCTGCCATGAGCCACAGCTTGACTGAGTAGAGCGGGGGGGGGGGGGGTGCCCAGGCAACATCAAGCCTGACACGTGATTGTAGCCATTGGGCTTGATGTTGCATGGACTCCCTCTACTCAGTCAAGCCACAGCACATGGCAGTGAGCCCAGCATCCCTTTCCTCCTTCTCTTCTTTGCCCACCCACCTCCGATTGCATGCCAGGCTTGATGTTGCCTGGGTGTCCCCCCTCTACTTGGCTAAGCTGTGGCTTATGGCAGTGAGCCTGGCACCCCTTTCCTCCTTCTCCTCTTCGCTCACCCACCTCCGACTGTGCACTAAAATCCAGTGGGCACATGAAGAGGAGCAGCGGCAGCAGTGGAAACCGAATTGAACTAGAAAAATAGTTTGTACATGTTTCTAAACTGTACCTAGGCTGTTATGGGTTTACTACTACATTGCGTTCCTGGTGATTGTCAGCAAAGCTGGTGTCTGGATGCACCAGGGGCTGAGCAGACATTTGCTTCTTACCTTTGATTTCCAAAAAGCATGGCCACCAGGTTTTGATAGAACACTGCTGGCATTTGCATAATATCAGAAGTGGCTCTGCTCTGGTACTGCTGATAAAAGTGCAAAACCCAACTGAGAGGAAGCTCCCAACACAAACACACCTAACTCTGTTTTCTCAGAAAAAAAAGGTCAATGGGGGCTTTTTGGGAGGAGATAAAATGGAGTACATTGATATTTCTGCTTCAAGTGGCCCAAACGACATGGTCATTCTTGCGCTCTTGTTCTCAGCCTTTCTCAGTTGACAAATGTGCAAAGCCAGAACTTATACACTCCATTTCAAACCAGGCTTTTTTTGTTTTTTGTTTTGCTAAAGGGTACTAGGCTGGGCTGTTCTGAGCATGCTCGAGGGGGTGGCTCCTCATTGGCTGGGCACCCGCACTTGCTCAGATGGCCAATTGAGACCAGGCGGGTGCCCAGCCAATGAAGGGCCGCCCCCTCGAGCATGCTCAGAACAGCCTGGCCTAGTCTACACAGAATTGGGCCAGCAGGAGAAGGTAAGCCCCATTCACATGCATGTGCGACCCTGGGGATGGGTTGTGGGCTTTTGGCTGGCGTTCCTGCCCACCCCCGGAGCCTGATCTGGGGTTCGGGAGCGAGCAGGAATGCAGGGAAAGAAGGCACCCAAGCTGCCCACACTGGGTTCATAGGAGCCAATGGGAGCAGCCCAGGGGAGGTGCCAAGCTGTCACAGAGCATGTGAATGCTTTCTCTCTGAGACAGTTCAAAATGCGCGGAGACTTTTTAGTGCTCTGAAACTCGAACACATGGAGGGCAAGTTGGGATGCTTGGGGGCGGCCTGGAATGGATCCGGCCACCCGCAAGAGCAAATGCTGCATCCCAACGTGCCCTCCGTGCGTTCGAAAACCCCTTGTGTGGAAAGGCCTAGTGTCTCTGACAGGTAGGTTTCCAAAAGCCCTTCTTCTATGCCCGTGCTTCATTTCTTGCCATTCCACGATCCTTTTATTTATCCTCATCATTGCCTGCAACAGCGGAGTAAGAATATAGCCATGTCTACCAGACTGTTAAGGCAACTATACATGATTTGATAAGCTATTAGCACTCCGATGCAATGCAACCAATCAATGATATTATAAATGATACTTAGAACTTTTGGTATTACCAACCGTCAAAGCAGCATAAGTAATTTAGATCTAAGATGAATGGAGCTGAATGCTGATACAGGATAATGGCCTCCTGCTTCTGCTTCTGCATGAATACAAGACATTTGCTTTTTGATGCACAAGACATAAGGCCTTGTGACAATGTCCTTTTACATCTATGTCATCAATTTCATTTTTTTAAAAATTGAGAAGCAGAGCAGCAGCTGTTCAGTGCATTTCTTAAAATGCCTCATTTTCACTTCCTCATAACTGGCATGCTTCCACTGAAGGATCCAGCAGTCTTTCCCCTCCAACAGAATATAGTACCAGCCCCCCCCCAAATGACAGCTAGATCCTTCCTTCTATAACCCATTCTGATTTTAAAAAAGGGCTCCGTATTTGAATTCTTGCCTTTCCCTGCCAAATCCTCCACCCCACAGTTTGCTTTATAAAGCTATTGGGATGGCTCATTGTGGAAATGCCAAGGTTCCTTCTGCAAATGGGATCAACTCATATAAGAGCTTAAATACTATTAGTAGATCGTGTGTAGAAATTAAGGAAAACTGGGCTACCATAAATAAATAAATAAATAAATAAATAAATAAATAAATAAATAAATAAATAAATAAATAAATAAATAAATAAATAAATAAATAAATAAACTCTCAGAAATTCCTATGAAAGCACAAAATCTTGTATATTTGCAAAATCAATAATTCTTCAAAAGAACAACTTAGAGAAAGTGCAGACTGCCCTCGTTATATGTGACTGAAACCTGAAAGGAAGGTGCTAACAGCCAGAGGGAGGGGGAAGGACATAAAACGTGCAGGAAAATGAACCAAATTTGCAGGACAGAAATAACAACAAAACAGATATTTAGGAAATGCTGATTTGAGAGGAGTGGGCCAGCCATGGTGAGAAGGATGGTTTAGATTGCAGGTTAGAAACTATTCATATTTTCACAAATACAATGTGAAATAATTTCATAGGAGGAGTCCACATTGCCTAAGGGACTTCACATCATCTTGGAAAAGTGAAGATGGGGGTAAATCCGACATCTGCACTTTGAGATCTATCCCTTACTTTGCCTGTGCTTCCATAAGTGCTGGTGAAGTATGAGTCGCTTTCATTACAGGCACTTCCTAAATGACAGCTGGCTTCCTGTGGCCACATCCCGATGCAAGCAATTTGGTGCGGGAGTAGCTCGCTTTTGAATGGGTGTGGGACTGAAACCAAATCTTGCCTGTCCCCATGCTATTACCACTAATGCAGACTGTATAGGAATACTGCTGCCCCAATGCAAACCGCGTTGAACCCTGGCACAGGGGAACAGCACCCTCTCGTCTCTACCTCCTCCCTCCTGATTGGGAGCTGGTTCGACATCACCCCCACCCCTGTGCTGCCTGCTACAAATACCACATCCCCCCCCCCTTAGTGGCACAGAGAAGCCAGGACTGAATGGCAAAAATAATAATTTAAAAAACCTCCAGCTGTTTGAGCAAAGCCGCTATGAGCAAAGCCGCTATGAGGTTTGGTGGCAGTTGAGTAGTTTTGCACACCTCCACTTCACCATGAGAACACCCGGGAGTCACAAGAGCACTCGGCAAGTGGAAAAGGGAGGAGAATCAAGAGAGCCTTTTCTGTGATGGCCCCAGACTATGGAATAGCCTCCCCCTCGAGGTGCGTCATGCCCCTTCCTTATATACATTTAGGAGGGTGGTGAAGACGCACCTCTTTACCCTGGCCTTTGGCTAAGCTGTTTATGTTCTCTCTCAGTACAGACACTATTATTTTAAACATATTGTATACTGTTTTATATTTGTTGAACTTTTAATGTCTTTTAATGTATATTCTATTTTAATTTGTTGTAACCCGCCCAGAGACCTTCGGGTATGGGGCGGGATATAAATGTAAATAATAAATAAATATATAAATATTATCATGCCCGCCTTGGCAATCAGGAAACAGGGGTGGAATACTTGTGGAAAAGGAAGAAAAATCAAGCCATTATACTGCTTGCCTTGGCGATTGAGGAAGGGGGTGAAATAGTTGGATAAAAGAGTCTCATGGGTCAGCAAAGACCATTTGACCCCCTCATCATTTCAGCTTTAATACCAATTATTCCCAAAAAATCTCAGTGGTTGCAATAACCAATGCACAGGGCAAAAAGGGCAAGCACAGGACATGAAACCCCACCTCCCAATGATGCAAGTGCCAATCTCCTCCCCAAATAGCCCGGGACAGTCCCCATGCACAGGCCCAGCTTGCAAAGCAATGCATGCCAAGCCACCAAATTGTGGCAAGTACAGGTTTTTCCAGGACCGAATTTAGTCCTGGTTTGGTCCTGGTTTGAGCAGTTTGATCCATGGAAATTGGATCAAACCTAAAATGCATGGGGATGCCCCTTCCCAAATCCAATTTCAATTCGGACCAAAATGTGCATGGGAATGCAACCTGTACCTTTGGGGTCTGGTAAGGGTGAAGTAAAAAAAAATTAACATGCTTTAAACTGAATATGTTGAACTGGAGCACCTGTAGCCATCAGCAGTTTGACCAATCATAGGGAAGTGAAACTCCTATACAATTTGATTATAGTCAATGCTGTGGATCCTGGTACCCATTCTATGTGCCCTGTTCAAGTCTATTAAATGGTTAATAAAAATAAAAGGACAATAGCTATGATCAAAGATGCTGGTGGCAATAGGGTTCTGAGATATCCAAAATCTGAGAGCCAGCCTTTCTGGGACAACAACTGCTTGGGTCTGTGATGCTCCTTAAGTCACATGTGTTCCCTGGGTGGTGCTAAAGAACAGTCACTTCGAGACCTCTATCTAAAATCCCCACAGCTCTCTTCCCAGTGCTCAGTGCTAAGACACCTGTCTAGCCCTGCTGGCTAAAACTGCAGAGGGAGAAGTGTTTGCTTTCATCTTACCTCCTTGTGGAGCAGGACCACACCTGCCTAGCCCTGCTAGCTTAAACTGCAGAGGGAGAAGAGTTTGCTTCCATCTTACCTCCTTGTGGAGCAGCGCCACTCCTGCCTAGCCCTGCTGGCTAAATCTGCAGAGGGAGTTAGAGTTTGCTTCCATCTTACCTCCTTGTAGAGCAGCACGACACCTGCCTAGCCCTGCTGGCTAAAACTGCAGAGGGAGAAGAGGTTGTTTCCATCTTACCTCCTTGTGGAGCAGCACCACACCTGCCTAGCCCTGCTAGCTATAACTGCAGAGGGAGAAGAGTTTGCTTCCACCTTTCCTTCTTGTGGAGCAGCACCACACCTGCCTAGCCCTGCTGGCTAAAACTGCAGAGGGAGAAGAGTTTGCTTCATCTTGGCCTTCTTGGTGACTCACACTTGCATTCCTGAACAAGAAGAGGCCAGCCCCAATGCAGAGGTCTCCACTGAAATTCTCTGCAGCCTTGGTGGACTGTGTATGAGTGTGCTGTATGGTGTTGTGCTGAGAAGTGACTGTGTTACACCTTTGATGTGGAAACGCCTGTTTCATGAGAATATATCTTTTTAGATATATTCTAAGTAACTTAAAGAATTACTTAAGGTGTGGAAGGATGGTAGGAAGAAGGACGGGAGGAATTCCACTTCCTGCCTGCAAGTCCCCCTCCCTCCAGTAACTTAATAGAGTGGGGGAGAAGGAAGGACGCTAACCCTACCTGGGCTCCTGTCTTCAAGCCCGTCCTCCCCTGCAACCCATTTAGGAGTACAGGGGACAAGAAACGTGCTCTGCCTGGTGGGGATTTCCCCCTTCTGATTAGTGTTCACATGTTGTGTGTGTGTATAATTTAGACAGTATTGTTTTAAAATCTCTCATTGTTTAATACTGTTTTAACTTTGGTGTGTGTGTGTGTGTGTGTGTGTGTGAGGGTGGTGGTTTTACATTAGCTTTTGGGCTAGTGGGTGTATTTGTTGTGGGTGGTTGTCTTTGTAGGGGGGAGGGACTATGTGCCAGGGCCAAGTAAGAGGGGGAGGACTACAGGTCACAATTCCTGTTCAGACCGGCAGGGGGAGATATGGCGCTGGGAGACGGAAGAGACATACAAGGAGAAGGGGTGCTAGATACCTTGAAGCTGTCGCTCCTTCTTTTCTGCCTTCCAACCAGCAGAATCTGGGGAGACCTGCCAACCAAAAACCCACTACTCTGGCGGTGTTGCTTTTAAATGCCAGATCGGTCTGAAATAAAACATCAATTATTCATGATCTAATTCTTGAGGAAAGGGCCGACCTGGCATGTATTACTGAGACCTGGATGGATGAACTGGGCGGACCTGGTCTGTCCCAGCTCTGTCCTCCAGGGTACTCAGTGCAACACTGTTCTAGAGTAGGGGGGAGGGGAGGGGGTGTCGCTGTGGTCTATCCGACTTCCATCTCTCTCACCAGGCGGCCAATTCGTGCTGTTAATGGGGTTGAGGGTCTGTTCTTGCTGTTGGGCCAGAGAGACAGAATAGGGATGCTGCTGGTGTACCATTCACCCCACTGCCCAGCATCCTCCTTGTCTGAGCTGGCTGAGGTGGCCTCGGAGGTGGTATTGGAAGCCCCTGCCATGGTGGTGTTGGGGGATTTCAATGTCCATGCCGAGACTACACTTATTGGACCAGCTCAGTTCTTTATGGCCTCCATGACAACCATGGGGCTGTCTCAGCTTGTTTCTGGTCCAACCCATATAGCAGACCACACCCTTGACTTGGTTTTTGCCTCTGAACGAATTGATGGCTATCTGTTGATAGGAGGGCTGACTATCAGCCCTTTGTCATGGACGGATCACTCACTGGTGAGGTTTGGACTTACAGCGGCAGTCCCTCTCTGTGGGGTCAGAGGACCTATTGAGTTGGTCCGCTCCCGGAGACTTATGGAATCTCAACGATTCCTGAATGCCCTGGGGGATTTTCCAGTTGGCATGTCTGGTGCTCCTGTTGAAGCTCTGGTCTCTCTCTGGAATCAGGAGATGACCAGGGCTATTGACACGATCGCTCCCAAGTGCCCTCGGTCTGCTTGCAGAACCCAGAAAGCTCCTTGGTACTCCATGGAGCTCTGGGCCATGAAACAGGAAGGTCGACGGCTAGAGCACAAGTGGCCTAAATCTGGCTGTGAATCTGACCGAACACGAGTTAGAGCACACTATCGTGCCTACCACGTGGCAGTGACGGAGGCGAAAAGGAGTTTTTTCTCCTCCGCCATCGCGTCCTCGAGTAGCCGTCCAGCGGAGCTCTTTAGAGTAGTAAAGGGCCTTATAAAACCTGGCTCGATAAAACGTGAGCCTCAGCCATCTAATATATGCTGTGACAGTTTTGCAAAGCACTTTGAGGACAAAGTTGCTCAGATTCGTAGGGGATTCGATGTCACAATTGGACTTAGTCCAGGGGAGGTGTCTGGAGCACTGTCTGATCCAATTATTTTGGATCAGTTTCAATTATTGCGGCCTGAGGATGTGGACAAGCTGCTTGCAGGGGTGCGGCCTACAACGTGCTCTCTGGATCCCTGCCCTTCTTGGCTGATTAAAACTAGCCGGCAAGGTATGACCGGGTGGGTCCAGGAAGTGGTAAATGCCTCTCTGAGAGAGGGGGTGGTACCATAGGCCCTTAAACAGGCTGTGGTGCACCCCCTCCTGAAGAAGGCCTCCCTGGATCCAGAAGATTTAAACAACTATCGCCCGGTGGCCAACATACCTTTTCTAGGCAAGGTTCTAGAGAAGTTTGTCGCTGTTCAGCTGCAGGCATGCTTGGAGGAAGCTGATTATCTAGACCCATTTCAATCTGGCTTTAGACCTGGTCATGGCACGGAAACCACCTTGGTCGCCCTAGTCGATGATCTTCTCCGGGAGAAAGACAGAGGGAATGCTACCCTGCTGGTTCTTCTGGACCTCTCAGCGGCTTTTGATACCATTGACCACGGTATCCTCCTGGAGAGGCTACGGAGTTTAGGAGTGGGAGGCAGTGCTTGGCGCTGGTTCCGCTCCTATCTCCAGAGCCGATCTCAGATAGTGGTGATGGGAGAGAATGAGTCGACACCCTGGGAACTCACTTGTGGGGTTCCCCAGGGGTCAATCTTATCTCCCATGGTATTTAATATCTACATGAAGCCGCTGGGAGAGATCATCAGGAGTTTTGGAGTGAGGTGCCATCACTACGCAGATGATACCCAGCTCTATCTCTCTGTGCCATCTGAATCAGGAGAGGTGGTAGAACTGCTTGACAGGTGCCTGGAGGCGGTAATGGGCTGGAGGAGGGCCAATAAATTGAAACTGAATCCAGACAAGACAGAGGTGCTGTGTGCTACAGGCTCTCGGGTCCAAGTAGTTGGGAGATACCCTGTCCTTGATGGAGTTACTATATCCGGGAAGGAACAGGTGCAAAATTTGGGGGTACTCCTGGACTCTGCGCTAACACTTGAAGCTCAGGTGGAGGCCGTGGCCAGGAGTGCCTACTCCCAACTACGGTTGGTACGACAACTGAAACCTTTTTTGGATAGAGATGACCTGGCCACAGTTATCCACGCTCTGGTAACCTCCAGGTTGGACTATTGTAATGCGCTCTACATGGGGCTGCCCTTGAAGACGGTTCGGAAGTTGCAGCTAGTGCAAAATGCAGCTGCCCGAGTGCTGACCGGTACAGCTAATCGGACGCATATCACACCGGTTCTAAAAGAACTGCACTGGCTGCCAATTCATTTCCGAGCCCAATTCAAGGTGCTAACTCTGACTTATAAGGCCCTAAATGTCTTGGGCCCCAGATATCTAAAGGAGAGCCTTCTCCCATATAAACCTGCCCATGTCTTAATATCTGCAGGAGAGGCCCTCCTGGTTGTCCCACCGCCTTCAGCGGTTAGGCGGGTGGGCACCTGGGAGAGGGCCTTCTCAATAGTGGCCCCCAGGCTATGGAATGGTCTCCCCTTGGAGGTGCGTCAGGCCCCTTCTTTGTTTACATTCAGAAAGGCGGTAAAGACGCACCTCTTCACTCAGGCCTTTGGCTAAATGCTCTTTATTCTTCCCTCCTTCCAAACACCACTGTTTTAAACTGTTTTTGTATTGTTTTTATTCTTATTCTTATTATCATGTTGGTTTCTAAATCTTACGCTGGTTTTATTATTGTGTGATACAATTTTTAGTGTGCTTGTTAATTGTTGTAAGCCGCCCAGAGACCCTCGGGTATGGGGCAGGATATAAATATAAATATAAATATAAATATAAATATAAATATAAATATAAATATAAATATAAATATAATAAATAAATAAATAAATAAATAAATAAATAAATAAATAAATAAAATGAAGTAGAGGAGGAAAGTTTTTCCAGGAGGTATCTAAGCAATTTGGGAGATCTAGCTGCTTTTCCAGCACAAGGGAAAAAAACCCAGCAGCTGAAAACTTGCCATCAGTCAGTCAGTAGAACACCACCACCCACCCACTTGGCTGATGCTGGAGTAGAAACAATCAGCAGAAGTCACAATTCGTTTGTTTGTGCAGAAATTGTGGAGCTGAAGTGGCAGCCAATGCCTGACTTACTGTGTGTGTACTTGTGGCAGTGTTTACAAGAACATCTGTGTACACTCTGGCTTCAACATGCGCACTTAGAATTGAACTGAAATATATTGCAGCCTGCATTCTCCCATTGAGACAGGAGGCCTTTTAGCTGAACAGAGTGCTCCTTGATCCGTACTGTGTTAGGATAATGATGCTTCATTCCTAAATGAGTTTGGAAACAGTTTGCCAAACTGCTACATGTCCTTCAGTCATTTCTGCTTTTGGACTATTGTTGGGATGACATTGATAAAACTGAGTGTTGCATATTGGACTTTGGCTAAGGAGGAAAAACAGACATGCCAAAGAGCTGTTTTTGGAACATAACTGGTACATATTACCTTCCAACAAGCTACGGTTCCAACCAGCCATTACTTCCTCCAGGGCTCTCCATTCTATCCCTACATTCAGTTTTATGATTTTTCTCCTATGTCATATAAGATGGCATGTCAAATCTTGCTGAAGCATCTTTTGAGGAAGGAAGAAAGAAGTATCTATACCTACCTATTTACCTACCTATCTTCTTCTGTAAGTTTGAAGTTTGGCTGCATCCCTAAAATGGAGAGGGTTGTAGTACCTACGGTGTCAGAGAAAGGGTGCATATGTCTTCATGCTGTGCCTCACAACTTCAAAGCCCGGTAATAAAAGCTCCCTGGCTTTAAAAATATAATATGGCCTGTAATGCCTGCAAGGACCCCTCAATCCCAAAAGTATGTTTTTTAGTTTAAAATGCAAAGTGTGGCGAACACGGTAAGTCCAGACGCTTAAAAGTGTCGCCAAAGTGTATTTTCACAAGGGTAAGTAGCCTAAGGGAGGGGCTAGTTGAGTACTCCAAGGGGAGGGGTTGAATTTGCATCCAGGCGGAGCTCAGCCAATAAGGGTGAAGCTAGCCAGCCAGGCCCATATTTAAGGGGGCCTGAGGGAACAATTTCTGTTCTCTGCCTTGGGTCGTTAATCAGGGAGGTTAACGAAGGGGAGAAACGGGCTCTTAGCTGAGGAGGCTAAAGTTAGGGTCCTGAGTCTTTTGGTATAAGATTGTTAAACTTGTGAAGTTATTTAAAAGGAAAGCTAACAAATTCTGAACTGATTGAAGTTTTATTCTTGAACTTGTAGAGTCTTTTGACTTGGTGTAAAAGTGAAAGACTGAAGTGCTTGACAGCAAAAGTAACCACGTGTAACTAACTGTGAGAAGAAGCTGACTTTAAACTTCATCTGTATTCAATAAACACATGTTCTTGTTGTTTCAAAGAAGCTTCGTGGAGTTCTGTTTATAAAGGGAGCCAAATAGGGCCAGAGTTCTAAACAGTAACTGTATCCAACCCACTGCTGGAGGTTGGCAGAGTGGGGGCAGGGTGCTGACTGCTGCAGCATCAGAAGGGAGGCAACATTATTATCAAGCCAAAGAGTAGAGAAAAGGAAATGGAAGGTGCGCCTCTTGGAAGGGAATAACAGAGATTGATTTACAAGTAAACAAAACGCTACCACACTACTAAATTAAGATAAATATATATATAGGAAACAGGTAAGGGCGGAGAGGCGGCCTTTACAACTGGTGGCAAGCGCTGGGATCCGAGTAATCCAGTGTTTGTGCAGAAATTTCTGAAGTAAAAGTTGTTGAATTTTGACTTTTAAAGTCACTTAAAGTCAATATCCTGAGGTAAAACACCTAGGGTAAGGTAGGGATATTGACTTGAAAGCAGCAGGTGGTCGTTGCGAGGTATACAACTTTGGGTGATTGGTAGCAACACCACTGGACATTGATGGTAGAAGCCATACTTGATTATATTGTTAAAAAAAGCAGCCACGATAGGTGTTTCGAGGTAACAGCTTAAAGGTATATGTAGAAACACCTAATCTAAGCTGCTAACTTGTGTACAACACAATACACAAAGGAAAAGGCAGATTTTGTGAGGTAAACAAAGAGGGTAAAGTAGCAAATCTGCTGTAAAACTAAAAGTAAACAAGTGAATATATTTAAGCAAAATGGAAACCAGAGCTAGAAGGGTAAACCCTGGATTGGGAGATGGGGAAGATGTTGAACACCCCGTGATAGCTGCTCAAGAAAATCCAGAAATATTGAGGATTAGGCTTGCTCATGAGAAAGAGATGAAAGAGATGGAAATTAGACAAAAGGAGATTGAAATGCAGTTAGCAAGAGAGGAGAGAGAAAAGGCCAGAGAGGAAAGAGAAATGAAACAAAAGGAGATTGAATTGCAGTTAGCAAGAGAGGAGAGAGAAAAGGCCAGAGAGGAAAGAGAAAGAGAAAGAGAGAAGGAAATGCAGATGGCCCGTGAGCAAAGGGAGCATGAATTGGCTATGGCCAGGTTAAAGGGCTCCCAAGGGGAACAGCAACAACCAAGAATTATAGGTAGCCAAGATAAAATTGATATGAAAAGATTTCAAAAGTTTTCGCAAGGGGACGATGTACAAGCTTTCCTCCATGCGTTTGAGAGAACTTGTACGGAGCTGGAATTACCGGCAGATAAACGTATGGCTTGCTTGAGACCATGTTTATCGGGGCTGTTGTTACAAATCTATTCAGAATTGAGTGATGAAGATGCATCATCTTACCCAAAATTTAAAGAGCTGGTCAAGCAGCGGTGCAAACTCACGGCAGAGTATTATAGAAAAGCTTTTAGATCGATTACAAAGAAAGGAGATGAAACTTATGCTCAGGTGGCATCTAATATTAAGCGACTCCTTCTGGAATGGCTTCGAGAAGAAAAAGTACAGAGTTTAGAACAGCTACAAGAACTCATGGCTCTTGAGCGTTTTTATGAGCTTGTCCCAAGCCAAATAAAGTGGCTATTGCCTGATAAGCAGTTTAGAAAAGTGGACGAGGCTGCAGCATGGACTGATATGATGATGCAGGCCAGGGAGGATTGTTTCTTAAAATCGGGCTCACATAACACTATGAATAAACCGTATAAGAGAAGCAGTGATTGTATAAGGGAGACAAAGGGTCCATTACATAAAGAAAAAGTATCACGACAGGAGGGACACAATGAGTATGCTAAAGATAAGAGTCAAACACTGAGCAGTAAAGATGTAACATGTTATAATTGTTTACAAAAAGGACATTTAAAGTACCAGTGCACTAAGCCCAAAGCTGATGGCAGAGATAAGAAAAGTGACATCCATACCAGTTATTACATACAAAGACACAAAGAAAGCCCTGTAATAGAAAATGTCAATGTAGCTGAGGGAAAGAAGGCGATTGAAAAACAAAATGGCCGCCCAATTGAGGCCGAGGTGTTTGAGAGACAAAATGGCCGGCAGGCTGAGGCAAATGAAGAACCAGAGACGTTTTCGCACGGGCGAAAACGGAACGCGAAAAAGGCAGCTGCGGACACGTCATCCGCATTGGCCGCGCGCGGCTTGCGTCCCGACGTGTCCGCAGCTGCCTCTTTCGCGTTCGAAATGTAGAGCACTTCGAAGTGCTCTACACGCGTTCCAACGCGGACGAGCCGTCCGCAGGCGTTCGGGAGAAGAAGCGTTCGCGCCGCTTCTGTCTCCCGATCGCCTGCCGGCTCGCCTCCGACGCCGCGCGGCTTTGACAATCAGCTGTTTTTCAAACAGCTGATTGTCGATCTGCCTCCGCGGCCGCCGGCGCGCCCCTGGCCGGCGTTTGCCGGCTAAGCCAGCTTCGGGCGCTTTGACCATTCGCACCCAGACGCTCCGGAACGCGTTTACACGCGTTCCGGAGCGTCTGTGTGTGAACGGGGAAAGCGCCCGAAGCTGGCTTAAGCTTTCCGCCTGAACGCGTTCGGTTTCGAACGCGATTCAGTGCGGAAATGCCTCAGATGGTTGTTGGGACTCGATATGCAGACCCGTTATGTGCATAAGCGTTCACAATGCCCCGGATCCTGAATATTTATGGGAAGTAGAGATAAGAGGGCAGAAGTTTCATTGCCTAAGAGATACTGGTTCATCGGCTTCAATTATAAGAAGTAATCTTGTACAACCTCATGAAGTTGTAGAGGGAGCTGTGATAAAACTGAGAGGGCTAGGCGGACCGATTATCGAAGCACAAATAGCCAAAGTGAAAGTGACCATAAGGGAATGGACAGGGATACATGAATTTGCCATAATGGATGATATACCGACTCCAGTGCTGATTGGGAACAACTTAGCTAAAGAGATTAAATTAATAGGGAAAGATGAAATAAAAAAGGTTATTGCAGAGCCTGTTCATGAGAGCTTACCAGCACCAGTGTGCCTGCAGGCAGCGGATGATGAAGGGCTACAAGATATCTTGCCTGTGGAGGCAATAGACATCAGTGTATCCACTAGGCAGCACTTTAAACGGGAACAAGGAACAGATCCAACCCTACAAGAGTTATTCAAAAGGGATGATCTTAGTGGGGAAGACCTTGTGGAAAGTGAGCTGGGGAGACAAATGATTGAAAATAGCCAATTGCTGGAGGAAGACTGTATCTTAAACCAAGCCCTACAGCTAGGTGATATAGAATCTTTATTCAGTGACAATGATGCGGAAGATGTGGTAACAGACGAAAGGCTTTTATCTCAAAGCAGCACGATGTGCGAAGAGAATAACACTGAACTATTGGGGGGAGCAGTAACCAAAGTTCTCCTAGAAGTTAACAACAAGATTCAGAGTAATATATTGTCTGACAATAAGAAAGGTGACCTTTGTGGAGTCAGTAGTCCAGCAGACGCTATTGATGAAGTCTGTGCAGATGTTGAAAAGGGAGATCCCCAGGGTGCCGAAAAACAGTCGCCATCTATAGAAGAAATAGTAGAGGAGCAGGAACAGCCTAAGAAAGCTACAGCAAATGATGTTGGGTTCTTAAAAGAAATTAAGTTTATCGAATTCGAATATACAGTTAGCAAAGATAAAGCTGAAGAAACAAAACCTGTTCAGCTGTTGAAAGTGAAGGCAGATGATATAGAAGATAAGAAAAATGGAAAGGGAGATTTCAAAGCAAGCACGGTTACAACAGTGGAAGAAGAAGAGATATTCCCAGAAAAAGTAACCAAAAGCCATGTCGATTCAGTAAGAAAAGGAGTGAAAGTGAAAATCGATGTTCACCCGAGCCCAGAGCATTCAGTTAGACCGTTACCTACTGAAAAAATAGGCAAGGAATCTGAAATGGGCATGAAAAAGCAACTTGATCAAAAGAGTGCAAGAAGTTTGGAGCAGTTTGAAATTAATGTGTATGGAAAACAACCAAAGCCTAAACTGTCAACAGAGGTTGTCAATCAAAGACCTATAGTGACTAGCACTGAAACAGTTACCATAGGCAAGGAGAAGAAATCATTAGTAAAGAAATTAGAGTATATTCTCGAGCAGACAGTGGCTGAAATTCTGGTTGAACCACTAAAAAGCGAAGAATTGCTAAGTGGAACATCAAAAGACCAACTAAAGCAAACCAAACTTAACTGCGAAGAGGCAACAATTGCTAAATCCATGGCAGGCAGCACTAGAGAAGCTGATACGCTTCCATATCTAACAAGAGTTGAAGTGCAAAGAGCAATCTTCAGTCATAGGAGCAATGATCAGCTTTTGCACTGGACACTAATTTTACAGAAGAAGCTTGGTGAACTTGGAATTGCAAGGAGGTGTGCCATTCAAAGATCATCAGCTGATACCCCAAAGCAGCTGACACGCTGTCCAGAATCAGCCAATGACCCAGCAAGTGACCACAGGCAGCAGACTCCAGAGGAGGCAACCCACATGGAGCCAAGGGTGATCAAGCACCGTCAAGAAGCAGCGCCGGACTGAGCTGAAAACGCTCACACAGCAGGCTGACCAACAGACTAAGAGCAGCAGTAAAGGCTGAAAGAGACTTTGTGAATAACTGTGAGGGCACAAGGGTATTTGGTTGACTGAATTTGTTGATCTTGATGCATAGTAGTTTTTTTTTAAAAAAATAAATAAATAAAAATAAATATTTATTTTTATTTATTTATTTCCTCCGCGGTAAAAGGAGTTGTAATGCCTGCAAGGACCCCTCAATCCCAAAAGTATGTTTTTTAGTTTAAAATGCAAAGTGTGGCGAACACGGTAAGTCCAGATGCTTAAAAGTGTCGCCAAAGTGTATTTTCACAAGGGTAAGTAGCCTAAGGGAGGGGCTAGTTGAGCACTCCAAGGGGAGGGGTTGAATTTGCATCCAGGCGGAGCTCAGCCAATAAGGGTGAAGCTAGCCAGCCAGGCCCATATTTAAGGGGGCCTGAGGGAACAATTTCTGTTCTCTGCCTTGGGTCGTTAATCCTGGAGGGAGGATAACGAAGGGGAGAAACGGGCTCTTAGCTGAGGAGGCTAAAGTTAGGGTCCTGAGTCTTTTGGTATAAGATTGTTAAACTTGTGAAGTTATTTAAAAGGAAAGCTAACAAATTCTGAACTGATTGAAGTTTTATTCTTGAACTTGTAGAGTCTTTTGACTTGGTGTAAAAGTGAAAGACTGAAGTGCTTGACAGCAAAAGTAACCACGTGTAACTAACTGTGAGAAGAAGCTGACTTTAAACTTCATCTGTATTCAATAAACACATGTTCTTGTTGTTTCAAAGAAGCTTCGTGGAGTTCTGTTTATAAAGGGAGCCAAATAGGGCCAGAGTTCTAAACAGTAACTTTATCCAACCCACTGCTGGAGGTTGGCAGAGTGGGGGCAGGGTGCTGACTGCTGCAGCATCAGAAGGGAGGCAACATTATTATCAAGCCAAAGAGTAGAGAAAAGGAAATGGAAGGTGCGCCTCTTGGAAGGGAATAACAGAGATTGATTTACAAGTAAACAAAACGCTACCACACTACTAAATTAAGATAAATATATATATAGGAAACAGGTAAGGGCGGAGAGGCGGCCTTTACAACTGGTGGCAAGCGCTGGGATCCGAGTAATCCAGTGTTTGTGCAGAAATTTCATCCACGTGGCCTCCAATGATGTTCACAGCAGCAGAATGAGTGCCAGAGAGTGTCAAGTTGTGCTCAAAGTCCTTCTTCTTGCTCTGTGGGAAGGTCACCTCTGAGGGTATTTGCAGCCAAGCAAACCGATACAACAGTTGGGGCTTCAGTGGGTGCTTTGCTTATCTGGTATGGACAAAGCCTTTATTTCTCTACACTTTAAACTAGTTTTTCAGGTCAAGTAAGTTGAGTTTATCATTTGGGGATTTGGATATTTGTGGCATGTGAACTAGTTCCAGATATGGGGAAAACATTATCTAAGAGTGCTTCCCTTGCATTTTAAGCTGTTGGCATCAAGTGTTGTCTGACTCTAGATCAGTGATGGCTAACCTTTTGAGCCTGGTGTGTCAAAATTCATAGGAAAACCTAGCTTAACTCGGGTGCTGTGTCACTTCCAGAAATATCCATAATTTTGTGATATTTGTAGCTCTAGTAAGAAAGTTATATTTTTGATACATGTATTTTATTAAAAGTAAAAATGAATAATTCTTTACATTTGCTAAGTCTTCAATTGAAAGTTGGTATTTTGTACACTTCAAGAACAAGCAAGCACTACATGCCCAGGTGCCAGGGTGACCAGGTGTGTCACCTAAAAGGGCTTGGCGTGTCACCTGTGGCCATCACCGCTCTAGATTATTCAGGTCTGAGTACCACTTCAGTGTGCTTGGCTATCCACATGACACTGCCCTTTGCAAACTGTCTATTCATACTTCTCAGTTTAATGCAGAATTCTCCTTTCCAAGATAAACACACAAACTCGGCCACCAATGCTCATATCAGGCCCTTTCCATGCACCTTCTTATCGTACTATAGGAAAGGGTTTAAGAGCTTCCCTTCAACATGCAGAATAAGGAGGGCCCTCCCTCTCCTAATATGTCTGTCCACACAAGATGTGGTGTAGACTAGAGGCCTATTCGCACAAGGGCCTCCCAAACTCAAGTAGGACACCCTGGGATGGAGCATTCACTCTGCTGGGCCAGCGTTTCTGTTCAGAACCACTTCAGCCCATCCCAGGGTGCCCTACTTGTGTTCCAGGTGTAGAGTATGAAATCCCACGCTATACCCAGCCCAGGGGGTTCCCGGCTGTCTGGAGCCACCCCAGAGCTGTATGGGAGGGAAGCATCTCTGAGGCACCTCTTAGTGAAAGCTTTGAGGTGGGATTGTTCAGTCTGCCATCAGTCTGCTCCTCCCCCTTTTCTAAACATTCCTTGCTAGAAAAGGTGGATTAGAGAAGGCTTGGGAACAGCAGTGTCACATACTATCTCCTTAGCTGTGGTCACAACTAAGGTTTAATCCAGCTTCAGTCCACCTTCAGAGTGGTAGAACACATCAGCAAAGTGACCAGAAATTTTATTTTCACATTATCTATCCCAAAGGTGAATTTTCTGAGTTATTTAACAGTGAAAGAAAGCAACTTGTCACTTGATGTATTCTCTCACTCTGAAATTGGACTAGAGCTGGATTAAACCTTAGGTGTTACCAGGGCTTCTGTAGCACTCCTTTTGTAATGTCTTAACACAGCCTCAGTCACATTATCTATTCCATAGTCATGATATGTGTGCCTCACTTGGTCATATTGAGTATATTTTATAAATCACTCTGAAAGTCTTTTAGGACCTGGTCACAAAAATCTAATATAGGACAACCTATTTATTAATTTAACCTGAGGTCATACCAGTGCCGGTCACACCTAGATCGTTATGGGCCATCCTCTTGGGCCGCTTTGGTCACACCTTTCTCGGAGATCAACTTGAGCCTCCTCTTGGCTCTTCACCCCTTTTGCTGCATCAAATCTATCTCCTTTCTAACTGGATGCTGTTCTGTCACTCAAGGAAGGGGAGGTTGTGTGTTTGCAGTGCTTTTTTAAGCCTGCTTCCTCACCTACACCCCCTTCTTTTTTATGTGCTTTTCTTCTCCATGTGATTAATTTTTTTAAAAAAGCAATAAATTTGCATAACAATGCTAGATAGAGGAATCATACACATAAACTGAGGAGAGAAGGGGAGTTGCCTCACAGACACTGCATGTGCCAATTGGCCAAAGGAAAAACTAGACCACCACCACAGTACAGTTCAGCCTCCCTTAGCCCATCTCTCTGCTCACCTTGAGGAAGTGAAGACATCCTGAGATGCCAGGATGGGTTGAGTCCTCCTCAGTCCTGTAAAATGAGGACTACATTTAAGATGATCTAACAGGGGTAGGCCATCTTGGAAAATGAATTAAATTAAAATATTGTAACACGATCTGAAGATGACCTGAGGTTGTTCTAAACTACTTGTGTGACCAGGGCCCTTGACTGAAATGGATAGAGATGTTTTAACACAAATAAGTACTATCCAAAAGTGAAGGATAACTTTATTCAAAAGAAAATAGCCTCCCACAATGATGGCACTACCATTGTTCTTTGAGGTAGAGGCTGTTGTACAGATAGAGCACGTCATGACAGTGTGGACAAGAATAGGCCTCTGACATTTGCCGCAAGTGTGGCATAAAAGCTTTGAGATTTAGCCCAATGACTGATTAAATTAAACACTTTGCTGTCTGGCATATCACTCTGTTACCCACGGATGGTACAGATAGTCACCTAAAATTGTACAAACACAAGGAATCTATTATTGGCATTTTCTCTTGATTTTTTTTCCTCTGACGTTCAGCCTGAATTATAAGTGTTGTTGGCCGTGTAAGGCCCCTAGCATAAATTTAAATCTGTTATCTTTTAGGCGATGGCAACTAACTCCAATCTCAGAAGCATACGGCATGGGGAGGTGGGAGATTTTCTTGGCTCTGCTGTGAGAGAGAAAAATTTAAAAAGAGCCTACTATGCTGAGTCACTAAGCCAAACAACTTACTATGGAGTACATTCCGGGCTTAGCAAAAAAGCAGCTGATACTGAGTCAGTGACTAACCCCATTTCTGCACTACGTGGCATTATCCCGCTACAGGCTGGGTTGCTGTACTTGGATATGCAATCCATCTCAAACTGGGACATATTGCTCCTAGTGTGGACCAAGGACATCTGCATTGAGATGACCTGTTCTGTGTCAGCCCTCCTGCAGGCTATAGAGCTGGAACAGGGAGCCTCCCAATGCTCTGAAGGCCAGGAATTAAAGTTCCTGGCGTTTGGAGTTCCCAGGAGGCCCATTTCAGCCTTGCTGCACTAGTAAAATGGGTCCCCTGTGGCATATCGGACCATGGAGGCATGCTCTCTGCATGCTTCTGTGATTTGGTATGCCACCCCCTAGTATGCTGGTAGAGGTCCACCGATGAAATGAATCAGGGGTGTGATCAGGTACAGCAAAAATAATAACAATAAAAATAATAAAATAATTTCTGAGCCACCTCTGAGGGCAACTTAGAAAAGGCTTAGAGGTGGGATTATTTCCATACCAGTCTGCCTGAATATCCTTCCTCTCCTGAACATTCTGTAGACCACACACTGACTAGGGATGTTCACGAATGTATTTTTGACATTTGAATCTGAGTAGATTTGAATGTCATAAAATCTGATTCGATTTGGATATTTAAGATCCGATGTCATAAAATCCGATTTGAATCCATAACATTTGAATCCGTACATTCGAATGTTAGATTTGTATTTAAAGACACGAATGTCGATAACATTTGTGTCTGTTATACGTATCTGTATGCATTCTGTAAAAATCCATATGCGTCCCATATTATCCCGTAGGCATCCCGTTTTAATCCCATATTTTAAGCGCAAGATTCGTATAATTTTCGTGCAGATTCATATACGACAGATACAAATCTACACATTTAAATTATTCAAAAATTCATATTAGATTTTTGAAAATCCAATTCAAGTTCAAATGTTGACATTTGTTGAATTCAAATTGAATATTTGAATTTTTGAATATTCGTGCACATCCCTAACACTCTCTGAAGTGCCCCTTTTGTCATGACTGAATACAGTCTAAGACACAGTGTTGGGTGCCCTAGCCTAGTCTATGCTCTGTCTTGTGCAGATAGAGCATACTAGAAGGGGAAGGGGTCACACTTAAAGCATACAAGCATGCAAAACAAGGTCCTCTGGACACTTTCCTATCATGGGACAGATTGAGCTTAATGTAATGGAGATACCAAGTAAATAACTATGACAGGATAAACAAATAATTCATAGGCATACACAAATAACTTGGTGGTGGTTCTCCAGTGAACAAAAGCTTCGTCTTGGGCTATGCCAATTCGGTGCTTACTTTGGGGCAGAGAAATACTCCCTTGAGTCATGATAACAGAAGCCACAATCTATAGGGAATTCTAGTTGGAAAGCTTTCCTTTAATATCTAGCTTGAGCTTGACTGTGACATCATGTGTGATCATTGAGTTACATTTTTAATGAAACTTTTTCCCCCTTGTATTTTCTTGTTCCGCAACTGAATAATGGAGATACTTGGCATCTGACCTTTTCAGATGAGTTTCTCCCCTGACATATCTGTAGCACAGAATAAAAGACAGGTAGGTTTCTCACTTTCCTTTTTAGACAGAAAAGTGCTGTTCTTCTTTTCTCAAATGTCATTGTAGGTTATCACCTTTAAAACAACCACAGAAACAAATCAGAGAAGTATATATCTCAGACATAGGGAAGAGTAAAGAAACACACCTTAGTGTGATCTCCTCATTTTCACCAATGTGCATAAATCAGCTTTCTAATAAAGTGACCATGTTGTATACTGTATTTTGTATGTAACCCATGTGTTCTTTGTGCCAGAACATAAGTTCTTTTCTTGTTTGAGTCCACATATGCACAACTCAGTTCTACTGGCAATTTTTATCCTCGATTTACAAGTCAGTATACTAAAATAGTGTGGAGCCTTGCACAGAGTCAGTGGCAAACCCTCTCTTGATTCCACAACGCCAAGTCCAGGGAGAAGGCCACCTGCCTCATTTTTTGCAAGTCTAGATTTCTTGTAACTCACATTGATTAAAACCAAAACAAAGCAAAACTCCTCAGGGTTGGCATGGTTGCGCAGGAGGAGGATGCAGAGTGTCTGCGTCGACAAGCATTATTTGGATAAGATATGGACACAGTCAATAGGCAGAGTAAACAATATATTGTGTACCTCTTAATCAAGTTACCATCTGGGTGAACTCCATGATGTGGTCTCCATCCCTGTGTTAATCAATTTTGCAGCTTACCTACTTGTTGCCAGGAGGGAATGAACCATTTTGTGGTAATGATGTCCACCTTAACGTCTGATTCAGTGCAATTATACTCAGACAGCAATCACACCATATTCTGATTAGATATAATTATTATTATGGGCCTGTGACAGGACAATATTTTTTATCACACCGAGCAAGCTATCATGAAATAAAGCATAAACATTCAAGCTCTCCAGAACTCTTAATTAAGCTAAATGTTAGAAGATGCAAGGCAAGGTTATAGGTAGTAGTGTACCAATACGTATGCTCCACGTATCAAAACTAAAGAGTGCTTAAAACTGAAAAAAAGGAAAGAACTCTAAATGTTTGGACCAGGGATGTGCATGAATGGGTGGTTTTTTGCATTCAGTTCATATCAGATTGAATGTAAGAAAAATTGTATTTGTTTGAATAGATCCCCTTCAAATGTGGTAGGAGGATTCAATCCGATACTAATATATTTATATGAATTCATACAAATGTCCAATATGAACAAATACATATCTGATATGTATCTGATACTTATCCAATACGTATCCCGTTACCATATCTGCTCTGAAAGCATCATATCTGCCCTGAATCCACTTTGAATCCGCTCTCAATCCATGTCGAATTCACTCTGGATCCACTGCAGATGTGACAGGCACAGCCACTTTCCCAGTTCACAAATGTTCTGAAGCGTTTGTATGAATGTTCCAAAACATTTGTATGGATACAAATGTCCATGTATGAATGTCAAAACATTTTATTTGTATTCGAATGTCTGAATTCGTAAGAATTCGTATGTTATCGAATGGTACAAATATTCATCCACATCCCTAGTTTGGACATAATGGCAGCAAATCTCCAAAGGGGGAGGGGAGAACCATTAACCTCAACACTAGGTCCAAAATCATTGCTTGTTTCTGTGTAGATGAATGATAGCTGTGTGCTTTTACAATATTTCAGATCAGAACAGATGTAAAGAAGCAGTTTGGCTGGCGAGGAAAAAGCTACAACCAACCTGGAGAGGCCTCAGTCTATCAAGAAATAAAGAAGAGGGGAAAAAGGGTTACATGTGTAAATTAAAAGGCATTGTAACTGCGATACTCAAAGAAGAGGGAAGGGAAAGGCAGACTAACTCAAATCAGCCACTCATGCAGAATGAAAGCTAAAAAAGAGAGAAAGCAAGACAAGAGGCGTTTTCGCACGGGGCTGAACGGAACGCGGAAAAGACAGGTGAGGACACGTCATCCGCATTGGCCGCGCGCGGCTTGCGTTCCGACGTGTCCTCACCTGTCTTTTCCGCGTTCGAAATGTAGAGCACTTCGAAGTGCTCTACACGCGTTCCAACGCGGACGAGCCGCTGGCAGCCGTTCGGGAGAAGAAGCGTTCGCGCTTCTTCTGTCTCCCGAACGGCTGCCGGCGCGCCTCCGACGCCGCGCGGCTTTGACAATCAGCTGTTTTTCAAACAGCTGATTGTCGATCTGCCTCCGCGGCTGCCGGCGCGCCCCTGGCCGGCGTTTGCCGGCTAAGGCAGCTTCGGGCGCTTTGACCATTCGCACCCAGACGCTCCGGAACGCGTTTACACGCGTTCTGGCGCGTCTGTGTGTGAACGGGGAAAGCGCCCGAAGCTGGCTTAAGCTTTCCGCCTGAACGCGTTCCGTCTGGAACGCGATTCAGTGCGGAAATGCCTAAGGAGAAGAGAGATATTAGCGGTTTGTTGCCAAGGTAGGAGGGGGAAATGGTGAAGGTAGGGTTTAAACTTTTAGCCAGCAGGCTGTAGTGGGAACGATGGGAAAGCTAAGCTTCTTGGTATGAAAATCAAAAGAAGGAGGAAGATGGGAAGAGGGTTTGGAAGCTCATTGAAGGGAAAATACCTTTTCGGTGAGGTTGTGATTAAACACAGCAAAAAACAACAACCCATGTCTGAGGCAGTTCATAGGTGGGATTGTTCAAATGTGAGTCTTTCCCTTCCCCCTCTTCCAAACATTCCGTGCTAGAAAAGGTGGATTAGAGAAGGGTTGGGGACACCAGGGGCACATAATGTCTTTCTGAGGTTCCACATCAATACATCATTTGCCCATATGGGCCATTCATCCCTGGACAATTCTGTAGGGAAAAACCAATCAGAAGTAGCTGATGTTCAACAGACATTATATTAAATCCAAATGCACTTATAGACTGAAGATAGTCAGTCACATTCAACCTAAAAGGCTATGATATAAATAAAGCAAGGTCCTGTCTTTGGGGAAAGCACAAAAATACAGAGGAATAAACTTTGGCATGGCTATCTTAATCTTCTTCTTGTTTAGAAATACTTAGTTTTCCCTCATAGAATATGTCTCAGGATGCAACAAGACTATTGATACTGGGTGGTTCTAGAGCACCGTTGGGTGCAGCAGACAAATGACATCCCCATCTGAACTGGAAGCCTTTCCAGATCTATCTGAAGATAGATTTCAGCTTCAGTTGCCCCACCCTGCCACAAGGACTGATGGCAGTGACAGGAAAGTGTAGAGCAGTGGGGATGGGGCATGACTTTGGCTGTGATCAGAAACAGCAAAACAAACAAACAAACATCAAACAAAAAAGCACCTCTGTGGCACCTCTGAGGCAGCTTAGAGAAGAAATAGTGGTGGGGTTGTTCACACAACAGTCTACCCCTTCTCCTCTTTTAAACATTCTATGCTAGAAAAGGCGGATTAGAGAAAGGACATACACTGCCTCTTTGAGGCACCTCTGAAATGCCCATTTTGTTATGTCTGATCACAGCCTTCAGCAGGGCAGTTTTTGTCTGTCATGTTTTAGCACCGGACTGAAAATGGCCAACCGGGGTCATGTCCAGTCTGACACAAACTATTGTTTCAAAATCTCTGAGGCGGGGAAGGACTGGCTATGTAAACAGTATGACTTATGCTCAAGTGCAAGATCTCTACCCTTCCCTCACAGACTCCTTTCTCAGCAGCCATCTAGAGGCTGTCACTGTTTCACAAGCTGGGAAATATATTTCGATAAGAGCTCTGAGAATTCTTTGCTTTTCCTAGAGAAAAGTAATTATTGATAACTTACTTTAGATCTTGTAGTTTTTGAATGTTGGATGTATGCATTCCAGTATCATATTTATATGATATGAGAACCTTGCAATCACCACAGTTCACCAACAAGAAAGTAAGCAGTTATAGAAACAGCATAAAATACTTACAAAATGTGTATTCCCCCCCCCCCCCCAGTAAGCACTATTGTTTTGTTTATGCTTCCTTTATAAAAGCTCAAGGCTGTGCTGGGAAGAAATGCAAAATGCCACCTGATCATTTATGAGAGACAACATGTCAAGTGGGTGCTCAAGGACTTACTGGAAGAGACAGCTGCTGCTTAATTCAAATGTTTAGTCCAATATCCAAAAGGGATTTATTGGACTAGGCATAAGAGCGACACTTCCTTGCTTCTTCTTCAGGAAAATTTTCTCTGGATGTTCATTAGGATGGATTTGCCTCAGCTTGACACATGGCTGCTCACGCCAGCAGACTTTTTGTCCCTCCCCCAGATGGTGTAGAGTCACAGCAGCACCAGAGGGTGTGGGGGCAGCAGCATTTTGGGCATCAGAAGAGTCAGCAATTTTTAGAACATCACAAATCATGGGTGACAGTACTGTAGCTTTTCTCCCACCCATAAATCACAAAGCCAGCTATCTCACGTTCATCTGAGCTCCATGCAGATGCCTTCTCTTAAGCTCATAAACATGTGGTGATGGTTTCCTTTGCCATGAAGTCTCCTGTGGCCTTTAGTTGAGGTCAAAGTGATTTTTTTTAAAAAAATAAAAATCTACATTTGGTCTAGTGGTTAGGGAGCTGGGCTCTTATCTGGGAATACCGGGTTCGATTCCGCCCTTCCCCATGAAGCCAGCTGGGTGACCTTGGGCTAGTCATAGCTCTCACAGCCCCACCTATCTCACAGGGTGTCTGTTGTGGGGAGAATAGAAAGCTTTGTCAACCACTTTGAGTCCCCTTAAATGGGTGAGAAAAGCAGGGTAGAAAAGCTAACTCTTCTTCTTCTACATTCTCATATTTGGAATTGGCACATTTCCGGAATCTGCTGCCAGATCTCTGTTGATTTCACTGTTGCAAATAGGAATAGAAACTGGCCTTCTGCTTATGTTCTGTCAAATCAAGCATAGAAAATTTACAATGATCTTTTTAAGATTCTGAGAGGACTGAGATCCGAATTGTTCAGTTGAGCACTGCTCCAGATTTCTTTCTCACTGCAGCATGTTTTCAAAACAATAAATAAGGAAATCATCATCATTTGTTATTGAAAGATACTATGGGTTTTCATCTGCAGTACTTAACGATTCCTAAAAATGAGATTCTCTGCTTCATATTTTGTAAACCATCATAAAGTACTAAAATGTATACATTTTTTACTTGTTTACCATTTTTTTTCTGAAAAGGGGACAGAGGTATTTTGTTGTTTTTAGTGATTCTTTTAATTTGCTTTCACTGTTATAACTCACCCTATGAGTTAAAAATGCAAATACAGTAAAAAAAAATTGTAATGGGATGTAATGTTATCATCTCCTTTAATGCACTGCCTAAGCAATAGTATGGAGCCCGTAGAAGGGTCAGTCATTGCTTTTAATGCTAAATTATTTGAATAATATTGAGTGTGGTAAGTTTTGGATACGTGTGCAGCGGCTGTTTATGTTCTGGTCTCAAAAGCATGATGTGTAATTGAAAATGTATCTGCCATTTAAAATAGGACATGGATCAGTACCACAGAGCAGTATGGTGGGGCTTTCCTACTATAGGTGAGGCACTCTCACAATAGCAGTGCCATAGTGGCACTGTATTCCATGAGGTGGACAGGCTCTAGTAGACCAAAGCTTGCTTCCCCCCTCAGAAGTGCTACATACTATTCCGGGGGGGGGGGGGAATTGCTTCCTACAGCAGTCTCCAGCAACCCTAGATTCTGACTGGAGCTTCATGGCTTTCCACTTTTTGTATATTTCACATCTACGGAAAGCTACTTTCAGCAATAGGTCTCAATTTATTTGTGTAAGGTAAGATCCCTACTGTGTAACTAACATAAAGGGAGTCCTTAAACTCATGAAAGATCACACAGTAAGTGCTGCCAACAGTGTTTTACTGGCAGAGGAGGAAAAAACAAACTCTCTTGAGGGTGCCTTTCCCCCCCTTTCTGTCCCACCACAGTCACAAAGTGTAGACCTACTGGAAAGCATGACCTTTAGGCCAAATGCAGAGGTACAGCCTTGTTTCATAAGGCACAGAAATTTGCTTTCCAGAATGGTCCTAACTAGACATTTGCTTTCCAAAATGGTCCTAGCTAGAAATTTCAAACAGTGCTTTGATATTTGCACTGTTTCAGGGAGCAGAAACTGTGAAAACTGCACGCTTTCCTCTTTTATGTCTTGAGCAAGTGCCCCAATGACAATGACGGTACAGATCGTACCTCATTTGCATCCAAATAAAAAATGTCATAAATATACCACTGCTACACTTTGGAATAGTTTTGGGTGCATTTGTGGTGTGAATATCCTTTGTTTAACTAGTTATTGAATTTAGATCTCTGACATTTTGAAATGGAAAAAAGGTTGGTTATGCTTGCTATGAAGAATGCAAGTTTATTTTACTCCATTTGTGCACTTTCCCTTTGGGTACAGCAGGATATTGTAAAGCAGGTGGTAAAGTGGTAAAGCAGGATGCAGAAGTTGACTTGATCTGGCAGTTTCAAACTGGGACCCAGGCTTGTGATGGTCCAGACAATAGAGGTCCTTCCTTCCAAGAAGAAGAAGAGCTGGCTTTTCCACCCCACTTTTCTCACCCATTTAAGGGGACTCAAAGCTTTTCTATTCTTCTCCCCACAACAGACACCCTGTGAGGTAGGTGGGGCTGTAAGAGTTCAGAAGAGAGCTGTGACTAGCCCAAGGTCACCCAGCTGGCTTCATGGGGGAGGGTGGAATCGAACCCGGTATTCCCAGATAAGAGTCTGGCCCCCTAACCACTAGACCAAACTGGCTCACAAGTCTACCAGGAAGTGAGTCTCTCAAGGATATTTCCCAAAAATGGAATATTCACAACTGTGTGGTTGTTGTTATAAACCAGGACAGACTTTTTCAGTTGTGGAAACACCCCTGTACCTTTTAGAAGGGAAGAGCTGCCCTCTTCATTCAATGAAACACTTCATGTAGCCTGAGCCAAACACACTGATCCCTTCAGTTGGCTCCTATATCAACCATGATGGGCAAGAGACATGCTCACATGTTCAGGAGAGCAGTGTAGAGACACCTATTTACTCTGACTTCCTTTCCCACTTTCAGGCACAGTTATTGTTTTAATATGTTCATTTCACATTTGGTTTTTATGGTTATAACCTTCCCTGAGACCTGTGGGTAAAGAAGAGGTAAAAAATTCAAATAAATAAATATTTGCTTAGCTACTCAAGCACCTAGGTCTCCTAGGTTGCATTTCCATTATGTGCTCTAACATATGCTCTCACATTCCAGGAGCAGCACATATCCGCTATGCTGGGGAGAGGTGCTCACATCATCTGGGCACAGGAAGCGCATTTTAAGGGCCATGGCATGTGGGAAAACTCTGTGATTGCTACCTTGCATTCTGCCCCCTATAGCTATCTTGCCGCGTTTTGTTAGTATGCATCAAGATGACTAAACCGGACAGCCAATCCTGTGGATAGATACACCAGGAGGCTACCAATATTGGCCTCCATGCACAGGGGCCACCATTTGCCAGTGTACCTTTGCTAATTGCAAAGGATATGGCAAGCCTTTTTGGCCTCAATGATGAAGGAACCCTCACCCCCCCCCCCAGTCACTTTACCAATGTAAGTGGAGCCACAATTATAATTTGGCTTTATAAGCTGAAAGCAAATGACTACTCTCAAAATACCTTGAATACTTCGAAAACTTCATTTTGGGTAGACCTCAGTAAACAATCTGCTGCTCTGCTTAACAGCGTGAGGCTACATTTTCTTTGCAGAGCTTTCCGAGAAGTTAAATATTATGTAGTAAATCTAGTTAGACAAAGTACAAGGACTAAGCAAGCCAAACAGCATCTACCACAATACGGGTTGGTCAGCGTGTAGGAGCAAAGGGTTGCTGTGGTGTGTGTGGGAGAAGCAATCTTCTGAAACTGGCAGAGCTAATCTACAGGTGGAACCCTGTCCACTACAGCCAAAATCTTTGGTTAGTCCAAAGTCAACTCTGATGGAGTGGGAGATGTCTGCCCTTGGAGTGGGAATATGTGGCTTCTAGCTTTCCTAGGTGAATAAAGTTTGCCCTAACCACTTGTGTGGATGTAATTTAAGACTGCACCCAGATATCAGTACCTTATTCCTCTTTATCTTAATACTCTAGAATAAAGCATGGATATTCCAGAATATCCATGATTTATTCCCAAATACGTCATTCCCTTTAGTTGCATCATTTTCAAACTTGTGCAAAAGCTGTGCAAGCCTTATTGACCAAATGGTAATCAGGTGTTTTGCTTGAGTTGGGGCAGATCAGGTCTGGCTGCAGAAATTACATGAGATTTATCCACCATGGCATGACCTGATGTAATCTCTTCTATATGCCACTTGGGGAGATACATATGTAAGGCAGTCTGTTCTTGTGAGCTGATTGCCGCTAAAGATGTATTGCATTGCAGCAGTTGTGACTGAGTCCTGAGACAAATTTCCCTCTTCCCCTTTCTGCAGTGCTGGCTGCCTCTGCTGCGTGACAATACCAGAGAAGAGTGAGTGAGTGAGTGAGTGAGTGAGTGAGTGAGTGAGTGAGTGAGTGAGTGAGTGAGTGAGTGAGTGAGTGAGTGAGTGAGTGAGTGGGTGGTTTGGAAGCATGTTCAGCATGCTACTCACTCAACAAAGCCATCATAATTTGGGTCTCCTGTGTTGCAGAGCGAGTGTTTTGAAGTACTTTTGAATCCTTAGAGATCTTGGTTTCCGAGTGAAATGCTTTCCTACCTCCCATTGCTTTGCTCACAAATACTGAGTAAGCGCAGAGAAAAGGACATATAAGTACATGCATTGTCCTTACTTGTACTCACTGAAGATCTGACAGGAAAGGGAAATACATAAACAGACTCAAAATGAATTTATAATTTCAAACATAGTATGCCTTTATTATCACAGCAGTAGTCGCATCATGTAAGACTCGACTTAGGTCAGGGAGACCTTCATAAATGTATCTGTGTGGACAGAATTGTGGCATAAATGTTTACATTAAGATCTAAAAGCCATAAAAATGGGAACATCTGGTGCTTATGTAACCCCCATAAGGCTACAGGCCCTTCCTTGTATTCTGAATGCAAAGTTTGTGTTTATGATTAGAGACATTATAGCTATATAAAGGCAACTGTCTTTCAGTTGAAAAGTCAGGAGTTCAGCTCTCTGGTGAAGAATCTTAGGACAAAGGCCACACTTGCTGAGAAAACTGACAATACATCTACATAAGCTTAGTTAGGAGCAAATCTCATGGCACTTAGTGGGACATATTTCTGAATAAAGCAGCATCCACCAGATGCTGCAATGCCATTCTGGGGATGCTCAGAAAGCTTGGAGACTGCACTTTCTATACTCACTGAGCAAACATCTTACCATGGGGGGGTGGAAAGTGTGGCCAGAAATGCTTCCCTGTAGAGCAGAAGAAAGCACTCTGATGGCAGTTTTTCCAGGGCTGCCTTCTCTGCCGCCATTACCCCACCATGTAGACCTATGTGGAAGTGCTTAAAATGGAGGTCCAGGTGGCGTGGTCCAGTTTTTGAAGGCAGACACTCCTCTGTGCCTTCTGAAATAGTCCTGGGCAGAAGTGCCAAACCTGGGGAACAAATATCTACCAGTTTGGACACCTGTGTTGCACACGTCCCACTTTTATAGCTAGAACAAGCACTCCAGTGAGTCAGTTTGGTCTAGTGGTTAGGGAGCCAGTCCCTTATCTGGGAACACTGAGTTTGATTCCACTCTCCTCCGTGAATCCAGCTGAGTGACCTTGGGCTAGGCACAGCTCTTCTGAGCTTCCACAGCCCCACCTACCTCACAGGGTGTTCTGTTGTTGGGAGAAGGATAGAAAGCTTTATCAGCCATTTTGAGTCCCCTTAGATGGGTGAGAAAAATGGGGTAGAAAAGCCAACTCTTCTTCTAGCTCTTGTAGGACCAAGAACCACTGTCATATAGATCCTGCCTAAACAGACAGAAGACCAGAGACGTTTTCGCACGGGGCTAAACTGGACGCGAAAAAGCCAGCTGTGGACACGTCATCCGCATTGGCCGCGCGCGGCTTGCGTCCCGACGTGTCCGCAGCTGGCTTTTCCGCGTTCGAAATGTAGAGCACTTCGAAGTGCTCTACACGCGTTCCAACGCGGACGAGCCGTCCGCAGCCGTTCGGGAGAAGAAGCGTTCGCGCTTCTTCTGTCTCCCGAACGGCTGCCGGCGCGCCTCCGACGCCGCGCGGCTTTGACAATCAGCTGTTTCTCAAACAGCTGATTGTCGATCTGCCTCCGCGGCTGCCGGCGCGCCCCTGGCCGGCGTTTGCCGGCTAAGCCAGCTTCGGGCGCTTTCCCCTTTCGCACACAGACGCTCCGGAACGCGTTTACACGCGTTCTGGCGCGTCTGTGTGTGAACGGGGAAAGCGCCCGAAGCTGGCTTAAGCTTTCCGCCTGAACGCGTTCGGTTTCGAACGCGATCCAGTGCGGAAATGCCTCAGGATAGTTGCCCATTCAAAATACAGTAAAATTTAAGCATAATGCAGTTTTCTAAAAAAAAAATATTAAAATTATGTGGAGTGTTGACATACTTAGGAAGTATTTTGGTGCTCTTATGCACTTACTACTCTACAGGTTTGTTTGTAAGTACACATTCTTGACGCCTATTTAAACAACCTTGAAAAAAAAGTTCTTCAGAACCTAAAAGTGGAAGCAGAACAGAGTGCACTATGTAAAAACATAAGCTGAGAGCAAATGTTTGAACAACCAATTTTCTTTTTTTGATTGCTTCCGTATTTTATTCCAAAGAAAGGGAAAGAGAGATAGTTAACATTGGCATTGTGAAAATATGAGGAAATAGAAAGGGGAGGAAAGAGAAAACAAACAAATGGGTTCACAATGGAATGAGGGCTTTGTGAAGTATTTGCCCTGTGAAGACAAAGTGAGTGCAAACAGACTTCATTATGAATGTTGAGTTTTAGACAGTAGGACTCTAGTCAAAAAAGGACCTTTTGTGAAGACAAAAGAACTGTGAAATATCCTCCTTAATGTCCTCCTTACTATGTCTGTGGACTCTGAGGCTGTGATCAGACACAGAAAAAAAAGCACCTCTGAGGAACTTTAGAGAAAGCTTTGAGGCGGGATTGTTCACACACCAGTCTGCCCCTCCCCCCTATCCTGAACAGTTCATGCTGGAAAAGGTGGATTAGAGAAGGCTTGGGAATATGAGGGTCACACTGTATCTATGAAGGGCCTGTCCTGTTTTGTTATGTCTGAATGCAGTCTGAGTTAGCACTAAAAAAATTGCCCAAGGAGCCATTTTTTGTTAAATGAACAAATGAATGAAGATGACATTAGGAATGCTTTAAAAATTATGGCAGTATCTGCACACAGAGGGAGTGCAATGCTTCAAGTGTAGCACTCTGTTCCCTCTGCATTAAGAGTAGCACTAGGTAAGAAACACTATTCATACTGTGCCAACGTGTTATCTGTACACTACTGCAAGCTTTCCCATTGTATTCCATCTTCAGCTGTGATCATATTGAGGGCAGCTCCTCTCCCCACCATCAAGTTTGAAGCTAGGGGATCCCCCTTTGATTCTAACAATGGGGTTATTTCAGGAGTCTGTGAAGCCTGCAGAGGGAACTCATAAGTCCCCTTGAGTGATTGTGGTGTGGCAGTGGCCTTATTCTTCAAGGATTTACTGTATCATAGCCAAGGAGAATAATTTCTGTTTGACGGAATAGAAATACAGTCTAGGTCAGTCTGCCAAATATTCATTCCTCAATGAACTTGCACGTTTCTTCACTGGTGGTTAGTAGCTTTTCACAGAGCTTTTGTAGCTTCCATATGGAGCAACACAGGTGAGGGTTTTACCCTCATCTTCTGCTAGGCCACTGTGTAAGATGGAATGCTGGATTAGATGGGTTGTGGCCTGATACAGATGGCTTCTCTTATGTTCTTGTGTTCACTCTGCTGTTACAGTTTATGTTAAATTATGGCAGCATGGCAAGGGATGAGTGTGACACTCATGCAATCCTGTACATTCATGTGGAATTAACCCGTTTGGTCTAGTGATTAGGGAGCTGGACTCTTAGGGTGGTTCCACACTAGACCTCTGAAATATGGATCTATTAGATGCGTATTTCAGAAATCTGTGTTAAGTAGATCCATATCTAGTGGGACAGAATTAGATCTGGATTTGGGTTGGGTGCTGTGCAGAAGCACAGCACCCACCTCAATCCGTGCTCCGAAGGTCCTCCTCCCGCCCTCCATGATTGGCTCCTGGGGGTCTCCTATCTCTGGGCTGCCCCTCACCACAGAAACGCAGATTGCGGCTTCTGGATTCGGGGGGGGGGACTTCACCTACCCTATCCCACCCCGGGGTGTGTGTGCACATGATCCCCTCCTTACCTTCAAGCAGCCAGGCCAATTCTGGCTGCCGGGCCCCATCGATTCTGGCTGCCGGGGCTTTGCAGCACACCAGGGCCACGTGCCTGCGCAGAGGACCTCCTGAAGCCAGGTGCGGCCCTGGCCAATAGGGAGGTGTGTTGCACGCACGCGCTAAGCGTGATGGATGTGCAGAAGTACCCATTAAGTACTCATTAAGACTTCCTTCAAGGTAGTCTTCCCTTAATCCAGTTTAAGGGGCTCTTAACACCCATTAGAGAAATACTAGCATTTATCAGGTCCAGTACTGTAAAGCTTACACAACTGACTTAAATGAATGCTTTCACATGCCATGTGAAATCCAGTTAGAATAACATCAAGGAATCCTCCCCATAAAGAGACTTGTAGAGCATGTGATTTTGTAAAATATTCAGATATTCTAAAATAACTAGATAACATAGTATTACTGGATATAATGCTCAGTAATTTTAGATTTTAGAATCTTTTTTAGAATCTTGACTCTAGAGTTATACATCATTAATGTAAAATACTTTTATGACTTTGTGAGGATGAATTGTAGGTAAGCTGTGTTACACAAATAACTAAAGGAGAATAGGCACACGAGCAGAACATGCTGCCTTGGCTTCTGTACCCAATTAGGCAAAGGTAAAAATGATTTATCCTCGACAGTTTGCAAGAAAATGTGTGCATTTGAATATGTCATTTGCATTTTGTTTGCTAGCTTTCTCACAAGCTAGATTTTGTTAGAAATTTACCCTTAACAGCCTAGTCATTTCCATACAACTTTTTAAAGCCATTATTGAGAAGTGCATGACAAACAATTTTGTAGGAAAAGTTGAACTCCTTGTATAAAAGAGATAAGACGTGAACGTTGAGGTGCTATGAACTCATCTCCTTTGATATGAGCTATGTTGCCTGTGCTCAGCTTTAGAAACCAACAGGTACTCCATTATGGAGATAGGATGCCATTTTTTGGATCTTGTCTGATGGCTTTTAAAATTTCAAAAAAGTTTTGGACCAATTCATGGAGCCCTGATGACAGCAATACACTGTATACCTCTGAAAGCCAATCGCTGAAGACTGCAAGTAGAGCAAACTGTGAACCTTTGCCCTGCTGGTGGACTTCCTTGTGTTCTGGACTAGATGGGACATGGGACCAATCAAATGTGGGACTTCTTATGCTCTTATTATTGCTGTTGAAAGATGGAAAGGATTGGTGGAAGCCATCTTTCTACCAGAGAAAGGGATAGAGGAACAAGGAGCCTACAGATTGTATTATAACTCTCTGCCTTCCCAAACTATGGGCCATATAGAGATCCTGGGGGCCCATTTCAGCAGCACTGCCCTGATGTACCACTGAAAAGGGTTATCCTTGACAGACCAGGCCACAGAGGTAGTCTGGTATACTACCCCTGGCATGTCAGTAGTCCTTAGTGTTGAGGGCCATGGTCACAACAAAGGTTTAATCCAGCTTCAGTCCACTTTCAGAGTGAGGGAATACATCAGCAAAGTGACCAGTAATTTTCTTTCCACATTATCTATCCCACATGTGAATTTTCTGAGTTATATAACACTGAAAGAAAATAGCTTGTCACTTTGCTGATGTATTCTCTTACTTTGAAAGTGGACTGAAGCTGGATTAACCTCAAGTGTGACCACAGCCCTGGTAATGGGCCAGTGTGATTACTCTGAGGCATTTTCAGCTGCTGCAGATGGAAAAGGTGTGTTAGTGGATGCCCTGCCTAGTAAGTGAAGATGTAGCCACAACTATTTTGGGTGGGGGCAGTGTTAGGCAGGAAGCCTGTATAAGGAAAATGCACGGATATGCTGGCAAAGGTAACTAAGAGTCACAAGCGTAACTATCAACAAAGTGCTCAAGGTTGGATTGAGCAAGAATTGCGTAAGTCTGTGCAACACTTGCAACACAGGCTTGTGCAACACTCAGGAAGTGAGTCACCATCTATGATAAAGAAAAGGTATAAAAGTGCCTATACTCTGCTGGTTAAGTTGTTATTGTTGTTGATTGCTGGACGAGAGCTTGGATGGAGAGATGTATACTTGTATACAGCAACCTTTAAGAATAAACCTCTGCGAAGAGAGAAAACTCCTGTTTCAGTCTGTTTCTTAAACTGCGGGCAGAAGAAGGAGGGAGTTCCTGAAAGGCTGGACAGCTCTGCAGATGCCAGCAGAAAGTTTTCCGGGACAGCAGAGCTTGTTTTTCAACACGGCCGTGTATTCTGCTGATTTAATACCAACGAGGGGTGACACCACCACCACCCAACAGGCAGACCCTCTCCTAATTCACAGCAAGGTACAGAAGGATAGCCTCTAAACCCCTTCCTATCTCCTGTGTGGAAAGGGCCATAGAATCAATTAATATGAGAAAACCTGGTTGCTACTACAGAGGTTTGTGCATCCATACCACAGTGTCTGTCATGGCATCTGCAAAGTATATGGTTAGCTGAACTTCTGGTGCTTTAATTGGTTAATTATAACGTTCTGCTTGGCTGATTACACCTAATTTTTCTGGGCCCTCTTCCCTGCACTCCCTGCATCGTGAGTTGAGGTAGCTGAGCTGGCTGCTCCAGTGAGAAGTTGCCAAAGTGCTGGAACTTCTTACCTGAACCTTGTTCTTGACCACCTCCTGTACAAGAGCTGAGTTGGCTTGTAATTCACTGTACCATCATCTTGGGCAGAGCGTATTCTAGGAAGAGAAGCTGCCAAGGGATAGTATTTTTCTACTCCTCTTCCTCTTCTTCTGTCCTCTCTTTTTCATGCTTTCTTTAGCCCACTTTAAAAGAAACAAAAATCTTTTCTTTGAGTTGGGAAAGGAGAATGGTGATTCTGCAGGACCTCCTGATTGAGGTGGGTCAAATTCATTAGATGATGAAAAGTAGAATTGATCAAGGGGGGAAATTCATTGATAAGGAGGGTACTCTAACCCTTAAAGCCACTGCTCTGCAGTTGTGAGAGAACCTTGCCTAATGGTCTGGGGGCTTAATTTACTTGGCCTTTGATTGGTTCTCAAACTCCCAGTTGCTCCAATTACATAAAATTCATCTCCCTTAATTGTTGCACTCTGAATCGCTGCCTGTAACTTTAATTTCACTGCTTGAGTTCCTTGTGTTCTTGTGTATGGTTGTGTCTGATTTGTCACTGTAAATAAATACTTTTAAAAAATTGGGGTTTAATAAGCAAAACATTGTATCACAATAGGCCTCATTTTTTTCCACCCATGACAATCAATTGTCAGTTATATATCTGTAAAACCGAACCTTTTGTTTTAAATGCCCTTTCCGCACTTGGCCTTATTCTGAGATATGTCCTAGAATGGGGCTCTGCCCTCTAAATGCTAGGGTAGACTATAACAGGCCCTGGGTGGCACCTGCCATAGTCCATACTAGCATGCAGACAGCAGGCCCCTATTCTGGGATTACCCCCTGCTCATTCACTCCATTTCAGATATTCAATTTCAAAATCTGGATCACAGAAGTGTGCAGATCCTGATATAAGGTAAGTGTTGAAAATGTGGAAAAGAATGGGGAACATGTGGATCAGACCAACATATGAAGAAGAATTACTTCAAGGTATCTCGTTTTCGCCATTACTATTTATTTTACTTGTGACACCACACTCAGTGATTTTGGATTTGGCCAAGGATGTCTGGCTTCCAGGTTATTACCCAAATTCTACCACAGTCCTCACAATGGCAGATCTTGCTAGGAAGTGCACTGAGAAGAACACTACAGCCACCAATCCCAACCATATAAACATCACAGCTGGGGAACAACATCAGCATACAGGCACATTGAAACTTTCTATACTTGCATGCTGATGTTATCCATGTGAATCTGCTTGCGAAGAGGCTAGAAATGGTGGCTATTATGTTGAGATTGTGCAGGTGACTCCCATGCTTAATAGCCTTGGGGTTCACCTGCATTTTCCCTACTGCACATCATTTTAGAGATATTGGACTTACTTATGGAAACATCTAGCAGTCTGTAGCCTCTCTAGCCGGTTTGTACATGTTAAACAAACATTTGCAATAAGTCTGCAGAATATATCAGGGTAGTAAGGAGGAACCATTAAAAGAAGTTAGTAAAGAAAACCTACTAAAAACCAGTAAAACAAAGGAAGTCTAATAAAGGAGCAGATGAAATGTAAAGAGATAAATAGCCTGCCTTAAGAATATTGATGGTGCAAAAATGTGGCAGAGTCTTAAAAAGTTTTGGAAATACATCATTTCATGTGTGTGTGTGTGTGTGTGTGTGTGTGTGAGTGAGAGAGAGAGAGAGAGAGAGAGAGAGAAGTCAGCCTAACCTGCTAAAGGGGGGAGGCGGAGCTTGGCCTTCAGTTAGTTTGTTTAGTTCTTCCTATTAAGATGGCTGAGAACAGATCAGTCTGTACTATGTTATTTCAGTGGTTTTTAAAATAAAGTTAACTTTTATTTCACTAGTCTTTTGAGTAGTGCTTTTTGGGGATCACTGCAGAGTCTTACACTGCAAACTCTGGCAAAATCACACAAGCCTGATTTTCCAACAAAAAGTGGATGCTAAAGAAAGGGACAGAAGATCTCATATTTGTACAAATGCACTTAGGACAAAGATTTTTTAACAAATCACATGGCAGCAAATGATGCTTATGAAGCTGAGGAAAGGGTGGAATACTTTGTGGCTTCACGCAATAATAAACACATGATAAAGTGGCAAATATGATCCATTGGAAGGTTGGTAAGAAACGATTTGTCAGCAAGCAAAAATTGGTGGAATCACAAGTTAGAAAAAGTATGGAAAGCAAACAAACCAAAATATTGTGACATATCTGACTATAAATAGATGAACATCCTGCATGTATTACTTTGATATAACTGCGGCTGAGAAAAGCTGTCTGTGGGTTATGATCTGGCAGTAAAAGAGTTGAAGAAAAACAGCTGGAAAAGGCCACCAGATATAAAGATTTGCAAATTGAAATCAAATGCCTATGACAAAAGAAGGTGATGTTTGTGCCAATAGTTATCAGTATCCTTGATGCAGTTCCAGAAGAGCTGGAGTGACATCTTAATGCCTTGGGCATTGATAATAATCACTAGCCATCAATTTCAAACAGCAGCACTACTGAGGATGGCAAACATTCTATGTTGAGGCCTACTTTTATGCAGAGTCCTTAGGAAAGATCTGATTGTCTATGTACTAAGCCAGTCACAAACATCTACTAGGCTGTGCGCAAATACTGAGGAATCCCATTTGGTATATTAAGATAGTTATTCTGAGAGACACTTATATTGAAGATAAAGGACTAGAAAAGATTACAAAATACCAGCATCTACAAACAGTACCCTTGAAAGCACACTTCTTAATGTATGATTGCATACAACTCATCTGCTTCTATCATGTTATCTTACTTTGCTTTCTGACAATGTCTACAGCTTCTGAGAAGTAAAAAATATTCTAGTATTAGTACAAAGAAGCCACATGAGGGAGCATTTGAAGAATTAATATGCATGTGTTTTATCAAAGCAACTGGAATAGAGAATCAAACTGTAATTGTAGCCAGAATTGTAGCCAAAAAATGCTCACCTGTGTAACAACTGTGGCTGCATCTCCACAAGGGAAGATTATTGGCAGCAGTACTTCCTCCTCTGCTAGCAGGTGAGACATCCAGTGTCTTCGTGCCACATACCTCAACCCCTTGCTCTCTTTGAAGCTGAATATTGAGCGTTCCCCAGTTTTGAAGATGCAGCAGGGGTGTATGTTTTTTGTGCAGGAAGCTGCCATTTTTGGCTTGGCAAAATACTTTCAGGTAGAGTGTGGAGTAGGAAGGTCACTTAGGAGTGGGCAAAAAATGTTCATCATCTTTGCAATTTATATGAATTGGAAATATTTGAAACTTCACATTTGAATAAAATATTGACTGTATTTGAAGACCGACCTTTCCATGCGAAGCGAAAGCTTTTGTGCCTTCATTTGAAGCTACATTCCATTTGCCAACAGAGTTTGAGGGCTGGTACTGCTATGCAAAGCGGCTGCCCAGTCACCTCCAAAGTGGATTCGGAGAAGATTCAGATCAGATTTGGAGGCACCAGGGATCGACAAACATTCAAGTCAATTTGAAGCCTAGCATGTTTGAGTGGCTCCATTAGCAAGAATACGGATTTCTGTTCCATTTGCTTTGATGCAAAGTGAACAGAGGGGAAAAAATTGTGCACATCATATGCATGGCTGCCATGCAAGCGTGCAGGTACCTCAGAGGAACCGAAACGTGACTCCACATGCAAAGCATCATCATCACCATGATGCCAGATGCTGTGATCAAAATGCCGGTGCCCTGTCAGAGATCGGACATGCGACCAGATGCAGATGAGTGTCCGGGCATGCAGGAGATAAGCTACCATATACTAGCATTCCCAAGCGTGAGCGCTAGTACACGTTAGTCTGCTCTGCACTTTTCCTGTCCAACAGATGGAAAGCTAAGTGTAGAAACACCGCTGTTTGATCTGCATGCAAGCACAGTGGCTGGAGCTATGATGGCGTCTCCGTCCAGAAGATAAGTAAAAAGCACTATTGCTAGAAAACCAGTGACCAGAGCTGGATTTTCCAGCAATAAGTATTTATAGTTATTTTAGTGGGGAGGAAAGCAGGGCTATAATGAGGTTGCCTCAGATATGTGAGGCAACCCCACCGTAGCTGCATTGCGGTGGTGCTATATTCACTCCATGTGCTATATTTCCTCCATCTGGACAGGACGTAAGACAGAAATGCTGTTTATATGCTGTTTCCCTATTCAGAAAATATATACATCTTTCTTTACAACCCAAGAAGATCTATAATGAATGAATGAATTCATTTGTTCAGTCCCAGACCAAAATCAAAATGTATAAAAAGTATATTAAAATATTTAAAATCACAGTGTACAAATAAAATAAATGAAGACCAATCTACAGACTTAAAAGATAATACAGAAAAACAGAAAAAAATTTACAATGAGAGACAATAAAAGCAACTTAAAATATATATGATCAAGAATATTTTTCAATAAATCAGAGTATCTTTAATCAAGGTCGCTCAATTGCAAGGTTTCATTTCCTAACTTCTCCCTCATTTTTATAGCTACAGTCAAGAATTTTGCAACCGCTAGGGTCATGTTAGGATTAGAATCAATTAGCAGCAATTTGATGTATTTGAATTGGGTCTCCTTGGATATTGGCTCAGCTTGGGACTTATTAGTTTTGACGGTCAGTGTTATAAAAATTACAAAATAAGAGAACATGTTCTACTATTTCTATGTTAACATTTTTACAGGGACAAGTTCTGAGGGTAATAGGGATATCTACCCTTCAATAGATTTGGGGGTAAAATACATCCTTCTTTTCATGATATCACATTTTCCTAAAGAAGAATGTATTATGTAACTTGGTGTTGTTCTTAGACACATTTTTTGAGTTATGGGTGGCCACTGTGGAAAGATGTGTCAATGTGCAGTTCTTGACAAAGACAGGTTACTGCACACTTCCCAAACCAGGCAATCATTTGGATCAACTACTTTAGTATACTTTATGCAGCGCTTCCCTAGAAAGTGTTCCAGAAAATTCAGCTAGTACGATACCACTAGAAATCACTGATTTGGAGTTTGGTAAGCCACTATATAATATTTGTCTTTAAGGAACTGTAATGGCTGTCACGGGATCTTTCTGCATGAGTCCTTTGGAATGAATGTTTTGGAATATCCAAGCTTTATTCTGGAATATACAAATATGGTGTAATAAGTAATGGATATCTAAATGTAGCCTTAATCCAGAGTAAGGATCTGCATAATAAGCATATGGGCCTTTATATTTAAACATTAATATGGATCTATGAGACACTTTCCTCCTGTTGATATAGGTCCAAACAAAGTGTGATCCCAATCAGGGAGGCTCTGATTGGGATTACTGGGTTACCCGTTTAATCCCACCTACCAGCAGAATCAGCAGCCCTGATATAAAATACAGGAGTCCTGCAGGAGGCACTCCTACCATTTTTGGGACTACCAGGGGACACATTGAAGTAGCTCCATAATTCATTCCCCAGAGGCTCTTTATGGGGATTCATCATAAACAGGCAGTGATATGTTTATGAAACTCTTGGGCTTTGTCTTTTACTTATTAGTAAGGTTTTTACATTACCCAGATTACACAATGATAAAGAGAATGACATCAATGTATGGAAAGAGTGTCAAATATTTGGCCAAGGGATGACTCCCTTAGTGACCAGACAAAGGCCTGGGTACACAGAAGCGCTCTGAATCAAGAATCAAGCACAAAGTAGAATCTTTGGGTTTGGTGGCCTTTTGAAAATCCACTTACTCATCCAGGCATATGGTGGGAAAGGCTGAGTAAATACCGAACACTTTAATCTTTACATTTAATCTCTTTATTTTGTTGTCATTAATGCTTATTTCGATTTTATTTAATGCTTTTGTCTGCTTCTATTGGTTTCAGTTACTGTTTGTAAAATATTCTGAGGCCACTCAGAAGTGAAGAATAAAATGAAAACAGTTTTTGCGGCAAGTAAAACACTTTGAGATGACCATTACTTAAGTGAATCCAATGCTCAGAGTATACTATGGCCTTTTCTGCACTTACCTGCTGTTAGTTCAGATTAGTGAGTCCAGAACAGCCCAGCCCACTGATCCAAATCATGGGTGAAATCAGTGACAGTGCTTATCCAGATTGCCCATGCTGCATGGTCCCAAAGCTCATATGAGCTCTGAAGCTGTAACCCTACATTTCTGAGGACTTAGGATGAAATCTCCTAGCCGTGGAACCTGTGTGTGTGTGGGGGGGTGCCTTTCAACAGTGTCTATGGTGTTCCACTGAACAGCACATCCTGGTAGTCCCTATGCCTTCCATGTTCTGGATCAGGCCACTAGTCCACTAGTAGTACTGATTACATGTTACTACCAATGATTCAGATTACAGCCTCCCTAATTTGGATCAAGCTCCACTGAATCCAGTCACAGCCAGAGTAGCAGAGAGTGAGTCCTTTGTGATCTGCACTAAAATGCAGGTACAGAGGCCTACATCTGAACTATATGGACCCTTAATCTGAATTAGGGGTTCATACAGAAATGACCCATCTATCATATACAGAGGAGAGGCTCATCAGATGACCATAAAGAGTATGAACAGTTTGCTAAAGAATTTGGGATTTGTTTGTTTTTAACTTTTATGTTCTCAAAAGGAAAGTCATTCCGTAACTTGGGGCTGTCACAAAGAAAACCATCTTGTGGGTCTCCAATCTTCAGATCTTTCTGATATTGGCAGAGGTAAGATGTCCCCTCAAGCAGATTTTAGTGAACAGCATATCAGAGGAGGTACTCTGATAAATATTTTGGGCTCACTTCATTTGGGTCTTTATAAAATTAGAGTTAATACCTTGTAGAGTTAATATCCCTTCCAGAGAATTGCAACTGTATTAAGAATGACACATCCTCCTCATTTATGGACTAAAGACCCTTTGATCCACAGTACCTCTGCTTTGACTGGTGCTGTGATGAATTTATTAGCCACCTCTAGGCCATAGTTACCTCTGCATGAGAGCTGAGGGCAGCATTTCATAGATGTAAAAGGGCCACCTGGGTAGCAGGATCCAGTGCTTACCTCCCAGCCTTGGAGAGACTGGAGAACAGCAGTTCTGCAATCTTGATTATTTTGTCTAGTGCAGTCATGTGACATGTGATTAATGGACATGAAAGACAGCCATTTTCTATCCAAGGCTTAATCACACTGGGAAGAAAATGGCAAAGGTAAGTCATCCCTAACATCACTGTTCTTCCAGATGGTCATAAAAGGGCAGGAAGCACCACTAGAGTATTTTGCTAGGAATTACTGGCAGGGCGTCTGTTAGGCCCCCTGGGGAGGCAACATGTGGTCCCTGTGCCCCTTAACAAGAAGCCTTTCTTGGCCATCTGGACACAAAATTCATCCGAGCTGCTCTTCAGAACTGTCTCTCCTGATAGAACCTCACCCTTATTCTCCTTAGGAAGACTGCCAATGGCTTCACATAGATGCTCAAAAAGTATGGGAAATAAGGTCTTTCAACTTAATTTTGGAAGAATGGTCTTGGAAAGAATATTTTTTTGAATCCTTGACTGTGTAAACCTAACTCTGGTGTAAGTGACAGAAAAAGGCTTTAAAAGACTTTAGAACAATACACTTCTCACAATTTTTCCATTGAAGAAAACCATTCTCAAGGGCAAAACCACAGCAAATGCCAACTGTTTTATCAAATATCTGGATATGCAAACCACTGCATCTTTAGTTCAATGCAAACATCTGTGAACATAAACTGTTTGATCACATTTTCAACTCAAACCGAACTTTGCATATCACTATAAATAACAACTGTTCTATAGGTCATTGCACCCAAGTACAGGCAGTATCCTTAATCTTGTATCTTCTGTTCTCTTTTTCTTCTTTAGCAGGGTTGTCTTCTCTGTCAGTTTTCAGGAACAACAGCATCTAGTGTAGCCCCCTAGTCACACATACCCCAAAGTGACCCCCCTGTTCAAACATTCCTTTTTAAAAAATGCAAGACACACATTAATATTTGTGAAAAACCTGCGCCCATCTGCCCACAAAAAAATGCTATAATTTCTTCCATGCTTGTCACAAAGTCATACCTCTCCACTCCTAAAGGTCTACAAGGATTTGCCCTTGTCTTCTGCTTGAGATGCCCATAAGCAATTGGTTGGCCACTGTGTCAGATAGGATGCTGGACTAGATGGGCTGTGACCTGATCCAGCAGGGCTATTTTTATGTTCTTATGTAGAAGCTGCACTATTAATTATTCCCCTGCCGCCCTCCATCCGAAGACAAAGTAAGTACATTTTTCCTCTCTCTTCTTGGCTGAATCCTTGCCATTTTAAACAACCAACATGCCCAGAATACTGTTCTTCCAGTGAAGTGCTATCTATGCCATGCAATACTTTTACTTCTCAAGTCTGAAAGCAGAATTAATAGCACTCAAACCGTATAGGCCTTTTTCAGCCAAAGGATTATGTTGCAAAGCCCGGCTGACCTCTTCTGACTGTGATGTCTTAATTTTCTGCTAGAGAAGCTGCTGCCGCCTAAATAGGAGCTAGTTAGCTTTCCCATATGTTTGCTCATTTAGGGTTGTATTCACATGCAGGAAAAATGCAAAGCACCTCTGAGGTGATTCGCTTCTTGTTTCTCACCCACTTAAGGGGACTCAAAGCTGTTGACAAAGTTTTCTATTCTTCTTGCCACAACAGACACCCTGTGAGGTGGGTAGGGCAGTGAGAGTTCAGAAAAGAGCTGTGACTATCCCAAGGTCACCAAACTGGCTTCATGGAGGACAGCAGAATCAAGCCCAGTATCCCAGGTAAGAGACCGGCTCCCTAACCACTAGACCAAATTGGCAGTTTAGGTCCTTTCTACACTAGGATGATAGGCCTCCTGATCTGCATATTAATGTGGATCAAAGAGTTCTGCCCCAGTTGTCTGGTCCTGTCTGCACTGGATGTCTGGATCTGTCATAGATTTGTTTAATTGGATCTCCAACTTGATCATCAGAAATGGCTCCTGTCATTTCAGAATTTTTATTGTCTTTTTTTAATATAATTTTTATTGAAAATTTTCATTAATAACCTAAAACAACATCACAGAACACCATAAGCCAATTTTTATTGTCATCCTTCAAAATGGTTTAATGGTAGGCTGCCCCACTGTGGTAGCCAGCACAATGCAGGATATGCAATGGCCATAAGGTCTATCTGGTAGCTGTTACTGGGACCCAGATACTTACAGAAAGCTGTCATCCCAGAAGCTACTCCAACATTCACTAGTGGTGATGCAGAAAATCCTGCACACACGCTTTCAAAAGCTTACCTTTCCTGCCATTCTCAGATCTTCTGGGTACTAGGGGTCATCCAACATGCCACACAAGTGTGTTGGCATTTCACGTTACATGGGAAGCTAGCATGCATCACTGTTGTCCCAGTGAGGGCACCACCGCATATGCACTGGCGTTGGAACCTGAAGAGAAGATGGCAGTGCCCAGACATATGTCCGGACTCAAGTGAGTGTCCAGGTGCATGTGGGGATGGTTTGACAAGTACTAGCATTCACAAAATGACAGGAAGTGCATACTTCAACAGGGCAGCTGCAGTAAGTTCCAGGATGCTCCAGGACAATGGTAGTGGGCAGGCCTCCCCAGGAATAGCTGGAGCAGTTTCAGTGTGAGCAGGCCCTAAAATAAAAACCTATAGCTTTACAAAAAGCCAGTGTTTGCATCCCCAGTAACAGTTAAACTATGCTCAGTCTGGGAAATATGCAATCAAATTCAATATTAATTCCAGATATATTTTGAAATAATTGATACAAAATCCATTATATTCTGGAATCTGAATTATACAATAGTGTTAAGAGACTGTTGCTGGAAGAAGATCTGTTATCCAGAAATACGAACAGTGTTATAATATTCAAGGTCTTTATCTATAGCAACATGATGCAGGTGCCTTAGGGGCTGGATGTGCTTGCAGCAGGTCCCTCCAGTTGCCAGGGATCTACAGGTGCCGGCTTCATGGTCTTTGTGTGAACAGTGCATGAGCTGTGGTCCAGTATATCAAACTCAGTGCAATTTTATGGGCACCTGGATGCGATACCAGAAGTGTGCTCCCAAAAAACTCCCAACCAGCAACTTCAGAAGCTTGGAATTTTTATTGTCATCCTTCAAAATGGTTTAGTGGTAGGCTGCCCCACTGTGGTAGCCAGCTCTGACCTAGAGTGGGCCAGCACAATGCAGGATATGTAATGGCCATAAGGTCTATCTGGTAGCTGTTACTGGGACCCAGATACTTACAGAAAGCTGCTGATCTATAGAGGTACCTTCAATACTAGAGGGATTATCTAGGCATCACGATTAATAGCTACTCATAGACAACTCTTCCATGAATCTGCTCAATTCTCTTTTGATGCCATGGTAGTAAAACCCATCCCATGTTAGTAAGTTCCACAGCTTAAATTTCTGTGATGTAAAGGAATATATCAGCTTTTGTCTAATCCTCTGACTCTCCACGTATAGAGTAAAAATTTAGGCTATGTGGAACTGAAAGAGCCTTTGAACATGTGCAGAGTACTGCAACCACTCTCATTTAGCTCAGCAATGCTCTATTCATCTGTGGTTATATCTTTCAGTCTGAAGTTCAAACAGTTTTCATTTCCATAGCATCAAATTGTCTACAGTTTGTTTTGAATGTGCTGAATATTTAAGTTTGGCCTTTTCTACCTACATTTCCCACCAAATCCTAATTATATAAATATCAGTATGAAATGGCAATAGAAGCTGAAAGGCATTGAACTGCTATCAACTTGACTGAGGTTAGTTTATTTTTCATTATAGGCAATCATATGATCATTTTTATTAAAATGAAGCAAGTCAGAGGACTAATGTTTGCCATTAATTCTCTCTCCGGAGAACTATTCTTCCCAGCTCCACCGAGTTGGACTTAAAAGGCAAATGGTATTATAAGTGTTAATTTCAAAGTGAATTATTCAAGAAGTGCTCTGTGTCAGCAAGCTTCATTTTGTGGAACTATATTTATGTCTTCCTTAAATACAGTTCACCCATTCCACGATCTTTTATAGATCCAGGAAGTACATCTGCTGTGAAGAAGTGCTTCTGGTAAAAGGAAGTTTTGGCAGTTAGGTTCAATTAATCTGAAAGGCAGGATATAACCCTGTTTCAGGAATATCTCACTAGCAATTATATATGAGGGATCTTGTTTCTGCAAACTCACAGATGTTGTGCAATGGCACCTTTCCTTAATGCGTAGATCAAAATTCCTTTGGTAGGTAAGAGTCACAAGGGAATGTTCAAGCTTTTGTCACTTCCAACTCAAAGGTTGCTGTGGCTCTTCTTCAATCAGTGAACAGCTCTTGTGTTACAAAAGAAATCCTTTCTTAGGCTGTGTCTACACTTATGTCTGATACCAGTATCATGGGTTTTACATGCCACTAGGACAGTGATGGCCAACCTATGACACGTGTGTCACAGGTGACACACCAAGCCCTTTTGGGTGACACCCATGGTCACCCTGTCACCTGGGCGTGTAGTGCTTGCTTGTTCTTGAAGTGTACGAAATACCAACTTTCAATTGAAGATTTAGCAAATGTAAATAATTATTTGTTTTTGCTTTTAATAAAATACATATATCAAAAATTTAACTTTTTTACTAGAGCTACAAATATCACAAAATTATGGATATTTCTAGATGTGACACAGCACCCAAGTTAAGATAGGTTTTCTTGCGAATTTTGACACACTGAGCTCAAAAGGTTCACCATCACTGCACTAGGATCAGTCCTCATAAGAACATAAGAACATAAGAGAAGCCCTGCTGGATCAGGCCACAGCCCATCTAGTCCAGCATCCTGTCGCACACAGTGGCCCACCAAATGCTCGTGGGCATCCTAAGCAGAGACAAGGACAAACCTATTCCTGCTCTAGAATCCCAGCAAATGGCCTTAGAAGTGCCTCATTTCCCCCACCCCAACCAGCCTGAAAAATGCACCTAGGCATTTGTTCTAGTAGCCATTGAAAAGAATCTAAATCTCTCAGCCACGGAGATTTACTATTTATCTCCAAACCAAACTCCTGGCATCACTTCCAAGTAGGAAAACACCATTCCTGAACACAGACGGAGGAGGATCTTGTGATATTTTCCTCTTAAGCCCCTGGCTGGACATAGTGGAATATCCAGCTGGCCCGAGTGGTGATGTTTAGGGGCAAGGTGCAGCTCCCAAGTGGATGGGTGGCACACCAAGGTGGATGGAGCTGCAGAGCCAAGGCAAAACCCAAGAAAACCCAAGAAAAGTTGGGGTTAGTTGAAGCTAACATACGTCCAGTCCTCCCTCAGTAGGACATAAAACGAAATAAAAGCCAGTACCAAAAAGGTCTATGAAGCATTTGTTACCACTAAACAAACAAACAAATAGCAACACATCCACTTGCTGGTTAAACACAGCCCAGCAGCTGATGCGTATCTTATCCGCTTCTTTCAAATAGCAGGCTTTCATTTCACTTATCTGCCTTTCAGATTGAGCCCTGGTGGGCACTGGGACGGAGAGCAAGTGAGCAGACACTAAGTCCACACCTATAGATCAGGAGGGCAAGGGGTGGTCAGGAGGAGGAGAAAGACAAGGGCAAGAGCCTCGAGTCGTGAACGTTTCCTTTCCCTTTCCCAAGATGCAATAAAAGAAGAAAAAGAGCCATTTTTAAACACCCCCAGTGGATTTTCTGCCAGCCATCTTCATGCCAACACCAGGAGAGAGGTGGACAAACCCCTACATCTTCCATCCCTGCATCATTTCTGGCTGTCTCTGTCTGGCCCTGGATCAACTTCCCTCTGCCCATCCTTGGCTCCCGTCTCTGCCGAAAGCAGAAGAGGAAGCCGAAAAGCTTTCAAGTGCAAGGCAAGCTAATAGTATTCACAGGCCTGTCCATCCCTGAAAGTCCTCAAAGCGCTCTCCCTCACAACACGTTTTTCATAGGCTGTGTTCAGACATAACTAAAGGGGCACAGAGGTGCCTCAGAGAGACAACCTTCATGCTTCCAGCCCTTCTTTTCTTGCACAGAATATTCAGGAAATGGAGGAACAGACTTACAGATGAACAAGCCTTCTCCAAGATGCCTCATAGATGCCTATTTTGCTCTGTCTGGTCACAGCCTGAGAATTCCCAGGTCTCTGTTCTGGCACCTGGAAGTTGGTGACCGTGTGACTGTTGCCAAAAAGGCGTCACACAGAACTAGAATCCAGCCTGTGTGACAAGAATGTATAAGAGTGATCCATCTTCCATAATGAGGCCTCTTGTCATGCCACATGATGTGTGGTTGTGGCTGTAATTTTACTGAGCTTCCACAGCAGTCCAGGCAGTGGAGCTGCTGTGGCAGTGAAGAAGTGCACTTGAGATTTCCCCTTAAGATAGCCTTTTAACTACATTCCTCATACTGAACAGAATAATCAGAGGCATTTATGATTGCAGAAGCATGCTCAACCAATGAAGATTTTAATTCAGTGAAGCACTAGCCAATTTATTTTTACCTTCTTATATTATCATATTTCTAGATTGTGGGAATGTGACTGTCAGTCAGAATGTCACCTGCAGTGATCTATTTGTGTTTGCTGTCATACATTATGGCCCTTTCTGCACTGGACCTTGGATTGGAATATATTCCTATCCAAGGCCCACCCAGTTGAGCCAGTTTGGTCTTGTCGTTACAATGCTGGACTCTTGCCTGGAAGTCACTGAGTGATTCCACATTCCTCCACGAAGCAAGCTGGGTGCCCTTGGGCTAGTCATAGCTCTCTTTCTGAGCTCTCACAGCCCCACCTCCCTCACAGGGTGACTGTTGTGGGGAGAAGGACAGAAGATTTGGCCACTTTGAGTCCCCTCAAGGGTCCAAAAGGCAGGGTATAAAAGCCAATTCCTCCTCCTCCTCCTCTTCATCTGTGGTGGAATTATGAAAAATACATATATACTGCTTATACTGCTTAAAACACCTTATACTGCTTCATCACCTGGAGATGAAGTGGTGGACAGCACCAGAATGGCACCATGGTCCTCCTGCAGACCTCTTTAAAGATGTTCACTACTGGATTATAGTCTGTATTCCAGATTATGAAGTCCATGCAGACAGCATGCCCCCTAGAAGACAGAATTCTCTAGGGAACCTGTTTTGGTAACACACCAGGAAGCACCACCAGTTGGAAGTTAGGCTGTGGTCACACCTAAGGTTTGATCCAGCTTCAGTCCATCCAGAGTGAGAGAACACATCAGCAAAGCAACCAGTAATTTTTGTTCCACATTATCTATCCCAAAGGTGAATTTCCTGAATTATTTAACACTGAAACAGAATGGCTTGTCACTTTGCTGATGTATTCTCTCACTCTGAAAGTGTACTGAAGCTGGATTGAATCTCAAGTGTGACCGCAGCCTTAGTGCACGTCCAAAATGGCCCTCCAGAAAACAGTGAAGACTCCATGCTGACTTTCAAGTTGGCAGCCACAGCTGGACCACAGTGGGCTGTCCAAATATGGACTGCCATTGAAGTCAGTTACTTCTTGCCCACTCCAAGGTGCCCCATGCTCACCAGACCACACTACTTGTGTCAGAACAGCTGAAGTAGTGTGGAAAGTGTCCATGGCAGATTTTTTAAAAGAAGAAATAAAGTATACATCCCTTTCCTTGCTCATTTTTCCCTGTTATGATTTTAAAAACGTAAATAGGAAACCCTTAGTCAACAGTAAACTAACTGCATGCCTGGCATTATCAATTAGCATCAGTGGGTGTATTTGTTACAATGTTGGCCTGGGAAAGGATTAAGAACTGTACAGACTGTGCAAACTAGGGGTGGGGAGTAGCTTTCTCTTGTGGATGTGATCTTTAGAACATATCAGTTGCCCTGTGTGGTGCTTTCTCCAGATAGCTCAGATAGTTGTGACTTTTTAAAAGATTATGGTTGGTATGCACAACAGGACGTTGCTAAATAAGATGTTGGTCTGAAGATTATTTGACAGCTGGGTGGGTTCCACACAGTTACCTGAAGAATGTGAAAACTGGCTCAAATAATCTGCATGTTCCTCCCAAAACTACTTTTGAAAGTTGTGGTGGCCACAGTGAGTCCCACTGCATACTCAGTGAGTGCAAGAGCATCTAGATCGAAGAAGATTGTTTTCATTGCATTAGGAAACTGTCATTTACTACTTACAAGATGAGTTCCATGCCCCTAGATAACCATCAAAGGCAATACTTTGCCATTGGTTTATCCAGGCCTTAGTTCATATTTGAAGCAGCATTACATTAAAAAATGACAAAAAGTTCTCAGTATACATTTATGACTGAACACTGTTTAGTGCTACAGGATGCTATCACTTACTAGTGTCCCCGTATAGCACACGGCTTGGAGCACTTTTGGAGCTCCCTTTTCTGCAGTCTGGTGCAGAACTGAGAAGTGTTAGACTGGGACACTGGTAGACCTTTTTTTAAAAAAGATCCACCACCATCCTACTCATGAGTACACTGGCCCAAAAGATGTGTGGAAGGCTGCTTGCTTCTCTTTTCTAGTTTAGCAGGGGGCGCTATTTCATCAGCACACCAAATTGCACTGTTGAAAAGGGTCTTCTGGGGGCTCAGAAGCCAGGAATTTGAGTTTCTGGGCACCAAAGTTCTTGCACCAGGCTCCAAAACCTGAGCAAACTTTGAAGTGTCACAAGGCAGCACAGGGACTGTCACAGAACAGCCATCCCAGGTTTGGAAGGCCTTGTTCCAGGACAGCTGGACTGCTCTAGGCCCTTTCTGCATTGGGTCTTATTCCAGATTATATCCCGGAACAGGGATCTCCTATCTCCAAGTTAGTGCAAACTACTTTGGGACCTGCACCAGCATACAGATGTCAGGTCCCTATTCTGGGATATAATCCAGCATAAAGCCCTGTGCAGAAAGGAACTAGGAGGGGACTGTTCCAGTAGGAACACTTCCAGCTGGAAAGATCCAGGCCTGCTTAATGCAAAAATGTCCTATGAATGGAGAAGGGAACATCCTATCATTCTCATGCCAGTAAGATTTCTACCAGAGGGATTTCCGCACTGCAACGCGTTCCAAACGGAACGCGTTCAGGCGGGAAGCTTAAGACAGCTCCGGGCGCTTTCACCGTTCACACACAGACGCGCCGGAACGCGTTCCGGCGCGCCTGTGTGCGAAAGGTGAAAGCGCCGGGAGCTGTCTTGGCCGGCAAAGGCCGGCCAGGGGCATGGAGACAGCTGCGGAGGCAGATCGGCAATCAGCTGATTATCAAACAGCTGATTGCCAAACCTGCGCCGGCGGGGGAGGCGGGCCCGCGGCTGTTCGGGAGCGAGAAGCAAGCGCGAATCCTTCTCCTCCCGAACGCCTGCGGGCAGTTCGTCCGCGCCCGAACGCATGTAGAGCACTTCAAAGTGCTCTACATTTGGTACGCGAGAGAGACAGCTCCGGATACGTCGGATCGCAAGCCCCGCGGCGGCAATGCGTTTGCAGCGTTCCAGGCTGTCTCCCACGCGTACCAAACAGCCCCGTGCGAAAACGTCTCTGGAAAGGCTTGTCCCTGTTGCCTAAGGAGTTTTGCTTCTTTTTTTTAAGTGCCACCCATATGTTATCCTTAACTTATTTATTTTATTTTATTTATTTATTTACATTTTGATCCTGCCCTGTACCCAAGGGTCTCAGGGTGGGTCACAACGTATAAAATAAACACATTAAAACCATAACATATTAAGCATATTAAATACAACATAAACAAATGCAACAAATAACAATTAAGGAATCGCCAAATTTATTCCAGGCACAACAAAATCAGCTCAGGGCAGTGCATTTGAGGAGAAAAAACATTATCTTCTCAAGTTTCAGTAAGTTAGGAATGTTCCAGGTTTTCCTAACTGCATGTGTTGACCACAGAAGAAAACATCATGCTCAATTACTAGATTTTTATATGAAGCTCACATTAAACTCAGAAGCAAGATGTAAAATTTCATAGACCTTAATGGAAAGAATGGTAATATGGTCTCCAAGTTTGTGCTGTAATTGGACTTGCCAGGAAAACTATCAGATCGTTCAAATGTCTGAGCGTTTCTTCCCCACGGTATAATTTGATCCATATGGATGTCTAACTAGTTTGGCTTCATGAACAAAAGAACATTTAATAAGTGTGCTAATTGAAACAGACTCCAATGTGGATTACATTCAGAATTATACACATTAGGGCAATGTAGAATTTCAGCACCTAAATTTACCAATAGGTGGCAGAAAGTCAAAAAATGTAGAAGTTTCAGATTTTAATAATGATCAAATATACAAGAATTTTCTCCCATATCCCTTCCACATCTGTATGGAATTAGAAGAAAGGAGAAAAATATTTGTCAAATGGAGGGATTACTTGCTAGGATTTACAATATTTTTAATAATTCCAGCAATTTCCCAAGAGCGTGTGAAAAAGCCTGCAGTGTACATGAACTTACCCTTTTTTTTCTTAAAATCTTTTACAAGTACATAAGAGATTAAGCATTCTCTAGTCTTTCTGCTGCCCTTTCCTGGCTTATTCAAAAATAGTGTGATTTCCCAGAGAAATGGTCACCTTTTTTTGTTCTTTAAGACTGAACAGAGCTATTCAGTGAAAGCAATTAACTGTATAGACCTGCTTTGGTTTCAGAACTGGATGATCAGACAGACAGCACATTTCTTGAAAAAGTGCCTAGCAAAGTTCAAAAGGCAACACAATTAAAGTTCCTCCAATTAGAAGTTAGTTGCACTGGATTGGTTAAAATAAAATAATAAAATTGTTCTAAACAGAAGAATAAAACATGTAAACGGGAAAACAAGCCTATGCATATCAGTTCTTTGGAAACCACACAATGATTCTAAGGGCCTGTTCACACTTGCTAGTGGTGGCTATTTACAGCACAAGTGATAAACTAGCCGCTTACCTAGCCAACAGCACCTGAGATGTGAATGGCCAGCCTAGGGCTGGCCAGATTCCCAAGGCAACATCTGCTGCATGCTTGGACATTGCATTCACATCACCACACCCACTCCCTGTAGTTCACCTGGAAGAGGTGTCAACTAGAGCTATACATGAATATTTGTAACATTCATTATTCATACCAATCCGTACATTCGTACACAAATCAAATGTTAACATATTCATACATTAACATTCATACTAATACAAATGTTTTCGGACATTTGTACGAATAGTTCAGAAATTAATTAAGCTGGGAAGGTGGGAAAGTGACTGCAACACATCCAGATTGCATTTGACATGCCTCGAGAGCGGATTAAAAGTGGACTCAGGTCAGATTTGATGCTTTCAGAGCGGATATGTTACGGGATACATATTGGATATGTATGCGTTTATGTCAGATACGTATCAGACATGTATCAGATACGTATTCATTCATATCAGATATTTGTATGAATTCATACCATCCATTTTTCATGTTAGAAGAATAGCCCCTCCAAGGAGGACATGTAGTTTTTGTGGGGGGAAAACTACACCCAACATCAAAACACTTTTTGCTTTCCACTCTGATGACATTTTAAAGCAGTTCTGCTTTAAACAGTGTTCAGGTTTTGGTACAGTTAAAATTCCTTGTTTCATCTATTTAAGTTTATGATAGCCCAATTTACATAAAAAGCAAAATGACTTATTTGTCGATGTGTTTTTGTCTCTCATTCACTGCACCAATGGGGCTTCTGCATCTCCCTTTGGGCACTCAGTGGTGCCTGTCCGTGATGCAAATGAGGTGTATTTCTAAGAGGGTATTGTCATACCCTTCTAACCCCAGGCACCCTGTGCAAGCATTGCACTCCAGAGGCAGGTGTGGTGTCTTATTGCAGGGACTTTGTGCTACCAAACGAGGCATGACTTCCTAGCTCCTTCAGGAAGGTGCTCAGTGAGATAAATGGAGACCCGGCCATTTAGTCCAGGTCTGGATCTGTTTCTGCAAGGGAAAGTTGAAGGCCCAAATTAATTGTGACAGAGAGAAATACAATTCTAGTGAAACATAGGAATTATAGTTTCCATTTCCATTTCCATTTTCCATTTTTATTTGTATACCGCCTTTCCAAAAACAAAGTTTTGCCCAAGGCGGTTTACAACAACAGAAAAAAAATACAAAGAATACAACAAATCAATACAAGTAAAAAAAAAAAACAATCTCAGTAAATAACAGATCAGTCTAAATAAATACAAAGTAGATACAAAGTAATACATCATACATTCAATGAGTACACTAATACATTAAATAAATAATATATTATAAAATTCTATATAAATGGTATAATATACTATGAAAATTACATAAAACATTGGGGGAGGGGAAAAAGGCAACAATACTGGTTCCTCCTCCTTTCCCCTCTCCACGCTCAGTCTTATTTCTATCTGCAGCCACCGACAAGTGCTGCCCGGGATGATCCTCCCTCTTCTAACCGGCCTTAATGCCAAGCAGGGTGGGGCTGCACAAGCACACAGCAGTGGGTCTGGCAGTGATGGTTCTTCCGCATTCTCTCACCAACTTGGAGTTCGGCCTTTTATCTTGGTGGAGGGAGGCCCAGGTGGCAGACGCACACGCAGTCCAGCCCCGGCAGATGTTTCTTCCCTTCACCTCAGCGTTCGGCCTTTTATCTTGGTGGAGGGAGGCCCAGGTGGTAGACACACGCGCAGTCCAGCCCCGGCAGATGTTTCTTCCCTTCACCTCAGCGTTCGGCCTTTTATCTTGGTGGAGGGAGGCCCAGGTGGCAGACACATGCGCAGTCCAGCCCCGGCAGATGGACATAGCAAAGTCCTCTCTTGGGTTACAGTTGTATTTGTAATTAGAAGATTATTAAGTATTGGGTCCCTTATGTTTCTGGTCTTGCAGCACAGGGCTGTAACTAAAAGCCCTCTAATCCACCCATCCACCTGGAGTACAGCTTTGCTTCTATGAAGATCTCAATTTACTTTGGATGGGTGACTGAAAATTTAACAGAATTCTGACTGTTCTATATACCTCAACATATGCTTACAGTCACATATGCAAACAATGTATTCACACATTACAAGTAATGAGAATGTATGTGCTGCAATTTAGTTGTGATTTGGATTTGAACATCCTGCACAGTGAAGAGAAAGAAAGTTCAGGTGGGAATCTGAGAGGCACCTGGAAACTCCATCTATATAGCATCACCTGTATCTGCCTCTATAGATGGTTGTACAGATGCACAGAGCTGGGGCAAAGGTGATTTTGCACTGGATGGGAAAGGACTGCAATAATCACCCAACTTGCAAGCGCTAGTCACTTACGATCCCAGGTTGGTCCTCTTCAGGGCATTGCCATTTTGTTTGTGGTTCCCTCCATGACTGTGCATGCATCAGCACCATCACTATAATGACACTGTGCTCTGCGCGCACACACACACAGTCGCAGTCAGGTCTATGGTCATTTGAGGTGCCAATGAGCTTGCACAGCACCTCAGATGACCCTGGAGCACTGGAAAAGGTGCAGATGCTCACTGTTGGACATGCCAGGTAAGTAATGAGTTAATGTTAGTAAAGTTAGTGCATGATTAGGGAATTTCTGGGAAGGCAGGGGGTGCCTGGAGGCTGTAGCAGCCTCCTCAAGGTGCAGATGCTTTTCCCCGGAAGTTCCCTAATCATGCACTACAGGCTATAGTGTGAATAGGCCCCAGAGCTGTGCAGAGGAAGAATGGGGAATCAATCCTCACCCAAATGCTGTCCAGGGAAACATATTTCACTCATGTTTTAAAGTAGTTTATTTGCCGCACACCTAATATTTTTCATCTATTTGCTTAGCTGTCTGCTTTCCAGTCCAATGACCTCATTCTAATATCTGAAATCAAACATCTTTCATGAGGTAGACAAAATACAAAACATACTCTTAAGCTGCCTTTCACTACTTTTTCTTTTTGTTGTTATAACATGTGCAATGTTTGTGAACTGTATCAAACTGAACTGCCATAAACTTAAATAAATAAAACAGGGAATTTTAACTGTACCAAAACCTGAATACTGTTTAAAGCAGAGCTGCTTTAAAATGTCATCAAAGCGGGAAGCAAAAAGTGTTTTGATGTTGGGTTGTTGTTGTTTCACAAAAACTACATGTCCTCCTTGGAGGGGCTATTCTTCTAACATGAAAAATGGATGGTATTAACAATTAATGACAATGTTAGGTAATCTTACGCAAGTTTCCCAGCTGCGGATGCCGGTGGCAAAAACACTGAAAACAAAACAGATTTTTTATGAGTTGGCACTGTTCCTGTGAAGAACTCATTCATTATATCCTTCTACTGTCTTTGTTCAAAATCTTGTACAGACCCTTATACATTTCTTTTAAAATTCCAGTCATAAGTGACACCTATTCATTTCATAGGCAAAAGTATTTTTGACATCCTCTAATGGCTGAGGCAAAGCCAGATGAAAAGAGGAAACCAGCCTTGCACCTCAGCATTGCTCCTCTGACACAAAGGGCGTTTTCCCACCCTTAGATCCAGATCTAAGAAGATCCGGATCTAAGGAATGGGTACATCTAGTAGATCCGGATTAAGGGAAGCACCCAATGTGTTTCCACAGGAGGTGTAGCATCCATTACCAATGGGTGCTAAACCCCCTGCCGTGGAAACACCTTTGCACCCATGTGGGGAATCCGGATCCACCCCCAAGGGGTTAGTCCGTCACCCAAGGTGTCTCTGGGGACAGGGGGTGCGATCTCCGAAGTCCCAGCTTCAGAGTGATTTCGGAGTCATTTCAAAAACATTTTGAAATCATTTCAAAATGACTCTGAAGTCCCTCCGAAGAGATCGCCAAGGACTTTGGAGAGGCTCCGGAGCTGTTAGTGCGGTTCGTGTGCTATTAGCGCAGACCGCATGGACTCCCCTCCAAAGTCCCTCCAAAGAGATCGGCAGGGACTTCAAAGCTTCTCCGGAGATCGGCAGCGAGACTCCGAAGTCTCTGCCAATCACTTCGGAGGGACTTCGGAGACACTCCAAAAGGACTCCGGACCAGCTTCAAAGTCTCTGCCAATCTCTTCAGAGGGACGTCAGAGTCACTTCGCAATGATTTTGAAATGACTCTGTAGCTGGGACTTCGGGGCTCCCACCCCCATGGTTTCATCCCCTCCCCCTAGCCTCCTCTAGACCCCTTTCTTTAATCCGGATTTTCTGGCAGAAGACCCCATTGTAAACCCCATTAATGGAAATGGGGTCACCTGGCTCACACCCCATTAATGGAGTCTACAGAAAATCCGGATTAAACGGCAGAAAGTACCCATTTGATCTGGATTTCCCCCACGGCAGTGGAAACAGTCGGGTCCCAAATGGGTGCCGTGGTGGAAATGGGGTCGTCTGGCTCACACCCAAATGGGTCCTTACTGGGTGCAAAAATGGGTACTTTTTGACAGTGGAAAAACACCCATAGACCCTGGACTAGACCCTGAGGTGTGAATATATGCTTAGAAGAATACAGATGATGCACCTATTTATTCTGGTCTTTGGCTGAAGAGACAGCTTCTCCCTACCTTCAGGCACTGTTATTATTTTTAGTTAATTTGTTTTATATTTGTTTTCATTGCAGAAACCCATTCTGATAACTTTGGATACAGGAAGGGATAAAAATGCAAATAAATAAATAATACTGGATTTACTGATTGTCTGGCACAGTCTTTCAGTATAGTGTTAGAAGGGACTTCTGAGAGTTTGTTGCATACCTGCCCCTCCCTCCCTCCCTCCCTCCCTCCTTCCTTCCTTGTATATGCAGTAAACATCCAGAAGTCTCTTCCAATACTACGTCAAAGAACTTTGCCAGACAGCCCTTCAGTGAGGTACATGCTGGCCATTTAGAAATAGTACTGAATCTCCCAGCACCAGTTTTCCTGCAACTTGGCTATGTCTGGAAGGTTCCTTTGCATACTGTCTTTGTGCTTAGAATCCAGAATCACCCAACCCTCCCTGTAGTTTCTAATTCTGCATGCAGTACCCATTGGAGACTCTAGTTAAGTGTGCTGGAAAAGGCCTTCCACATGTGTTGATAAATTCTACCTCTACGATATTCCACTTCTCGTTCCTAGGCCCCGGTCTGACACAGGATTTAGGCAGGCTTATAATTGGGACCTCCTGCTTCTGTGGACTAAAGGTCTCAAAATGTGGAGGATCTCTATTTGGATTAAAAGAGGTCTCACTGCTGGATCTAGAAATAATCCTTGCTATTTAGCAATGGGGACACATGCATTTTTGGGGGGAGGGAACCATGCTCTAGGGGCATTCTCAGTTTCCCCTGATTCAAGTGAGAAGCCATGATTTCCTGTGTCCTAGCCAGACATGAAGGTAACCCTAATATTACTATCCCTTGTACCTGGCAGTAGAAGGCAAGAGGCAGGGTGGGATCTTGTTTAGATCCTTCAATTCTTCTTCACACTTGGAAGCAGCATTTAGAGAATAAAGCTTCTATACAGCCTGGGGATGCTGCAGTTAGGGTTGCAAATCCACAGGTGGCCGACATATCAGACAGCCATACATGTTAGTTGTGCCACACTCCCTACCCACTAAAGGATACTAACAGGAAATTGCTCTCTAATTGATATTGTGATGGTGCTTTGCAGTTGCCAGTGTAACAACCAGAGAGTGCTTTCAGGTTAAGAATAATGTGTGGGCACCTAAGAGCATGCTGAGGGTCAATGCACTGGTAGTTAATTTGGGTGAATATTATTACCCCTCATGACATGTGTGAGTAGAGGTGTACATGAGTGGTTTTTTTGTATCTGAATTTGGGTCGAATCGAATGTCAAAACATTCTATTTGATTCAAATGTTTAAAATCTGAATGCAGCAACAACCGATTTAAATCTGATACATTTGAATCTATTCGTTCGAATGTTAGAAATTTGAAAATATTAATGTTGACAACATTTGTATGTGTTATACATATCTGTACACATTTTGTATGCATCCCATTTTATCCCGCATTCATCCCATTTTCATTCCATATTATAAGCGCAAATGCGTACAGCTACATATGATATTCATACAGATACGTCTGTAATACGTACGTATCTGTACATGCAAATAATTTGAATCATTCAAACAAATGTTTTGGGACATTCAAAATTCTTTTGAATGTCTAAATTTGAATGTGAAGACATTCTATTAGAATTCGAATATCCACATTCAAATGAATTCGATTGGATTTTGAATGTTTAGAATATTCGTGCACATCTCTATGTATGAGTAGCTCTCAGCACCTAAGGCAGCATGGCGATGCTGACACCCACAAAGACTGACTTTGGTCATCATAAAAACCTTTTTATGAAAATGGAACATTCTACAATGATGCCCAGCAAGATATATGCATGCTTCAGAGATGCTCATTTTAATGTTAAAAATACATTATTCTTTTCTGCAACAAAATTATGTTTTCTACTATGGAACAAAGCATCGTTTGGTGCAATCAAATGAAACATTCAAATTGGTATCTTGCCATGTCCCATTCCATGAACTGGCACTGAAATTTTAAAAAGATATAACTGCACACACTTATATAGTTGTTTTTATCAGTAGAAAATATTTGGGGGTTGCTTTTTGTGTAGCTCTTTAGGATGGTAGAGGCAGATATAAAGAAATGTCATTTGTTTGTGATCATGATTAAATTAATACCCAAGATCACTCAATACAATTAAATCCAGAGTCTAAAATTGCAAGGCTGTCCTACATCTGTCAAATGTCTAAAGTGGATTCCTTTCCCCTTCCTTTCCTTGCCCCACAATTTTTGGGGGACAGTTGGACTTCACCATTTCCTTAAACACATCAGTTATCATGCAAATAGCAGTCCTGCAGGTCCTACAAATTTGCCGTGCATGGTTAAGGTTTAATTGATTCACTGAGGCCACGTCCCCAAGCAACTTATTTGCCTCTCTACTGTCCCTCTATTCCAACGGACTTTAAAAGTGGTGTTCAATTCTGGAATAAGCGACCCCATGGGGTTTGGTAAAATATGCATTTTAAATGCACCTACCATCCCCAAGGAAGTGTGCCTTGTTTTCCCGCATCTTTTTCTCCCCGCCCCCTCTCTGCTTGATAGGGTGCCAGCGGGAATGGGGAGGGACTGCGATCTGCATGGGCACAACAAGGCAGATAGCCCCTGACAAGTCCAAAAGAAAAATAGCCATATTTACAAGTTCTCTGTTCGTCTCCCCTGCATGCAAAACTCACCAGAAACATTTATCACTTTGGGATCCAGAGCTTGCTTCCAAAGATAGTGATTTCACTGTAAAAATCCACCCCGTACAGCAGCGGTTACACTGTAGCAATCCACATCTGATAACAATGTTGCAATTCTGCACAATCCTGGCTCTTTAAAAGTTCTGACCTTTAGAAAGGGACAAGGAAGGAAAGCTGCTGCAGTTCTGGGAGATGTGTGAATGGTTAAGGCTATGTGTGCAGGCGGTAGAGGCAGCAGAGCCAGGGTGCTTTTTTCGAAGATCTTGGCCGCCAATCCCCGCCCCTTTCACCATGGAGCATCTCCATGCACAATGTTGCTAGGAATACCCTCGGCTTCCAAAAAGTGCACTGGTAGTATTGTTTAAAGGGCACTTTTTTCCCGCGCATTTCCCTCCTTTTGTGCTGCTGGAAGCTTGGAGAAAAGCTGTGCATGGAGATGCTCCATGGCAAAAGAAGCTTTTTAACGGGCTTTTTTTTTTTTGCTTGGGGACGCAGCCTGAGTAAAACGTTCTGTATCAATGCTACGAAGGTTTTTCATTTAACTGCATCTCTTGTTATGTTGTTTTTTCCTTGACTAGTCAGTTCTTATAACTGAAAATACTCAAGTGAATATTTTCAAAAGCCCACCTCTTTCTTATCGCTTATCACCTAGGCTACAGAGAAAGAATGCATTTCCCTTTCATCAAATTAACAGGATCCATCTGCTATGAAAGAGAAGATAAAACATATTTGATGTCAATTGTTCCAAAACAGATCTTTCTGACAGAAGAGTCATTGCAAATTTCCTTTTTTTCAAATGAGTGCCAAAATCCTCTCTAGGTATCACTAGACACCACTGGAGAAGGAAAGTGTTACCATGATTTATTCATAGTGACACTGAGAAAATCCTGCACCCTCCAGCAGATTTTGTTGCCTTCTTTGTTAAATCTCTAGTTTGTATTCTGCTTTCCTAAAATAAATGCAGGGAATTCCCCCTTTGCCAGCTGCAAAGATGTTTTGCAATGAAAGAAGAATGGGGATGGGAAAACCCAAAGGAAAAAAAGTATCAGTAGTATCAGTACAAGTAGAAGCAATGAAAAAGGTCTGTTTTGTATTAGAATAATTATAAAACTGCTTTATTTATACTGAATAGCATGATGGTACTGAATAAATTACATGTGGCTAACAAAAATTCTGGCTGTCAATAAGATGTCGAAGTTGATCATCACTGACTATTCCTGTGAATTGGATGCTCTTTCTCTACCTGGCCAAATTTTAAAGTGTTTTTAATTGTTTGTATATTTTAATAAATGTTTACTGCTTATTTCTTTGTTTATTATTTCTTTGTTTTTATTTATTTATTATTTACATTTCTATCCCGCCCCATACCCGAAGGTCTCTGCGCAGGGTACAACCTTAAAACAGCAGATTAAAACAGAATATACATTAAAAGACTTTAAAAATTCAACACTCTAAAACAGTGGTTCCCAAAGTTGTCTGGGCTACGACCCATCTAAAATAAGTTTACCAACTCGGGACCCACCTCTAGGAAATTTAACCATTACCAATATGAATAAAGGCTCAGTCGGTTGGTGTGTCATTCTACAGGCAGGGCCCACTCAATATTCGCTCGCGACCCACCAGTGGGTCGCGACCCATAGTTTGGGAAACCCTGCTCTAAAACAATACACATTCTGTTTAAAATGATACTGTCTGTCCTGGGAGGGGAATATAATCAGCTCAGCCAAAGGCCAGGGAAAAGAGGTGCCGTCTTCACTGCCTTCCTAAATATATATAAGGAAAGAGCAAGATGCACCTCAAGGGGGAGGCTATTCCATAGTCTAGGGGCCATCACAGAAAAGGCTCTCTCCTGGGTGTCCACTAAGATCTCACTTGATCTTAAGCCATGGGCAGGTTGATATGGGAGAAGGTGTTCCTTTAGATATTTGGGGCCCAAGTCATTTAGGGCCTTATAAGTCAGAGTCAAAACCTTGAATTGGGCTTGGTAGTGAATTGGCAGCCAGTGCAATTCTTTTAAAATTGGTGTGATGTGCATCCGGCTAGATGTTCCAGTCAGCACTCTAGCGGCTGCATTTTGTACTAGCTGGAACTTCCGAACCATCTTCAAGGGCAGCCCCATGTAGAGTGCATTACAATAGTCCAACCCAGAGGTTACCAAAGCATTGATACCTGTGGCCAAGTTGTCTCTATCCAGAAGAGGTTTCAGTTGACGGACTAACCGTTGTTGGGAGTAGGCACTCCTGGCCACGGCCTCCACCTGAGCTTCAAGTGATAGCGCGGAGTCCAGGAGTACCCCCAAGTTACGCACCTGTCCCTTCCAGAGCATTGCAACCCCATCAAGGACAGGGTATCTCCCAACTACACAGACCCGAGACCCTGTGACACACAACACCTCTGTCTTGTCTGGATTCAGCTTCAATTTATTCACCCTCATCCAGCCTCCAGACACCTGTCAAGCGCTTCAACCACCTCTCCTGATTCAGATGGTACAGAGAGATAGAGCTGGGTATCATCTGCATACTGATGACACCTTACTCCAAATCTCCGGATGACCTCTCCCAATGGCTTCATATAGATATCAGATAGCATGAGAGATAAGATTGACCCCTTAGGAACCCCACAAGTGAGTTCCCAAGGTGTTGAATCAGTGTCTCCCACAGCCACTATCTGGGATCTGCCTCCCACTCCTAAACTCCTTAGTCTCTCCAAAAGGATACCATGGTCAATGGTATCAAAAACTGCTGAGAGGTTCAGGAGAACCAAAAGGGTATCATTCCCCCTGTCTCTCTCCTGGATAAAGTCATCAACCAGGGCAACCAAGGCGGTTTCTGTGCCATAACTGGGCCTGAAGCCAGACTGAAATGGCTCTAGATAATCAGCTTCTTCCAAGCATGCTTGCAGTTGAACAGCAACAGCCCTTTCTAGAACCTTGCCTAAGAAAGGTATTTTAGCCACCGGGTGATAGTTGTTTAGATCTTCCCGATCCAGGGAGGCCCTTTTCAGGAGGGGGCACACCACAGCCTGTTTCAGGGCCAGTGGAACCACCCCCTCCCTCAGAGAGGCATTCACTACCTCCTAGATCCACCCAGTCATACCTTGTCGGTTAGTCTTTATCAGCCATGAAGGGCAGGGATCCAGAGAGGACGTCGTCGGCCGCACCCCTGCAAGCAGCTTGTCCACGTCCTCAGGCTTCAGCAAGTGAAACTGATCCAACCAAGCAGGACCAGACAGTTCTCTGGACGCCTCGTTTGGACTCTGTCCGTTTGTGACATCACTGCCACATGGTAGGCACAGTAGTGTGCTCTAACCTGTGTTTGGTCAGATTCACAGCCAGATTTACACCACCTGCACTCCAGCCGTCGGTCTTCCTGTTTCATAGCCTGTAGTTCCTGGAGTACCAAGGAGCTTTTGGGGCTCCACAAGCATGCTGAGGGCACTTGGGTATGATCATGTCAATAGCCCTGGTCATCTCCTGATTCCAGAGAGAAACTACAGCTTCAACAGGCACACCAGTCATATCAAGCGGAAAATCCCCCAGAGCATTCAGGAATCAGTCGGATTCCATAAATCTCCAGGGGTGGACCATTTCAATAGCTCCCACCCTACAGATGGGAGCTGCCATTGTAAGTCCAAAACTCACCAGCAAATGATCTGTCCATCACAACGGGTTGACAGTCAGCCCTCCTATCAACAGATACTCACCAGTCCGCTCTGAGACAAAAACCAAATCAAGGGTGTGACCTGCTATATGAGTCGGGCCAGATACAAGTTGAGACAGCCCCTTGGTGGTCATGGAGGACATGAAGAACTGAGCTTTAGTATTCTTTTTCTTTTTTGTAAACTACTTTGAGATTCTTTAATTCTGGAGCTGAGGCCCTGTCCCTCACTAGGCCACTCTGTCTCATTTCGTGAGTTCTTAGCAGTTTCACACCCTCTTCCCGCTGTGAAGCTTTGAGGGGGTGTGGTACAACTACAGTTGCATAGCCATGTGCAGTGCACTGATTGCCATGACAATGTCCGAGTGCATGCCAAGTGTTGGCACAGCCATTGCCATAGCAATCTGACTTCCAGGGCCAGGCCATTCACAATTCAAGTACTGGTGGTCTGGTTTGGGACTGCACCAACACTTGAAGTGCAGATGGCTCCCACCATCCTTGACATTTGCCTTACTAGAAGGGTATTATTATAATCATTCCAGTGAGTGAAATGCGAAGAGGCACTGAGTCCTAATATAACAGTTTTCATTTTTTCCATTTTAAATAATTGCTACTAATTTTTAAACAGTGGTTATTATTTCCCCCTGAATTTTTAATTGTTCTTAAGACAACCTTAAAACTTCACATTCTCAATATGAAATCTCACATACAGTTATATTACATATAGTTATGGTTGTTAACTATAAATCACTTCCTCCATTCATCTTCAGTCTTTTATGTACTTATCTATTGTCCTGTTTTTTAAAAAAAGTCTGTTAATTTCTACATCTCTGCTAATTCATTCAATTTGATTAACCAGTTCTTTCCATTTTTGTGCATACAATATTCTTGCTGCTGTTACCATATACAAAATCAAAGAATTCACCTTATCTAAATTTTCATCTATTCCTAATAAAAACATTTCTGGTCTGCCAGTTTCATATATTTATAAAGTTCTAAGCTGTCAATTCATTTCTTTTGAAGAAGTGTAATATGGATCTGTTTATCTCTTCTTTTTTATGCTTTATTTTGAGACTCAGTACTTCTAAATCTAGCTTATGTCTCTGCGGCCGCATTCCCATTACAAGCTTAATACGGTTTCCCTAAACTGAAATAATAGAACCGGATGAAAGAGCGAATTTGCCTGATCCCATTACTTTCAACTTAATCGCGTTCAATCTGGATTCTGAGGATCGTACGTGGCGTACGTGACTCAAGGGGGGGACTCAAGTGGCTACTTTCTAAAAGCCGCTTTTTGGGGCTGCCCTGCCCTCTTCCTCCTGGTGTGAACACTCCACCCATAAGGGACCCCTTCAGGGAGCCTAGCTGGGTGGCTGGGTGGTTGCCGCTTGCCTGGATGGAGGAAAAACGGCACCAGGCAGCCAGTGATTCTATCCCTCCTCTCCCCATTGCCCAGGGCACACAGCAGCAGCAACAACTCAAGCCCCCTTCACCCGCTCACTGCCACAGCCTTAAAAACATTCACACATCTCCCAGAACCTGCAGCTGCTTTCCTTTCTTTTCCCTTTCTAAAGGTCAGAACTTTCAGAATTGTGCAAAATTGCAACATTGTTATCAGGTGTGAAGTGGGTGGATTGCTACAGTGTAGTGGCTGCTGTAAGGGGTGGATTTTTACAGTAAAATCACTATCTTTGGAAGCAAGCTATTGGGGAAGGGAAACCCTAAACATGCATTCTCATCCCTCTAAAACTGTATGGTTCCCACAGTAAGAAATGTAAAACATTTCAAATGCACGAACTGGAGCGAGACCTGTTGAAATGAGTGTTAACATTTACAACGCTTTGGGGCGATTTAACACGCGGAAAGCATGTTAAGCCAACCTGACATGGGGACTGCGAGGATCAAAACCGTTTTGAAACCGTTTTAAGCTTGTAATTGGAATTCACCCTACTACTCTCTAATTTCCTAGATCATGTCTCTTTTGATATGGCATGGCCCTGGAAGACTGATTTCATGGCTTCCCAGTAGACCTCTATTGTTGTTAGTTCAGATGTATTAAACTGAATATATTCTAGCGCAGTGCAGTTTTCTTTAGAAATTTTATTCTGAGTCAAAGAAGGTTCTCATCTCCATTGTCTGACTTCAAGATTTATCCACAAAGAGATTCCCAAATAAATGAACAATCAGAAAACTATTTTGAGTGAGTCAAAACTGACCAAATTTGGTGATGCAAAATTAAAATCTATTTTGGAATTAATTGCTACCATATCTCACAGCATAAAAAGTATTTTCTGTCTCTTGTCCTTTCATACATCTAAGAAAATCAACCAAGCCATATTTTACTATATCTTCAAATGTCTACATGCCAAAAATACTCTGGATTTAAGCTTGTTTTGCCTTGGAGCATCTCCATACACAGCTTTACTCCGGGCTACATCAGGTGTAAAGGAGGAAAATCCATGGCAGAAAAACCCCATTTAAACAAGATTACATCTGAAATTAGGGGAAAACCACAGACTTTCCTGGGAGCATGGAGACTCTTACAAGAAGAACTAAAAGCAGCTCACTCCTTGGAGCCCTGTGCTTGCGCTTCCCCGGAACGTTCTCGCCAATTGCTGTGTGCTCCGTGGCTGCTCCAGGCAGGCAGGCAGGCAAGCAGACACCTGGCTGTCCGGCCGTTGGTCCCACTCTGCCCTGTCTCCTCCTCGTCCCAGGGAATGCCATCCAGCAGCAGCCGGGACGGAGGAGCCTGAAGCACCTGGGTAGCTCTTCCTCTACTGTGAGTGGTCACAAAAAATTTTCCCTAGGCATGTTTGCAGATTGCCATTTGCTGCTTTAGTTAACTTATTCCACTTCCGCTCCCCAACAAGCATCTTCTGAAGTTTGCCAGCTAAAAAGCTAACAAAAGCCACTACAATGTTTAGAGGCAGTTCACGAGACAAGCGCTTTTCTGCTTCTCTGCTAAACTGCCTCTAACTTTAGAAGCTGCTTGCCGGCAATTGGGGAGCAGTGGTGGAATAAGGGTTGCAGTAAGAGGCTCGTGGGACAACAAGGGCCAGATGACCCCCTTCATCACTGCATCTTTATTTGTCAAACTTGGGTGATCAGTTCTTTTACACTATTTGATCTTCAAAAATGGCCAACAGTTGTGATCTCCAATGCACAGGACAGGAACGGCGACCACTGGCGAAAGCCCTCCTGCTAATGATGTGAGTGCCAGTCTCCTCCCACAATAACCCGGGAGCGTCCCCATGCCTCCAAGATAATCCATGCTTGCCTCCCAATCCACAGCGAGAACAGTTTGTAAAGGTGGGGGGTTACCATGGATTTGGTACAAGCACAGCAAGAAGCCAAGTCAATTTCCAGAGTTCTTGGGGATATAGAGTACGCACAGTCAAACAGGTCAAGAGTCGGGTTACCAGAGAGTCATCACAAGTTGGGAAGTCAGTCAGGAGTCAGGAATCAGAGTGCACACAAGTAGGGGATTGCCAAGAAGATTCTTTGTTTGCAACGGAGGTTGCTGGATTGGGCGTTCCTTAAGTAGGACTCAGAGGATCACACCCCGACCAGTGCAGCTGCTTGGCATGGAGGCGTGCTAAACATCTCAACTGTTCCTGTTCTCTCTGAAGAGAACTTGGTTCTGAGCATTGGTCAGCATCTTAGTCAGAGAGGGCATAAGGCATGACAGGATTAAACATTTTTTTCATGACTCCAAACCATGTATTTTTAGATGATTTACATTTACATATTTTTTAAACGTAAAGGGAACAGCAGTAGAAAGTGTGATTAATCACTCCCCTTCTCAGAGAAAGGGATCTAGGAAAGTCAGATTAATGTGTCTTCCATGAAGATTACATTAATACATAAAGGTGTGTAAATATATGCACAATGGGGATTTACTTGTAAATGTCGGAATTTTCTAAAAAAATTAACCCATAGGTGGGAAGCATACAGCCCATAAATGTCCATTAAGTAAATGTCAACATCCATCCTCTTTCTGACATTTAATGTAGCAAACATGCATGTTCCAATAAATAATGAATGTTAGCATTTATAGGATTCTCATGGTATTTTAACAAGGCAGTAGAAAATACAGAAATATCTTTATTGTACATAGGTGTACGAATATATTTAGTTAGGAAATTAAGGGGTAGACTTTTTTTGTACAAAAAGTCAATGTACTACAGTATCATTTAGTGAAAGACGGAAGGAGCAATAAAAGAAAAGAAAGCTTTGTACTGTTGACTGCATTGCACCGGCATCTGCTATAGATCTCCCTGGTTCTATGGCTCTTGTGTACTCAAACACACATTAATAAAACCTATTATAATTTTAAGAGTATTTCAATGACAGAAGCATGACAAATGAGTGTATATACAACTATTGTGTGCATTGGGGGTTACCTTTACAGGAATTCCTGGCAACTCTTTCATTTGCTGAATTTATTGTAAGTTAGAGAAGTACGTTAATTATCGTATAACTAATAATTAATCTTAAAAACCTATAACATTCCAAGATAGCACCAAAGGCTGGGAGCACTAGAAGTAAATTGAAGTTTGAAAAATATGCAGCTGAGGCTGCAGTCATGCATTAAAGAAAAAAGTGCATAAGCACCTTGAAGAGAATAGTGTGTGACGATCATGTTCTCATGCAATTTACAACCCACCTTTTCTAGTCTAGAATGTTCATAAGAGTTAACTGGTATGTGAACTACTTATATATTTATTTTAAATATTTTTATACTGCTTTCCATTAAATATAATCCCAAAGCAGTTTACAAAACATGGAGAATAAAAACAACTGAAATCAGAGCAGTTATATAAAAATGTGACTAAAATCAAGGCGGGGAAAGTAAACAAAATTCACTCTAGAAAGGCCTGAGTAGAGGTAACCTACAAGCAGAGCTTGATAGGAAGGCATGATGCCTCTAAAGGCCGTTTGCAGGGAATCAGGAGCAAGTGAATATTTTGCCTTTTTCTCTGCTTGAGAATGCCCAGAAGCAATTGGTGGGCCATTATTATGAGAGAATGGTGGATCAGAGTGACTGTGGCCCAATCCAGCGGGGCTCCTTTTATGGTCTTATGTTCTAACCTACACCAAGGGAGGCAATTTCTGCTTAGAAGAATTTAGGGTCAGAGAAAAAATGACCAACATCATGAAGCTTTCTTTAAGGTTCTAGGAACAGATGGCGTTGGCCCTGTAAATGGTATGCCTCTTCCCCCATGCTTCTGCCACACACCCAATGACCCAGAACAAGGCCTTTGGTCCACTTGTAAACCTGATTAAGTGGGTCTAAACAGATCCAGATTAAAGGCCTCTTAATCCAGAGTCCTTTCTGCACTTGGCCTTATTCTGGAATATATCTGAGGTCAGGGGTCTGTTGTCCGCATGCTAATGTATATTCTGGCAAAACTCATTTGGGGCCTGCTGTAGCCTGCACGAGCATGTGGACAGCAAGCCCCTGTTCCAGGATATGTTCCAGAATAAAACCAAGTGCAGAAAGGCCCCAGATCTGGATCCATTTTGTGCAGATGGAGCCGGACTAATGCTGGTAAGGCCTTCCTGATCTGCATTAACATGTGGATGAGGCCCAGAATGCAGACCAGGGACTGCTATATGTGGATGAAAAGATAAGTGCAGAAAGGACCTTAGAGTCACGTTGAGGAGTGTAAAAGTATTGCATAACAGCAAAAGAGACTGTAATGTCATTTGGTCCAGTAAAAACATTTAAAGCTTCTTTTTTCTTGAAGGATCAGACCAAACACAGAGTGAACTGCCACAGCTGCTTTAGATTGGTTATACTTTGGATGCAATAGAAGAGCAATAGCATGTTAACTATTGATGCTTTCCCATTGCTACCAAAGCGTGAGAGGCTTGTGCAATTTTCTGCTTCAGCTGATACATCTCTTTATCAGTTTTGGGCCCTGTATATTTCTTAGAGGTTAGGGGGTAGCAGTAGCATTGAATTTTCTGCCTCAGGAATAAAACTCCCTTGCACCATCCCCTATATTTTTGAGACAGCTGAGGATGCATAAATTTTATGGCACCAACCCAAAACACAACTGGTTCTCTGTGCATTTAGTATTCACTAAGGTTACTGTGGTACATCACAAAGAACAAAGCTACATGTCTCTTTTTATACTGTACCCCACACCCCTCCCATCTTAAAACTTTTTGGAACTATAAACTAACCAATCCTTCCTAGCTGTCCTGTGCATTCTATTCACTCTCTAGCTTGGCATGCCCTTGGGAACAATCTGCCCACCAGAGACCTATTTCTTGGCATTGCCGCCCAATGAAACAAAGATCCAAAGAAAAGCAACATGGTGCTAAACACAACTCTGTAGTTAAGAACTGACATATACATAAAAAGTACATGCAAGTCAAATTGGTAGGTTATATTAAGCCTGACTGTGCAGAATTCTTTGAACAATCATATGCAAGATGGTGCTTAGGCATCACTCAAAGTTCAAGTTCAAATGCAACTGGCAATTAGAAAGAGAGACCCTGCTGTTGTTACTCCAAAAGTAGCAAAAAGCAACAACAACCCTCAACTAAATGTGTAATTGGTCATCCCACAGAAGTACACCGTGTGACTCTAGTCAAGGAGCCAGACACTTCATTGGCCAGTCACCACAAATATTCCATGTGACACCAACAAAATATTCAAAAAAATTCCCAGACACAGGCTCGTTCCCATGCAATAATAAGTCTGCTGAAAATCTTCTTTTGCCACGGAGCGGTCCCATGCACGGCTTTAATCCGGGTTTCCAGCGCCGCCAATGGGGAAAACCCGCTTTAAAAAAATACCTGTTTAAAGCAGTACTTTCTGGAAGATGTGGGTTTTCAGCACAACATTTTCCATGGGATCGCTCCGTGGCAAAAGGGGCGGGGATTCTCTCCCAGGTGGGAATTGCCGGCCGGAGAGATCATCTCTCTCTCTGTCTCTCTTTTGCCTGTCATCCAGCCAGCGATCTATGCAAACAGCGATCTAGGCAGGCATTTTCTCTTTGCTGTTTCTCTTTCCAATCCCAAAGAGAAACAGCAAAGATACATTGTGATGAATTGCTTCCGTGAAAGTGAAAGTGTAAAAGAGCTGGCTGGGTGGAGATCTTGTAAAGAGTGCCAGCTGCAGTCTTCGCAAGCAGGGGAGACGAACAGAGAAGTTTTAAATTTTTCTTTTGGTCTTTTTGAAGGAAAGGATTGCAGGATCGCTGGCTGGGGGGGAGGCGTTTCGGTAGCTGGAAATTCCTTCCGCCCGATCACCCAATGAAACAGCGAGGGGCGGGGAGAAAAAGATGCCGGTAAACAAAACACGCTTCCTTGGGGACGGTCCGTTCATTTTAAATGCGTGTTTTGCTTACCCCCTTGGGAACGCTTAAATCCAGATTGAACCCGCTTTTCTTTAATCCACTTCAGTGGAGGGGCAATAGAGATACAAATTAGTACCATGGGAACACACCCACAGGTTGCAAAATTGGTGTATACAGTATTCAGTATACAGAAACACGCCACATGTCTCAAAACAAAGTACCCCAAAGTCCCCAAACTGTTTGGAAACCAAGATTTTATCCAGGCAGAAGTGAAAAAAAAATCTGCCAGGCCAGAGCATGTGGTCTAACTCTGGAGGTAAGAGGCACACCATCTACACGGTCAGTGTTTCCCATCCTTCTAGGCTCTGAAGCTGTGGAGCAGAAGAATGGCAGCTACAAATATTCTGTCCAGTGTGAGTAACTGTTAGACAAGAAATAATCAGTCGTTTTGTCTCCACCATTTAATTGCACTGAACAGAAAATTGTCCCTACCATGGCCCTCCCTGCCTCCAGACACTGGTAAAGGGCAGCAAGCATCCACAGAGTAGTTATTTTCTTTGCATGAAGGGTATCTTGAGAATGATTTCCATCGGGGGAGTTTGCAGGCCTTATGAGGAGGATATAGATCTTTGAGCCCTTACTATCCAGTGAGCCCTTACCAAATGCCATATTTTGTTCATGTGGAAGCAGTTCTCTAATGAACAGCTGTTCTCTTCCTCCTCTTATTGTTAGCAGCAAACTAAGGGAGTGAACAACAGCGTTGGATACAGTTTGGTGGGACAAGTGGCTGAAGAGTGAATGGAGTTAAACCATGTCGGGAACAAAAAGTGGGCCATATAATTCCCAGTTTCAGCTTGTCCCTAGCATTCATAAAGTTATACAGCACTCAGGGAATGTGGGCCTTTCAGGAACTGCAAAACTATAGCTCCCATCAACTCTGGCTGCTGGGAATTGGAATCCAAGAAAATGAGGAAATCCACAGGTTACAAAAACGCCAGTTTTGCCTGGAAAATGTGGGTAGAAAAAAATGTGGGTAAAAACCTGCAACTCTCCCGGCATTACATTGTGACTGCCAAACATATTCATGGCAGCCCCAATATAATGCCAGGATACAGAGATGATATTCTGGAACAGTGATATGACAGGAAATCCAGAAACAATACCAGAGGCTGACAGGTGATCATCTGCACAAGTGCATCTACAAGTGCCCCCTGCCTTCCTAGATGTTCACTTATCATGAACTAGCTGTGGTGCATGACATTGTGCACCACAAATTCACCAAACCTTACCCCATGTGACCAGAACTTACCTGATGGTGCCAGCCAGTGACCATTCACATCTCTGCCAGCTGGGGACGTCATCAGAGCTGCTACAGAGGCTTGCTGGCAGCTCACATGACCCCCTGATGCACCTGTGACTGTGCACTCAAGATGGTGGCGAGTGCAAGTGCTAGTCAACATTGGTTCATCACACACCTTTCCAGTCCATGGGAAGGGAAGTGCAAAATCGCTGCAGATTAGGGATGTGCATGGATATTCGTAACAATATTCATACAAATTCAGATGTATTCGGACATTTGTACATGACCTGAATGTTATGACATTCGTAGATTAACATTCGTACGGATATGAAAGTTATGGACATTTGTACGAATAGTTCAGACATTTGTACGAATAGCTCAGACATTTAAACTGGGGAGGTAGGAAAGTGGCTGTGCCAGTCACATCTACAATGGATCCAGATTGCATTCAACATGGAGCAAAAGTGGATTAATAGTGGATTCAGGCTGGATTTGATGCTTTCAGAGTGAATTTGTTGCAGAATATGTATCAGATATGTATCAGATATTCATACGAATTTGTACAAATACCTTTGTATTTAACAGAATCCTGCCACATTCAAAAGGGGATCTATTCAAACTAATACAAATATTCCAACATTTGATTTGTTACAAATCGAATGTCAAAAAAAACCCATTCATGCACATCCCTACTGCAGATTTCTCATCATATTGCTTATCTTCTTATCTCATCACACCTTTTTGCAATATATCCATATTCTAACAAGCACAGAGAAGAAAAACAAAGGGAAGGAGGCAGCCTCTTGCTAACATTCAGGTAATTTGCAACAGCAATGATTAAGCAAAAAGATGGCAGAAAAGACAAGATCCCAAGATTTTCTTGGGATTGCCTCCTGCAGACTGGAAGGGGCGGCTAGAGGCAATTGCAGGATCTAAAGAAGATCCCACATTTTCCTTTTGCTGTGTACTGTAGAGGCACCCAGAATGAGGAGAAGCAGAATTACAGATTAAGACCTCGTTTGGAGGCTGAACATTGTAGCTTCCCCGATTGTCTTTTTCTCCCCGAGATAACTGCCAATCTCTTGAAGCTACCTGCCACTGAAGAAACCATAACTTTAAACAGGCATTGGTGGTTTTTTTGGGGGGGGGGTTTTGTTTGTTTTTTTGTCCTCCCCTCTTTGAGAGAAGGATTCAATGATTCTCACCCTTGCTTCACCCAGTCTGGATGCAAATTAATCCTGATTTCACCAATTTAGCCCACAAAATATATGGCAAGCCAATATCCTGTTGGGACAGTGGAAAGGTAAGATGACCTGAAAACTGATTAAATGCAGCCCTGTTATCTTGGTTCAGTATTGGTACTGCTGATACTCCTTCCTCCTCCTCCTATTTCTCAGCTACATCCCTCTTATTTTTGAATTTAGATTTTTTTATAAAAAAATAACTAATCATCATTAGTGCAAACTCCTTTATCAATACATACACCCTACATTCAGGTACATTAAAAAAAAGGTGGAGAAGGAGGAAAAGCAGCCAAATTCTATCACAGTAGCAATTCATTGGCTGTATTTCCACAAGAATATTTATCTCATCAGATAGAGTACAGCCACTACCTACAGATGCATTAGCAGTATTGTTACCATGGGAATAAAGATGACCTACAACACAATACATGATTCATACCTCATTGCTATATTGATACTATCTCAGTCTCTTGTTCCTTCCCTTAATTATAGTTTCTGTGGCTCAGGCAAGCTTGCAATGACAAACCTGTAATTTTTATATTACTGAAGATTATATGACTTCACTTCAAGAGTCATAGTAACTTTTATTCATGAACATGTAATGGGAAGATAATCTGCCTTATAGCAGGTTATCAGCTCTTTTTGAAAAAGGCTTTCCTACAACAGTCACTTTATTTTAATGGTATTCTCTGACATTAGCTTATTGTACAGTACATTTCAGGAAAGTGGTGTATGAAGGAGCAATTACAGAGTAAATGGTTTTCTGGGCCAAAAAGATAGCGAGTAGAGAGCGGTACATTTATAAAATAAACCAAAAATCAAATAAGGATCAGAGAAAGTTGAATGATGCTCAAGTAATTCAGCCTTGCAGGCAGGGCCACATTTACTATCATTATTATTATTAGGTTTTTTTTTTCAGGCTTCAGCATGGGGCTGCATTATGGCTCAGCTGTTGTCTGTGCAGCTCAGTGCAAAGCCATCCAGCTTTAGATTTACTAGCAAAATTCTACATCTGGTTAATTTGATTTGCAGCTCACATGATTAAATAAACAGCCGTGGGAAATATCACGTATAATATAACACATATGAAACTTTTTGCAATTATTTAAAGCTTAAAAAGCCACGGTTTGATAAGTCGTGAATTTTTAAAACATGGTTTATAAATTAGATTTCTTTATCAGATAGTAACTACTGTTAACTTTTTAGTTTGCTGCTCTTTGGGAGCCAGCCCATTTTCACTTCCCCTTTGTGAGCACAGAAGAGGGTTAGCGGGGGCTGAACCACCCTGGGAGGGGTGGATCCAGCTTTCCCTCATGCCCAATGCTCAGACTATTTGCCTGGGGCCCAACATTAGATCCTCCTTCCTTATATTCCTTTCCACTTCTGTCACCATTCGTAGGATGCCCCCTCTTCCATACTGCCCCCTTTGTTCCGATCGCAAACTTGTGGATTCTGTCCATCATTATTTATTTATTTATTTATTTATTTATTTGTTTACATTTCTATCCCGCCCCATACCCTAAGGTCTCTGGGCGGGTAACAGCCAATTAATCACAAAATACACATTAAAAATGAAAAGTAAATTAAAAACAATATAGACATAAAATATAGATTAAAAACACTTAAAAGTTCAGTAAATTTAGAACAGTACATTCCCTATTGTTCCCATGAGTTCTCATCTATTTTGTGCTAAACTGATAATATGCTTTTGCCTAGAACAGGAGGGATTTAAAAATTAAATGTGGGGCTTTTCCAAACAAGGAGGAAGAAGTTTCATTTCAAAGCTTTGTCCTCTTCGCTTGGAAAAGTCCTGTGACCGCCGAGAGAAGGGAGGGAGGCTGGCAGGGGGCCATCCAGGCACCACCACCACCCCGGTAATGCTGTGCATGGCAGGTAGGCAATTCAGGGTTGGCAAAGTGATGTTGGGCATGGGCAGGCCATGTGATTCAGGGGTGGTGAGGCACACCACCAGGTCAGATCAATCTCCCCGCCCTGGATTGGCCCCTACCAGCCAGCATGTCACAGAGTGCGTGCTGCGGCTAGCGGCAGCTAATCGCACCACCCAGGGGGTGGGACTCCTAGCGTACGAGATGGCAGTGCGAGCCCATATACTAGAGGTACAGCAGGACCATTCACACTTCCGGTCACTGAGAAACATCCTCACCGGCCACAAATGCATATGATCCTCCTGTTTTTGGAGTGTACTGGCCTTAGTGCACTACAGCCTAATTGCTGTAGTGTGAAAAGACCTGTGTTCTCTTTGCTCCCACCAACTGAAGTAAAGCCACATGGTAAAAGACTTCTCAGTGGTTGCACCCAGGCTTTTCAAAAGCCTCCCAGAGAATGATGAAACACCTGGCACCTGTTTATAATGCCTTTCGTCACCTGGTGGTGACCTTTATATTAATTAGACATTTTTGAGGTTTGTCTGTCTGTCGTGGTTTAATTACATCTGTGGTTATTTGGTGACTATACAAATATAGTAAGTAAGTAATAAGATGTTTTGGGGTTGAATATGGTACTTGCAATGTAGGAATGAACACTGTATTAGAAACAGAGGCCCGGTTCCCATTACAAGCTTAAAACGATTTTCCTAAACTGAAATAATAGAACCGGATGCTAACACGAATTTGCCTGATCCCGTTACTTTCAACTAAATCATGTTCAATCCGGATTCTGAGGATCGTACGTGGCGTATGTGATTCAAGGGGGGACTCAAGTGGCTACTTTCTAAAAGCCGCTTTTTGGGGCTGCGCTGCCCTCTTCCTCCTGCCGTGAATGCACTACCCATAACGGACCCCTTCACGGAGCCTAGCTGGGTGGCTGGGTGGCTGCCACTTGCCTGGATGGATGAAAAACGGCACCTGGCAGCCAGCAATTCTTTCCCCTCCTCTCCCCATTGCCCAGGGCCCACAGCAGCAGCGACAACTCAAGCCCCCTTCTCCCGCTCACTCCACAGCCACACATTCACACATTAAACATTCACACATCTCACCAAAACTTCAGCTGCTTTCCTCCCTTTTCCCTTTCTAAACGTCAGAACTTCCAGAATTGCACAAAATTGCAACATTGTTATCAGGTGTGAAGTGAGTGAATTGTTACAGTGTAACTGCTGCTTAGGGGGTGGATTTTTACAATTAAATTACTATCTTTGAAAGCAAGCTATTGGGGGAGGAAACCCCTAAACATGAGGGATTTCCGCATTGCAACGCGTTCCAAACGGAACGCGTTCAGGCGGAAAGCTTAAGACAGCTCCCGGCACTTTCACCTTTCACACACAGACGCGCCAGAATGCGTGTAAACGCGTTCCGGCGCGTCTGTGTGCGAATGCTCAAAGCGCCGGGAGCTGTCTTAGCCGGCAAAGGCCGGCCAGGGGCGCGGAGACAGCCGCGGAGGCAGATCGGCAATCAGCTGATTGTCAAACAGCTGATTGTCGAAGCCGCGCCGGCGTCGGAGGCGAGCCCGCAGCTGTTCGGGAGACAGAAGCAGGCGCGAATGCTTCTCCTCCCGAACGCCTGCGGGCGGCTCGTCCGCGTTCGAACGCATGTAGAGCACTTTAAAGTGCTCTACATTTCGAACGCGAGAAAGACAGCTGCGGACACGTCGGAGCGCAAGCCCCGCTCGGGCAATGCGGATGCCGTGTCCGCAGCTGTCTCCCACGCGTCCCGTTCAGCCCCGTGCGAAAACGTCTATGCATTCTCATCCCACTAAAACTGTACTGTTCCCACAGCAAGAAATGTAAAACATTTCAAGCGCATGAACCGGAGCGAGACCTGTTGAAATGAGTGTTAACATTTACAACGCTTTGGGGCGATTTAACATGCAGAAAGCGTGTTAAGCCAACCTGACGTGGGGACTGCGTGGATTGAAACAGTTTTGAAACCGTTTTAAGCTTGTAATGGGAACTCCCCCAGAGTTTATTAGGCAGATTCGGTATATCCGGAGAAATTCACATGAGAAGTGCCAAAGAGGCTAACAGACTGAAAGAAAAGGCATTGTTTGTATCTTCAAGACATGTACAAAGAGCAAGCAAAAGCCATTAAGCTACACATGTCAATTACTTACACAGGAGCAAATAAACGTATCAAGATGTTTTATGTTTTAAGAGATAAGAGAACAAAATGTCATCTTCTAAGACTGATAACCTTTTCAAGGTTGTCTTTCCAATTACAAAAATATCATAAGAGATAGAAGAATAATAACAATAAACTATGTTACAGCTTCCTGAAATAACCCAGGATAGACATAGCAAAATTAGAGCACTTTAGAGTAAGGCGTTTCCTTTCCCCTAAAAGCAGACTTGTCTGTTTGCTGCCTTTTATAGCTTTTTTATTACAATTAGAGAATTCATGTTAAGATGAGTTAACACATAGAACATGTAGGGGGTTGTTATTTTGCCATAGTGAATTTTAACTTTGGCTGCATCAGCTCACATGAAAAAGTTGTCCTGAAAGCATCTTAGAGGTGGTAGGATGCAGTGAAGGAGCCTGGCACACCTCCAGAGGGAGACTACTTGCCTGGGGGCCCTCTCCTGGGTGCCCACCTCTTTTACGACCCCTCCATATCTTAAGGCATGGGCAGGTTGAAATGGAAGAAGGCATTCCTTTAGATATTTGGGACCCAAGTCATTTTTGGGCCTTATAACACCTTGAATTGAGTTCAGTAGCAAATTAGCAGCCAATGAAAATCTTTTAAGACTGGCGTCATGTGTGTCCAGCCAGCTGTCCCCGTCAGTAGTGTCTAGCTGCTGCATTCTGCACCAGCTGTAGTTTCCTAACTGTCTTCGAGGACAACCCCACGCAGAGCTCCAGAATGTTTCATAACAATGGAGATTGTGTGGCATAGGTATGAATTTTCCCTGGAGTGGCTGCAGTTGCTCCAAGCAGGTAAGTGTGAACAGACCCTCAGCTACTTTGTACTGGCCCCAAAACTGCATGACTCTGGCCATGTAGCCATGTGAACTCAACCCCAGCTTGATGGTACCAAACAACATTTGCCTCTTTGCCTATTTGAACAAAGGGCATTGCCTGTCTTGACTGAAGTGGCACATGTCCTGTTCTCCACAACAGGATTGCAACCTTCAATGCAAACAATTCTAAGAAGTGCTAAAGCACAAAGATTTCTTTCTATATTACATAACCCAAAAGGTAGATTTTCCGAGTAAGATAACGCTGAAAGAAACAGCTTGTCACTTTGCTAATGTGTTCTCTCACTCTGAAAGTAGAATGAAAGTGGATTAAAACTTAGGTGTGCGCACAGCCGAAGAAGCATCACACACATCTTCTAGATCCTTGCAAGGACTTTTGCCAGAGCAGCTGCTTTAATTTATTTTTTATCTAAAATATCATTTCTTAGTTTATTTATGTATTTTCTTACACTTCAAGTGATCTTAAAGCGACTTACGTAATGCACACATCAGAAGCCAACTTACAGTATATTAACATTAAAACTATTTAAATCAATAAGTTTCAAAAGTTCAAATCCCTTTAATCTACTCCATCTTCAAGTAACCACATGTATCAGCAAAGCTATCGAAAGGGTTGTGTTTTAGCTTGTGCAGGAAATCTGAAGGAAAAACATGCTGAAAACCAAGGAACGAAAGACCTGGCAAAGATGGCTTAGCATGTGGGAAGCTGTGGCTTTTCTCTCTTTCTTGCAGCTTTATGCTTAAACTTTCTATCTTATAAAACTATAAAGAGTAGTGGGATATGCAAATGTATGGCATTTGATAGCCAATAGGCAGATATTAAATTCAGAAAATATATTATTAATTTGGAATTTGGAAGGAACCATGGAGTTAGTGGGATGTGTAGATGGGTGGGTGAGAGAGGGAGAGAGAGAGATGGAAAGATTGACATATTTAAGCTGGTATTAAGAAGCAAAGCAAAGACCCTGGCTTTGTTCCATCTTTTTTTAGAAGACTACCCCTTTACCCAGGCTATCCAGATTGACTGCCGCCTCGCTGCACACAGGTAGGCCTGAAACTCTGGCCTTTCACTCCATCCATTGTCTGTGCCACTGCCTCCTATATCTCCCCTCAAGGTTGCTTCTCCCAGGCCTGCAGAAGAGCCGATGCAGCTGGGAGGAGTGCTGCCATGGCTCACCAGGACCGAGAAGAAACGACAGAGAAGGGAGGGCCTCTGTTTGTACTGCGGACTCTCAAGGCATTTTGCCAGGGTGTGCCCTGCCAAGGGACATCAGCCCGCATCGCAGGGAAATGCCCCTCCCCCCAGATGTAGAGCAGGGGCATCCCCTGGAAGCCCGGGACTGCTCGGTGATGCTGCCCAGGAAGTACCAGGAGTTTGCGGATGTGTTCGACAAGAAGGAGGTGGATCAGACGTGTGTTTGTGGGTGTGCTGGCAGCTTTCCAGGACAACTATCCTGATATGTTGCCTTGCTCCAAAGATGAAGCTCAATTAACACTTAGGTATAGATGGGCTCCTAAAGATGTGACACTTCTCAGATAAGAGAACTTGGGCATTTCTGCTGCTTTTGGAAATAAAAACTGCAATGAAAAATGTAGTAGTAATAAGACTGAGAATTATATCATAATACAAAATCACCATAGAATCAACTATAGCAATTTTCTTTATGGTGAAAATTGTTTTGCAAATATCATGAATATACCATGATTATGAACCTTTAGGGGAACTCTAGTACTGAGCTATTTGGTGAATATTTCAATAATCTTGGAATGGCTTGTCTTGAAGGAAAGAGAGAGAACCAAAGGGGGGGGGGGAAGTTGACACAGAGTGGATATTTTAAAATCACCCCTCAGTTTATATTTATAAATTAAGAACATTGCAGTCTGTAATTTAGGCTCATTGGTACTTTGACCAGACAGACTGATATTCTATCCTCTTCATTAAGTTTGCATACAGTATATATTACCATAAGGAAAGAAAAAGAAAAAGCAATAACAATGCAGTGTCCTGCCATTCTCATGTAAGCAACAGACAAAGTAAATGTTAATGAGACAAGGAGATAACTGTCAGAATTATTTGAGCTCCCAGAAGTTTGAGAAAAGAATTCATTTTGTTTGCTTGCTTGTTTCCATGTACTAAATAATCTAACATGAGAACCTGATGTCTGTCTGTCTGTCTGTCTGTCTTTCTTTCCTAACCAAGATTACTCAGCTTCCTATTTCAGATGGATAGGTCTGGTCATTTCTTACAAAGCTCTTCAAACTGAACTTTATGAGAGCTATAGACAATATCAGAGCCATAGCTAATATGTAATTTGGGATTTTATGAAAAGATTTAGCAGCAGCACAAGATATCTGACACAAAACCCCTCATTTTACTTGACAAGCAAATGGAACTCCTTTTACTGAATATCTTCTTGCTAGGTATGACCTTTAGGATGAATAACAAAGATGGCTATTGATGGGGAAAGATGCAAATGTAACGTACCCTTGGCCATAAAAGTTCTAATTTACTAGATTATCCAAAACAAAAACAAAAACACTTCCCAGCTCCCACATTAATATTAGAATGTTAGGTTAAAAAGAAAAAAAAAAGCCACATAAGCATCCCGGTCAACTTATATTCACAGATTGGAAGCGGAGGAGGAGGAGGAGAAAAAGACTTTAGCAGTGGTCTTGTTTTCAGCACCCCTTTCGTCATGTATTACAATTTATCTTACAGACCTTTCTCTCATAATGAGATATTGATTAATTGTACTAGGATCACCTCCTGGTATCAAAAAATTCCCAAGAAACTGCAGTTACTAGGGGGGTCTATCCTGCAATACAAGGTATTATTTGTTAGTTTATTTTAAATATTTATGTACCCTTGTATTTAAAAAAAATCTCCAAGTAGTTCACATATGTATTTTTAAAAACAGGATAAAGACAATTCAAAACATGTAAACCACTACTATATATAAAAATTATATACAAATGCTATTTATATATGCAAACATTGTCAAGCTGGATTAAGGTCTTTGTTCACCTGAAATTTTAAAAAGCAAATTGGAAAGAAAGTATCATCAGCATTATCATGCGGCTATCAGTGATTTATAAAATGCTGTTCATTTCCAGAGTGGTCCCATGTCATGGACAAATAAATAAACAAACATAGATTGTGGAAATAAACATAGATTGTGGAAAATTTCCTAGATGGATATACATGTTATTTCTGTCATCTGGAAGCACAAACTGCAGAAACAAGAGTAGCTGGCAAAATTACATGTGGCAGAATGCCTAAAAAACATGTTCCACCCACTAAGATTGGTTCTTGGGCAGGTACTAAAGCTACACAGGCTGCATCCTCATGCATGTTTGGTATGGTTCCGAATGCGGTATCAGCAAGGGGTGTCCCCATGCATTTTGGATTTGGTCCGCAGAAAGCGGACCAAATCTCCCCAAACCGTGCCAGACCAGGACCAAATTTGGTACCTGAAAAAACAAGTCTCAGCATGGTTTGGGGGTACCGGCACGCATTGGTTAGTGAGCCAAGACTGCACATGGAGATGATCATGGGCTACTCCGAGCCGCGGCAGCGAGGAGGTAAGTGTTGCTCGGGTGCGTCCCCGCCCCCTGAGGTGGGGGGTGGAGGTGCCGGGGGTTCTGTGGGGCTGAGCCGCCTTGATCTATGCTATTTATTGCTGACAGAGTTTTAGAAACCTTTTCCCACATATCCTGCACTGTTCCCTTTGGTTTTACATCCAGATATTTCTTCCAGTTCCACCCCCATAGCAGGGATCCTGTGACTCATAGCTATGAGAGAAAGCCTAAATCTCCATTTGATGTTTTTGTTGCTGGAATGCATCATTTCATAGTATAAGGGGGACACTTCATATTTATTCTCTCACATTAAAAAAATTATTCCTACACGTGCAGATCTAAAAAGGAAGCCCTAAGTTAGTGTTTTCTTTGGCATATATGTGGGAACATGTGAGAACATGTGGGTGGGTGCTTGTGGTATACATGTGGGTACATGTACCTGCATGTGTGTATCAGTGCATGCAAACATGCATGGCGCACATCATTGAAATATCTGATTCCCTATAAAGTACATCACAGTCACTGTTTTCTTTACACGGGCCTCCTGCTTTGAACTCTTAGAAGAAGGGTTACCTTCAATTTCAGCCAGATTATCCAGATGGAAAAAGCATTACCTGTTTAATGCTACCTCTCTTCTCAAAAGCAGATGAGTGACAGCTGCCATGGGGACACTGGCTGGGGAGGTCATGACTCTGTGAAGTGAACCAGGTGAAGATGCATTGCAGATGACAACTTACCTTGCTGCTCAGAAACTTGGCTTCCACAATTACTGCTTCTCTCCTCCCTTTGGGATCTGTCACTCATTTGAAGCTAAGGATGTGATGCCCGCTAGGACCCCTCAATCCCAAAAGTACGTTCTTAAGTTTAAAATGCAAAGTGTGGCGAACACGGTAAGTCCAGATGCTTAAAAGTGTCGCCAAAGTGTATTTTCACAAGGGTAAGTAGCCTAAGGGAGGGGCTAGTTGAGCACTCCAAGGGGAGGGGTTGAATTTGCATCCAGGCGGAGCTCAGCCAATCAGGGCGAAGCAAGCCAGCCAGGCCCATATTTAAAGGGGCCTGAGGGAACAATTTCTGTTCTCTGCCTTGGGTCGTTAATCCTGGAGGGAGGATAACGAAGGGGAGAAACGGGCTCTTAGCTGAGGAGGCTAAAGTTAGGGTCCTGAGTCTTTTAGTATATGAATGCTAAGCTTGTGAAGTTATTTAAAAGGAAAGCTAACAAATTCTGAACTGATTGAAGTTTTATTCTTGAACTGGTAGAGTCTTTTGACTTAGTGTAAAAGTGAAAGACTGAACTGCTTGACAGCAAAAGTAACCACGTGTAACTAACTGTGAGAAGAAGCTGACTTTAAACTAAAACTGTATTCAATAAACACATGTTCTTGTTGTTTCAAAGAAGCTTCGTCAAGTTCTGTTTATAAAGGGAGCCAAATAGGGCCAGGGTTCTAAACAGTAACTGTATCCAACCCACTGCTGGAGACTGGCAGAGTGGGGGCAGGGGGCTGTCTGCTGCAGCATCAGAAGGGAGGCAACATTATTATCAAGCCAAAGAGTAGAGAAAAGGAAATGGAAGGTGCGCCTCTTGGAAGGAAATAACAGAGATTGATTTACAAATAAACACATCGCTACCACACTACCAAATAAAGATAAATATATATATGAAATAGGTAAGGGTGAAGAGGCGGCCTTTACAACTGGTGGCAAGCGCTGGGATCCGAGTAATCCAGTGTTTGTGCAGAAATTTCTGAAGTAAAAGTTGTTGAATTTGGACTTTTAAAGTCACTTAAAGTCAATATCCTGAGGTAAAACACCTAGGGTAAGGTAGGGATATTGACTTGAAAGCAGCAGGTGGTCGTTGCGAGGTATACGACTTTGGGTAACAGGTAGCAACACCACTGGAAGTTGCAGGCAGAGGCTACACTTGATTATATTATAAAAGAAAAGGCAGCAAAAAAAAAAAGGTGTTTCGAGGTAACAATTTAAAGGTATTGGTAGAAACACCTAATCTACACTGCGGTCCTGTGTGCAACTCAATACACAAATATAAAGGCAGATTTGTGAGGTAAACAAGGACGGTATAGTAGCAAATCTGCTGGAAGATTACAAGTGAACAAGTAAATATATTAAGGCAAAATGGAAACCAGAGCTAGAAGGGTAAACCCTGGATTGGGAGATGGGGAAGATGTTGAACACCCCGTGATAGCTGCTCACGAAAATCCAGAAATATTGAGGATTAGGCTTGCTCATGAGAAAGAGATGAAAGAGATGGAAATTAGACAAAAGGAGATTGAAATGCAGTTAGCAAGAGAGGAAAGAGAAATGAAACAAAAGGAGATTGAATTGCAGTTAGCAAGAGAGGAGAGAGAAAAGGCCAGAGAGGAAAGAGAAAAAGCTAGAGAAAGAGAAAGAGAAAAGGAGGAAAGAGAGGAAAGGATAAGAGAAAGAGAGAGGGAGCATGAATTGGCTATGGCTAGGTTAAAGAGCTCCCAAGGGGAACAGCAACAACCAAGAATTATAGGTAGCCAAGATAAAATTGATATGAAAAGATTTCAAAAGTTTTCGCAAGGGGATGATGTTCAAGCTTTCCTCCATGCGTTCGAGAGAACTTGTACAGAGCTGGAATTACCAGCAGATAAACATATGGCTTGCCTGAGACCATGTTTATCAGGGCTGTTGTTACAAATCTATTCAGAATTGAGTGATGAAGATGCTTCATCTTACCTGAAATTTAAAGAGCTGGTCAAGCAGCGGTGCAAACTCACGGCAGAGTATTATAGAAAAGCTTTTAGATCGATTACAAAGAAAGGAGATGAAACTTATGCTCAGGTGGCATCTAATATTAAGCGACTCCTTTTGGAATGGCTTCGAGAAGAAAAAGTGCAGAGTCTGGAACAACTACAAGAACTCATGGCTCTTGAGCGTTTTTATGAGCTTGTCCCAAGCCAAATAAAGTGGCTATTGCCTGATAAGCAGTTTAGAAAAGTGGACGAGGCTGCAGCATGGACTGATATGATGATGCAGGCCAGAGAGGATTGTTTCTTAAAATCAGGCCCACATAACACTATGAATAAACCGTATAAGAGAAGCAGTGATTGTATAAGGGAGACAAAGGGTCCATTACATAAAGAAAAAGTATCACGACAGGAGGGACACAATGAGTATGCTAAAGAGAAGAGTCAAACACTGAGCAGTAAAGATGTAACATGTTATAATTGTTTACAAAAAGGACATTTAAAGTACTAGTGCACTAAGCCCAAAGCTGATGGCAGAGATAGGAAAAGTGATGTCCATACCAGTTATTACATACAAAGACACAAGGAAAGCCCTGTAATAAAAAATGTTAATGTAGCTGAGGGAAAAAAGGCGAATGAGAAACAAAATGGCCGCCCAACTGAGGCCGAGGTGATTGGAAAACAAAATGGCCACCAGGCTGAGGCAAATGAAGAACCAGATGGTTGTTGGGATTCAGTATGCAGACCCGTTATGTGCATAAGCGTTCACAATGCCCCGGATCCTGAATATTTATGGGAAGTAGAGATAAGAGGACAGAAGTTTCATTGCCTAAGAGATACTGGTTCATCGGCTTCAATTATAAGAAGTAATCTTGTACAACCTCATGAAGTTGTAGAGGGAGCTGTGATAAAACTTAGAGGGCTAGGCGGACCAATTATCGAAGCTCAAATAGCCAAAGTAAAAGTGACCATAAGGGAATGGACAGGGATACATGAATTTGCCATAATGGATGATATACCGACTCCAGTGCTGATTGGGAACAACTTAGCTAAAGAGATTGAATTAAAAGGGAAAGATGAAATACAAAAGGTTATTGCAGAGCCTGTTGTTGAGAGCTTCCAAGAGCCAGATTGCCAGCAGGCAGAAGAAGAAGCGCTACAAAATATCTTGCCTGTGGAGGCAGTAGATCTCAGTGGTACCACTAGACAACAGTTTAAGCAGGATCAAAGAACAGATCCAACCCTACAAGAGTTATTCAAAAGGGATGATCTTAGTGGGGAAGACCTTGTGGAAAGTGAGCTGGGGAGACAAATGATTGAAAATAGCCAATTGCTGGAGGAAGACTGTATCTTAAACCAAGCCCTACAGCTAGGTGATATAGAATCTTTATTCAGTGACAATGATGCGGAAGATGTGGCAACAGAAGAAAGGCTTTTGTCTCAAAGCAGCATGATGTGCGAAGAGAATAACACTGAACTATTGGGGGGAGCAGTAACCAAAGTTCTCCTAGAAGTTAATAACAAGATTCAGAGTAATATATTGTCTGCCAATAAGAAAGGTGACCTTTGTGGAGTCAGTAGCCCAGCAGACACCACTGATAAAGTCTGTGCAGATGTTGAAAAGGGAGATCCCCAGGGTGCTGAAAAACAGTCGCCATCTATAGAAGAAATAGTAGAGGAGCAGGAACAGCATAAGAAAGCTACAGCGAATGATGTTGGGTTCTTAAAAGAAATTAAGTTTATCGAATTTGAATATACAGTTAGCAAAGATAAAGCTGAAGAAACAAAACCTGTTCAGCTGTTGAAAGTAAAGGCAGATGATATAGAAGATAAGAAGAATGGAGAGGGAGATTTCAAAGCAAGCACGGTTACAACAGTGGAAGAAGAAGAGATATTCCCAGAAAAAGTAACCAAAAGCCATGTTGATTCAGAAAGAAAAGGAGTGAAAATGAAAATCGATGGTCACCCGAGCCCAGAGCATTCAGTAAGACCGTTACCTACTGAAAACATAGGCATGAAAAAGAAAATTGACCAAAAGTCCGCAAGAAGTTTGGAACCGTCTGAAATGAATGAGTATGGAAAACAACCAAAGCCTAAACTGTCAACAGAGGTTGTCAATCAAAGACCTATAGTGATTAGCACTGAAACAGTTACCATAGGCAAGGAGAAGAAAACATTGGTGAAGAAATTAGAGCGTATGCTCGAGCGAACAGGGGCTGAAATTCTGGTTGAACCACTAAAAAGCGAAGAATTGCTAGGTGGAACAGCAAAAGACCACCCAAAGCAAACCAAACTTAACTGTGAAAAGCCAACAATTGCTAAACCTCTGGAAGACAGCACTGGAAAAGTTGATACGCTCCCATATCTAATAAGAGTTGAAGTGCAAGGAGCAATCTTCAGTCGTAGGAACAATGATCAGCTTTTGCACTGGACACTAATTTTACAAAAGAAACTTGGTGAACTTGGAATTGCAAGAAGGTGTGCCATTCAAAGATCATCAGCTGATACCCCGAAGCAGCTGACACACTGTCCAGAATCAGCCAATGTTCCAGCAGGTGACCACAGGCAGCAGACTCCAGAGGAGGCAACCCACATGGAGCCAAGGGTGATCGAGCACCGTCAAGAAGCAGCGCTGGACTGAGCTGAAAACGCTCACGCAGCAGGCTGACCAACAGACTAAGAGCAGCAGTAAAGGCTGAAAGAGACTTTGTGAATAACTGTGGGGGCACTAGGGGATTTGGTAGACTGAATTTGTTGATGTTGATGCATAGTAGTTTTTTAAAAAATAAATAAATAAAAATAAATATTTATTTTTATTTATTTATTTCCTCCGCGGTGAAAGGAGTTGTGATGCCCGCTAGGACCCCTCAATCCCAAAAGTACGTTCTTAAGTTTAAAATGCAAAGTGTGGCGAACACGGTAAGTCCAGACGCTTAAAAGTGTCGCCAAAGTGTATTTTCACAAGGGTAAGTAGCCTAAGGGAGGGGCTAGTTGAGCACTCCAAGGGGAGGGGTTGAATTTGCATCCAGGCGGAGCTCAGCCAATCAGGGCGAAGCAAGCCAGCCAGGCCCATATTTAAAGGGGCCTGAGGGAACAATTTCTGTTCTCTGCCTTGGGTCGTTAATCCTGGAGGGAGGATAACGAAGGGGAGAAACGGGCTCTTAGCTGAGGAGGCTAAAGTTAGGGTCCTGAGTCTTTTAGTATATGAATGCTAAGCTTGTGAAGTTATTTAAAAGGAAAGCTAACAAATTCTGAACTGATTGAAGTTTTATTCTTGAACTGGTAGAGTCTTTTGACTTAGTGTAAAAGTGAAAGACTGAACTGCTTGACAGCAAAAGTAACCACGTGTAACTAACTGTGAGAAGAAGCTGACTTTAAACTAAAACTGTATTCAATAAACACATGTTCTTGTTGTTTCAAAGAAGCTTCGTCAAGTTCTGTTTATAAAGGGAGCCAAATAGGGCCAGGGTTCTAAACAGTAACTGTATCCAACCCACTGCTGGAGACTGGCAGAGTGGGGGCAGGGGGCTGTCTGCTGCAGCATCAGAAGGGAGGCAACATTATTATCAAGCCAAAGAGTAGAGAAAAGGAAATGGAAGGTGCGCCTCTTGGAAGGAAATAACAGAGATTGATTTACAAATAAACACATCGCTACCACACTACCAAATAAAGATAAATATATATATGAAATAGGTAAGGGTGAAGAGGCGGCCTTTACAAAGGACAATGCTTTTTTTACGTTCCTTGCTTTTTGGAGGGTATACCAATAAGGTTGGGGGCTGCAATTTTTGTAAAGCTCTTCTAAGTCTTTGTCCACTTCATCACACTGTAATGTGAAATGGTCACTGTTTGACGTTTATCTCCACTCAAACTCCCTATCTCATTCATTTAAATGTAATGGTGTACTACAATATAAAATACCAAATGCATCCCATTGCTACATTCCTTGAAGGTGCCTGTACAGCATTCTTATGTTACAGGAGGCACAACTGTCAAAACTGAGCTCAAAAGTAAGAACAGATCAGAGTATGGAAGTTCCCCAAGCATGTGACTGAATGTACAAGTTTTTAAAAATTCAAAATCTCAAACAAACTTGAAATCTAATTTCTTTGGTCCGACTGCTTAATTTTTAATCAGTTTTGACCTCCTTCCACTTAAGGTCGCCATTGAATATTGTTTTATAAAATAATTTTTTTAAAAAAATCTTGAATTTTATTCTACTAGGTGATCATTTTCATGTAAGCAGTGCCAGTTTAGCTCTATGTTAAGGGTACTTTCCCCCATTTTTGCAGATGGAGGAATGATACATCTGAGTGCTTCAGATATTAAGAAAAAATGCTATGTATCTTTTGTAGAATAGGATACATTTATGCAAATAAATAGAGCTATGAAATCTGAGGGAGCAATCAGGCACTGTTAAAGAGTTGCCTTCCATGCGGTTTTCATCTTCAGCATGCAGTGTCCTGGGTCTTGAAGCCCCAGAAAGGTCAGTTCAGTGATGGAAGGGATTTCTCAGCAGGCGGCAATCCCCGCCCCTTTTGCCACGGAGCATCCCCATGGTAAATTCTGCCAGGAAAACCCATGGCTTCCAAAAAGTGCGCTGGTAGTCTTCTTTAGAGTGCACTTTTTTTCCTGCAGATTTTCCTCCTTTTGTGGTGCTGGAAGCTTGGAGAAAAGCCGGGCATGGGGCCGCTCAGAGGCAAAAGAAGCTTATTAGAAGGCTTTTTATTGCTTGGGGACGCAGCCTGATTTTCAAAAGACCTATACAGGACTGCAGAGCAGTTTTTAAACTGATCCCTGGGGAAAAGCCAATAGGAGCTAGGCAGCATCTGATTCAGGAAAGTATAGATTTGAGTGCAGAAGTACTGCACATACCACAGTACCAAGCTGAATGGGGAACTAGTCAATAATATTTGAGCAGAAATATTCTGAGACAGTCTCAGAATTCACATGGTCTTACAAGACTGATTTTGCACCAGAGCAATGCATACAAATGTCTGTATGCAAATACCAGGAGCCTCCCAGCCAAAACAGGGGCACTAGAATGCTTAATTACAAATACAAAATAGATATTATTGACAAAACAGAAATTTAATGGACCAATGAAAACCAATGGAATAAAGTTGCAAAGTAAATGGCAGCCTCTGCCCATGGAGTGGAAAATATTAAATTGTTCCAGTTACGTGTGTAAACAGCTGGAAAGTAATAATAAATGGATAGTTCTCAGAGGTGGAAGTAAGTAAAAAGTTAGGGGCCCAAAAGTTCAGTATTGGGACATGTGCTTTTTAATTTATTCAGAAATGATCTAGAAATAGGGGTCATTGGTGAGATAACAAAGTTTGCTGATGATACTAAATTATTCAGGGTAGTAAGAACGGAAAGAGATTGCAAAGAGCTCCAGAGAGATCTCTTGACAATGAGTTTGTGGGCAACTGAGTAGCAAATATACTTCAATCATAGTAAGTGAAAAGTGATGCACATTGGTGCAAAGAACCCCAGTTACATCTATAAACATATGGGAGCTGAGCTACCTGTGACAGATTGGGAAAGGAATTCTGAGGTCCTGATGGACAGCTCAATTACAGTGTCAACCCAGTGTGCAGCAGCAGCAGTGAAAAAAGCAAATTCAGTGCTGGGAATGGAATGAAAAATAAGTCAGCAAGCATTATTGTGTCTCTTTATAAGCCTGTGCTGCAGCCACATTTGAAATATTGTGTGTAATTCTGGTCACAAAACTTGGAAATAATATTGTGGTACTGGGAAAAGTTTCATAAAAGGGAAGCCAGAATGATCAAGGGGTTGGAATACTTCCCCTGAGAAATCAGAGGCCTTTTCGCACAGGCCTTTTCGGAACGCGTGGAAGACAGCTTCGGACGAGGCATTCGCATTGCCCGAGCGGGGCTTGCGCTGCCTCGCGTCCAGAGCTGTCTTCCACGCGTTCCGGATGCAGAGCACTTTAAAGTGCTCTGCATCCGTTCTGATGTGGACGGGCCGCCCCGGTGCGTTCCGGGAGAGAAGCATTCACTCATGCTTCTCTCCCTGAAAGCCGCGGCCACGCCTCCGCCGTCAGCATGGGCCGGATTTCGGCCCAGCAGCTGATGGCGGTCGGGCTGATCTCCTTCGTCGCCGGGCTGCGGGAGTGATCGGGCAGCGGCGGGGAGGCTGGATGGCAGCGAGGGGCCCACGATTCGAATCGTAGGACCCCTTGCCATCTCCAGCCTCGCCGCCGCTGCCCGATCACTCCCGCAGCCTGGCGACGAAGGAGATCGCCCTCCGCACCGGGGGAGCTAGGCCCTTCCTGGCCCCGGCGGCCCATTGCGGCTGCCGGAGTCAGGGACCTGGGAGCATCGGCGTCCTGTAGCCCCTTTTCGGGGTGGCAGAAGGCCGATCCCGGGCTGGCTGGGGCCGAGGAACCCCTTGGGCGGCCAGAACGCATCGCTCCGGCCCCCCAAGGGTCCCCCCCCGCCCCCATCGCGGCCGTCTGCAGGGCGCGGGCGCCCCGCAGATCAGTCCCCCACCCCCCAGTCCCCAAAACCCCCACCCCCAACCACCCTCCGATCCGGATTGGGCCCATCTTTGCTCTGTGGGTGCCTACATCGAGGCACCCACACAGCGAAGATGATTCCCCCCTCCCCCAGGGCCCTGGCAGGATGCGCGCGCGACGGAGGACTTACCTCGTCGCTGTGCAGTCCCGGAATGAGGGTGGCATTGTGGGAGCGTGCAGGACGCAGCCCACCTAAGCCCCCTATTGGACAAGCAGTTCACGTGAACTGCTTGTCCAATAGGGGGCCTAGGTGGGCTGCGTGCTGTGTGTGAATGGTGAAAGCGCCCGGAAGTGTCTTAAGCTTCCCGCCTGCACGCGTTCCAAACGGAACGCGTTGCAGTGCGAAAATCCCTCAGGTTGCAACATCTAAACCCTTTAGCCTTGAAAGACAGCATTTAAGAGCTGAGTTTACTGAAGTATATAAATTCATATGTAGTGTAGAAATTTCTTTTCTCTGTCTCACACAGCACTAGAACCAGGGGATTCCATGTGAAGCCGATGGGCAGAAGAGTTACGTCTGACAAGAGAAAGTATTTTTTCAGCTAGCGGGTCATCGGTCAATGGAATTCACCACCAGATTTAGTGACAGCAACCAGCCTCGATAGCTTTAAGATAGAGGTTAGTCAAATTAATTTAAGATAGAGGTTAGACAAAGTGTATCAATGGCTACTAGAAATGATACCTAGGCACTGTCTTCAAGGTGGAAAGACAGGCAGAATACCTTGAAAGGCTATTTGGAAGGAGTTGATAGCAAGTGAAGGCTCTGCCCTTGCCTTCTGCTTGAGAATTCACACGAATAATTATTGGGCCACTGTGTGAAACAGGGTGTTGGACTAGATGGGCTGTGGTCTGATCCAGCAAAGGCTTCTCTTTTGTTCTTATGAAATGATTTCCTAGAGATACTGCCATTATTATAGGGTGTTCCCCCAGTTATTTCCCACTCCCTATGGAAAATCTATTGGCCATAATTTAAAGACGGATAAGGTGTTAGAGCGGTGTTAGGAAAACAGGGACTTTTTGCAGATTGTTCAGCTGCAGCTCTCATCACCCTTGGGTACTAATCATGTTGGCATGGGATTTCTGTGAGTAGGGAGCCCAGTATTTCCCATCTCTGTGCTGTGATGAAATGGGTAGCAGCCCCATCTAGTATGACAGATTCTAGATTGCTGTTAGAAAATTCATTCTGTCACTACGAGACTCATTCTGTTCTGTCTCTCTTAAGACACTTGATTTGATGCAGAGGGAATCTATAAGGGCCCCAAAGAGGAAAAATACGAAGCTTAATAGAACATTATGTATTATTTTTATGTAGGGGTATAAACTTAGTTATAATTAGAGAAAAGAGATGTAACCTTTGGGGGCAGGCTATTGTGTAATCTTCTAGCTAGGAAGAGACAATGAAAACCTTTTTAAATGAAGGAAGTGCTTTTTCTTCCAGGAGAGTGTGCAAAGACAAGTTTTAAAAGTGTGATTTATTTCACTGTGAGTCATCTCTTGAACATTTGATGGATATGAATCAGATGACCTTCCTTTGGCAGCATTTGCTGAAAAGAAACAAATGTTTCTGATTGTTTAGAAAATCTTCAAAGGCAGTTCTTACAGGCTTCATGATCATCTTTATCATTTATTACTTTTCCTTCCCTCCACATCAACCTCAGTGAAAAAGTAATGCTGTACTCCACAGCCAATTCCTTTGAGATGGAGCAAGGCAGGATCTAAATGCCTTTTGTCCTGGCCAGCATGCTGAAAAGCCAAGTGGAATGTTCAGTAGAGTGAACTGATGACAACTCTGACTACATCCACACATATGAAAAAGTGGTTTGAAAGTCAGGGTGATTCCGCACCTTCAGTCAGAAAATCATAACACCCATGCTGCTTTGGGAGGGGACAGGGGAGGGAAATCTCGCCAATTGCGGCATAAGAACTAATGCTGCTGGTCAGTGATCAATCAGGAGCTCATAAAATTGGACTGGTGGCAGCCAATGAGCACCAAGTACTTGTTGCTAAAGAAGTGTTGCCAGACTTTGAGGGAATGAGATAACAGTCCAAATGTGTTTTTTTGTTTTAGCATTCAGAAGGGATGCATTTTCTAAGCGCCAGTTGAAAAAGCCCTATTTGGTTGCACCCTTAGTACATGGAGCTGGATGCATGGCCCTTTCAACATTATTGGTCCCTACATACAAGCAATATGTGAAGAAGATCCCAATCATTGACAGGAGGAATTCCTAGTTTCTTTCTTTGCTTACCTAAGCAGTATTGAAAAAGGACCAATAAGGAACACCAGAGATATATGTTTGTTGGAAAGACTTTTTGCAGTTGAAGAAAAAAAGATTGATGGGGAGGGACAAGAAATATGTTCTTGTAAAATACAAATCTTTTCCATTATGGCATTGCATCTGGACATGCCACCCCATGGGATTCTTATAATTAGATTAGAAAAAGTACCAAGAGTAATAATGCTGCAGGGAACAATTGTGCATGCAGGCTGGAGAGAGGAACTGGAAAAATGAAAGTTGATCAATATCTAGAGGGGGAAGAAGGCAAAATGTATCTCTGGGCAACAGGGGGGAGTGGTAACAGTTACCTGCAATGGCAAGGAGTGAAAGATACGTTGTAGTGCTATTCCAAGGAGATTGCCAAATAATTTTGTCTGATCTGCAAGCTTGCTCCATTAGGTATTCATCTATGACAATTAGTGTTCCTGCAAATCCCAGACTGCCATTCCATTACCCTCCAACTTCTCCTTTAAGACAGATTCTAGCAGAGCCCCAGCATGGTCCTTGTCACTGATGATCTCTCACAGGAAGTTGAGACACTGAGTACTATAAAAGAGAAGGGAAAACACATATACATGATTTATAGACCAAATAACACAAAGAGATCTCTTGAATTTAGGTTTATGATATTCAGGAGAAACAATGAAAGGTGTCAAGATTATAGATGAGATGATTGGCTTCACCTGTGTTTCAGACTCTTGAGTCCACTTGGCACATAATTATCCAGCCTCCCCCCCCCAATCACACAGCAAGGGAACTACCTTTTTCAATAACCACAGCTTAAATCATACTGGGTGAGGGCAGGCTTAACTTCATAAATAACAGGATCTGCCCTGTTAAGAATGAAAAAGTATGGTTTAGAGTATATTAAATGGAATTATTAATCTTTATTGCAGAGCTGGCGTGATAGTGCAGAAATGTAATATTTTCTCATGCCTCTAATATAAAACACAAGCCAAGACAAAATTGTCACTATAATTCAAGATTTCAGAACAGCTTTCTCTGGAGAACCATGCTCCCTACACTTCAGAGATCACGCATGTCAACAAGATGTTATTAATGCTTACATACTACTGTAGGTTATGGATAGCTACTCTGAGTTAAATCAAGTGGGAACTTAATTTTGTGTATGCCATTAAAATGAACATTTATATTATGAAAGTAGTGACTTAAGGGAAATGTAACTGGCCTCAGCCCTTTCTTCATAGGTGCTTAATCTGAATTAACGGCTCCTTATTGCTGATCTGGGCCTTATAGATACGGATGTTAGTACAGATCTGTGACCTCATGGGCCTTTCTGCACAGGCTCTAAAAACGGATTTAGAGCCTGTTCGGGGAGGGATTAAGACATGGCTTCCACAAAGTTAATGGAATTAGGGTCCCTTTGAGGATGCTGCGTCCGCACTTTGGCACCCAAAACCAGTTTCTTAAATGGGTTTTGCTGCCAAAATCCGACCCTGATGTAAGACCTGAAAAATTAGGTCTCTCCAATCCAGCCCCGCCTGCACCACCCCGCATGTGTGCGGATGTGCAGGTCCCCCCTGTTGGGGGCAGATTCTTTTTAAAAACGTTCTGCCAGAAAACGGATCTTATAGATCTATTTTCCGGAGGCATGTGCGGAAAGGCCCCATGTCTCCCACTGGTCCTCTCCAACTGCATTAGACAAAGCACAATCCAAATTAGGGAGACCCTGTCTGGTGTCACCAGTAGATGCCCTCCATGTCCTAGACTACCAGAGAATGCATTTCAAGTGGCGTGTTTGAAATGCATCCCCCACAGGCTCTGATGCTAGGAACCTTTGTTCCTAGCCATCAGAGGCATGGGAGTACAATCTAAAAGTTCACACAAGTTCAGAGGCTATGGAATAGGCTAATGTGGACCAGTACGACTGTGAAGATGGTACTATTCAGAACATACCTTTCCATGGTCAGAATCAGCAGTCCTGGCTGTTCCAGACCCACTGAAACACCAACCGGACAGGTAAGTGCAGAAATGTCCTCAGTACAATCAGTGGGTGCGAAATCCTAACTTGATCAAGACAAATGCAGGATCCAGGAAACAGTGGATCTAGGTGCCTGATGGTTCAAAGCATTTGCCTACGAAGACAGGAGGCATGGTGTTCACATAGTCTCCCATTACATTCAGGTTGATATCCCTGACTTCAAAGGTGTTGCCTGACTCTATGGGCCCAGAAGTCAACTATTCCCTGTGCATGCTGAAACAGGGCAAGACAAAGAACACACCAGGTAGGGTGCAAGAATTGCTAGTATCCATCTACATGATGGATGATGGCAGAGAGATAGAAGCATGGCATGGATGCCACCAACAGCACTGCTACTCCTCGGTGTCAGGATGCAAGTCCAACAAATGTGGGGACATACTGTCAGTGTGAGCCTTGAGCATTTCCACATCTTATTTGAACAGTGAGCCAGTTTGGTCTAGCGGTTAGGGAGCTGGACTCTTATCTGGGAATACTGGGTTCAATTCTGCCCTCCCCCATGAAACCAGTTGGGTGACCTTGGGCTAGTCACAGCTCTCTTCTGAGCTCTCACAGCCCCACCTACCTCACAGGGTGTTCTGTTGTGGGCAGAAGAACAGAAAGCTTTGTCAGCCACTTAAATGGGTGAGAAAAGCGGGGTAGAAAAGCCAAGTCTTCTTCTTCTTCCTGCCCATAACAGCCTTCTTCTTTTTATATATATATATGTCCTTTTTTTAATTGATTTTCACAAAGGATTTTATACATTTCAATATACAACTTTAATACATTCCATTATAAGAATGCTTTAATATTATCCGTGTGACTTCCTCTGTTCTTCAAACTCTTCTGCTTATATTCTTTTATCCCTTAGCTCCCTTTATATACCTTTTACTTTTTCGTACAAAAAATCATTCAAAACCTTCTGTCATGACTTCCAGTTCCTGAAGATATTTGACAAAAGGACCTCAGTCTTCCAAAAACTTATTCACTGTTTTGTATTTTAAAAGATTTATCAATTTATCAATTTCTGCCATTTCCTTCAGTTTAATTATCCATTCCTCCTCCGTAGGTAAATCTTCTTCCTTCCATTTCTGTGCATATAACAGTATGGCTGCTGGAACCATATATAAAATCAAAGTCTTTATGTCATTTAAACATTCATCAACAATTCCCAACAAAAACATTTCTGGTTTAAACTCAAAATTACTCTTCAAAATTTGTCTCATCAAACTACCTATTGTGGCCCAATACTTTCTTGCTTTTTCACATGTCCACCACATATGGTAGAAATTACCCTCTACTTTTTTGCATTTCCAACACCTCGTAGACATATTTTGATACATTTTTCGCACTTGTGTGGTGTTAGGTACCATCAATACATCATCTTATATATATTCTCCTTCAATGACATACAAGCCGTAAATTTAAGGTCTTTTACCCACAGTTTTTCCCATTGATCCATTTGAACGTTATACCAGAAATTCCTTGCCCAAGTAATCATATAGTCCTTAACCTGTTCATGTTCCAGTTCTGTTTGAAGTAAGACTTTATACATCATGCCTATTGTACCCCTTTCCACCTTAATTTAATTTCCCACTCTTGTTTCTCCCATTCAAAATTTGTATTCTCTTTGTCTTTTCTAAAAATATCCACAAGTTGTACCATATATTCTGGCATATAAGACAACCCCCAACTTTTCCAGTTAAAATATAGAGTTTGGGATATACTCGCCGTATAAGACAACACCCGGTGTATAAAACGACCTTTGACTTTTGAGACGATTTGCCTGAGTTAAAAAGTAGTCTTATACACTAGAATATACTGTGCATATGCACTGTATATTTTTCCCTCTGAATTTAATTGCTCTCTTGTTTTAATATGGTATTCATTAACATCTTTTTTATACAACAGATCTTCATATTTCAACCATGATTTCTTCTCACCAAACTCTTTTAAAAGCCCTTCTTGTGGTGATACCCAAAGAGGTATTTTCAAATCTTCTTCATGCCCATAACAGCCTTCTTCTTGATATTTCAAAGAAATCTCTCATTTTGTGCCAAGCATATGACAGCTTGGAAGAAAAAAATTCACAAAGAGAAAGAATTAAATGTTTCTTCTGACTCATTCCTCCGCTCTAATAATCCAACCTTGCATTGTTGTTCACACACAAAAAAAACCAATTAAAAATATTGTTAAAAGATGTTCTTTTAAAAATGCTTTCCATTGCATCAGTTTTACTCTGTTCCAGATTCTGCCTATGTTCTGGGCAATCCCAAATGGTCTTGTAAAAAATAAATCATGTTGGAGGATCCCTCACTGAAAAAGTTCTCATCTTGTTTTATTTCCTCTTATTCAATCGGAGAGAACGGAGAGGTGAAGTGATGCCTTCCAATGTTTCCTGAACTACAAATCCCACCATGCTGTGTGCCAGCCACATCCAGACTGGTAGGCCTTGCACAGATTATTAGAAGGGTGGTTCAGCAACATCTACAGACCATCTGATAAGCTTATCACCCATTGATAAGCCTTGTCTTAGTGGCACCCACTTTCTGGAACAACTTCCCCTCTGACCTTTGTAAGGCACTTATACTTCCAGCTGTCAAGCACCTATTGAAGATAGATCTTTTTACCCAGGCCTTCCTAGTTTTTTTTTAAAGTTTTCCTTTTCCATCCATGATTTTAATGTGACAGTTTTCTTTTGTAGTTATTGCAGTTTTGCAAACTGCTTTGAGATTATTTTTAATGGAAAGTGGTATAGAAGTGGAAGGGGAAAGAGAGTCTTGGCACGGTTGTCCCAGTCAGACTTGGGTACATTGAAGATGGCAAGAGGAAAGGTGGATATAATGGCAAGCAGGTTTTGGCCCTTAGCTGTGGCCATGCATGGGGCTTCCCATGGGATGTAAACGATTGAACAACTGTCTGCCAAGCTTGTTTAGCACAGCATCGGAAGGCACTTCTAAGAGCATGTGAAACAAACCCCTAAAAGTCTTCTCTAACTTCGTGCCAAATGGCTGCATGAAACATCCAGCAAGCAGTTCCAATATTACCTGAGTGAGAATAGTGCTGGGCCTACCAGCACTATTTCTGCTGACTTAAGTGACTGATAGATCATGGCTGCCATGACACAACATTGGCACTGTCTTGCAAACCAGCTGTCATGCCAGCATTTTTGTGCATCTAAGAAGTCTGTCACTCAAAACTATTTCACACCAAAGCAAAAGCAAAAGCTTTTTACAACATATTAAATAGCACCAGGGTGATTTTGCACTTCCCTTCCTGTCCGCTGGGTGGGAAAGGAGTGCAACCCAACGTTGACTAGGGCTCACACTTGTGAGCACTAGTCACTTACAGACTAAGCTCCCCATGACCGGTCACTGACCTCTAACCAATCCCAGGGCCAGTCCTCTTCAGGGTGCCACCATTTTGGTTGTGGTGCCTTCTGAGACTACGTGTGCATCAGCGTCATCACCATGATGACACTGATGCTCTGTGCATGTGCAGTCGCGACTATGGTCATTCCAGGTGCCAGCTCTCTTGAATGGCCCCTCAGACAACCCTGGTGCACTGGAAGAGGTGCCGATGCTCACTGCTGGACACTTATGGTAAGTAATTAATTAAAGTTAGTAAAAGTGTGGAGCATGATTTTTTGCTGAATGCCTTGTGCATTATTAGGGAAGTTCTGGGAAGGCAGGGGGTGCCTGGAGGCTATAACGGATGCTCTTCCACCGAAATTCCCTAATCATGTACTATGTGCTGTAGTGCAAATAGGCCCCCAGGTAAGAAGTGTACGCAGTCTTGTACTCCAAGTCTTCCAACCCTTAACAACCCACAATTTCTCCTTTCTCAAATATAGAGGCTGAACAGTCCTGGCACTTGGCAGAAATGGAAAAGGGAATTCAGCTGTCCATTAATGACAAGGGGGGGGGAATCCCACTCTTCCCTGTGTGGTTCACCAACTGAGCACTCAAGTGCAGCACTTTGCATGGAAAAACATATCTTTCTGATCCAGCAGCTGGCGGTTTTTTTGGTTGGAAAAGAAGTTTGAGTAGGTGGAGTCAAAAGTCTCTTCTCATAACAGTTACAACTTTATTAATTTTATTTCTTTTCTGGGATGATTAACTGGGGAAGCACCATTTTTTGGAAGGAAAACAGAAAGAAGAGGAAGGAGTTTTAGCAGCAGGGTGATTTAAAGAGGTCTTGGAGCTCTCCAAACTATTCTCCCCACTGTTGATTTTGTTGGAAAATCAGGCTTGTGTGATTTTCCCAGAGTTTGCAGTGTAAGACTCTGCAGTGATCCCAAAAATGCACCACTCAAAAGACTAGTGGAAATAAAAGTTAACTTTACTTAAAACACAACATGAACAAAATGGTACAGATTGATTTGTACTCAGCCATCTTAATAGGAAGAACTAAACAAACTGACTGAAGTCCAAGCTCCGCCTCCCCCCTTTAGCAGGTTAGGCTGACTTCTCTCTCTCTCTCACACACACACACACATGAAATGCTGTATTTCCAACAGATGTTGAAGACATTCACTTCTGCATTACAATTAGGCCACAACTGTAGCACTGTTCTTCTAATGTGAAAGTGAGGAGACGCATGCTATGGTTGTAGTGCTTTCCCATTTCCTGTGTAGACCCTGCCTTAGAGGAAGAAGAAGAAGAGTTGGCTTTTCTACCCCGCTTTTCTCACCCATTTAAGGGGACTTAAAGCGGCTGACAAACCTTCTGTTCTTCTCCCCACAACAGAACACCCTGCGAGGTAGGTGGGTCTGTGAGAACTCAGAAGAGAGCTGTGACTAGCCCAAGGTCACCCAGCTGGCTTCGTGGTGGAGGGTGGAATCAATCCCGCTATTCCCAGATAACTTTCTGGCTCCCTAACCACTGGAACAAATTAGCTCTAGAGAAGAGAGGGAGGGGGAGAAAGAAAGAAAGAAAGAAAGAAAGAAAGAAAGAAAGAAAGAAAGAAAGAAAGAAAGAAAGAAAGAAAGAAAGAAAGAAAGAAAGAAAGAAAGAAAGAAACTCAGAGTAAATACACGGCCAGAACCAAATACCCGTTCTTCTCTATCAAAATGATCTATTCCGAATGTTGCTTTTAAAATAATCTGTAATATTTCCTCATATATTTTCATGTTCTATCAAAGAACCAAAATGATGCTTCTTACACACCATAGAATGAAATTTTCTTTGTGACTCCTCCTGTGTTTCAAAAATAAACTCCTTGCCCAAGTTGTGAAACTTCGCCCTGATTGCCCTGAGTCACAGCAATCAGCTCTATCCCAGAGGAGAAGCCAAGGTGCCCTTGGATGCTCTTTCAGCATATGTTGACACACAGAGACTGCATTTTACACTGTGTGTGGATTTGCAATTATGAAATTCTCCGCCTATTTAACTAATGCAGTGGTCGACAACAGTTATGAACAACCAGTTGTCATACAGTTTATAAATATAGCTGGCATATTACATATTTGTTTTACAAAAATCTATAGAGTTTTATCACCCCATGCACTTCTTTTCACTGAGAGGGGCAGCTGGCTCTTAGGGGCAAAGCAGGCAGTGCATTGGTGGTCACACATTTAAGGTTTAATCCAGCTTCAGTCCACTTTCAGAGTGAGAGAATACACCAGCAAAGTGACAAGCTGCTTTCTTCAGTGTTAAATAACTCAGAAAATTCACCTGTGGGATAGATAATGTGGAAAGAAACTTACAGGTCACTTTGCTGACGTGTTCTCTCTCTCTGAAGGCGGACTGAAGCTGGATTAAAGCTTAGGTGTGACCACAGCCTCAGAGCCTGGATTCTCTTTGCCTTCACATGTTTTAATTTTGGGCCAGTGAAAGTGTGTGCATTTCATTTGCCATTAGCATTACTTATTCTATGACCTTTAGTGTCTTTTCCTCTTAGTTATCTTGCCTTCCACCTCACAAGTAACAGCCATTACTCTTTAGAGGTAAATCCCACTACATGCAAGGGAACAGTGTGCAAATTTAGAAAAACAGATCTGCATACTTTAGACACACGTGAAAGCCTGGAGAACCCAATTTTAGCTTTTAAAATGCTGTTTTGTACAGTCAAATCTGATATTTATTGCGCCTTTATGCATACAGTGCTCTAATTGGCTGTTATGCTTACCTCATCCTAGGGATGTGCACAGATATTCAAAAATTTGAAAATCCAATTTGAATCCGTCAAATATCGACATTCATATTCAAATTGGATTTTTAAAAATCCAAATTTAAACATTTGAATGAATTTCAGATTTTTGGAGCTCCAATAGGGATTTTCTAATAATTTGACTGAACAGATCCGCATATATTGCATCCGAATATTGTGTTTATTTGTTCTTAAAATGCAGGATGAAAAGGGGGTGCATACAGGATGAAAACAGGATGTACACAAATTCAAAAATTGGATATGAATGTTGTTGACATTAGTATTTTCAAGTTCGAATCAGATTTTCGAATGTATGGATTTGGATAATCTGGATTTGAATCGGATTTTCAAAAATCCAGATTTTTAAAATTTGAATTGAATCAAATGTTTGAATATTTGATTTGACTCAAATTTGAATGCACAAAATGCATTCATGCACATCCTACCTCATCCTAGTTCTGTTCCAAAATCACTGTACATAGAATTGCAGAACAAGATACTATACTGTTGAAGCCATCAGAGTTGCAGTCTGGTATTGAATCTTATAGTTTTTTGGTCCAATGAAGAGTTAAATGCAAACAGCCAGAAAGAAACATAATATAGAATACAGAGAAGGAAGTGACACTGGAGATTGTATCACATGCCCTTAAGAGCAGGCTAGATCAGAAGACCCATCATGTTCCATGGTGCTGAATGTTTAATAATGGAGACTGAAACTTTGAAAGCATGAAGCAATCACTGCAAGCATCTTCCTCAGGTCAAGGAGTTGGTATTTATGTCAGTGAGCTCTGGAAGTACTACTTGCTTACAGGCCATCATTTAACTATTAAAGGTTGTGGACTGATTTCTTTAGATTTATTTAGACTGTTCTATACATTCACTACATCCCTGAAAGTTCTTGATGTGTGAATATCTGTGGAAAATTTTGTGGGGGAATCCACAATCTTTGATGCTGTTTTGCACATTGGATTGTCTACAGTTTGTTGTATACCTCTGCTTCCCCAGAGTTTGCACAGCATTTATGGAATGTTGCAAACCTTGCTGTGTGAAGCTAAGTCATTTAACTTTGCACAAGTCCTTGGCATGAACAAGCCTTGATAAATTGTTTAAAGTTTGATTTGTTCTGGAACTTTTCTGCACTTACCATTAATCTGGTCCAAGGAGCTCCATAGACCACATTCTTGGCCTCCCATCCATATGTTAAACGTGGGTCAAAGAAGCCCCACACCCACCATTCTGCCTCCGTCTACATCCAGATTAACAGATCTCTGGTGAACCTGTTTAATCAGGGGAACTAGGGCCTTGTTCCCCAGGGGAGGGGTGCAGAAGGCACACCCCTGTGTTCCAGGAATATGAGGGGTGCTTCTAGGTGGTACACCAAAGCACACTGCCAAAATCTAACAACCCCAGGGTTAAGGCGTGAGGGGTGACTATGAAGCTTGTGCAAACTTCATAGCCACAGCAGGGATTAACACTGATCCCACTCATGTCTTCTTGGAGTCTATATCAATGGACCAAATTATCTTAGATTCATTGATATGGAATAAACAGACGTTTAAGTGCAGAAGGGGCATTCATTCATAAATGCCTGGATCTAGCCTTGTACATTTAAAACAACAGTGACTGATTGTGTCTAGATACAATTCTATTCAGTCCAAGTCAGCACAGATAATCTTCAGAGACAATGAGAATTCTAGCAGAGCTATAAACTGCTCTTCCTAAAAGGTCTAGAACCATTTCCTAGCAAGTGCTGGAGTTGACTAGCAACTTCTTCCACATTCAAGGGTATGCTGCACATGAAATATGAAAGGAATCTATGCATCTCTCCCATACATCTTTCCAGTAGACTGTTTTCACACCAGAGTGGTATGTGCATGGCCATTCCATTGAAAGTGATGGCTGGCATTCTCTATGATGACATGCACACCTAGCAATGAAACAAGGAATGTGGAAATGTGGGAAAATGCAGGATGACACCACCAACTTGTATGTTCTCTACCCACCTGTGCCCAAAGTTCAACAGATGATGCCATGACAGTTGATAGTCAGGAGACAATATACAAAAGGATAATTTCATTCCTATTTTCATAGCAATCTGGTTGACGCTGTTTCATAATCTTTCATGGTCAATTTGTAAGAAAGTAAAGTGCTTGTGATATCTGCAGTGTGATCAGAGAGGATAGGCTGTAAAAAGATTAATTTTTAAAAGTGAACTTTGGAGGCATTTTTTAAAAATGTATCTCATACGCTGCTTTGTAGAACACTGCACCTGTCAGTCAAAGGCTACAGGAGTATCAATTGGTGAAAAGTAACCAGATCCATTGCCCTGGCATTGTCCTATTCTACTTGTGCTAGTTCAGGAAGGCAAATAGCCAAGAGCTAAAAATCAAGAACAGGTACAAGGGCTGCTTTTTATAAAACCAAACTGGGAAACAAGAAGGCTGAAAGGTAAAACAGATCACTTTGGCAATGCTAGGTGAGCCAGGGACCAAACACCCAAGAACGAAAGCCAAAAAACTACAGGAAAGGAGCTGCCATGAAGAAGGAAGGGAAAGGAAGCTAAGAAACAAGTAACTGGAGAGCTGCTGAATGAACAATGGTGGTGTGATGACAGGCAAGGTGGTATTGCTTACTGTCACCTAGGTGCAGATTGCAAAGCTAACAAGCAACTGTATACAAGGGGTACGTTAGGCTTTGTTCAGTAATCTTTGCCTTTTGAGAGCCTTGAAGGGAAGGTGCTAAAATACTGCAACCTATCTGGCTGTTGTTAGCAGACACCATGAGCTGTGGATTATGAGATCCACGTTTTATTTGTTCTTTTCTGGCCTGACATGAAATGATATTGCTTTGCAAAACTTTATTCCAAAATAGTGGTGCTTCAAAAGGAACTCTGTTAAGTCTATCAGGACACTGTAAGACCTGTTTGTTCAGGGTTACTGGTGTTCTAGAGGCAACAACATCATCCCAGCAAGGTGTGCAGAGGGGCTCACACCTCCTTGTTCCTGTTTAGCAAGGAGACACATTTGAGTGGTGCACCATATTGTACCGATGAAGGCATCCCCCTAGGCTTCTGAAGCCAGGACTTCAGTTCCTGGCTGTTAGAGCCCTTGCATCAGGCTCTGAAGCTTGTGCAAGCTTGGACCCTCATAAGGAGGCGCAGGGCCTTTCCCTGTCCATGTGCAGACAGCCCTTTTATGGGATAGTGGGACCACTTCATCTGGGAACGGCACCTTTATAAAGTGTGAAAATAGCTATTCTTTGGTCCAAGAAGTACATGATGTTATTTTGCTTGTAACCAAGTATAATAAATCTTATGCTGCAATAAGCACACTATCCACAGCAGTTAACAAGCATTCAGCTTCCATATTCTGATCACTGAATGAATTGAATAGTACTCAGTTACAGCACTCTTCACCACACTTACATAGCACTGTTAAGCAAACTTTTCACTACACAGAATCAGTCCAATAGACTATTCACAAATCAGGTATCTAGGGCTGTATGCAGACATAACAAAAGGGGCACCTCAGAGATGCCTCAGAGAGACAGTGTGTGGCCCTGGTATTTCTCTAACCCTCCTTGCCTAGTGCAAGATGTTTAGGAAAGAGAAGAGGGACATACTGGTGTGTGAAAAATTTCACCTCCAAGCCTTCACTGAGCCACCTCAAAGGTACCTCACATATTTTTTTGTGTGTGTATCTGATCACAGCCTAAGATTCTATAAAAAGATAATTTCCCAGTTGTATTACTTGACATTTGTAATGTTGCACTGGCACACACTGAATGTGATGCCTTCTACCTGAAAAACTGTTCACAACTGAACTTTGCTACTCTCTGAAAAATAGTCACTTTCTGTTCACCAGATATTAGAACACCATTTTCTTACTTCACAAAGCTCAAACCTTTATCATGAACAGTGCTATTAGGATTAGCAAAGCTCTGGGTGCAACAATCAAATCCCGAATGAATGAATGAATGAATGAATGAATGAATGAATGAATGAATGAATGAATGTGGAAACAATATTAGTTCCTATTTGAAATGCAGTACCCCAAGAGAGCAGCTAGAGTTAGAGAACCATAGTAGGTGATATGCAGGCTTTCATTTGAGAAACCAAACTTTACTGAAGATAAATTTTATGGGTATCAAAACTGGATTATTCTCTCTCCAACAACTAGCTACCGTCACTATCCTCCAAATGTTTTTTTACTACAATTTCCGTTATCCATAACCATTTTTCCTTGCTCCCTGGAGCTGCTGGAAGCAATTGTGGTGTCATAAAGTCACCTATTCCTGCTCTAGAGTAAAGCAAATGGAAACGAATGTATCACATTTTTCTTTAAAAGTCAAACATCAACAGAAAATGTAGGGTAGCTTTCCATTACAGCTGAGGAAAAGTGCAAATGCATTTTTTGCTTGCAGTCTGAAAAAGTTGATTATGTAGACATTCCTGGGGGAAAAAAATCCTTGCAAAAATCATATCAGTTTCACCCCAAAAAAATTACTTTTTTTTTTGTACCAGTAATGCTGAAGGTCAATTTTCCTTATTGCAATATTTTGTTGTATGGTATCTGGTGCATGCAACAATAACCTAGGCCATGATCACATCTGGCTGAACTACGTTGTCCTGTTAAGAAACCGAATTGAAGCCAACATAATCATGTTTACACCCAATCCCTGATAATGAGTCCTCAGATCATTCTCAATTCAGGCTGCTATGCTTCTGATCCAGTTTGGTCTAGTGGTTAGGGAGCCGGACTCTTATCTGGGAACACTGGGTTCAATTCCGCCCTCCCCCATGAAGCCAGCTGGATAACCTTGGGCTAGTCACAGCTCTTTTCTGAGCTCTCACAGCCCCACCTACCTCAAAGGGTGTTTGTTGTGGGGAGAAAAATAGAAAAGCTTTGTCAGCCACTTTGAGTCCCCTTAAGTGGGTGAGGAAAGCAGGGTAAAAAAGCCAACTCTTCTTCTTCTTCTTCTTCTTCTTCTTCTTCTTCTTCTTCTTCTTCTTCTTCTTCTTCTTCTTCTTCTTCTTCTTCTTCTTCTTCTTCTTCTTCTTCTGTTATCTCCCTGAGTCTCCTTTACACTTTTCCCACCCCTATTGATTACATCAACACCACCTGAATTCCAATAGGATTAAGTTCTGTCAATCAATAGTGCCAATGGGGTGTGTTTGGAGTTGTGTGGTGATGATGGCAAACTTGGTGCTAAAACAGGCTATTGTTGGAGTGAGGGGACTGTACACCCAAACAGATGCAGATGAGGCATATCCCAGCAAGCATGCACTTCTGCCTCTGCAGTCATTTGGTAGAAAAAGGAGAGGCTGTAAGCTGGCATTTTCCCTAAAGCTGCTGAAGAACTTTCACATCCTAGTCATTTTCATTGCAAGGAAACCTTGTTTCCCTTGCAGTTTGCTGAAGGAAAAAGGGAAGCTACACTGTCCTTACTGTATCATTTATACTGTTGCCTCACTCGTTCACTCACTCCCCCTCCCAACAGTGCTTTACTGGCTATTTAATTTTTAAATCCCTTGCTTTTTATCTCAAAAGCGGCAGAGAGTAATTAAAGTAATAGGATCTACTGCATTATCACAGTAGTGCAAAGTAGACTTATACTTTTTAAAAATGACAGTCGGAGTCCACAAGCTTGTGATAGAAACAAAGAGGAGGTGGGGAGGATGGGAGAGCATTGGTCAAGATATGGAAAGATTGCCCTTTGTGGGGAAGCCTGCCAGGTGGATCGCTGTCTTCTTAAAAATCTCAAGCAACAAGGCTCTTCTCCCTCCCCTCCCCTCCCCTCCCCTCTCCTTTTCCTACACACATACACAGTCAAGCACACATACTCGCCTTCCCAATTCACCTATGCTGTGATTACCCTCAAAGGGGAAGAATCTTTTAATTAAGAGCACCTAATTAAGTGTGGATGTCCTGGATGTGAGGGAGAGAGGGGGAGAGGGGGAGAACATGAAGCTGTTCAAAAGGAGTTTGAGTGTGTAGCAGAGAGATACAGGAAGAACAGGGGGATCTGAGAGATCAGTTTTGGGGGGGAGATTCAGAGGAGGGAACAGAGGAGAAATTCAGGAGGGAAGGCTGAATCCACCCACCCCTCTAACCCAGTTTCCTGCTTACACAAGATGAGTGAAAATGGGTTGCCCCCTCAAGATGGCATGAATCCTCTGTTAAAGGGGATTTCCGAGAAACTGGCTTGGGGAACCACAACCTGCCCCCAAGATGATCCCAGGGAAAAAGAATTTGAATGATGCAGTGAGGATGGCCTAAAGCCATCTTGAACTATGGGTGTGATCACAGCCCTAGTCTAGGTAGCAGCTTGGTAACACATACAAGCTATTTTTCTTCTTCTCAGAACAGTCCAGAGATCTTTATGAGGGTGACAAGTAAGATTGTGTTGTTATATGATCATCCACTGGCTGGCCTTCCTGCAAACATACCATCTTCTTCCTTCTGTATACAATTTTAGGAATCTACCACCCAGACCCAGCCAGTGACCTGGGATGAATGACAGGAAGGTTTTCTCAAATCAACATGTCCCATATTTCACAAAACTTGGACCCCAGACAGCAGTAGTAATACTCTCTGACACAGATCTTGAGACAAAATAATCTGCCCTGGAAGTCTGCCAGATACAGCAATCTGTTAGAAACAAGAATCCAGAGTTCTTAAAGGAGGAAGAAACATTGCCAGACTGAAAAATAGAGCTAAAAATTCATGCAATACAGGTGGGAAGTTGAAGACAAGATCTGCACAGTATCAAAATAGCAGCATGGGTGTGCTTGAAGTATGGGAACCTGCATGATTGTGCGGTCATCAAACTAACACCCCAATATAAGCACTGTCTTTATCATTTTATCAGCAGATACAGAGAAAGCACTCTGATTGAGCTTCCTGCTCCACTGCCACAGCCCTTCTTCTAAGCAAAAAACCCCATGTCCCTATTTCCAAATGTCAAGAAAATGGCGGGTTTTGTGGTCACTTCCTGTGCTTTTCAGACTAGTCCCAGGTAGAAACATCTTTTGATTCCTGTGTTGTTGTGGCCAGGGGGCCAGCAAACAGCATCATTCCCACTTTAAGAGGCAGAGTGTTTGCTTCAACCCTGTTAAGAATATAGGAAGAGCTCTGCTGGTTCAGGCTACATCCAATCTAATCCAGCATCCTTTCTCAACAATCTTCAATTTGATTCAAATAGAATATTCAAATATCCAAATTCATATGAATAAAGAAAATGAGAATCTGGACATTTGAACCTATACAAATACATTTGTATCTATTTGTTCGAATATTTGATACGTATCCAATGATAGGAATCTCATACACATCCGGACGCATTTGGACGCATCCCGTTTTTATCCCATATGCATCCCATCTTCATCCCGTACATATTCGTACAAATACATATGGATACGTACACATACAAATGAATTATTCATATGAATAACTCAAAATATTTGCATTTGTACGAATACTAAAAAATGAATGTCTGGACATTCGATTTGTATACAAATGTCCAAATTCATCCGAATTCATCTGGACAACAAATATTTTGAATATTTGTTCACATCCCTATTCAACACTGTCCCAGTGGGCTTTTTCAAACAGAAGACAGTGGCAAAAACTTCACATGCTCTTGAATGCCTGCACATGTCCTTTAGAGGCACCCTGCTTCTATCTCCAACCTAGAAACAACCTAGGCAACATCTGGGCAGGTGCATCTGCACTGTCAAGAGGCATTTATAGACTAGAAATATCTCCTGCCTGCCCAGAGGTTGACTAATTGCATGCTCACTGTGGAACACAAAATTGTGCTCAACAGGCATACTAACCTTTGGTGACCATTCACATCTCTGCTGGCTGGCGAGGTAATTGGACCTGCTGTGTAAGTGTGCTGGCAGCTCTGATGACCCCCTGAGGTGACTGCTCAGAGCACCATCATCATCATAGAGATGGTGCTGATGCGTGCACAGTCACGGAGTGCACTGCACTCAAAATCATGGCATTCAGAAGAGGAGCAGCCTGGCTGTTAGCGCTAGTTAAGGTTAGTTGATTGGACAACTTATCCATCCATGGGACAGGAAGGGAAATACAAAAATGCCCCTTGTTGTGGCAGAAACTGCCATGGTGCAGATCCTGCCAATTCACCTATGGCTCTTTCTGCACTAGGCCTTATTCTGGATTATATCTCAATATAGAGACATTTTAGTGCAAACTATGGAAAGTCCCAAGCAGAGTCTTCTGCACCAGTGGAAGATGGCAGGTTTCAAGTCTGAGATATATACCAACTGGTGGGTTTACCAAAGATTTATTGATCCCACCAACCTCCCCAATCACGCTACACCAAATTTTAGATTCCAGGAATGAGGCACAATCTGAGGCTGATTGAAGCAGGGAGAGGTGAAGAAATATATTTGTCAAATCTTTTTTTGACTCTTTAGATTGTACCCAAGGCATTTAGTGGAGTTAGGTCCTAAAATGAACCCTATGGTGCCCTTTTTGGTACAGACCCAGTTCTACACATCCAAATGAGGGTGGAGGTGATGCACCTTCAAATTCCCATCCATCTTTTACGTAATGCAGCTTTTTGTTGTTCACATACAGCATTGATAATGTACATACAGTCCAGTCCCACAGTACTTCACATACTCATTTTTCATATTGTTTCTTATGCATAGAGCTAGGATGGGGCATCCCAATGCAGTGCAAGCTTAACTATCCAATGTGCACATCCCTAATATAGATCATTTAGGTTGAAAGCATATCCTTGTATATCTTCTCCAGGTTGATTTCATCTTCATAAAATCAACCTGGAGAAATTGCAGCAAGCAAAAGTGCCTTTTCCTTGGAGGCATCTACAAAGAAAGGAAATACATTGAGCATGAAAACTGTGTTTTCCTAATTCTGTATTTGTTTAAAATATTGACAGCCAAGAGTGTCCAAATTCTCCAAAGCTACTGGTTTTTTTAAAAAAATCTCTCAATAGTTTACTGAATGCAACAAAATGGGTTAATCTCACTGAGTTGTTTGCAACGTGTAAGGAAATAAATTTGCTGTAGAGTGCTAACTGAAAAAGAAATGAGATAGTACCTATTTAGCTATCTGGATAGTATCAAATGCTAAGGTGTAGTAACTGGCAATCAATACCTGTAATTTGATGAGTGTGTAACTGTATCTTCCAGACTGAATCTGATCAATTTTTTTTCAATGTGGTTTAGTAGATTTTTTTTCCTGAAGCGAACTTCATGTTGCTGTGCATTTATCAGCTAACCGACAGAAAAACATGTCAGAGTGTAATGAGTTTGGAAACTGCAGTTTAGTGAAATCTTTGCAAAGATTTCATAACAGCTGAGTGGCTGCAGCTTGTTTGTTATTTACTTGTTTTATACATTTGGCTCTTTTTTCTCAAAGGCAACGTAACATTCTTAGAATCTATGACCTTCTACGTATTGATGGCCTGTATCTTCCATTGCTCTTTACCACCAGCAGATGACAACTGATCTATTCCTGGCTGAGAAAGTTAGGCCGCACCCATGTTTGGTGCGTAATGGGCATGCGTGGGACCAAGAGCGGATCTGAGATCACTCCCAGCCTGTCCCCATGCCATTCCCAGTGACGCGGGCTGGGGGCAGGTTGGGTGCAGGTTGGGTGCGGATGCAGCCATCCCCATGTAAACTATGCCAAACCCTGGCACAGGGGAGCATCAGCACCTCCTCTCTGCCTTCTCTCTCCTCATTGGAAGCCAGATTCACATCAGGCTACCCCTGTGCTGCCAGCTGCAAATGCCGTATCCCCCCTTCCCTTAGCAGCACAGAAAGCCAGGACTGGGCTGGGAGGCATGGAAAAAAGTTGAAATAAAGCTTAATAATAATAATAAATTTATACATAATTTTAAAAGACCAAAAGCCGCTATGGGATTTAGCAGCAGTTAAGCGCTTGAGCAGTTTTGCACACCTCCACTCCACCAGGAACTGCAAGAACACCTATCAAATTTAAAAGGGAGAAAATCAAGCCTTTATCATGAACGCCTTGGTGATCTGGAAATGGGGGTTGAAAATTTTTGGAATTGGAACAAAAATCAAGCCATTATCCTGCCTGCCTTGGCAATCGGGAAATGGGGGTGGAATATTTTCCTTGGAAAATGTACAAAAATTAAGCCATTATCTTGCTTTGGCTATTGGGATTTTTCCACTCCCAGAAAATGTAGGTGGCTGTGATCTCCAATGCACAGAGTAGGAACAGCAAGCATACCCCACCTCCCAATGATATGAGCGCCAATCTCCTCCCTGAATAGCCCGGGATCTCCCCATGCATGGTCTTGACTCACTAACCAATGCATGCTGGGCACCCAAACCATGCCGAGACTTGTTTTTCTGGGTATCAAATTTGGTCCTGGTCTGGCACGGTTTGGAGGATTTGGTCCGCGGAAATCGGACCAAATAGAAAATGCATGGGGATGCCTCATGCTGAGCCCAATTTCAGTACTGGACCAAACGTGTATGGGAACGCGCCCTCAGAGCCTACAATATTGCTAAGAAATGGTCATGTCATTGGCTGCTTTCTATGTCTGTCATGCTATTACTATGTGATGGGGGGGGGATCATAAACTATGTTTTCCCTTCAGCCCAGCTAACCACAGTTGAAAGAAATGCCTCTTATCACCTCCTTCTGATTCAACTATAAAATAACCATGAAGCAGGTTACAATAAAAAAGATGAACAGATTCATGCTAGAAACAACAGTATGAAACTTCAAGGGAGTTAATACAGATTAGATATTAGGAAAAACTTCCTGACAGTGAAGCAATCAGTGAAATAGGTTACCACAGGAGGTACTGAGTTCTCCTTCATTGGAGGTCTTCAAGCAGAGGCTGGACCTACATCTGTCTGGGACGGTTTAGGAAATCCTGCATTGAGCAGGGGGCTGGTCTTGATGACCCTGGAGGTCCCTTCCCACTCTTATCATTCTGTGAGTACAAAAGTCTCATTAAAAACATTAGGTGGAAAGGAAGCCATTCCCAGCAGGAAAGTCTGGGTAAAAAAAAAATCTTTTAAAAAATTGTTGTTGTTATTTATTAAGAAAAGCTGTTACAACAGCAACATAGGAACAGAATCCAATATAGGAACACAATCCAACAAAGCTTCCCCCCCAAAAAAAAATTCCCACATTGCGTACATCTTATTACATTACCCCCCTCTTTTCTCCACCCCTTCCTTGTACATGCCATTCCTAGATCTTATCCAAACAGCTCTATATCAAATCAAACAATGATAATGGGCAGGGCAGTTGTTGTTGAGTTTTCTTTTGTTTTGCAGGTATCAACACACTCCTTATTGGCTTCCAAATTTCTAGATATTTTTATAGCATGTCATTATGTGTAGTTGCTCGATTATGGGCTGCAACATATCTGTGATCCATTGCAGGGGCTGTGTCAGAACAGCTATTCAAATGGGGACAGCCTTGTTTCGGATCAGGAGATCAGTTGATCCAGTCTCACTGGAGCAGTCCACCACAGGTAAGTGCAGAAACACCCAGAGTAAACCAAATAAGAGATCGACTGATACATTTAACATGAACAACCACTGAACCACGGATAACTTCTGGTTGACTGAATGGGCACTCCAGAGGCACCTCTATGCAGTTTTCTTGGCAGAAATACAGAAGTGATTTGCCATTGCTTACTTCCAGAGAGATCCTGGGGATCAAACTGGCAATCCCCTGCTTTCCAGGCAGTTTGCTCTACTACTGGGCTATAGTCGAATTCGAATCAAATCGAATATTTGAATATTCAATCCAATTGGAATTTTTAAAATCCGGATTTGAATCCAGGTTATCCGAATCTGTACATTCGGAAATCCGATTTGAACTCAAAAATACAAACGTCGACAACATTCGTACCTGATTTTTTGAATTTGCGTGCATCCATTTTTCATCCTGCATTATAAGCACAAATAAACACGATATTCAGATGTGATATTCAGATTTTTGAAAATCCAATTCAAATTCGAATGCCAATATTCGATGGATTCAAACAGGATTTTTGAATTTTTGAATTTTTGAATATCTGTGCACATCCCTACTCCCTAAAATTATTTGCTGAAAACAAGCATAAAGTGAAACTAGGACTTATCACATATGTATTAAAAAATAACATAATCATTTAGATTAAAAAATGTGTACATTATAAACTTGAGTACATGTCCCCGTTAAGTGATATCCATAAACTGTTCCTAGTTACAGGCACAATGTCAAGACAACTCTCCTTTCTATGTCACCATGTGCATGGTGGTGGTGGTGGGTGCAAGCTAACAAGAAAATCAAGTGGCACCTGTGGAAATGAACAGCAAATCAGCAACTCTAGTGTACTCTTTCTTCCTACAAAATTACATGTATAGCAACCTTCTAACATTTAGCAATTTGGCTTTGTTTTAATGTTGAACTCTGATGAATACTTCCCTTTAAATACTGCCATATCTCTTAGATTACAAATGAAAGCATTTAAAACAATTAGCTTTATATTCCATTATAGAAAAAAGAAAAACAATCTGATGGCATAATGCCTAGTAGACTAAAAACCACATTCCTTTCAATTGCCATATGTGTCCTTTCTATAATAAAATCAATAAAGTCATTCACCTCAGGTTAATATGATGCTTAATTTGGGTGATCTTTATGCTATAATAAGATAACCATTCCCAGTAAAATGTTTTACATTTGCCAAGGTTTGCTTTCTGTAGGTCAGGAAATCTTGACCTTTAGATCTTGATTTTGTATATATTATATCTTCTGTACAGGCTGTATAAATTATTAGGAATCAAATATTAAATGGTTTTCCCAGCATCTCATATCCTGAGGAATCTCAGGCCCTTTCTGCACTGAACTTTATTCTAGGTTGTATTATGGGTTAGGCTGCCATCCAGATGCTGTTGCAGACTACAACACGCCCCACCCAAAGCTTGCTGTAGTGTGCACCAGCATGCAGATGACACACCCCTATTCAAGGACATAATCTGGAATAAGGTCCGATGCAGAAAGGGTCTTAATACCACTTGTGTTAGATTTTTTGGGGGGGTAACATGTATCTTCTACCAGTTGTGATTGTGGTAGAGTGACAAGGAAGAGGTGAGAAAGTGATGGGCAACTTGCCTTTGGTATCAAATGAATTTAGCATGTCACAATTCATCACCTTTTGTCTCCCCCAAACCATCACATTGCCTTCAACTCAGATTATTGGTCCATCTCACTTGGTGCTGTGTAGGTTCCCTGTCTTGTAAAACAAGGAATTTCCCCCAAAATCCCTGCCCTACTTGCCAGTGTTAGATTGAAGCTCTTATGCTCTTTCCCTAAGCTGTGGTGGTTCCATGAGAACCCCATATCTGTACTGCCCAGATGTTAAAACAGATTCACCAATGTCTTTGAGGCAGAAGGCTATAACTACTCCAGAGTTCCCATGCATGATACTGTTCTACATTCTCGACATTAGTAACTTCATCTTTATTATAATCATCCTTGGCTACTTTGTAGAGTAATTGTAAGGATTAGTAGGTTATGTAACTACCGTATGTAGCAAGCTTCTCTGGAATCTCTGAATGGTTGAAGGCAAATAAAAGCAATATGTTCACTAAGATTTTTAGTTCTTCCTCTTTGTTCACAGACTTCTGCTTCTACTCAAGGATTCTGAAATTAACAGTTTCGGATTCCTTTTCTAAACACATCTTTTTAGCACATCTGTAAGTTGTCAATGATGTTACTAAAAAGATCTAATATTTCCTCCCCTTGACCTCAGCAGTTGCAACCAGTTAATCTGCTTGGAATTGACTGGATGATGTATTAAAGCAACACAAGTTAGAACTGTGTTATACAGGCTGTTCTTACCACTGAACAAGTCTACACAACTAGGTTTAGGGATGTGCATTCCTAATCACACTTGAAATTTGTAGGAATCTGTCTGAATCCGGACATTTGAATTTGAATTGAATGTTGGAACATTTGAAGATTGACATTTGAATACAAATTGACATGCATATGAAGCTTTGTTACATTCATGACCCTGGAGAGGTGGGAAAGTGAATTCAGAGTGGATTAAGAGGAAATTGAGAGCTGATTTGATGGGTTCAGAGAAACTACATAGGGGATGCATAGCGGATACACAGAGAATTCATAGGGATTCATAGGCAATTCATAGTGGGGATTCTAATTGGATTCTTATCGAATTTGTATCCTACCACATTCAAAGGGGATTGAATACAAATCAAACATGAAAAAAAAATCATGCACATCCCTAACTAGATTCCTAGGTGCAAACATTCACACATTTTGTTCCACAATTACTTTATTTACCAGATAAGCACTGGAAAGTCCAAGAACATTAAAAATTGAGACAAAAGCATTTGTTACTGTTGGCAACATGACTATCAATCCCACTTTATTGTTTCTTGTCCTTCTACTTAAAAGCAAGCTGCTACAGTTCAGCTTATAATCAGATGAACTGATATTTGTTTGATAAGGTTAAGTAAATGACATAAGAATAAAAGGACTTAGGACCTTTTTGCACTTAACTGCAGTGGGAAAGTATCCCCACTCTTAGGGGCAGTGGCCAATTAGGGACAATGGGCTGTGTTAACATTCTAAGCACCGGCCAGTCCTAAATTTCACTCAGACCTACCTGGGCCTGGGTGGAGTGCAAACAGTCCCATCCAGGACCAACTGTCTCACCATAGCAACAGCCATGCATGCTGGCCTGTTGCTATGGAGGATCAGTGACTTGTCTCAAAACTTTACAGATGTGCAGAACTTTTTACTGCTTCACAGCTAGCAGCAATCAGGGCAGTTCTCTCCTGCTCTAGGGCGGGGCAGCACTGCATGATGCATCTGCTCCACCCCAGAGCTTGCTAGGCCATCATGATCGCCTTAGCACAAACAGGCCCTAATTGAGGTTAAAGTCTAAGAAAGGAAAGAAGGGTGGACAAAAAGGAAGTAGGCCAAACTTTACAAGATTTTGATTTTCACTAGTTTTGAGAAAGGAAATAAGGGACAAGAGATGGAAAGGATGAAAGGGGAAAGTGTGAATTAATAGGTAACATCTCTCAGACTTTACAACTCTCTCACATTGTCAACTGGGACTTGGATTCCCAGTGTGTTTCCCATTTTACAAATACTGCACCTGAATTCTGAATTTTGGTAGACTTTGGAAGAATTTATCAGAGAACACACTCAAAAGCTTTTTTTACTGTTTCCCCCCTTTTCCATTTTCCTGACATTTCCAAGATAAAATGGGGAGGAAAAAGTAGAGAAAAATGGTACAAAATTCTTCTCTGCCTCATAAGATTACCCTTCCAGTCAGAGAGATCATCCTACAGCGAGGCACCCACACCGCGAAGATGATTCCCCCCCTCCCCAGGGCCCCGGGAGGACGCACGCACGACGGAGGACTTACCTCGTCGCCACCCGGCCTCCGAATGAGGGGGGCATGCTGGGAGCGCGCAGCACGCAGCCCACCTAAGCCCCCTATTGGACAAGCTCCAGAGAATCCCCAGAACAAATTGCAGCAATCTTTGAAGATTCTCCAGAATCTTTGGCCAAACTCCAACGTGCCCAATGTGGGTAGTTGGAATCGCATTGTGGGTGGAGTCAGAATTGCGTCATGGGTGCTCCGACATTTCCACTGCAAGCATACCTAGTACCCACTGCTATTGGGTGCTACACCACCCATGGAGACGCATCAGGTACATCCTTAGATCCAGACCTACTAAATCTGGATTAGTTGAAGGACCCATTTCTTAGATCCGGATCATCTTAGATCCAGATTAAGGGAGGTAACCAGGAAAAAAAAACCTTTTTATCTCAGAATATGGATCTGCCATCCATATGCTGGGGGAAATTATTTTCATCTTGACAGGATTCAGCTTCAGTTTATTGGCCTCCATATAGCACTCTGATGTCCTCTCCTGATTTAGATGGCATGAAGAGATAAGAGCTGGATGTCCTCTGCATATTGATGGCTGCTTACTCCAAACCTCCTGATGACCCCTCCCAGCTGCTTTATAGATGTTAAAAAGCATTGGAAATAAGACCAATCCCTGAGGATCCCCACACATGAGTTCCCAGAACATCAAGAAAAATTCTCCCACATCCACTCTCTGGCATCAATCTTGGAGATAGGAGCAGAACCACTCAACACAGTACCTCTAACTCCCAAGCCCTGTAGCCTTTTCAGAAGGATACCATGGTCAATAGTATCAAAAGCCATTGAGACATCCATTTCCCTTGTCTTCCTCCCAGAGAAGGTCATCAGCCTGGGCAACCAAGGCAGTTTCTGCCTGAAGCCAGAATGAAATGGGTCAAGATAATCATCTTCTTCCAAGCATGCTTGCAATTGAACAGCCACCACTCTTTCCAGCATATGAGACTATTTCTAATTTTTATTTCTATTGCCATAATGAGATTCACCATGGTTTTTGGAATAAGAATATTTATGGACAATCCAAGTTATTGTACATGGTCGCTTGCTATGAAAGTGGAATCATAGCCTTGGTGAGTCAAGTGTAAATAAAGAAACTCTGGGAAAAGCATCTTGGAGTCATTAAAATACTAATCCACATGAAAAGTTTTCTTTCATTTACAATTTTGTTATTGTGCTTTGGGTATTGCTTCAAGAAAACATTCACTTATTTACTGGTAGTGCTACAGGTGCTCTTCCTGTCCCAATTCCAAATATAAATTAAATACAGTTCATTTTATGAGGCTTTCTCTTGTGTTACATCTAACTGGGACATGTAGGTATTTGCAATTCAGCCCTCATCTTGTCAGTCCCAATGACTGCGAAAGGAGAGTTGTAAGAACATCTGCTTTGTGAGTTTAGACAAGCTTTCAAATATGGAGGGAGTTCTTGCTTCCATTTTATTTATTTATTTATTTGTTTGTTTATTATTTACATTTCTATCCCTCCCCATACCCGAAGGTCTCTGGGCGGGTAACAACAGATTAAAATAGAATAAATTAAAAGACATTAAAAATTCAATAAGTATAAAACAATATAAAATATGTTTAAAATGACAGTGTCTGTACTGGGGGAGGGGGGAAATGTAAGCAGCTCAGCCAAAGGCCAGGGCAAAGAGGTGCGTCTTCACCACCTTACAAAATATATATAAGGAAGGTGCATGGTGCACCTCAAGGGGGAGGCTATTCCATGGTCTGGGGGCCATCACAGAAAAGGCTCTCTCCCGGGTGCCCACCAACTTAACTGTTGAAGGTGGTGGGACAACCAGGAGGGCCTCACTGCTTGATCTTAAGGCACAGGCAGGTTGGTATGGGAGAAGGTGTTCCTTTAGATATTTGGGGCCCAAGTCATTTAGGGGCTTATAAGTCAGAGTCAAAGCCTTGAACTGGGCTCGGTAACAAATTGGCAGCCAGTGCAATTTTAAGACTGGTGTGATGTGCATCTGGCTAGATGTTCCGGTCAGCATTCTAGCAGCTGCATTTTGGACTAGCTGCAACTTCCGAGCTGTCTTCAAGGGCAGCCCCATGTAGAATGCATTACAGTAGTCCAATCTAGAGGTTACCAGAGCATGGATAACTGTGGCCAAGTCGTCTCTATCCAGAAGAGGCATCAGTTGACGGACTAGCCATAGTTGGGAGTAGGTGCTCCTGGCCATGGCCTCCACCTGAGGTTCAAGTGTTAGCATGGAATCCAGGAGTACCCCCAAGTTCTGCACCTGTCCCTTCCAGGGCATTGCAACCCCATCAAGGACAGGGTATCTCCCAACTACATGGACCCAAGACCCTGTGACACACAGCACCTCTGTCTTGTCTGGATTCAGTTTCAATTTATTCACCCTCATCCAGCCCATTACCACCTCCAGACACCTGTCAAGCACTTCAACCGCCTCTCCTGATTCAGTAGGTACAGAGAGATAGAGCTGATGACACCTTACTCCAAATCTCCTGATTACGTCTCCCAATGGCTTCATATAGATGTTAAATAGCATGGGAGATAAGATCAATCCCTGAGGAACCCCACAGGTGAGTTCCCAGGGAGTCGAAACGGTATCTCCCACAGCGACTATCTGGGATCTATACTGGAGATAGGAGCAGAACCAGTGCCAAGCATTGTCTCTCACTCCTAAACTCCGTAGTCTCTCCAAAAGGATACCATGGTCAATGGTATCAAAAACTGCTGAGAGGTCCAGGGGAACCAACAGTGTAGCATTCCCGCTGTCTCTCTCCCGAAGAAGGTCATCAACCAGGGTGACCAAGGCAGTTTCCGTGCCATGACTGAGTCTGAAGCCAGATTGAAATGAGTCTAGATAATCAGCTTCAGCCCTCTCCAAAACCTTGCCTAGAAAAGGTATATTGGCCACTGGGTGATAGTTGTTTAGGTCTTCCGGAACCAGGGCGGCCCTCTTCAGGGCCAATGGAACCACCCCCTCCCTCAGAGAGGCATTCACTACCTCCTGGATCCACTCAGTCATACCTTGTTGGCTAGTTTTTATCAGCCATGAGGGGCAAGGATCCAGAGAGCATGTCGTCAGCCACACTCTTGTCCACATCCTCAGGCTGCAACAACTGAAACTGATCCAACCAAGCAGGACCAGACAGTTCTCCAGATGCCTCATTTGGACTCTGTCCAATTGTGACATCCAATCCCCTATGAATCTGAGAGAATTTGTCCTCAAAGTGCTTTGCAAATTTGTCACAGCAGGTATTGCTTGGCCCTGGCTCATGCTTCTTTGAGCTTGATTTTATAGGGCCATTTACTATTCTGAAAAGCTCTGCTGGATGGCTACTCGAGGCCACAATGGTGGCAGCGAAAAAGTTCTTTTTCGCCACCATCACCACCACATGGTAGGCACAATAATGTGCTCCAACCCATGTTCGGTCAGATTCACAGCAGGATTTACGCCACCTGCGCTCTAGCCGTCGACCTTCCTGTTTCATGGCCCATAGTTCCAAGGAGCTTTTCAGGCTCCACAAGCATGCCGAAGGCACTTGGGAGCGATTTTGTCAATAGCCCTGCTCATCTCTTGATTCCAGAGAGAAACCAGGGCCTCGACAAGTGCGTTCTGGGAAGCAGAACAGAAGGCGTGATAGCTTCAATACATCTACCACCCCTTCTCCTAATCTGTCTCTTCTGCTTCCCAACGTCGTATCTCCCCCTGCCCATTACCACTGTGATAGCAGTCCCCTGATACACTTCTCCCCCTCCTGCCTGGCCTTGGCACATGTTTCCCTACCCAAAGCACAACACACACACACACACAAAAAAAACAACAACAACACCCTAGCACAAAATGAATAATACATACACTCAAGCTAAAACAATATTAAACTGTTAACAATTAAAACATCAATTCTAGAAAAGATGAGCCATTATTATTCCCCTCATTTCTATTTTCTCTTTACAAAAGGTTAGACTGTGTGGCATGGACTAGCTCAAGATTACTTGGTGAACTTCCTTGGATTTGTTTATTATTTATTTCTAGGCATTTGTATCCTGCCCTTCACCCAACACTCTCAGAGCAAGTCCTCAATATGCAATAAAATTATATCAGATAAAGGCATAATTAGACTCAAAACATAATGAAAAGAAAATGACCATAGAAGACAACATTAGGTGGGGACTAAAGATCAAAAGCCTGGCTGGAGTGATAATGTCTTAACCAGGTGCTGAAAGCCATATAGCCCATGGTCACACCTTCACTTTAAACCTTCTTCAGATCATCTTCAGATCTGATTGCCCATATCTTTTCATTTATATTTGTTTTTGTTTTTTGTGTGTGGACTTTTCATTCAGGAAAGTCCAAATGGGGGGTGGAAAGTCCACAAATAAAATGGAGAGAAATGAAAAGGTATGAGCAGTCAGACCCAAAGATGGACTGAAGATGGTTTAACTGAAGGTGTGACCATGGCCATAATGTGGATATCAGACACAGGTCATTTGGGAGACTATTATAAAGCGTAGGGGCCATCTTGTATTTCCTCTCCTTGAACTTCTAAGGTGATGGAGTTACAAGGGTCACCTTCTGTGATCTGAGCCCTGGCCTCTCAGATTCATATGCGAACAGAACTAAAGAAACAATTCTGCTGACCCTCCGTCATTCTTCTGAGTCTTCTTTTGTGCTTCTTCTTTAATGCTTCCAATAAATCACTTTTTCTTCTTTTGACTGTCTTCCTAAGTCTTTTATTTTTCAAACCCAGATACTATAAATCCATTTTCTAGTTCTTGTAGAAAGTCAATAACAGGGTTTCTAGTCCTTAACAGTTCTTTCTTTCCTCCATTTTATGTATTTATACATTGTAAAATATAATAGAAGGTCTATGAGAACTATCTTTGCAAAACAGTACATGCAAAGAAAGTGACAATCTATATTTAAATATATAATAAAAACCACTAAAGAGGTTCTTGGTGTCCTGATACTTAATTAAATTGAACAACCTGGGGCTTCAACAGTATTAACAAGACATTAATCACAAGAACAGCTTACGTGCTGATTAGTATATCTAATATTTATGCAAATGTATTCAGCATGAGAAAAGCCCTCATAACAATGAGATCATCTTTATTAGGAATATGCCCGTCACTGATGGGTACATTTTTAAAAGGGCATTCCCTTTAAAAGAAACAAACACTATGTAAGAGGAAAAGGGAGGAAAGCACAGAGTTGCAGGATGGAGTCAGTATGGCTGTGCAGTATTTCAGTAAAAAAAAAAAGGCAATGAGTCAGATTTAGTAGAAAGTGTGGTGGGATCTACCATCCAGTTAAAGTAATATAGTTCAACAGTCACTTGACTTATACCCAGTTAATGCAGTTTAAACACATTTGCATCTTATCAAACATCGGAATAGAGCTGCACTTTCTTCTTCTTGGAGCTGGTTTGGTCTACTGGTTAGGGAGCCAGACTCCTACCTGGGAATGCCAGGTTCAATTCCACCCTCCCTCATGAAGCCAGCCGGGTGACCTTGGGCTAGTCACAGCTCTCTCACAGCACCACCTATCTCACAGGGTGTTCTGTTGTGGGGAGAAGACCAGAAAGCTTTGTCAGCTGCTTTTAGTCTCCTTAAACGGGTGAGAAAAGCTGGGTAGAAAAGCCAACACACATGCTCACTCACTCTCTTCTGTGTCACTCACTTTCTTCTGCGGCACACACACAGAGCATATAACTTTTAATCTCACTGATCAATCAGCAGAAGGTTTTGTTGATTTTTCAATTTAAACTGTAAAGCTCTAAAAGTAAAACATATATATACACACCAGAAAAGTTATGCCAGGAGAATCAATCATTTCATTCCTTTTATTGACCACTCAAAGCAACAAAAATACTGGAGTATTTCTGTCCTTCCCTCCCTCCATCCACAGCTCTTAGACTTTTTCATCTTTTTGTCCTCCTCTCTCTACGGCCACATAGACCCAGATTAGGGATGAGCCCAGAGGAAAAATCCAAATTACCATTATCATTGTCATTGAACTGTGTCCAGTCCATCAGTCTGTCCTGTAAATTTTTGTTGAATCATTCAGAATTTTAGATGGTTCATGGTTCGTATCCCTGGACAGTCAAGCACACCATGAAGAAGGCATGCGACCTTCCTATTGTTTTCTGTCCAGCTAGTGATGGTTAAATGTTGGAAAGGAGTCAAACACCTAACTAAAGAGCTTTGGTTTTGATATATCTGTAAGCTAGACTTATATGTGCATATATTATTTATTAAAACAGTTTTAAAACAATATAAAACTTCTTACATTATCATCATATCATACTATTACAAAATACTATATCAAAATAAGTCAACTAAGTGTTTGAAATGTAAAAAAGTCGAGGGAACTTTTTATCATATTTGGTGGACTTGTGAAAAAGCAAAAAAGTATTGGGGACAAATATATAACCTGCTGAAACAAATCTTAAAGACAAATATTGCATTTAGGCTGGAACTGTTTTTGTTGGGAATTGTAGATGATAGCTTGGATAATATAAATTCCTTGGTTTTATATATGTTTACAGCAGCAAGATTATTATATGCACAGAAATGAAAGGAGGAGGAGATGCCTTCAGGGGAAGAATGGTTAATCAAATTGATGGACTTGGCAGAGATAGATAAACTAACAAACTTACTAAAAGACAGAACAACAGATAAGTTTATGAAAGATTGGAGCCCTGTTATTAACTATCTACAAGAAGTAGAAGTAATGACAGATGGTTTCAACTAAGAACTAAGTGGTCAGCTGAGAAGAATCAGGAGACATTAAAGGGAGCAATGAAACAAGCGATATGAAGAAAAGAAGCCGGAAAAATGGAGGAAGCCACAAAAAGAACAATTAAGAAATATCATGTAGCTAGACTTAATGGATATGTTCATATATCAGTGGGAAATCTTGTGAAATGTAAAGAAAGATAAATTTATACATGTGTGGTATGCTTTTAAAATTAACCTCTAAATAGGACCATGTACCCCTCAACTATCATCTCAAGAAGCACTGTTACTATTACTAATAAAAATGAATAAATAATTTGACATATTTGATTGAGGAAATTCTGGCATAAAGGCATTACATTTGGTCATGAGTCCTTAAACTGAATTGAGTTTCATCAGAGCTTGAATTTGGCCTTATAATTGGAATTAAAAAGAAGAGGCTGGACCATTTGACTTGGAAATATTATAATAAAGCCTTGGAAAGAAGGAATAATTCAAAATAGTTCTAAAAAGCAAAGAAGCTCTGTAAAGGATTTTTTAGAAGGACAGATTGCTTCATTTGGTTAAAGATTAAGGCTCCTGAGCAGAGGAAAATGTGAGTTATTTGATCTAATAAAGTTAATGAGATTATGTCTTGAGATGCCAGAAGAAAAGGCAAACTGTTTACACATAGGCAAAGGAATCACTAAGATAAGAGGGTAACATTTGTTTTAAGAATAAATAATGAAAAAAATGGAGTTTTGAAGTGGATCCTACAAATGTTGAATTTTGAAATTTGGGTTTAAAAAAAAAAAAAGATTTGCCAGAGCCTGCATTGCTAACCATTACACATATAGTTATATCACGTTTTAACTGGGAGAAAAACAAGAAAAGAAATAGAGGATTTCTTTTGAAACTTAGGAGTTTTTATTGTTTGCTCTGGGATAAAGAGATTAGGTCTTCAGGACAGCTTGCAAAACTTCAAACACCAGTTTCCTCTTAGGAAGAAGACACAGGGTAATCTTTAATCTTGTGGAGGAAAGAGGAATCAGGGAGAAATTTTAGGACATGTAGGCATTTTTTATTCATTAACAATGGGTAATGGATAATAAAAAGGAATAATCAGCAGTTTCATGGCCAGAGAAATCGAAGCCACTCCAGAGCTGCGCTTTTGTTCACTATTAGCGAAGACAGCGCAGCCTTCCCTCCGAAGTCCCTTTGGAGCGATCAGTAGAGACTTCGGAGTCTCGCCGCCGGTCTCTTTGAGGAGATCAGCGCAGACCTCAGAGTCACGCCACCGGTCTCTTTGAAGAGATCAGTGCTGGCTTTGGAGATGTTCCAAAGGGACTCCGGAGTGGCTCCGAAGTCTGTGCTGATCTCTTTGAAGGGACTTCAGAGAGTGTACCCCCCTTTCCCCCGAGACACCTGGGGTGACGGACAGACCCCTTGGGGGTCGATCAAGATTCCCCAGATGGGTGCAAAGGTGTTTCCACAGCAGGGAGGTTACACATTGGGTGCTTCCCTTAATCTAGATCTACTAGATCCAGATTAAGGAATGTACCCATTCGTTAGATCTGGATCTTCTTAGATCTGGATCTAAGAAGCATGATGGAAAAACACCCGAGGTTCCTGAAACCAATAACAGACTGGAAATGGCTGCTATTGCCAGCCAACTGTCAGGGACATGGAGTTCCAGGCTGGCAATAGCTAATCATTTTTAAAACTTTCTGACACATGTTTTTAAATGTGTCTACAAATAAGGCAGTTCTTTGAGAATGAGCGCCTATCATAAACCCTGTGTGATCACATCCTCAGATACACCCAGAATGACTGATTTATCTTCTCTGGGCCTAGGACTACTGAATAATTTCCCATCTAAGTGCCACCATGTACAATTATGCCTAGCAGTCTGAGATATACTGCAGTCAGTAGGCTTTTGCCTTCTATATTGATCAAGAAGGCCAATTATGCACTATATTTGCCCACAGAAATAAATATGAATGTTACACTGTTCAGCATGAAAAAGGGAATGAGGTAGACTACAGGAACAGAGGACAATATCTTATATATTCTTACTTGGGAGTACATTTCTCCTTTTTAAAGTTCACCAATTATTGTGATATCATTTTTTAAGGAGGCCTTCAAATGGACTATATTTCTCCTTTTTATGGTATTTAATTAAAAGGAGAATATTGTAACATCCACAGCTAGATTCTGAAGTGACTGTTTAACTTGTTTTATATTAAAATTCAATATATGACTTCAGGAAACCTTATTTAAAATCATTAAAAGCAGCCAGCTATTTTGTCTGATTTCATCTAGCTTCAAACTGATTTTTTTTAAAGAAAACTTAATTGCAGTTAACAAATTGTTTGATATTTTTAGGACAATGTCAAGATGACTCACATCAAAAGTACATAGAAGACTAGAAGAATCATCTGCAGGTCTAATGCTATTGTAAGTGGGAAGTGACAAATACTCTAAAACTCTGTGTGAGGAAAGTGAGGTAGTAAAGGAAGTGAATCATTTAATATATTTGGGAGCTATATTTGGATCAACTTACCCCAATTGCTTTCATATGAAGAAAATTAAGATATCTTCCCAATTTATTCTGTTTTTCAATGGACTGTGACTAAGACCTAATGAGCTATTGTGAAGCAGCATGAATTGTCAACTTACCCTCAGGTCACAATTAAACAAATGTTATGAAAACACCATTAATTGGAAGCAAATTAAGCACATCTTGCTGCACATGTATGAAGCGAGACTTTTTAAAGTTCTGTGACTTTGAACAGCAAAGATTCTGGAATTTTTTTCGGTGGTCTGGCATGATATAATGCATGTGTCTTGCTAACCATGGCTTGCAAACTGAAAGCTTAAAGAACACACAGGCTGCATCGCCACATGATGCTCAGTATGCCTTTGAGGGGCACCAAGTCTGCTAGTCTCCACTGCTCCTCATTCCTAAGGGAGCATGGAGAGGCTTGGAGGCTCCTCAAAAGTGGAAATACTTCAGTGATTCTCAGGTTGTGACCTCATGCATTAACTAGGTCCTCACTGCAGTGAAGCACACCACATTCCTACAATGACACGGCTGTGCATGGAGCACAAGGATGTCCTCCACATGCAGGCCCAGCGACTTGAAGATGTGGCCTTAGTGGTAGTGGAGGAGGCAATGAGGAGGGCATGTTCTAGCAGAGGTACCTGCTGTAAAAATGAAGACACATCCATTGTCTCATACATTCCCCATCCCAGAACAATTTCCCATTGGCCTATTTCCCGAGGCATTTAGTAGCTACCAATAAGGGATCTCTCACATTTTTGATGAACTGGGGATTGTAAACATGATTTAACATGAATTAGCAAAATGTAGGCTGTGCCTCATTTGGAGGGCCATTGAAATCTGCCCATTTCCGCAGCACGTCCTGCCAGAGGAGCTAGAGAGTGCATGGAGGGACCTCAATGTCCCTCCAAAGCACAAAAAGTTAAGTGCACAAAAAAACCCCAACAACCCACTGAAGAAGCTTCTCACACAATGAGCCAAATCTTTGCTGTAGCAAATGGGCCATGTTTGTGTGAAGACTGACCTGAGAACTGTGGCCCTGGAGACAGCAGTCAAGCCTCCCCCCAAAAGCAGAGAATTTAGAAAAAATACTTTAATGATATGCAATACTCAGTTTTCTAGCACTAACTACAAATCTGAAGTCAGTATACTTTTAGTTTGTGCTGTTCTGTCCTTTTGTGGGTTTTAGGAATCCAGGGAGATTAAGCCTCCTCAGACCATATCCTTATACACTTCAGAGCCTTTAAGTAAGCATTGCAATAAATGCCTTGCTTTGAAGATCTACGGGAATACGTTGTTGTTGATGATGATGACAATGTCCACTCTAACTCCGGGTCATCTGAGGACAGCAGCAGCATAACCAATATCTAGAGAGAAACAATAGGAAACCAGCAGCAAAAGAGTGCTGCTGAATCCATCTTCTTGCTCTTGTGGAAGTGGCAGTTTCCCCTAGAGACGAACATACATTTTGCACTTGTGTTTTAGAGTTATATTCTAGGGCACAAGAATTGTAATGATATGATTCTGCAGGTAGGTGATTTTTTTTTAATAACAAAGAAATTTATTCCAGAGAAATAAAGCTTAAAACAAAACATCTGTTTTATACAAATATATCCAATCACTTTTATTGAACATTTTCATCCATCAGTCTAAAAGAAAGCATTGCATACCTCCACATTTTTCAATTTGTTCATAGAGAGGGATCCTCCAGGGGAAAAAAAGGAAGAAAGGAAAAAGGAAAAGGACCCATTTTTACATATGGGCTTTCTTAGGTTTAGTGACACAATATTAGAACAAGGGGTCACTCTATGAAACTGATGGGTGGAAAAGTTAGAACTGACAAAGGGAAGCATTTTTTCACCCAGAGGGCCTTCAATCTATGGAATTTAGTACCTGAAGGGATGCTGACAGCAGTCAGCCTGGATAGTTTTAAGAAAGGATTAGACAAATTCATGAAGAAGGACAAATGTATCAACACCTTTAGGTTGGAGAGAGGCACATGATCCTGCTTAAAGGCTATTTGCAGGGATTCAAGAGAAGGTGAAAGTTTTGCCTTTGCCTTTATCTTCTGCTTGAAAATGCCCAGAAGCAGTTGGTGGGTATCAGGATATTCCCACATACAGAATTCTGTCCACTTTCAGAGTGAGAGAATACATCAGCAAAGTGACAAGCTGTTTTCTTTTAGTATTAAATAACTCAAAAAATCATGTTTGGAATAGATAAAGTGGAAAGAAAATTACTGGTCAGTTTGCTGAAGTGTTCTCTCCTTCTGAAGGTGGACTGAAGCTTGATTAAACCTTAGGTGTGACCACAGCCCTTGGCCCTTTCTGCACTTGCTCTTATTCTGGCATATATCCTCGGATATCAGTATGCTAGCCACAAGCTAATGCAGACTATGGCAGCGCTCACCTGGGGCTCACCTAGCTTGCAGATAGCAGATCTTGCTCATCCAGATCCAGTGGTTCAACGATCAAAGCCTTTCCTTGCAAAAAGGCCCTTAGTGCTCCTCAATGATGCTATATGGGGGAAAAAACCCAAAAAACAAAAACTCATGCTCCCTTTCGCTTTCGCCCTTGCAAACGCAAAACTCCAAAGACTGTGGAAGTTTTCTTCATTATCCAAGCAACTGCTTTGTTATACATCTATCAAGACATGCAAGAACAGTACAAAAGATTACTCATGATCCAACAAATACTATGCACTTAATAAGGGTTTGAGTGTGTCAGGAAAAATAGTTGCTCTATCAACTTTTCTTCCATCCAGCTGGGCAAGTATAGAAAATAACAAGCTGAACAACTCAAAGGTTTACACAATGAAGTAGATCTTTTAAATCCTATCCTGACCGAAAATTCCCTCCCAAAGTCTCTATTGGTACAGGAGATATTTTGGGTTACAGCCTACCTGAAGTGCCTCCCCTAGCTAATTTGCATCTAATTTATTCAGAGAAAGGAGGAGATTTTAATATGTATTTCTCTATTACGCAGCCGCATTTTGCAGCAAGGCAGGTTCCAGTTCAAGGAGCGGTCAACTAACTGGTCAAAACCAGTTTCCCTTTTGACTTGCAACAAGCTTGTATATTATCAGACCTTGACCTTGAATATTATCAGGCCTTTGCAAAGCATTTTCTACTCCCTAGAAATAGCAGAGCTAAGTATAAGCACAGCTTTATTCCCTAAAATTAGCAAGGCTAAATATTATCTGATTTCTTTACAAACACAGCTTTGTTCCCTAAAATTAACAAAGCTAAATGTTATGGTTCTTTGCAAGCACAGCTTTGTTCCCTAAAATTCCTTACAAGTGTGTGTCCGTGTGAAAGAGAGATTCCTATCACACAAACCAGGGAGATGAAAAAGCATTTCTACACAAAGTAAGTGTTATCAAACACACAAACACAACTTTTCTGGTGAGAAGGTATCTGTATGCATCTTACAGTGAAGCATGTAGGTTTTAATTCTTTTAATCAGTTCCTCATTACAAACATTGATTTTTAAAGTAGGAAGGATCAGAACTCTACCTTCTTAACGCAGTCAGCTGATCTGCTGGTGAACAATGAGTAATAAATTAGAGGTAATGGTATATCATAAGTGGGAAATCATTATTAACTGCTTGAAGTGATCAGTCACATTCATGCTTTTAGCATTCATCCTGTGTATTCTACAGGAACTGAAGCCCTGTTTGCCAGTAAGCCTTGCTCATGCAAACATTACTGAAATATTTCATGCATACTGTTGTCAATATTTCTCATGGTCCCCATTTCCATCATGAAAGCAGTTTCTGTGTACATTCTGCAAATATTATTGATAGCATGTCAGAACTTACATTATCTGGTTGTATCTTTCTGCTTTAGATAACAAGCAGAAGTAAGCTTCTTTTTAAAGGACTACATACATATATAAACTATGAGAGGAACTTGCCAGCAGATAATGATTTTAAACATTGTGCTACACTAGGACATTCAGATGGAAAAGAGGCAATGTGTTGTACACTGTCGATAAGAAAGCAAAAGAGAGAATTTCAAGTGTCACTTGAATGAAAAATAAACCTAAATATAGTAATTCTTTGTATGACTGTTTCTGTACATATCTTTTCTGCCCCATTCCAGCAAGACTAGGTAAAACTAGAAAGTTCCAGCAGTGGAAGGAATCAGCTGTACCAGAACAAGCTGCCCACATTTGGATGGTTGTTCTAGTACAGCCTCTACACCAGCCCTGAAGATAGTGTGATTTTTGGAGCCAGCCTTTGACAACTCCAATGGCCCAGCAACATACGTTTGAGGGGCCTATTCACATTTGGGCCTGTGGATGGAATTAGGCAAGCCCTGGGACAGAGCATTTGCTCTGTGGGCTGGGTGGTTCCATCTGGAACCATCCTGTCCTTTCCCAGGGATGGCCTAATCGTGGCCAGAGTGTGGAGCCAGGGCCCATGCCATCCCCAGCCATACCAGAGCCGTCCAGAAGGGAGAGTATTCACACTCTCCCTGCCAGACAGCTCTAGAGTACCTGCCCTGTGCCACCACCATTGGGCCCTTTTGGCCCTGCCAGCTGGCAGCCCCTTTCAGGAGTGGGTGAGACCAGGCTGGGGCTGTCCTGGGGTCTTTCAGGCTGCCGCTGCCCCAATTGGGCCAGCAGCAGCCCACGGGGCCCTCCTGATAACCCACCCCCCAGCTCCCCATGCCCAACCTACCACTTCAGACCCCTGGTTCAAACTGGGTAGGCCCTGGGGGAGGGGCTTATCAGGATCGAACCAGGCATTCTGCACAGGCCTGTTGTGGGGCAGGAAATAGGGCAGTGGAGTATCTTCTCTGGTTTTGCTGCTAAATCACTCCTGGAGAGTTTATGGTGGGATGCTTGCTAGATGATGTGCAGTCATGCAGATACTGTGTCTTTGAGCATTCACTGACCCCAGGAACCCAGTGAAAAAAAGCCCTGGCCAGGAACTTCAGAGGCCAGGAACAAAGTCAGGCTAGACTAGAATGCTGCAAAGCAGATGGTCCAAGGCATCACCAAAGGCCACCACTCTTTCCTTGGCCTGGACTGCTTGATGCATGGTTCACCTGAGACTGTTTCGACATAGCAGCATTTGGTGGAGTATGTCTCAGTGGAACTGGAAAGGTTTCAAGGAGCCTACCAGTAGTCATCAATTCTAGTGGAATAGCCTACAATCTAAGAAATTTTATAAGTGCAAAACTTTGTGTTTGTAGTGCTTTGTTATAGGGGTGTGCACAAATGCAATTTTTGGGATTCGGTTTGAATACCCAAAAATTCAGTTCAATTCAAATCTTTAAAATTTGAAATTAACCAAATTCGATTCAAATTAAGCAAATTCAAATCTATTTGTTCAAATTTTCTATTCAAATTTGCACTTACAACATTCATATGTGCACATACACATCATTACACATCCCATACTCATCTGCACACATCCATATGCATCCTGTAGTTATCCCGTATGCAACCCATTTTCGTCGCACTTGGATCCATACAAATGCTTACAGATGCGGGAAAGATGCATATCTGCAAGTATGCATCATGTACGAACCCGTACACATGTGAATGTCGGGATAATTCAAATGAATAGATCCAAAATTCGAAATTCGTTTGAGTCTTTAAATTTGAATTTATGGACATTTGATTCCAATTTGAATGTTGAAATTTGGGCAGATTCGATCGAATTTTGAATACTTTTGAATATTCATGCACACCCCTACTGTTACTCCTCTTTGTAAAGAGATTCTGGTTCCCCTAACAGTCTGTTTTAGACTTTTATGTTACTTTTTCTGGAAGTATTACAGTATGTGTAAGGTATGGGATATTTTAGGTCAGTTAGCATACATAGGCTCAATTTCAGTTTTATTTTATTCTGCACTGTTGGTTTATAGTTTGGAAAAATACCACCTACAGTTTTTTAAAACTACAACTCCCATGATCTACACACCGACCCTGTGGCTAATAATCATAAGTCTTGTTTTCAAACTAGGAGAGAAATCTTTTAAAATCCTGGTTGTTAATGCCTAACTTTATACAAGCAAAGCAAACCTCCTTGATCACTTATTTGAAGCCATATTGATTTAGTGAAGAAGCTGTTGAAAAGCAGTGAGTCAGAGGGGATCTGTGCATAGAACAGGACTCAAGCTGATTTTTCACAAACGGGTGAGCTAAAAAGTACACAAAAAATTAGCTTGCAGTTTTAAACAAAATGAACAAACTCTTCTCAAACCAGTTTTCTCCTGGAGTGAAGAAGCTATTTTTACCAAGATTACTCTTTCTGGCTGCAGAGAACATGCTTCAGGATCCATGCCTCACAGTTATGGCATCACGGAGGAACTCAAGGATGCAGAGATTACACAATCCTACATGCATCAGGTCACTATCCTGCTATACAGAGGCCAAAAGTGCAGTCACTTTCTGATATCCACCGACACTGGCAGTGCTATGCAAATGGACAGTGGTGGTTATAGACTTACTTGTTGCACAGTCTGTCCTGGGCCATTTAGCCAAGTGCAGAAAATGATTTCCCAGGGCCATTTCCTGCACTTCACGAACACTTAGGGTGCCTCCAGACATGAGGAAAGCTTCACAGCTGCTGTGGTGCCACCGGTCACATGACTGGTCATGTGACAACTGATTGGCAGCAGCAGCAGCAACAGGGAAAGTGATGTTGTAAAAAGCTGTTTAATCAGCAGCTTTTTACTTCATACTTCCCTTCTCATGCTGCGAGGACACAGCGGAGTATGAATTGTCCCATCCTGACAATGTGATGGGGCTTTGCACAGCTTTCCCTCATCCTGTTGGAATGACAGGAAGCAGCTGCACAGGGACTTAAGCTTTAATTGCATCTGGAAGTACACTTAGATTGTATTCAGACATGACAAAAGGGGTACCACAGAGGTGCCTCAGAGAAACAGTATGTGTTCCCTCATGTTCCCAAACCTTATCTAATCTTCCTTTTCAAGTACAGAATGTTGAGGAGAGCGGGAAATTGTCCTGGTCACAAAGCAAGAGGCAAAATATTGTTTTCTTGTTTATGGAATCTATAATCATTTCACTTTTAAAGCTAACTCCCAGTTCTATAATATTTGAGTTATGTTTTGTTTTAAACTGCTAATTTACAAATCAATTTTACTAAATTGATGTTATTTTTGTACTGTTGTTTATATGCCAATCCACAGCCGTAATAAAGTATTCATTCATTCATTCAGAGTATAATTATAGACTCCTGCTATAAGCAGTTAGGATTCATGCTTTTGGAAAGAAGCCTGGAACTATAGGCTCGTTAGAAGAGGCTTCACTCAGTGACATTCTCACGAAGAATGATGAATTCATAACAAAACACAAAGATGGCAACATACAGCTCCTCCTGCAACACATATGAGCCTCAAGCAGCAGGACCAAAGGCAGGTCCAGGGCAGAGGAAGGGATGATATGGAGAGATTGAAGCAAGCCTCCCATTTGTACTTTTCCATGTACCATAAACCTCCATCTCTCCCTCGCTCTTTCATATTCCTGTTAGAATCAAAAGAGCTTTCCTCTGTTGGACTTCTAAAACTTATGGAGTGAAACACTTTGTTCTTTCATGGTTTTGAAGAAAATGAACAGTCTCCTTAGTGTGTGTCCTTCCCTGCTGATTACATTTCCTAAGAAAGCAAAGAATCTGACGTGACATACACCAGAGTTTGTAGGTGGGGATCCGAGCTGGCATTTTGATTCATGCTCCATAGAAATAAGCAGTACCTACTTTATCCTGTCTAGAAGTTATGTAACAAGCTGTGTGGGAGCTCTTTGTGGGTGGCAATAGCAAAAAAGCTGCAAAGATAAATAATTAGGAGGAGGAGGAGGTGATGGAGGAGGTCTTCTATCTCAATGTGTTTCAATCAGTAAATAAGCCATATGGGATGTTCTGTTATTTGGGTTTGTCGCCAGCTTTGGCATGTATCAGGTGAAGCATATTTTGAGAAAATTTACACAAACAATAACATCTGCTTTTATTCCTTGTTATGTCAATGGCTTCCCCTTTGCTTTAGCACTTTCTTTTTGTATATAATAGAGACTAGAGCTGCATTAAAAATAAGCTCAAAAGTGGCTTAGAAGTTATTGTATGTGAACACTAGTGATCCCATGCCACCTCTAATCCACATTAAAGGCCAGAGAATGAAAATTCATTTTCTGGCTTTGAATATGGATTAGGAGCATGGGCATGTGGATGCTACCATATGTAAGCTGCTTTTGAATATTCCCTCCATTATATTTTTTACTGTATATGGATATAGCCTGAATTTCATATCTGTTTATCAATCTACTCATCCATTTCATTTATTTAATCACCGTTTTTATCATCTCAATGAATTTTGTTCACAGATGGCTTGTACTTAGAGAGTGATTTCCCAACAAGAGTCTCAGCTGAGCGGAGATTATGACTTCACATATCATAAAAGGCTTTCCTACAGCTCAGTGGCTTATATACTGCCGCTACATGGAGTGAGCAACCCTTTTTTGCCCATAGAGGTGAAACTGTTCATCACTATAAAACTCTAAATCATGTGGAAGTGAATTTCCCTCTCCCATCTACAAAGATATAGGTAAATTTAAAAATAGATCATAGAACAGTTTGTACATATTAAAATGTAAAACTCTTTGTGCCAAATGTATTACATTGCTTTAAAAAGTTCACTTTGTTTTCCTCTAGGCTCTTACATATTGGGAAAGTAGAGGCAACGGCAAAACAGGGCAAGTAGAAGGAACATGTTAGTATTGTGATTCAAAATCCAAGTAAAAAGTTAAAAGACTAGGGTAATAATGAAAACAAATGTTGGGAGCTGTACTTCAGCAACATTTATTTATTTATTTACAATAAGGATAAAAATATCAAATATTAAAACATAATTAAAAAATACAAATTCCTCCCTCCCACTCCCACCATCCCCCCAAACAGGACAGCACCCTGACAAAAGCCTGAGTGAAAAGATGTTTTCACTAGGTGCTGAAAACTATACAGCGTAGGCACCTGGCAAACCTCAAGCAGGAGGTTGTTCCAGAATCTAAGGGCCATCACAGAAAATACCCTCTTGCATGTCCTTATGCCTTGTACCTCTACAAGAGAAGGAACTACAAGAAAGCCCTCTCCTTTTAAAGGCTATATGTTAGCATCTGTAATACATCCATTCTAAATTAATAGGTTTTCACCCAAATACACGTTTAAAAAATAGAACATGGTGCAGCCTGGTGTATAAAGTGTTTTGGACTAACACATACCATATGCAGACAGCAAGGCTACGTAGCATGGTGCTGCTGGAATTTGGAATACATGGGATAATACGTTGCTGTTCTGTTAGACATGAACTGATGGTTTGCTCAGCTCAGCTAAAGGGCACGGGTTACACTAATTGTGATGCAGTTCTTCTTAACTAAATTAAATATAGGGGCTTTCTGCATTCGTCCTTATTTTGAATTGTATCTCTGGATAGGGACCTGTCATTCACATGCTGGTGCAGACAATGGCAGGTCTGCTGCAATCCGCATCAGCAGGAAGATCGCTGGTCCTTGTCTCAAGACATAAACCAGAATGAGGCCAAATGCAGAAAGAGCCAAACAATCCCAGCCTTTCTAAATTGGTCTTAGATACAGAACAGAATCCCTTATGGGTTTCTTTGGGGACTCTTCTGTCTGCATGTTTAGTATGAATCAGAGAGGTTATGTCCACACTGTTACTCTCTGTCTATACAGGAGAGAGTGTAATCCAGATAAGGAGGCTCTCGATTTGGATTACCTGTAGTCCTTGACACTGAGGACCACCTGGCAGAACAGCTTGGACCAGTTCAGAACATGGAGGCATGCAGAGGGCATGCGTCCATTTTCCAGACTACCAGAGGAACCATTTTGGTGATACACCAAAGCAAACTGCCAAAGTAGATCCCCTTTGGCCTTCTAACCTTCAGAGTCCTCAGAGACCTGGGGCCTTTCTGCACTTGGCCCTCCAGTTGCCTTCCAGTGTGTTCCTAGAAGGAGTATCTGCACTTAGAGAAGCTGTTTCTGACTCAGAAATGGCTCCTTCTGTGCATATATGCACTTATCTTCTCCAGCACCAGAGCCGGAAGGGCTCTGAATGCTGGATTTGCATCTCTTCTGGTGCTGAAGTGCTATCTGACACACTACACAAGCACACTGGCACATCACATGGCATGCCAGCACCAGTGTGCATGTCCATTGTGTCACCATTGTTCCAGTGATGGTGCTGGCACATGCACACTGGTGGCAACTGAACAAAGGTGGCTATGCCTAGACATATGGCCACATCAAGGTAAGTGTCTGGACACGTGTGTGTGGGGGGGGGAGGGGTTGGCATGTACTAGCATTCACTAGTGCAAATATTTAGTACATGCCTGGGGAACTTTGATCTTTGCTGTTCATGGACAGTAAAGTACAAATCTCCCCTGGGTGTGAGGGCTGGTGCAAGGGCTGGTCTGGATCAGCATCACAGTGCAAATGGTGCTATTCCAAACCACATCTTGTTGTGGTCCAAACCAGAGAGCCTTGCTGATCCAGACCCACTGATTTGGATGAGAACCAGGAAAGTGCAGAAGATGATGATGAAGAAGAGTTGGCTTTTCTATCTTGCTTTTTTCACCCATTTAAGGGGACTCAAAGCAGCTGACAAAGCTTTCTATTCTTCTCCCCACAACAAAATACCCTGTGAGGTAGGTGGGGCTGTGAGAGTTCAGAAGAGAGCTGTGACTAGCTGAAGGCTTCATGGGAGAGGCTGGAATCAAACCTGGTATTCCCAGAAAAGAGTCTGGCTCCCTAACCACTAGACCCAAACTGGCTCCTTTGAAGCACTTTTCATTCCAAGTCCTGTTTAACAATGAAGAACAATCTGTGAAGTGGTGTTGCCTATCTACAGGTAGAGCTTATGTAGCAACTGAATAATGGGCAATTGGCCAGGGTTTCATTGTCATAAGCTTTATTGTTCTTAAATCTGTCTGCCAATATTGGTAGGCTACCCAGGTGCCACAACCTCTTCAGTCCCCTTTCCTCTCCAACCACTCATCCTGGCATCCCCTCCCAGCCCTTTGAACCCATTTTGCTCCCAGTTTTCAAAACTCCTTCAGACTTTCAGCTGCCACTCTCCTGCTTCCCTCAGAAGACCTGCAAGAATACTGCTGTAGCCAGTCCGCCTCTTCCACCTTTCCTGTCAAGACCACACAAAACCTAATGCCCTCCTTCTCACTGCTTTTCTATAGCTCCAGAGCTGCCTAAAGTCCTTTTCCTGGCCATTTGAATTAACCTTACCTCCTGTCCTGGCAGCCCCTGCAGCAGCATTAGCTCATTCCAAGGCTGCTGGAACATCAGCAAGGCATGGATTCGGTTGGATGTTAACCTTTTTCTGGAAAGCTCTCATGAGAGAAAGTAGGGTGGTGGCTACTTTGCTGGCTAGCTGCTGTGCTCCTGAATTCTACATATAAAGAATTCTGGGAATGTAGATTAGTGTGTTTCTCTTCTTTCTTGGAAACACGTAACTTGCTGCTTAGTAAAGCCATATGTCCACCTCTATAAGGACCAGAAGACCTCTGTTTTGACAAGCTGTAGGAGGAGAGTCTCTTGTGGTGAAACGTCCTCTGTTTGAGGAGTTGCCAGTTCAAGGTATGGTTTTAAAAGAGAGGGTTGGAATGAAAAACTCTCTGTACAACCCATTTTACACCCCCCTGCAGTGAATAGTGACTTCTAAGATTTGGATGGTAAGCTATCTAATAGAGCAGGAAAGTAACCTCCAGCTGTAAGAACTGTTAGCCTAAGACTCTCAGAAGCAGAAGAACAGAGGTGGGAGAGGGAAAGCTATAACGAGGGTAAGAAAATGGTCAGTCCTGACTTCTTTCAATCTTATCTCCAGGTTTTGTGTACCAAAAGATATAGTTGGTGCCACAGGTTATTTAGCTCTGCATACAAATGTGTGAACCATCAAGTAAATCCCACCATAAGTTCTGTCAGTTTGTGTTGATGAGACTGGTTATGCACAAATCTGGACAAAGAACTATACACAGTAGGCAATCAGCTCTTTTGTCCTGCTGTCTTACAGAGTGTCCTGAGGCAAATAGACATATTCTGTGCAATATTTTATTTTCTCATAACCCAGCAGAGACCAATGGCTAGCACAAAGTAATAAAAAGCCACAAGTTTTTATATCCAGACTTGTGTTCTTACTGCTATCACTAAAATTACCTGGCCCCATTTATCTAATGCCATGACAAACTTAAAAAGATTTGCTGAAATTGCTTTATCTTAGAACCAAGACTGAAAGCCTAAAGAGAAAGCACACTTTCCAGCAGTACTGTGCCAGAATTGGTTAGGAGGGCAACCCATATTTGTCATCTGAAGACTAGTATGAGAAGCCTCCTGACAGTGAGGGCAATCAGTCAATGGAATAGGTTGCCTCAGAAGGTAGTGAGTTCTTCTTCTCTAGAGGTCTTCAAGCAGAGGCTGGACAGACATCTGTTTGGGATGATTTAGGGAATCCTGCACTAAGCAGGGGGTTGACTTGATGACCCTAGAGGTCCCTTCCAGCTCTGTGATTCTATGATTCTCCCTAGGATGGATGTGTGATTGCATATTTTTGTTTGTAGTGATTGCTCTTAGTGTCAGATCTTCATGTGGTGGCAGATATATATCACAGCTTTGGAGGTCAGTATTACATGCACTTTCTTGGATTACCTAGAACTATGCCTCTTTCTGAACTCCCTGCAAAGCTTGCCCCAGTTACCTAGCCAGTTATGGATCCAAGAATTAAGTTGCCCCAGTTGAATGGAAGTCCCCATGCTCTTGATTTTTTAAAAGAAGATTTATAAAATCTAACTCTATAAATCATTTGGGTTTTTTTTTCCTTTAAAGCTTCTGTAGCATCCTTGTAGCCAGTTTGGTCTTGTGGTTAGAGAGCCAGACTCTTATCTGAGAATACTGGGTCTTCATGAAGCCAACTGGGTGACCTTGGGCTAGTTACAACTCTCTTCTGAGCTCTCACAGCCCCACCTACCTTGCAGGGTGTTCTGTTGTGGGGAGAAGAATAGAAAGCTTTGTCAGCCACTTTGAGTCCTCTTAAATGGGTGAAAAAAGAAGGGTAGAAAAGTCAACCCTTCTTCTTCTTTATGGCTCAGTTTAGGTAAATGGGAAGTTAAAAACATGTATGGCAAGGCAGGGTTTTTCTTTCTTTCTTTGCAATTATTATAACCTTAACCCTTGCTGCCATATAAATTTAGGGGATACTGCAGAAGGTACAGAAGAAAAATGAGATGATATAAATAGCATGGAAAGATGAGTAAAAGCTGGATTGGGCTTAAGACCTCATTAATATATCATCTTGTTCATCATAGTGGTCAACAAAATACATCAGTAGTAACCCAGCAAATGAGCAATGCGAGTAATTGTCCTCCCTACTTGCCACTGATATTGGAGGCATTATATTTTTGATATAATTAGTAGTCTTATCCTGCATGGATTTCTATTGTCCTTTTTAAAAACTATCTAGTTTGTAGTCAGCCACAGCATTCAAGCTGTTCCTCTTTGATCTTATTTCAGAAGTTAAGCAGGTCAAGCCTCATTAGTACTTGAACAGAAAAACTGTCTGGAACTTAGGGTATGTTCATACACTTTTTGGGGGATGCCCCTGGGCCCATCTGAGGTTCAAGGTGCAAATGTAAAATTAAAAACAGCAGCAACAAAAACCCCTTTACTTCATTCTGAAGTCAAAGCTTGTGCACTTTTTCCATAGATTGGGAGTAATAATTCTCAGGGCACATCACAGTTTAGGTTGGATGGTGCAGGAAGATACACACGCTGCAATAGCACCCTGGAATGTGTGCTAGAGATGCTCAACCAATAGAAACCATGGAAAGTCAGGCCAGCAGCAGCCAAAGGGAAGTGAATTCAGAGGGTGACAATGAGTGAGGAGAAGCAAGGTAGGATGCTTATTTTTTTAAAAATGTATAAACATGGAGGGAGGGGGGACATTGAGTATGCATACTTCGTTGTGTGTAACTAAATGTTTATTATACTATTTGAGATTCAATAAATACATTTTTAAAATGTGTAAACAGTTTTTTAATGAGTTCACAGATGGGGTAATCCTGTGTAAGATAATTGTTGTCATTAACTATTGGAGTCTCTTGTTCCTTAAACTGCAAATTTGTTAAATGTTTGTGTGTGGAAACATAACAAAGGAGAAAGAACCCCAGGCCTTTCTTCTTCTAAAAACACCTGTTTGAGAATGTCTGGAATTCTCAGGATCCTTTCTGAAGGGCCAAATTGTGACAAAGGGTGTTTTTCCACTAGCACTAAGGACCCATTGAAGCACCCATTAAGGACCCATTTGGCTCAGAGCAGGAAGACACCATTTCCACTACAGACCCCATTAGAGACACAATTGTTTCCACCAGTTCAAGGGAAATCCATATCATATGTTTCCTTCAGGACCTATAATCTTGATTTTGTGTAGATTCCATTAGAGGGGTCTACAATGTGGTTTTCAGGCATTATATCCGGATTATACAGAGCTTGTTTCCACACTATTGGGCAATGGGGTCTACAAAGCTGGCTCCGAAGTCCCTCCGAAGTTGCTTTTGAAGATTAGCACTGGCTTCGAAGAGGACCCCATGCGAGAGCAATGCCTTTGTCAAAGGCTCCGGAGAATCTTTAAGTTTGCGGCAGATCACTCCAGAGATTCTCCAGAGCTGCTCCAGAGGATCTTCGAAGAATCTCAGGCGTGTCTACGGAGATTGCACCCCTGTCCCCCAAAACACCTGGGATGACAGGCGGGCCCAATGTGGGTAGATCCGGATTCGCCACATGGGTGCTCTGCTGTTTCCACTGCGAGCAAGCTAGCACCCATTGCTACTGGGTCTTAGACCACCAGTGGAAATGCATTGGGTACCTTCCTTAATCCGGATCTCCTAGGTCCTGATTAAGGAAAATACCCATCCCTTAAATCTAGATCATCTTAGATCTGGATTAAAGGAGGTCAGTGGAAAAACACCCAAAAAACTATAATTAGAAACACAAGAGAAACCAGACAGGGATTTCATTATTTGTGATGTACTGCATATAGTCTGCTCCCACAAGCACCTGTAACAGAATCATGGGGATAAAGGTAACCAGAACACAAACATTGGTAGGATAAAAAAAAGAAATAATTATTTACTTTCTTTCAATCACTCTTCTTCCCCCCATTCTTCCCTTCTCTCCTCCTGTCTTCTCTCCTCCTTCCCTCCCTCTCTCCCTGTTTCCCAGCAAAAATCTTCTCATGTGACAAGTGGGGCCAGGGTCATGGAAGAAAAGCAGTGGGCAGAATTCCAACATGCAGGATATGGCCCAGTAGCCGTTGGTTCCTCATGTCTGACATAAAACAAGTAAGCATAAATCCATTCTCTTGCTATATGTCTCCTTTTGCAGAATGAATGAACAGAAGCAATGAAGCCAAGTGGGAAAGAATGACAGCTGTAGTAAATCTGCTCTAACAAAGCTTGCTAATGTCACCATGATAAATAGTAGGCAGTCAATTTAACTTAAATAGACAATATTTGCGCTACATTAACCATAACATCCTCCTAATTGTAGGGAAATTAAACCTGAAGCAACTGTTGTAATGGCTATTTTCTCCTACAATACCAGACTGGTGTAAAATAAAATGGGTCATTTACTATTATTACTATATATATATCCTGTAGGAACGATTAAATCAGTTTTATACATTTGTGAATTAAAATTGCCACATACTATATGGGTGTCAGAACAGATGTAAGTAATTCTTTGAAAGATGGCAAATATAGAAAGCAGGAGTCCTAACAATCCTGAACCAGATTTGTTAACTGAAGACAAAGGAAATATGTGATCTGATGGCTCTAAGATATCTGATGATAATTCAGACTCTGACTTCATCCACACATTGTATATTTTTAAAAAGTAATTCAAAAGCATGTTAGAGGTGATAGTGTCCACATGCTGTGGTCTAATCCTTATTAAAGGCCAGAATATACACTTCCAGACTGCATCTTGTGGCCTTTAATGTGGATTAGAAGTGGGATTAGAAGTGTCAACATGCTACCATCTCTAATTCTCTTTTTGAACTGCTTTTTGAAAATGTGTGCAGGCATAATCTTTATGATACCTGTTATGGAAGGAGTTCAACACTTTGACTTTGTTGAGTTTGTATAAAAGATTTCATTATGTTTGTCACTGTTAATTACTAAAATCAATAGTCGTCTTCCAGAGTTCATGTAAAAAGCATATTCTGTTCTATTTCAATGGTGAATCAACCATGTGTAATGGTTTACTATTTAAACCTGAACTTATTTCCTTAGCATCAACTAATATTTCTGTTTCTGAGGCTGAGCCAGTGTCTTCCTTGTAACAGTGCTTGAACCACTATCTGCTGGGCTTTATTATTCTTGTTTGCAGGAGTGAAGGACCTAATGAGCTAATCTACACTCAAAACTGATATGAATGCCAGTTCTGTCAATGCTCCAGGTTATCACTAAACTAATGACTCAAGTAGTCATGATTGCTGTACATACCTTTTTCCACCTCTTACAGCCTGTTCATCTTTATATATTATAGTTAAGGACATTGGAACAAGTAGACAAAGATAACAAAACATGTAGAGGAAATACTCCGCTGCTGCAACTGGAAACATCCAGAAACATGCAAGTCAGTTTGGAAGGTAATTTAAGATTACATTATTTATATTTGTGAGGAACTAAACTCCGCAGTTAAAACAGGATATGATTTGCGGAGATATCAAGTCTTCCTTTTGATGAATGGCTTGGGATGTGAACTGTCTCATAGTAGGAATGTGCACAAATATAAAATGCTTAGTTCAATTTGTAAGAAACTTGAACTGTCCATGGTGCTCAACCTAGAACCTAAACAGTACATGGCCTACTCCTAGCCACACACTAGTCTTCCCTACATTGCATCTCCAACTCCCACAATGGCAAACCATGTTCCTGACATCATATAAGAACATAAGAGGAGCCCTGCTGGATCGGGCCACAGCCCATCTAGTCCAGCATCCTGTCTCATACAGATGCTCATGGGCATCTCAAGCAGAAGACAAGGGCAAACTGTCACCTGCTCTCGAATCACAGCAAATGGCCTTAGAGGCATCCTGCCTATCCCCCAGCCTGGAGGATGTACCTAGGCTATCCTATTAGCCATCGTACCTAATAAAGATGTGAAAAGACCCAGTGATGATTGTTACTGATCAGGAGAAATAAATATTGGAGAAAACGTAGACAACTGAATATTAACGGTATGGAAAATAGAAATGGTAATATTACAGTGATCTTATGCAAATCTACAATGCAACTTCATTTGGATTACTGTGTAGTTTTCCACACCATATATCAAGAGAGAAATTTCATAGTTGGAGAAGAAGAGTTGGCTTTTCTACCCTGCTTTTCTCACCCATTTAAGGGGGCTCCATGTGGCTGACAAAGCTTTTCTTCTCCCCAAAACAGAACACTCTGTGAGGTTGGTGGGGCTGGCAGAGCTCAGAAGAGAGCTGTGACTAGCCCAGGGTCACTCACCTAGCTTCATGGAGAGCGGAATCAAACCTGGTGTTCCCAGATAAGAGTCTGGCTCCTTAACCGCTAGACTAAACTGGTTCAGAGGAGGGTGACAAAGATAATCAAGGGGCTGGAGGAGCTTCCCTATAAGGAAAGACTGCGAATTTGGGGCTTTTCATCTAGAATGGAGATAAGCAAGAAGGATGTCATCAAGGTGTATATAATTATGCATGTTGTGGACACATTTGAAAATCACACCATGAGATCAAGTGTTGGACATCAGCTTGGATTGTTTAAAAAATGCTTTGTAGCAATTTGTGGAAGTTTGGGACTATCAGCACCTATTAGTCCTATTAGACTTCATGGCACCGTAGCTGCCTCCTGTAATAGGTTGTCATATGCCACTGCAGCCCATCTCCTGGGAAACTGTGAACAGCGGTGGGCTTGTGTTGTGCTAGTGGGCATGCTGGTGCAGCTGGTGACGCCAGTGGACTAGTTGATCCGTGTGACTTATTTTCTAAGTTGCAGATTTTACCCAAACTGCTGCTAATGAAATATGAATTTTGAATGCTGCTTGCATAACTATTATATAAATGGAATAAGACAAAATATGACTGTCCCACATAATTTGCCCAATATTTGCTTCCAAAATGTAAAATGTGACGTGGGCACACAAATTCCATAGCAAAACAGAGTTTGGAAGAGGGCTGGCTGGATAGCAGCATTTAAAAAGGTTGTCAGAATATGTCATTTCTGAACATGTTATATGATGATCTTTTAATAGCCTTCATTATGTGATGAACATGAGTATTTAGATTTTGTCTACATATTGAGCCCTCATCTCATGCAAAACTTACCTGGTCAAGAAAACAAGCAAGTTCCAGCCTGAAACTCTAGGTAGCTCTGAATGATCAGAACTGAAGTTCAACTGTTGAATATCTCTCAGTAGTCAAGAAATCTGCGTCAAATGCAAATATCAACTATACAAAGATCAGACTAGCTAACACACCAAACAACCCACACATAAGACCACACTGCTGTACTCTTTCGCACAGCTAGGAAGATGAGTCACTCATTACCCATGAAACCTTCAGGTATCTAAGATGTCATGATCAAAACTATCTGAGAACATCATAGGAGATAAAAAAAGATATGGAAAATGGTAATAAAGGGATCCTGATAATACTCTTTACATTTTATTCTATGTAATTATTTCTATATACTATGAACTGTAATTAAATTGAGTGTATTTCGCTAAGTTAATCAGAACATAGATGTCTAAATAAAGATGGAGGGGTGAATCAATTATTAATATCAGTTGATTTCTACTTCTGTAAGCCAAAATATTTGAATGTTATATTTGAGACTCTTGCAAAAGGCTAGCTCATATTCATGGAATGCTCTGTCAATCTGGGGTGGGGGTGGGGGAATCAGTGATAGTACATCATAGGTAACATAGTTTAAAAATGTGATTTTGCTGTTCACCTTTTGCCTCTTGCTTGTCCATTACCGAATTGCTATGGTATCCTAGAGCATTCACAAGTAGGATAGAAAATGTGAAGTGATAGAAAATAAATTAGTGGGAGGTTGGGGGAACGCTAACAGGAGTCAATTTGACCACACACATAGCTTAGTAGAGGAAGGGCTGTAATAAATATCCAAAAACAGCTAGAGAAAGGAATCTGAAAATTGAGAAAGTGGTTTCTAAGGAAGCGGGAATGGCTAGAATGAAGAGGTGGAGATTAGAAATCAGAAGGGGATGCCAAGGTCAGGGGTCTGCAAACTGCGGCTCGGGAGCCACATGCGGCTCTTTGGCCCCTTGAGTGTGGTTCTTCCAGCTTAGGAGTACCCTAATTAAGTTAATAGCAGTGTGCCTACCTATATAAGTTTTAAAAATTCGGCTCTCGAAAGAAATTTCAATTGTTGTATTGTTGATATTTGCCTCTTTTCACTAATGAGTTTCCGACCACTGGCTTAGGTCATCAAGTCTATTCTTTCCTTCTTGCGTGTCATGCAGAATTCAAATTAAATAATCTCCCCCACATTTGGATAAAGAAAAAGAAGAATAGACATAGGTCTGAAGAAAAAGGGAAGTAACTAGGCTGAGAAAAGAAAGGATATAATATAAGGGTTGGAAGATATAATACAGTATAGAAAATGAACAGGAAAGAGATCTGGGCAGCAAGGAGATACAGGGCTTCAGAGGCAGAGCCAAAGGAATCCAAGGAAATGGAAATAAATATCAAATATTTGGCTGAAGAGCTTGGGTTATATTTCACAAGTGGATGATAAAAGCAGTAAAACACATGGTGGGTCAATTGGCAACACCTGACATACAATGTTTATTAAAAGTTCCTGCCTGGAGTGAACAGCGATGTGGAGCCATTTTCACATGGTGAGATCAGACAATGGAAAACACTACCACATGGGAAGTGTTGACTAAGCAAGTTGGAATGATTGTGCTGTCCCTCTCCTGGCAGGGAGAGATGCAAGGGGACTGTGCCTGGTGGTGTACAGCATAGATGTAGAGCAGTTCTGCTCTGCATCTACACGTTCTGGGAGTGCCACTGCATGCATACAGCTACCCCTGGGACATTAATTGTGAGTTCTCCTATGCGGCAAATGCAGTAAAGCTCAGAGACCCAATGTCAGGCAGGGTTAGCTGCCTGCCATAATATTTGAATGTAAGATCTCTGCCACCTATGTGATTCTGTATGTATGTATATAGTAGCTGCCTGTTGTTTGGGAAGTGACAGTTGACTCCCCCCTCCCTGCTGGGGTCGAGTGATACATTTTGGCTCCAAGTTTAAACTGGGTTTGGAAAAATAGTTATTGTTCATTGGTTGAAGGCCAAACCCCACCCAGCTATGAAACATATAAATATGCTGGGCTGAATCTGGCCCCACCCCCACCTTGCCTCCTAAGTATTCGGACAGGGCTGATGTGTTTGGAGAGGAGGGAGCCGATGTTTTGCCGCCTCACAGGGATTTTGACTGTGCTACAGACCTACCTCCAGGGGCTGTTTTGCCTAAACCCCAAATGTACCACATGATGCAGCAGGAAATGGCTGCTCTCAGAGACTTTGTAGACACTAATCTGGCAAAAGGCTTTATCCGGCCTTCGCGGTCCTCAGTCGCTGCTCCTCTATTGTTCCGCCCTACGAAATCTGGTGAGCTGCGCCTTTGTACGGATTTCAGGGACCTAAACACTGTCTCTACAGTCAATTGCTACCCCTTACTGATTATTGATGACCTTTTAGGGTATCTGGCCCAAGGAAAAATATTTATAAAATTGGGTTTAATAAATGCTTATTACAGGGACTGTGTGAAGGAGGGGGATGAGTGGAAAAAAGTTTTTTCCACTCCCCTCGGGGTTTTTGAATACCTCGTAATGCCCTTTGGGCTTGCGGGAGCACCTGGTATTTTTATGCAACTTATTAACTTTGCTTTGCACGACTTATTGTATAAGGGTATCTTGGTTTATCTGGATGATGTCCTTATTTATTCTTCAGACTTGGAAAGCCACATTGTTTGGGTGCAGCAGGTGTTGACCCGGCTGAGGGAGTTTCAGCTTTTTGCAAAGCTGGCTAATTGTGAATTTCACACCTCTTTGCTTGGATTATTGGGGGTACTGTGTGTTGGCTAATGGCATCGAGATGGACCCAGCCAAGGTGAGCACAATGCTGGAATGGGAGGTACCATGAACCCGCAAGCAGCTCTAGAGCTTCTTGGGGTTCGCCAATTTCTATTGCCAATTTATCCCTCACTTTGGTAACATTGTGCTGCCACTAACCAATCTGCTCAAAACTGCTGGTTTGGAGGGCACAAAGTGTAAAAAACCAAATTCCAGGCTCGGTTGGACAGAGGAATGCTGTAAGGCGTTCAAGCATTTGAAGTCGTTGTTCACATCCGAGTCAATCCTCGCCCACCTGGACCCCAACAAACCGTTTGAGGTGCAGGTGGACACCAGTGATGTTGCTACAGGTGGGGTTCTCCTCCAGTGTGACAGTAACGGGGTCTTAGACCCTTGTGCATATATCTCAAAAAAAAAATCCCCGGCCGAAAGGAACTGGCCTATCTGGGAGAAGGAAGCTGCAGCTATCCGGTATGCCCTTGCTGCTTGGCAGCACCATTTAGAAGGGGTTCAGCAACCTTTCATCATTCACTCAGATCATAAAATCTGGAGGCGCTGCGTACACCCCGAAGGCTCAGTGCTCGACAGGTGCGCTGGGCCCAATTTTCTGACAGATTTCTTTTCAAATTGGTCCACATGGCCGGTTCCAAAAACTTTCTAGCAGATGCTTTATCACGGCTGCTGCAACATAAGAGTGCAGCGCCTGCTGTTGTTAACACACTCCTCTCCAAGGAGCAATTAGGCTTAATGGTTCAAACTCAGGCTGGGTCCAAACAAACGGTACCTGTCCTGGATGGCACCCTGAGTTCATCCATCGGAGCGGCCCTTGACTCCGACTCATGGTTCATGGAAAACAAGAGGGAGTGTGTATTGAACAATGGGTCTGCTTTGAGGAACAAGGTATATGTCCCTGAGAAGTGTAGAGAGTCGATTCTCACTTTATGTCATGCTAGTAAATCGGCTGGCCGCTTTGGCTTCCTGAAAACATTGCATCTAATCAGGAAACAGTCTGGTGGCCTGGCCTTCGGGCTGACGTAGAGGCCTTTACTCAGGCCTGTCCCACCATGAAAAGATCCATGGGTAAACATAAGGGTCTCTTGCATCCTCTGCCCACCCCTATGGTGGACCAGGGTCTGGCAGGGATGGATTTCATTACAGACCTGCCCCCTAGTAGGGGCTGCACAGTCATTTGGGTAGTAACGGACCTGTTTTCCAAGCAGGCACACTTCATTCCCTGCAGATCATTGCCCTCAGCTAATGAACTGGCCCAATTGTTCTTACTGCATGTGTATAGGCTACATGGGGCACCTGACCGGGTAATTAGTGATCGAGGCTCACAATTTACCTCACGATTTTGGAAGGTTTTTCAACGTTTGTTGGGGGTGGAACAGAGGCTTTCCTTGGCCCACCACCCTGAGACTGAAGGACAAACTGAGTGTGTGAATCAGGTGCTCGAGCAGTACCTACCATGTTTTCTGACTTATGAACAAAATGACTGGGTTGACCTCCCATTTGCTGAATATGCTTATAATGCTGTGCATGCCAGCATGGGCATGGCTCCTTTTGAAAGTGTATGGGCAGAGCTTTGCACCATTGCCCAACCTCTTACCCAACCAAGATGACCCTCTGCCCTTACGGGACTGGTGCTCTAGAGTCTCTGCTGCTTGGGCACAGCTCACCCAGACACTGAAGGAGGCCAAAGATACCTACAAAAAGTATGCTGACCAAAGGTGGGATGGCTCCTGGGTCCCAGTGGTAGATGAATGGGTGTACCAAGAATCTAAAGTGTGGGCAACCATCACGCAAGCTCAGCCCTCTCTTTGTAGGATGTTTCCGTACCGTCAAAGTGATCAATGAGGTTTCGGTACAGCTGGAACTCCCCAGTTCTTACGCAGTGCACCCAGTTTTTCACATTAGCTTACTGAAGCCAGTTAGAACTTTGAAATTCCATCATTCTGGGGTGGAGCTGCTGCCAGTGGCTGCAGATACTGGTTCACAACTTGAAGTTAAAGCCATCCTCAATTCCCGGGTGGTTTGCCTCCTCCTCCAATACTGGGTCCAGTGGAAGAACTTGCCTGACTCCCTGAGTGATGCGGTGGATGTTTGTGCCCCGCAGCTAGTTAAAAGGTTCCATGCTACTTACCCGGACAAGCCAGGCCCAGTCTTCCATGAGGGGTGAGTAGCATGGGGGGGGAGGGGAGGGATGTCTGGCAGGGCAAGCTGCCTGCCATAATATTTGAATGTTACATCTCTGCCACCTATGTGATTCTGTATATATGTATATAGTAGCTGCCTGTTGTTTTGGAAGTGACAGTTGACTCCTCCCTCCCTGCTGGGGTTGAGTGATACATTTTGGCTCCAAGTTGAAACTGGGTTTTGAAAAATAGTTATTGTTCATTGGTTGAAGGACAAACCCTGCCCAGCTATGAAACATAAATATGCTGGGCTTTCTGTTCCAAGTTGCTCCCAACAAGAAATGTCCTAATGCTGAGCTGAAATAAATCACTGTTCATCTTTTTAAAGAAAGAGTCTCATAGTCTCTCTTTGCCAGCCTGACACCCAATGAGTACAGCTCATAATTCTAACTTTTTACAGTCAAAACTTTATTGATGATTAGGGTGGTAATCCTACTGAACACACATATCTAGATAAAAACACACAAGACTAAACACGCAATGAGGTTGATTTTTTACATTCAAGTTGTCTAGGAATTGACGCAAACTCTTTAAAAACACATTGAGTATTGTTAGTGGCATGAGAAGAATACAGATGAACGTAAGAGACTAGAAATCATTGCGTTTATCAAAAAATACACTTAACAGGACATTTTACTCCATTATGATGTATCTCATTTGTCCAACATTAAGATCCGCAGTTGGGTTTCAGTAGCATCTGGTGGAAGTGTCCCTTCAAAGACTAAGACCTGAACCCTGCATGGGGAGCAACTGGAGAAGAGAGTTCAGTACCACCATATGGAGATCTTCTTCGATGAAGAGTTTCATGTATTGGATAAGAGAAATCTTGTTCTGTTTTTAAAGCACCTTGCAAGACATTCTCCTAAAATAGGCTGAAGGGCAGAGACTTGTGTATGAGTATCTACTACAAACCAGTGAGTTAGAAACTACTGTCCAGATGTATTCAAAATACATGTATATAAGATGGAGTGGGCACTACCACAACAGGGAGAGCAGGGAACAAAAATTACCAGTTTACACAAATAAATTAAATCTGTACAAAGTCAAAAGTTTGTTTCTTTTTAAGACATTCTATTCAAAATGCTGTTTTTGATTAATTCATTTTCACATCTACTGGTGCATTTTCCTTGTGGTAATTCACAAAACGCTTTCTGGGCCCATCACGTCTCAAGCATCTTGTTTTATTTTCTATGGAACAAAGAATTAATCGTGTTAAATATAAGGGACACAGATCTCATTACACTGATACTTTGTAATGTTACATGTCAACTGGAAGACTGCAGGATTGCACTGCCAATTTATAAAGCCCTGGATGGCATGAAACCTAGAAATCTGTAAGATTTTGCCAAAAAAACTTGTTACATAGGGATTGATACACATTTTTTCATCTGTTCAAAGTGATTACTGTAATCTGCACCATATAAGATACATGGTATATAAGAAACACCTATAATTTGCTGAGGAATGTTTAGGAAATATACATTTTAAAAAATTGAATGCAGGTGATTTTAGGAGAAATTATTTTGAACTTAAATTTTAGCCAGTCCCATCTTATGGGCCTTGTTCGGTTTCCTCCACCATTTAAATAATAAGGCTGTTACTAGAGATTTTTTTGTGTGTGTGTGTGTGCTTGCTACCATTTTTTATTTTAGTATATTTATACTGAGACCCTTCCTCCAAAGACAACTTCATGCATATGTGTTCCTCTTATCCAATTTGAGAATACTGATGCTTTTTCAGATTCTAAACATGTCTAATATTCTGCAGCTTCTGTATCATGCATTCAGCTGCAAGAATCTTTAGCAATATTACATAAATTGATGCTAGTTATCTTTTAATATGCAACATTAGTACAAATAATTAACAGAAAGACAGCATTGTATAGAACACTGATAATGCTGTATTAAGCTTTTAATACTTCAGGGACACAATGTACAACATTTCATCAACTGAATAATCGAAAATGGATTTTGCTTGAAGGTAGAAAAACACAACTGGTTGGGGCTAATCATGTGAGCATGGGTTTGTCCAAATGCCTCACTACCCCTCCCTCTCTCATGGACATTCTAGGTTTGAAAAGTGGAGATGGGATAAGAAAACATAAAGGCCATGCATTTCTGCCTCAAAGGCACTTTTGAATTACCTTCCCCCCCTAGGTTTGAACCCAGCCTTCAGTCATGACAGAAACACAGACATAGGAAATTAGTCCTTCAGGGTGCTGCATATGGGCATGTTTTTTGTTTTGTTTTTTACCCTAACACTCACTTCTTCAAATTTCCCAGAGGGCATAAGAAATCAGGGATACTGCCCTTCCTGGTGCTTTCCTGAAGGACCAATCCTGGCCTCTCCAAGGAGCGATGAACAAAAGACTGAGTCAGCTGACGCATCAGGATTCTAAGTCATCCGTTAAATGGTCGGTCCAGGGGAGAATACTGGTGCATTAACCCATTCTGTCACAGTTTATAGGAGACCCTCCAAGAATAACTTCTAAAGGGTAAGCACCATCTTGGCATTCCCAGAATGAGTTGGAAGAGCTTTCTTTCACAAGCAGGATCTCCATCTAGCAGAGTCCAAGCTCCTCAGCTAGTCTGAAGAGATCAGGATGGTCCTTAAACCTATCTACAAGCAACAAGGACACAACTTCTTGAAAAACGTCTAATGTCCTGCATGAAGCCTCAGAAAAACACGTATAGGAATAGATATGACAATCAGCATCAGGAAGATAATAGCACTCTAAAAGGAGGGGCTGGAAACCTGAAATTGACCTCTTTAGAAAGCCCTTCAGGAGGGAGAAATCTTGTTAAAAATACATTTGTCAAGAGAGATAAAGAGAGCGGTCAATGTAGCAACTCTTCCACAGCTGTGATGGAAATCTTATGGGCCGTGACAGAAGGAAGAATTCAGTCAGAGCTTTAGGATTTGGATCATTTCCACAGGGATGGAGAGATTGTTAAAGAATATCCTGGAGCTCCGGAATTAGGGCTAGGGAATGGTAAAAGTGCAATTACATATTCAGTGTCTTAAAATAAGTTAGAATGCACCCAGACTTGCTTTAAAAGTCCATACATCTTTCTGTTTTATCTATGTGTTTCATGTTAGAATTGATGGAGAATCTCTCAATACCTGATTATTCTATTATTATTTCCACAGCAAGCGATGAAAACTGACAAAGGGAGATGTTGACCCATTATTGTTGTTTTCTTCCTTTATGCACATTCCTCATTTAAAGTTAAATGCAGTTGCTGAAATCTGTAGATCTTACACTTACCTTCAGTTATAGGTACTCTCAAAGGTTTCTTCTTTATAACACAGTCTTGCCTAATCCGTTTTGCATCCATTTGGCCTTGCGGATTTGTTACTGAGCTGTGAGGGAAAAAAAATCAGAACAAGTTTCATTTGAAAGAGTAACACTAGGCCAACGTACTACATATTGCTTCTTGTGACTTAAGATCTCTAAGTCATTTTACAAGGACTTTCTGCTGCAGATACTCGTCCTAGATTTTGGCTGTTTCTGGCCTTATTCCTAAGAACAGCAAAACAATTAACTGATAGAAAATGTAATCTAGTATGCAGGCAGAGACGAGCATATTATAAATTGTGACAAGCCTGAATATGGTTATCTGGTAAAATATGAGAATGCTAACCAGGCACTTACACGGAAACTAAAATTTTGCAAATGAAAAGATAAAATCCATAAACATGAAATGCATGCAGTCTCACATATTATTGCAGCTTTCCTCTATGTAGAAGAATGTCATATTGATTTTAATAGAGTTGGCTTCAAATTAAACACACAAATAAATGGCACTGTTAAAGAAGCCAAAGTCACAAAGTAAGATGTAAAAGGAGATTAGAACAAATGAAATTTTGTGGATGTTATTGAAAACACAAGCAACTTTGACACAGTGAAGTGTCGCCCACAGATTCCCTGTAGCTTCAGGCCTATTGGCAGGCATGGCTTTTAGCTATTAGTGATTCTCCTAAAGATGAAAAGCAGAGATTCTCAGAGCAACTGATGCATTAGACTGGATGAGTAATATCTTAAGGCCACAGTTCCTTCATGACAAAATGTTAGGGAACACATCAAACCTATGAGGACGATTCCTTTAAAAAAATCTCCCCTAGCCTTCTACCAAGTCCAGTTGATTTCCTGATACATACCTTTCTCTGTTTCAGGGCCACTTGACTTACTGGTATACCAGGCCAGCAAATTGGTATACCAGTGTGTGGAAGGAAGAAGAGTTGGCTTTTCTACGCTGCTTTTCTCACTCATTTCAAGGGACTCAAATTGGCTGACAAACTTTCTGTTCTCCCCACAATAGACTCCCTGTGGAGGCTCCTAATATGCCTGCCAGAGCCTGGTATACAGGCCAGCGCAGAATTACCCTCACTTGCTTTCAATCTGGAAGAAAATTTTCCCCATTTGCCACTAAACATCACTGTTAGGCAGGGAAGAGGGAAGTTTGGTCTAGCGGTTAGGGAGCAGGACTCTTATCTGGGAGTACTGGGTTCGATTCCATCCTCCCCCAGGAAACCAGCTAGGTGACCTTGGGCTAGTCACAGCTCTCTTCTGAGCTCTCACAGCCCCACCTACTTCACAGGGTGTCTGTTGTGGGGAGAAGAATAGAAAGCTTTGTCAGCCACTTTGAGTCCCCTTAAATGGGTGAGAAAAGCGGGGTAGAAAAGCCAACTCTCCTCCTCTAATCCAGTGTGAGACTTGAGCTTCGTCCAGACAGCCCTTACTTAGCCCACATTATTTGGATAATCTGGAATAAAATGTGTCTGGATGTGCTTTAATGCAGATTAAGTAAGTGCTATCTGAATGAAGCTTTGAAGGGATTATAACTGTGTGGATATACCATCAACCGCTATTTCATTAACTAAAAATTATAGAACACTTATGAATTCTTCATAGCAATTTAATTACTTACCTTAATAGTTTCCTTTTTCTTGCAGCAGCAGATGTCATTGCCATGTAAGATGGCCTTTCATGTACAGGACCTGGCTGCCTATTTAACAATGAAGGAAGGCCAAGTTTGAAATAATAAATGGGAAAAACGGAAAATAACCAGATAAAATCTAATATTTTGAGAATGCAGTAAGATAAGATGAATTATGGTTTTTTTCATATAATAAACATTTGCTTAAGTATTTTCATGGTAGATTTTTAAAAACAGTTCAATATATACTATAGAGAATAGATTTTTGTCCAAGACAAAGATATATTCATACTCAGGCTACACCAAACAGCACAAGCAACTGCACTAAAGGAAGCCTCTCTCATCAAAAGTAGCCCATGAAATGTCAGCTTATAGTATCAAGGACTGAAGACGCCTTTGCCATTATTAGTAGCATACAGTGAAGAAAGTAAAGTTCTTTTTACAGTTTTTTCCTCTTCTGCACAGTTTCACTTTCTCCAATCTGCAAATAGTTACTAGAAAACACATGGCACAGGCACTGAGACATTCCTTGGAAATAGGCCAGGACAAGAGGCTTAAACTTAATTGGCACCAAGAGTCAATATTGTGAGAGACTTTAGAGGATCTATACCTTGATGGAAGCCAGTTTCTTGGGCCTCCTGGCTTTGTTCTTCCTTACTATCGTAGAGGGAAAGTAAGGACCAACAATCTAACTGCTGCTGCATAGTTAATAAACCAATTCACTTTGGATTTACCATATTCAATGGTGCCTCCATACCTAGTACAGTGGTACCTTGACATACGAGTTTAATTCGTTCCGTAACCTTGCTCTTATGTCAAATCGCTCGTATCTCAAAGCAATTTTCCCATTAATCCATTCCAGCTCCCAAAACACCACCTCAGTTCTTTTTGTTATGTACATACTCGTATCTCAAATCTTGCTCTCATCTCAAAGCAAAATATCACTCGCTCGGCAGCTTGTATCTCAAAACACTTGTATGTCAGGGCACTTGTATGTCGAGGTACCACTGTATCAGTGAACTCCAATAATTAATAATCCATTAGTGGGAAAGATCATTTCTTGTTGATTACTTAAGTTTGCTGTATTTGCTGCCAATCAATTTCACTGGATGAGCTACAATCCCAGCATGAAGAATTCAGGAATATACTTTTATAGCTTGTAGTTTATAAATCTACACTTGGCCCTTCCAGCTCTGAAAGTAATTGAAAATGTTTTCAGCCTTGATCTTCAGCCTATTCAGAATTTATGAACTTTGCATACAATACCAGCCATCAAATCTCCAAAGGTTCCCCAGCTACCCCTACATTTGGATTTCCTCCCCGCAAATGAAGGAGTTCTACAGTATCCTTTTTTGGGGGGGGGATGGGTCTCCCAGATGCATAATTGATAAAAGTTACTTTGAAACTGACAGTTTCATTTCACCTCACTTCTTGCAGTTTTGGGGTTATTATGCCGTGTTCCATAGTTCTGCTTTGAACCTAAGCTTTCAGATATGGTTATGATACCCACCTTCAAAGGATTTACTGCTAGAAGAGTCAGATGCAACTGATGGTCTCATTGACCTTTATTTCAGTCCCTAATGTGATATTTGTTCTTTTTATTGTCATTAAAAAAAGACCAATCTATCTAATACAACATCAAGATCTTTCCCCTACATACTGACCGGTTTAGAGAGACAGGATCTATACATATATTGCTGGCTTTTTTGTTTGTTTCTGTCCCAGTACCCATCAGTGTAATTTACTTACACTGAATCTTGTTTGCTATTTTGGTGCCCATTAATCTGCTCAGAAGAAACACTGTTCACGCTCTTCACATTTTGTTTGGGATTCTATTAACCTGAATAATTTATCAATACTTATCACTTCTTTTATATCTCCTTGGAGGAACTTACAGCTCCCCTTCCTTCACTGTGAAAATGGCTGATTTCTAGCTTCAGCTGTTTTTAAATCTTATTTTGTTATGGTTTGTCCAATTTTGTATTCATAAATTGCTGTTAACCGAGGAGGGAAAAAATGAAACAGGGGTAAGTGATCTTTTGGCTACAGACTAGTACCATCTATTAGAATGTCAGCTGACTGAGGAAATGCAAACTGAAAACATTAATAACGGTAACAGGGAATATAAGAAACTGGGGATCAAATAGGAAATGAAGAAAAGGAAAAATTCACATTTCTTTTCACATATAATACCTTTGTAAGACATTGCTACTGCTGTTTTGAGATATATCAGAAGAATAAAAATTTGGGTTTCCAGTGCTACTTTCATAAATAATTACTGTAGAGTCCATGTTGCATGCTGGTATTTCGTGGCATGCAGTATCTTCACGGTTCTCTTGCTTTAATGGTTCCTGAGTTCGTGTAGGACAACTGTTCATATTCTGAAGGCTGGTAGTCAGCAGCCCCTTTGTCACAGTTTCTGGACATGGCTTTTCACTGAGCTTTCTACAGACTTCAGGGGTATATACTATGGGATGAAGTGCTTTGCTGACAGAATCCACCAGGGGATTAAGGTGTGGCTGGCTGGATCGTTCAGGACTTTGTACATTCAGGGGAGACACCAAAAGTTTCCGCCGTGCTCGCTTGTTGGTAGCTACTCCACAGTCTACTTGGTGTTGAACATGTGCTTCTGTTTCATGTGATGGCGGATCTGAAGGTGTACCTAGGTTTAACACAGGTGAGATCACAGAATTAGTTGTGTTAGACTGTGTGCACAATCAGTGGGGAAACATCTTGTAGCACTGGGTCTAGAAGAAAGGTAGCTGAGCCTAGTTCTCACTGATGATCAGTGGGATAAGCCAGTACAATTTCATCTTTGCCTAACAACCACAGTCTGTTTTAAGCCCAGTTCTGGTACTCAACACAGGTTTGGGTAAATGCAGATTAGGAACACGCGCTAACCTTCCTCTTAGGTATCCTGGGTCCATTTTGGATCGACTACATCACTGTGGCAATGGCCACAACAAGTTCTGCCCTGCACCAGGCCCTTTCTATGGCGATCGTGACACAGAGCACAACTGTGCTGACACAATACCCTGCCCCCACATAGCATTTAACTAGGAAGCAGTGCAGATCCTGTGACTGGACACACTCCTCCCTCATCAGTACCTCATTTCCCCCTTCTCCATTAACTGCTGCTCTTAGCTCCCTCAAGGAGTGAGGAGTTCAGCCAGCAGGCACAGTAATATCTTCCAGTCACTACCATGGTTAGCCCCAGGCCACATTCTCCACTGAATCATTTTAAATCCTCACTAATCAAACCTACCTAATAGAACTGTTAAAATAAACTGGGAGAAAACCTGTGTGTTTTCCTAGCAAAATACAGTATATTCTGGTGTATAAGACTACTTTTTAACCCAGGAATATCTTCTCAAAGGTTGGGGGTCATCTTATATGCCGGGTGTTGCTTTCTTATATGGCGAGTATATCCCAAGCTCTATATTTTAACTGGAAAAGTTGGGGGTCGTCTTATACACCCAGTCATCTTATACGCCGGAATATACGGTATTTTCCCAGACTCCCAGGGTTTTCCCGAAAGGCCACCCTTGTGAATAATGAAGGACAACTATACTAGTAACATCATGCGGAAAAAACGCTCAATACTCCTGACCCTTTATAAATCTTGGTTGATTAGCAAGTTTCAACTATCATAGTATTCCTAAACTTTCCATAATAATAATTTTAAAATTCCTTTAGTTTTTGTCTATTATGGAAATTCTGATTACCATGAAAAATAGTAGTTTCAACATTATATTGCAATATAGTAGGCATTGTCACCAAAGATGGATATCTGTCCCTTTTACCATCCTCAGCTACCAGCATTCCAAAGCTGTTTTTGCCATAAATGTAGGGTATATTAGTGTGTGAAGTCTTTGCATTTTCTCTTAAGCTGCCTGGAGTGGATCACAATGCTTTAAAGCCCATGTTGTACACCAGAGATTAATATGTATTTCATGCCTCAGATTGAAGTACTGTTAATAATAGATTTCTGCATCTTTGTCAACTGCCAAATTCAAAAGGCAAGAGTATTTTGTGTTGCTTAAAGGATAAAGTAGGTTTTGTTGATGATTAGTGATAACACAATAATACATTTCATAGCAGTACCACTGGGTGTCCCCCCCAACAAACCCTACTACAGCTAAACTTGTCAAGTTGCCCTTTTGGTGATAAGAAAAATAATGTAAATTGTAAAATCCCAGTCTTATGAAGAAACAATAACAACAAAGCAGGATCAAGGATAATAAAAAATGTGTGTTTGCTAGGCTACCATATTTTAAAAGTACACTTCATAAACAGATTGCGCACTTGCAATGCTTTCAGGATAATCAAATACAATATAGTTTTTGACAAGAAAGCACCCCAGCAGCATTAGGGAAGAAAAAGAAACAGGGTACTTATATAATGCTTTATCATTGCAAACCGCTGCAGCTGCTGACATTACCAGCTTATATCATAATCAAAAGCAGCTGAGGAGGTATGCCACACAACAGAAGCATCATAATAGCTGTTTCACTGTAAGGATCACACAATGAAGGAAGGAAGGTCACTCGAAAGCAAGGGAGACATCATTATGGAAAAGATTTTGCCCAGATTTTTTTTTTGTTACTCTTGTTAAAGTAAAACTCTTGTATAAGAGTTTTACTTTTGGACTAATGCATATAAAAAGTCATGAGTTTATTTTTTTTAAAGAAGAATGAAAAATTGCCAGTGGTTTAGTCTAGACTCAGCTGGGAAATCCTTAGACCAAATTTTACTTTATTGCTAAATTGGCACTCTGCAAACCATTCCCACAAGTTTCTTCTTTTTGACTTCACACAAGGTAGAAAAATCACTGCCTTCTCATTTAACTACGGGTTTGAAAAATGACGCAAGTATCTGAACCATACAAACAGCATTTTAGTACTACTAAACTTTGGGGAAAGAATGTAATTGCTTGCTCTACTCCTATAAAGCCAAAGAGGTGAACATGAGTGCATAACAGTTGTATGTGAATAGGTCCCCAATGTAGCTAGCAAAGCCAGCTGTGTAGCATTCTCAACAGCACTGAGAACCTATGCACAGAACCCTACACAAACCTCCCTGGACCTATGACTTAATGTACTAAGCCAGAAGATCCTACTTCCTCTTTCAGAAATAGATGCATACATAGATGAACGATTGAATAAATTTTTAAAGTTACAGGCTTCAATCTTTTCCTTTGCTTTTGCATGCTAAAGTAGCAAACACTGTTAAAAACAAATGCATAGAAAGCTGCAGACTGCCACTGAAAGAGGATATGTGTACACAGTTCTGGCTTAAACACTTTGCATTAATTTTCACCTCCTCCACCAGAGCAAAAATCTATTAAAAAACCAACACGGATAATTTTGATAGATTGTTTTGAAATGAATTCTATGAAGCACTAGCAAAAAATATAAGAGCAGAATAATATGAGAGTCTGCACAACTACAATGGGAATGTTATTTCCAACATTAAAGAAGATCAACTAGTAGACTAAGGCATTAACATATGTCTGCAATGGCAGGAGAAGGATCAGAACACCTATCAAACAGGCAGGAAGCTACAGAGTATGGACAATAAAACCCATTTAAACAGAATCTGCAAAAAGCAATAGCAAAGTTAGTTAAGAGGATGATATGGGTTAATAATATATTAAAGAAATACTTCAGTCCTCTGGAAAGAACCATGTCCATTTATTAGTTAACCCAAATTAGTCAGTAACAAGCTCATTGAAGGTTCATTTTCCAGTAAAAAAAATAAAATAGGGAGGTCAGCTAACAAGTGGCAGATCCTTAAATATATCCTAGAAGAACAGAAGAAAACTGCAGTAGTTTCATTCATTTTTACAGTAATTATAGAGGGTACAGGACTGCGAACACAGGTATAATGGCAAAGGGCTCACATATTATGCGTAGACCATAAGAAAAGCCCTGTGGGATCAGGCCATAGCCTATTAATCCAACATCTTGTCTCACAAAGTGGGTGACCACTTGTTTCTGAGTAGTCTCAAGCAGAGGATGCAAGTGGCCTTTTGAAGCATTTTAGCCAATGTGGACATGGTATTTAGGCATCCATTCTAATAGTCATTGATATACCTCAGGTCCATAAATTTGTTTAATCCTTTCTTAAAGCTATCTAGGTTAATAGCCATCACCACCTCCTCAGAAAATAAATTCCATAGACCAGTGCCCTTTAGGTAAAAAAAAATTAATAAAATCCCTTTATCAGTCTTAAATTCACTGCCCAGCAGCTTCACAGAATGACACTTGACACCTGGTTCTAGTGTTGTACAAAAGAGAAAGGATTTTTTCTTTATCCATCTTTTCCACATCATACACGATTTTATGAACTTCTTTTGAGTTCTACAATATCCCATCTGAGGCATGATAACAACTGCACACAATATTCCAAATGTTTACTTATTTGGGATTCATTGTTGCAGAAGGGCTGAATCAAGCCATTATTTTGAATTAGTGTGTGCATACACCAATTTTTGTAGTTTAGCTTGAGAATGACATATATACAACCAATAGAATTTCCAAAAAAACACAACAAAACACAACAGTAAAATAGAATATAAAAGAATTACAAAAAGGAAGTACAAACAGAACATTTAATAACTGTCAACATACAGATTGTTTTTGACTGTACTGTTTTTTCAGTACCCACATACAATAGTTGCATATATGTATTTTACTTTTATCACGTCTATAGAAAGTTATTAAGGATTATTCTGTTTGTACTTTTAGTTCCCTTTTTGTCCATTTAGACTACCCATTTGTGATTCTTTTATCTTCTATTTTATAGTTGTTGTTTTGGAGATTCTATTGGTTGTTTTTTTTCTGTGGCCGAAGCTCTATATGGGGAGCCTTTTTTGGTTTGAGACCGAACTGGTAGGCTCAATTCCCTGGTTGCACCAGAAGGCCATGAAAAAGTTAAGTCAGTGGAGTCATATGAGCTGCCTTGGAGCCAAATTAGTGGTCAGCTTCATGCAAAACCATTGAAATGGCTTGGATATGTCTGCCATAGGACATAATGGGGACCTAACCCACTCTCTTATTCCACAGTGGTTTGAGTGCAAGGCATTCTGGGGATACATGCAACCTTTCCAACCTACTGTATTTAGAAAATTCAGATCAGAAGTTGAACAATCATCTCCTCATCAGCAGGCCAACCAAGAGATGGCAGAATCAAGACCTGCCCTTTGGGTTTTTTTCTAAACACACACAGTCCCTCCTTGTCTGCTACCTAAATAGACAATTTCCCCCTCACTATCTGTTCCTGACATTCTGTGAACTGTTTTGCCTGCTGCTTACCAAAAATTAATAAAGTAAGAAAACAAGCCTTTCGGAAGAAGGACACCTCCCTTTTTGAGCAACCTAATCTCAAAGGGCAAAAATAACATTTCTCAGTACAAGTAGTTTAATTGTTGCTGTACGCACCTAAACAGCCCCATTCAAGCCAGGCACAAAATGCCCTGCATCTGGACATCACAATTATGGATGTTTTCTAGTTTACTCACCTCCAAACTTGTCTAACGGTTCAGTTCTAAACTGATCTGCAGCTAAACAGATAGTCAGAAAATTTAAAAAGAATACTTATTGCATCCCCAAGCCTCTAATTATCCTTTCCTTCCACAGACAGGAAATAATTCTAGATGTGATTCCTGTTTGGGGTGGATGGTGGACAAAGCTGCAGAGGCTCCTGTAGCCAATGGAAATGGCTGCTGGGATTAACCAATCAGGTACCCAGACATCTAGAAGTCAGTGGCCAATGAACGGCAAGCACTTCTTGTTACAGAAGCATTGCCAGGCTCTGATGCGATGGAACACCAACATGAGTTAGGATTTTCTTTTTCCAGTATGAATACTTGTGTTTGTGATCAGGTACACATGGGGAGCATTTTTCAAAAGGGCAGTTTGAAAAAAGCTTGCTGTGATCACACTGTAACCATTTTTACACATTCTCACTGTGATTTAGATTGTAAGCCTGAGGGCAGGGACCTAAGATTTTTATAATATTGTAACCCGCCCTGAGACCTCCGGGTATAGGGCAGGATAAAAATAGAAATAAATAAATAAATAAATAAGTTAACATCTAACCTCCTGTTCCTGCCTTAGAATGAACAATAGCAACAGATTCTATGCCAGAAATTTACTATAGTTTTATTTCAAGGTTGGTCTTCATATTATTTTTCAATTTTTTCATTCTAGTTTCAAGAAATCCACATTTCATGTCTAGCTAAGAAACCTATATACCGATTTTCTTCACTTTCTATATATCCAGTATCAAGAAAATTTGATTTTAAGAACAAAAATATTCTTGGCTTTTAATCATTAATATACAGTACTGAAAAGACACATCTCTGAACATCAGCACATTTTGTCTAGAGAATCCAGTTACAACTGTCCAAACAGCTATCCATTAAAGATTTTAGGCAACATTTTAAATATTAATTTATGAAACACTGCTTTAGCTTATGCATCTGAAAGTGTTCCATTTCGGGAAAAGCAATGGTTGGCGGCCCTCTAATCTATGCTTCTGCATCATATAACAGTAACATTTCACTTTCACAAGGAAAAAATGTTTGTTTACTGTAAGGCAGGGGAGGTTTGTAAAATGTCCTGAGAGCAACTGTGAAGGAAGTCCGGGAAAGAAACATCCTGGAGTGCCAAGTTTTAGAAGCTTCTCCAGCTCCAAGTACTGAAACCACTTTTAAATTAACCGTAAATATAAACATTTAAACTATAAACCACAAAGGTAGAAAACACAAAAAATGTTTCCAGCATTAATAATTTGTGGAACATCACAGTGAGCCATATTTCATACTGCAATACAAGTACATTAATAAGGAACAGATTGTAAGGGTTCTATGTAGCATTAGGGAAAAAAAATAAAAGGAGGGAAAAACCACAGCCTTTAAAATAGCTACTTAATGCTATCAGAATAAAATACACAGTAAAGTATAACTTAAAACATATTGTGAGTCTACTAATTTACCTTGCCTTTCCAGTTGCCAGTGTGCTAGGAAGAGAAAGGGTGTTCCCCACATTAACAAATTAATGTGCATGTGAGTTAACAAGCTACTATTCATACTGTTGTATTGTTTGTCTTGATTTAAATTATAACGTTATAGAGTGCAAATGCACATGTAATGTATATGTTTATTCAGAAGCAACTTCTATTAAGCAAAGGAGCACTTATTTCAGATGAATTGCACTTATGTTAAGACTCAGGTTTCATTTATTAGAATCTTGAGAGTAGTAAAATAAGAAAAAAGAGAGGAAAGCCAAGTATAGGAAATGCTAAAATCATGAAAGATTTCTGGGTCACTATCACGGAAACAACATATTCTGAAGGTTAGCAGTGGTATACCAATAGTATTTGATAGTAATTAAAAATTTTGTCCAAAGTTTAAATGACATATCATGCAGGATGAGAGACAATATTCAAACAGAAGTTGACAATTTGGGACTAGTTAGATAATACACTTAACAGAAAGTATTTATCATATGGAATATGCATGGTATAGTTCTACATTGCAAAGGGTACAACCATCCTACATAAAATGTAATATTTTAAATATTGTATATATTATAGGTTCTAAAATCTCAGTGAAAACAGTTGGAAGAGGAAAAGCCATTCACTTTGAATAAAAAGATATATCTCCAGCAGGCACCTACAAGATGTACGAGTAGGCACTTTATGAGTATTAGATAGGAAAGGGTCCTAAAAAGTAGATACCACCACAGATTTTGCATTAAGTACACATGACAAAAAGAAGTATGACTAAAAAGAAAAAAACAAAGATCACGGAGTTCAGAAATCTTTAATGTTATTGGTATGCATATAATAAAACCTGTGGATTCAAACATTCCAAATTTAGGGTGTTTTTCCACTGTCATTAGAAGTACCCATTAAGTACCCATTAATGGGTACAAAAATGCCATTACGTACCCATTAATGGGTACTTCTAGTGACAGTGGAAAAACACCCTTAATTTTCTATTTTTTCAAAATATAAATAACAGATTAAATACTGAGATCGTTAGATAGAAAAAGACACCTAGATTGGACTCTGTCAGGTTCCATGTGAATTCCAATCCAGAAAAATCTTAAAACTCTTGAAGAATTGAGTAAATGATTACACAAAGGTATATGGGGCAGTTTTTTGGGAAGCATAACAATTGGTCAACTTACAGCTAAGTCTTAATCATGCCAACTTAAAAATTCCATTGTGCTTAGTAGAGGATAGGACTGCGATAAAAGATTTGTTAACGCAATCAAGATAATAGCCGTGAGAAAGAACACCTTTTCATCCAGTTCTCTTAACATGCTGTTATTAAAATGAGCATTTATCCGTTGAACGAATGTAAAAAATTACTGCATTTTAAAATTGAATTAAAGTTATGGTAAGTTGAGAACAAAACATTGGTGATATTAAGGATGGACTACTTTGCATATTTAGTTAAGGGTTACTGATATTGTGTGAACTATAATACTTAAAATTCTTGATAAAAAGACTAGGATTCTTGTTCCCAGCAGTTCATGAAGCCCAATAGAAAGCTTGAGTCAGTCAGCGTACGTCAATCTAATCAATCCAAAATGACAATTAAGAAGAGGAAGTGGATGTGGACAATGTTGGAAGTACAGCATTACGTACGCGTGTGTGTGTGTGTGTGTGAGAGAGAGAGAGAGAGAGAGAGAGGTCAGCCTAACCTGCTAAAGAGGGGAGGCGGAGCTTGGACTACAGTTGGTTTGTTTAGTTCTTCCTGTAAGCTGGCTGAGAACACATCAGTCTGTACCATGTTATTCCAGTTGTGTTTCAGTAAAGTTAACTTTTATTTCACTGGTCCTTTGAGTGGTGCTTTTTTGGGATCACTGCAGAGTCTTACACTGCAAACTCTGGGAAAATCACACAAGCTTGATTTCCCAACAGATAATACATCACATGTTTGAGAAGGAAAACTAAAACAAAAATACACAATTTATGCTGCTTAGATTTTTGGATTCATGTGGAAGATTTGAGCATGAGGAATTTTCTTTCATTTTGGAATGTCTGGAAAGCCTTGGCTTGGTCATGGCAGGCCTTCAGAAATCTCCCATTTATCAAAAAACAAATATATAAACATCAGAGAAAGCATGCCATTGAGAAATACAAAAATTGGGAAAAAGAGTATTTCGCAAACATGAGTCACAACCTGTAAAAGTCAAATTCATGTCAAAAAAACATTGACAAATGGGACAAGTTTTAATTGGGTTTGGGAGAAACAACAGGCTGGGATTTTTTTGTCTTCCAAAATTCATGTTAAATACATGCATGAGAGAGGATATTTCTGGAATCTGTGCTAAATTAAGTCTGCTAGGTTGTTTGGCTAAAAGTGAAATCAAATATTAATGTATTCATTTCAATAAACATTTCTGGGCTTGCAGTGATTGATTCAATTACTCTACTAATCATAAATTTTGATTCTTTTAACAGCTTTCTGACTCACGGAATTCCAAGCTGCAAATGCGGATCGGTGAATGAATTTTACCTATTTAATATTCATGTGACCCAAAGGCATTATTATGCCAGGCAATTTAATGACATTCTTAAAGCAATAAATGCAACGTGAAAAAGCTACAACCCCCTGCCCGCAATCTCGCTGGCATACCAAAGAATGGCAACATGATTGTTGTTAGGGTGGCGCTATTACTCAAGATGGAGAAAAGAAGTTGTAAAACAGTGCCTTGAACAGAAGAAACTCTCCAGTACATGATGGTTCTTACAGGTAAAGTGAAACACTCAAAAGAAACCAATGTTTTGAGTAACACCAGAATTCATAACTCTTCCCCATTATAGGGTGTTTTCCCACTGTCACTAGAAGTACCCATTAAGTACCCATTAATGGGTACAAAAATGCCATTACGTACCCATTAATGGGTACTTAATGGGTACTTCTAGTGACAGTGGGAAAACACCCATAAACTGGGTTTGTTTCAGGTCACTATGGGGGCTTTTCCACTAGCAGCAGAAGTACTCATTAAGTACCCATTAATGGGTACTTCTGGTGCCAGTGGAAAAACACCCTGTAAGTAGTAATGGACATGTTCTCTACCTTTAAAGATGGATCCCCTCCCATTCCCTGTACACAATTAAACATTAAAGAAATTGAATATCTGAAACTATGCCAGGAATACCAGCAAATGTCTGGCTGTGAGTGGAATTCACACGGCCACCTTTCACACATGGAGAGAACATGGTTCACACAATTAATCAAAACCTTGCTACACAAGCCTCGAGCACCACTTTTAACAGAAAGCTTGTGTTTTTACCGTAGTTGTACAATAATTTATGTTGCACTCAGTGGTAAAACTGAAATATCACAGCTCCGTGTGATTTTACAATACCATAAAACTCACACTAGATGTAGCCAAAATGTAGATCACTCTTTTTGCTGGACAATATATTTGAACTCTAAGTAACTGTAAAAGAATAGAGTGATGATCTTATATTCCACAGTTAAGTTTCATCCAGATGCTGCTGGACATCTTTGGAAACAAGGCTAGGAAAAGTAAAAAGCTGGTGGGTTCTTCCTTTAAGGATGGTGAAGACTCTAACCACCTTTAAAATTTGCCAGCAAATTAGTACAGGTGGTCCCCACAATAACATAACAGTACAGAGCAGGGTACAACTGCGTAAGAAAATAAGGGCCTGCTTCACTGTAAGTTTATTTTTTCCTAAGTTATAATTGCTTGCCCTATATGCTGAAGCACCAAAAGGGAGAAAGAGGAAAGAAGATTTAGGCTCAAACAGGAAGATGAAAAGAGGAAGGGAAAAGTTAACTAGAGCAATTAAGTGTGTCTTTGTCACGTCGCAGGCCGGTCAGGCAACAGGCAAACACTTGCGCAGCTTACTCAGTCCCCAGGGTTCCAGGCGTTCTCGTGGTCAGTTCCAGTCCAGGGTCTAGGAGTCCAGAAAGTCAGCAAGGGTCAGGCAGTCCAAAGGGTCAGCGGGTCACAAGGAGTCCAGGATTTCAAGCTCAGGGTAACACGAGACTGCAAAGACGTCTGCAGCAACTTGAGGCAATGTGAGCTTGTTCTTAAATAGAGGAGTCAGTGCCATGCCCACGGTGCAGCTGGGCCAATCGCTCTGATCTGTGCCTCAGCTGCTTCTGCTTCCTCAGCGGGTGAGGAGAGGGCCTTTGCTGAAGCTCACAGCTGGTTGATTTGTTATCAGAGCTGTCTGACCGCTCACCTGGAACTGGCCTTAGCCCTTCAATGCCTGCAATGCCATGCTGTAGTTTCCTCACAGCCTGCGGTGGCATTGCAGGCAGACTGCCCTCTGAGGAGGCTGAACAGGACATGACAGTCTTGCCTTTAAGGGAAGTGAAACTGGCGCTGTTATTTGTTGTTTTAGTTCATTTTAAATTGTTTTAAATTGCTTATGGCAGAATAATAAAAAAGATAAGTAAGCCAAAGAAACATCAGCCTGAACACTAAATGGTTGCTTGATTTATACAAGGCAGCAAGACCCCTTGCTTCATTACAGCAGGAAAAGGTAGATCTGAAATTCACGTGATACTTTGAATAATAACAGAGTCAACAGCCAAGTTCCCTTAACCGATTAAACATTATGAGCATCCCTAGCTTTCTATTACGAGCCCTCCTCAGACCATACTGTGCTGCACTCTGGATTGGTAGCTCATAAGAAGAGCCTTGTTACATCAGGCAAAGCCCATCTAGTCCATCATCGTGTGTCATTAACAGCAACCCACCAATTGCTTTTGGGCATTCTCAAGCAGAAGATGAAGGTAAAATCTTCTCCTGCTTTCAGTTCTTTGCAGATGATCTTTGGAAGCATCTTGCCTGTCTCTCCAACCTGAAGGCAGTACCTAGGCATTCATTCTAGTACCATTTATATACCTGTCATCCACAAATTTGTCTAAACCTTTCTTAAAGCTATCCAAGCTGATTGCTGTCACCCTCTCTTCATGTAGTAAATTCCATAGACTGATGACCAAACATTTTTTCTTGTTGATCCTAACTCCATGACCCTAGTTTTAGTGCTGTGTGTATTTTATACACTTCAGTGAGGTCAGCTCTTAAACACTGACTTTCAAGGCTGAAGAGACAAATATTGCAGTCTGATTTTATATGGAAGATATTCCAGCTCCTTGATCATCCTGGTTGACCTTTTCTGCACTTTTTCCAGTTGCAAAATATTTTTTCTGAGTTGATGTGACCAGAATTGTCCATAATATCCCAAATGTGTCCTCACCATCGATTTATAAAGAGGTACAGTGATGCTTGCTGACTTATTTTCTATTCCCCTCCAAAATACCCCTAGCACTGAATTCACTTTTTTCAATGCCGTTCTATACCTTTATTGATCTGTTCACTAGAATCCCAAGATTTCTTTCTTAGTTTGTCACAGAAAGCTCAGCCCTCATCAGCTTATAGGTGTATTTTGGGTTCTTTGCCAACATATATTCCTTTGCACTTGCTGAGATTGCTGTTTTGTCTACTCGGCCAATATCAAGAGATTACTTTGGAGATGAAAGAGCTAGACTAATTCTCTTTTAACCTAAGCAGGGCATTCCTACTCTAACCATGAAAAAGAAAGGACAATAAAGATAAAAAAAAAAGGAACAGACGTTTTATTATCTGTCCTGGTGGCAATAGGGCTTCTTGGCAATAGGTCTTAACTGGAAGGCAGTATTCCAGTGGGTGTAGACGAACAATGGAGTGCAAAAAGGGACATCAGCTTGAGATCTTTTAGCCAGGCCTAGCATATAGTTCCTTGGGCCTCCAGTTGACTAATCCAGCCTGGTGCAGAAATAGGTGCCTAGTGAAAGAGAGTTTGTGCTTTTACTTTTCTAGTCCCCAGTACTGACTGCCATGGCATTGTGGAGATTTGCTTCTAAAGAACCTACAGATGATCTCTTGACTTGGAGTAATCTGGCCCATTCTTACAGGAGCTCTCCACTACAGTCACTAATTTTGTGTGCCCCTTGATGGCCTCAATCGCCAGCTTATAGTTTCCCAGAGTACAAGTCCTGCATAACATCCTCTTGCATTAACATGAGAAACATACTAGTCTCTTGGTACCTATATCAGGCAGGTCGTGGGTAATTCCTAACCTCAGATCTAATAACTATGAACTGTCATGGTATTGTCCCAAGCAGGTGCCACACAATGAAGCATCCTTTCTTCTTAGTGTTCCTTGGGGTCATGTTTGGAAGTGCTATCACCCAGAAGCGAGTCCTCAGGGATGATTTCAGCTTTTGCAGTGGAACTGAGTTCTGCAGTTTTCTGTGGAGAAGTTAGCATGAGAGCTCTACTCCGCTATATCGTAGTGTCAAACTGCTGAGAGTTTCAGCTTGCAAAAGAATAAAATCACAACAATGAAAACCTTTTTCTTTAATAAAGCTACAATAAAGAAATCAGAAATGACTTAATTTAAAAACTAATAATTAATAATTCTAGGATCCAGAAAAAGAAAAATCTAAGCCAAACATATATTTCATTATCCCTTCTATGACTGTAGTGAAGGGGTATTTGAGGAGTCAAGACCCACAGTCTAAGGATCAATGGTTTATCAGATTTTGGCCTCAATTAAGTCCCTGTCTCTCTATTGCACGCTACTCTTGATACGCGTTCAAGTATCACAATAAAGTACTGAAGGCTGCTGAACAATTAACTCATATGGAATTAAATTAAATAATCCTTCAGATGTGAGTAGTGTGTTGCTTTTCATTGCATCATTTGTATTTTGAAGCTTAATAAAGGGCTTGCACTACTGTAGCCTTGCAAACAAGCTATAGCTGCTTTTAGGCATGAGCAATTCAATAACCTTTCTGCATAAATTCCACCACTGAGAATCAATTCATAACCCCATGGTTTGCTTTCGACAAACCACAGTATACTACAAATCCATGTTATGCAGCTGCCTATGCAAAACTAGCAATTATTGGAATTGTGGAGGCCCTGACCACCCATAGTGCCAAGAATGGGTGACCCAGTCACCCAGTGAAAGTCAAACTGTGTTACTGCAAGTTTCTGGGATCACATTAAATAAGGAAGGTTGTGTTTCACCAACTGTGAAAGAACAAAATTATTCTGTAGAGAGCTGTGGTATTTGAGAGACAACAGAATTTACTAGTCCCCCCACCTCTTATCCTTACAAAAGAAACCTGAATGATACAGTTATTCCATTAAATGGAAAAAATAATTTATTCTAAACTCATCCTGAGTTTACCTCAAAATCTTCCTAAATATCTAATGGCATAGTTTTGCAATATGATAAAATAGAACAACAATTAATAACATTAAATGTAAAATAAAACAAAAATTAAAAGATTTAAGACCAGTCCAGATGCCTTTTACATATGTAGTGGATTTGTGAAAAAGCAAAACGTACTGGGCACTAATATATAATTTGATGAGACAAATTTTAGAGAGAAATATTATGTATAAACCAGAATTGTTTTTGTTGGGAATGGTAGATAACACTTTGGATAGCATAAACTCTTTGATTTTATATATGGTGACAGCAGCTAGACTATTGTACGCACAGAAATGGAAGGAAGAAGAGATACCTATAGGAGAGGAATGGTTAATTAAGTTGATGGACTTGGCCGAAATGGACAAATTTGTTTATGAAAGACTGGACCCTTTCATCAACTATCTTTGAGAATTAGAAGTAATGACGGATGGTTTTGGCTAAAAACCAGAACATAAGCTGAAAAGGAAAAAGATATCTAAGGAGAGCAAAGAAACAAGCGACACAAAGAAGAGGAGCCTGAAAAATGGAGGAATTCACATAAAAAACCACTAAAGTAATGTAATAATCCAATATGAAATGTAAGCAGCTTTTAGGCTGTTTTGAAATGTTCTTTATAAATAAAATATCTAAAACAAGAAAACCCTTTCAATAATACTTTTACATTTAAGAGAAAATCAGTAAACTCCATATACTAACAGGCAGATCTAAGTGCACACCTTTCCTGACTGAGTCTCAAGTGGCGTATTATTTTATTAGGTCAACAGCACACATGCAGTACTTAAACTTTAACGTATATGAAACATTATGATGACTAATTTATCCAAATATTGAAAACCTCTTAGGTACTCCCTTAAGATAAAAAATGCTTAAGAATGAGGAAGAGAGTATTAGTATCTCAGTTCAAGGGGTGGGATGCCAAAAAGCATTACTGTTATGCTGACAAGTCAAGCCCAGGCAATTATACTTCATGTTGAAATATGGATTTTAAAATAGGAAACAATGAGTATTCGATAACAGGTGGCCTATACTTTTTCAGCCGCTGGGCAAAACCATGCTTCCTGTCCAACATCTTGAACAAATTATACACTAAAAATTAAAACAAATGAACAACAACAACACAAAAAGTGAATGAAAATGGTGCACAATGGGACTTGTATAAATCTTTATTCAAAAATTGCCTTGCCACAGATCTTAGGTAAGTCAGGTCTTCCTAACAACTTCCAAGCACTTTTCTCCCACCATGAATTTTCAGAGGAAACAATTTTATTACTGCTGATGTAGTCTGTGCTGAATCTTTAAGGCAAAAGAGTATAAATTAACAAATCCAGTTTTGCTCCTAAGGGATTTGCTCTAGTTTTAAAACACCTTATGTTTAATGCAGATTTATTCTTAAACAAAACTATTTCACTAATTTTATGGGGGTATTTTTCCTTAGGAAAATATTTTTAAAGCCAGCAGAGCAAGGGACTGGTGAATACAAGTGATTACTCCAAACCCTGGGTCTTCTGGGTAAGGATATTAAAGCTTGGGGGCAGGGAAGAGCACAACCAGAAAAAACTGTAGGGGAAAATTTTTGGCCGACTACTGAAGTAAGAGAAGGATAGGTGGGAATAAATGGGTCTAAAATCTCTTGCCTGTACCATCCTGCCCCAGAGTTCAGAACTATTATGTGTGTGGCCCAGAACTTTGGCATAGGCACTTAATGTTTTCTCTTGACAGTGGGTTCATACAGACACCTTAAAGCTTCAAATTCCCTGCACAGCTGCTTCCCATCGTACTGACGGGAGAAGGGAAAAGAGGGCAGAGCTCCTGCGGAACCACATCCTGTTGTCCAGATGGGACAATCGACAGCATACTGCCCAGTGCAGAATTGCTCAAACAGCTTAATGTAACTCAATTTTAAAGAAGGGCTCAAGGGAAGATTCAGGAAATTATAGGCCTGTCAGCTTCACATTTATTCCAGGTTGTTGAAACTATTATTAAAAATAAAATAAACATTTGGAGGCACAGGGCTTGCTCAAAGATTGCCTGGTTTCTAAAGGAAAAGGTCTGTCTAACCTCTTGAGGTGTTCTGAGTTTGTAAACAACATATGATAAGATGAACTCATGGACATCATAAATTTAATTTAAAAAAAAACTTTGGAGGAAATCCCTTATCAAAGACATCTCTAAGCTTCAGGACCTATGATGTATAAATAACCAGTCAACCAAAATGGGCAGGCCACAGTGGAGAGTTTTAACAAAAGATGATCCACTGGAGAAGGATTTCAGATTCCTTGCCAAGGAAAGCACATGGAAAAGTATGGTACTTCAGGAAAAATGATGACACTGGAAGTTGAGCCCCTCAGTTCAGAAAGTGTCCAATGTTGTTGGGGAAGAACAGAGGGCAGGGAGTTACAAAAAGAGTGAAACAGCTGGGCCAAAGCCAAAAGTATGCTTAGCTGTGGATATGTCTGGTGCTAAAAGAAAAGTCTGATGCTGTAAAGGACAATATTGCATAGAAAACTGGAATGTAATCTATGCACTAACGTAAACTGGATGTAGTCAAATATGATATATGAGTCAGTGAATGGGAATGGATGAATTTAATTCAGATGACCTATTCAATATGTACTAATGTGGGCAATATTCCCCCAGTAGGAATGAAGCAGTTTTCATAGTCAATAAAAGAGAAGAGCACTACTGGGTTACAATCTCAGACATGAGATAATTCAAGGGAAACCGTTCGACATCACAGTAATCCAGGTAAATGCTCCAACTACTAATGCTGAAGAAGCTGAAGCTGATCAGTTCTATGAACTTACACACAAAAAAAGAAAGAAAGAAAAGAAAGAAAAGAAAAAGGCATTTTCATCATAGGGAATTGATACACTAAAGAAAGAAATCAAAAGCTAACTGAAATAACAGGTAAGTGTATTTGTGGAGCACACAATGAAGCAGGCCAGAAACGAAGAGTTTGGTCAAGCAAAATTGCTGGATATAGCAAACACTCCCTTCCAACAGCCCCCAAGTTTCTCTAGACACGGACATCACCAATGGTTAATACTGACATCACAGTCAACAAAAACAAGACCTGAAGCTGACTGTGACTCAGATCATCAGGTTCATATTGCAAAATCCAGCCTTAAATTGAGGAAAATAGAGAAAACCACTGGACCATATAGGTATGACCTAAATAATATCCCTTATGAATATATCATGGAGGTCATGTATACATTTAAGAGATTAGGTCCAGTAGAAAAAGTAGCTGAAGAACCACAAGGGGTCTGTCTGTCACCCCAGGTGTTTTGGGGGACGGGGTGCAATCTCCGAAGTCCCTCCAAAGGTTAGCAAAGGCAACTTCAGAGATTAGCAAAGGCTTAGAAGACAAACCCCTTGTGAGAGCAATGCAAGAGAGATGCATATTAATTAGCTCCTTGTGAGCAGGGATGAGTCAGCCACATTAATATGCACCTCTTTCCATGCCTGAAGGTAACAGGATGAGTCAGCCTCATTAATATGTACCTCTTTCCATGCCTGAAGGTAACAGTCCCCATTTGTTCTCAGAGGTTTGTCTTTGAAATGACTTTGATGCCTAGGTTTTGGGGCTCCCTCCCATGGGTGACCACCCCCCCAGCTTCCTCTAGACCCCATTGCGAAACTAACATGGAAACAGGCTCCCTTTAATCCGGATTTTCTGGCTGAAGACTCTATTGTAGACCCCATTAATGGGGGTCTACAGAAAATCCAGATTAAAGGCTGAGATGTACCCATGGGTGTTTTTCCACTGTCACTAGAAGTACCCATTAAGTACCCATTAATGGGTACAAAAATGCCATTACGTACCCATTAATGGGTACTTAATGGGTACTTTTAGTGACAGTGGAAAAACACCCCATATGATCCGGCAGTGGAAACAGATGTGTCCCAAATGGGTGCTGTGGTGGAAATGGGGTTATCCGGCTCGCACCCAAATGGGTCCTTAATGGGTGCAAAAATGGGTACTTTCTGCCAGTGGAAAAACACCCATTGTCTGGGAGGCAACAACAACAACAACAACAACAAAATCCCAAAGAAAAAAACAAGACAGTGAAATGGCTGTCTGATGAGGCTTTGCAAATAGTTGAGGAAAAAAGGAAAGCAAAAGGCAAGGGAAAACGAGAAAGATATACCCAATTGAATGCAGACTGAGAGAACAGCAAGGAAATAGAAGAAAACAATGGGAAAGAAAGGAGATACCAGGGAAACATTTCATGCAAAAATGAGTACGATAAGATAAAAATGATAGTGTCTAACACAGCATCAGACCACCTTACCTGTCTCTTGAGGAACCTGTATGCACATCAAGAAGCAACTATTAGAACTAAACATGGAACACCTGACTAGTTCAGGATTGAGAAAGGAGTATGACATGGCTGTGCATTGTTGTCATATTTATTTAACTTACAGGCTGATTACATTATGCAAAATGCCACACTGGATGAATTAAAGACTGGAATTAAGATTGTCAGGAAAAAATATCATCAACCTGATGTACGTAGATGATATCCCTCTGATGCAGAAAGTGACAAAGAATTAAGGAGCCTCTTGATTAAGAAGGCTGAAAGAAGAGAGTACAAAAGCTGTCTTGAAGCTCAACATTAACTGAGTTGCCAGATGCACATCATTCCAGTCTTAAAAGATCTGCACTAGTTTCCTGTTTACTAGCAAGCCTGATTCAAGGTATAGATTTTAACATAAAACTAAGGTTACCTCCAGGCAGGACAGAAGTTTTGGTGTCCCTCCACAGCTCCTGCTGAGCTGCCAGACACAGTGATCAGAAGCTCTGGGGTCCCTGCATAGCTGTTTCTGGTCGGACAGGTGTGCTGACTGGAAACTGTGAAGGGACTCCACAGCCACTTCCTGTCAGCCAAACAGGCAGCTTCAATCACCCACAGTATCCAAGGAGTATCCCTGGAAAATCTGAAGTACTTTTTTTTTTGGGGGGGGTGCTCCTTGGATACTGTGGGTGATCTGAAGCTGTGATGTCCTGCCAAAGCTTCAGTCTTATCTGGAAGCATCAAATATTGAAGAATCACCTCCCACAAATATCTGCCTGAGAATTAAGATCATAAGAGGAGGCCTTTCTTGTAATTCCACCATCCAAAGAAGTGTTAAGAAGTGGTAGCTTACAAAAGAGCATTCTCTGTGGCAGCTTCCAGTGGTTTTGATATTTAGCTTTCTCTGAATATTTCCTACTAGGGAGGGAAGGTTATATTTTAAGGATCTTTTATTATTTTTGGATTTTATCTTTTTATTACTGTAACCTGTCCCAGGACCCCAGAGTGAAGAGTGGCCCTATTAATATTTGAATAGATGCAAATAATGTATTGCCATTTACCTCTGCAGTTGCGTTCTGTGCACTGGCCATGAGTGCTGAAGTCCTGCAATGTAAGGCAGTTTACAATTTGAGTGTTCCATAATAATCTATAAAATCTCCTTTGTTCTCTTAATTTACTAGTACTTAATGGAGATTTCTGGGAGTGAGTGTAGCTGGGAGTGGGGACAAGCACAATGCCTCTAAGGTCAGCTGGTGGGATCCAAGAGCAGGAGGTTTGCCCTTGTCTCTGCTTGCGACGTCCATTGGGAATTGGCAGGCCACTGTGTAAGAGAGGATGCTGGACTAGATGGGCTTTAGCCTGATCCAGCAGCACTTCTCTTATGTTGCCAGAGGCAGAGCAAACTGCCTGGAAAGTAAAGGGTTGCCAGTTCAATCCCCTGCCTCTTCCCAGAAGTAGGCAATGGCAAACTCCATCAGTATTTCTGCTATAAGAAAACTGCACAGAGGTGTCCATGGATGTGCCCATGCAGTCAACCAGGAGTCAGCCACAACATGGTGATACCCAACAACAAACTGAGATTTTGTTTATTATTTCAGAAAATTGTACTTCCCAAATAAAATCTTTTAAGTCTGGCCTGAAAACAGTTTTGTAGATGAATGATTTTATCAACATTTCCTGCTTTTTCTCATACTAAATAGGGTACCATATCAGTGGTTTTTCAAATATTGATGTTTTTGCTAATGAAGGGACAGCATTTTGAAGACCCATGCCAGTTCCTAAGAAAGGCCCCCTGTGGTACTGTACATCCTAAAACTCCATATCAAAGCTGCTGGTCAGGCTGGGCACAAGATGAACATGCAGGCCATTTCTGCTGAAGGGCTAAGTGCCTGTTCTTTCTGAAATCATTTGAATGCAGAAATTGGTGAGGACAAAAAGTGCCTTCTTCACAGGCAACTTTTGCAATGAACAATCTTGAACCAGCCTATTATAGGACTATCTCAGGTTTTAGAGAAGTTGCGGTCACTTAAAATAGAAAAACAATAGATATACTCACTGCAAGGAGTATTCTTGTAGCTCACAAGCTGTGGAAATGTCATTATATCAGTCAAACTTGATTGATCATTTTGATTTGATTCTTTTTCAACCATCTGATCAGCCCAAACTACCGATTTCTCCCTGTGAATGAGCTGTTCAAATTCCCTGAAGTCATCCTCAATTACACCTTCTGCTAGTCCTGCATTTTTCAAAGCCACATACTGCCTTTTTAATGCAGGAATCAAAGCATTTAATAGTCTGCAAGGAAAAAAGAAAAGAATTAGGGAATCATAGAAATATAAAGACGTTTTAAGTAAAATAAATAAATAAGTGCAATAACTATGCAAATCCTCAATATGGAAAGTGTCCAGACATATATTGGTATTAAGGAAGCTTTAGAGTAAAATAAAATAAAAAATAAATACTGGCTTGTACCAGCACATGGCTTGCCTATTTTTAACAACATCCTATGCTAAAACAGGCAGTAGGTACGGAATGTAGTTATCAGGAGATAAGAATTTCTTTTTAGACCATCATTGGATTACTTTATATCTTTCAGCCCTCTCCTAATAACTTCTTTTGTCCAACTCTTATCACTTCTGCTCCATACTATTTTTGACACGGAACAACTTTTTAAATTCATACAGTCAACTCTTACCTGCAGTATTTGGATAATCCAGAATAAAGCATGGATAATCTGGAATAATATGTGTCTGGGTGTGCTTTATTCCAGATTATCCAAATTAAGTAAATACTGTCTGGATGAAGTTCAGGTCTCAAGTTGTGTGACTAGTGACAAACTCAATCCTGGAGAATTACACTTTCCTGGATATTTTGCAGGCAAGTCTTTTGGTTTTTAACTGCTAGTTTCTACCTCAGTCCTGATTTATGAGATTTTATATCCATGGGGTTTTGCCTTCAAAACTCTTGTGTATAACAACAGAGAATTCTATTTATAGAGATTATGAGAGCATATAAAATGTTTAGCATTCATTTTGTTGCCTTTTTTTGAGCAAAACAATTAATGAGCTCAGTTTGTATTCAACAAATATCAGTAAAGAACAGATGACTATGGCCTGTCAGTACAGTACTTACAAAATAAGTCAAGACAGAAAGGTGGTTCACCACAAAACACTCTTTGTTGGTATTAATTCATAAATTTTGCAACACATGTGTTGACTTGCTTTTTGTTGAAGACATTGCCAACTGTGCCACAAGGAGTAAAACAAATGGAAAACAAAAAAGAAACTTTGAGCTTTGCAGTCTCTTTCTCCTGCTGCTTTTTCAGCCTTGTAAAGCTGCCTTCTTCCATACTAAATGCAAAAGGAGGCAAAGGCTGCTTCCAGACAGGGTTGAAAACTCATAAATATTTTGGAATCAGCTTTGTCAGACATGATCACAGTGCTTCTGATACAGTCTTGGAATACAGACCTGATATCCTGGGTTTAATTTATTGTGTCACTGTGTGTTTTGACAGAATAACAGCTGGGCAAAAAGGAATTAATCCCAGGAGTGCTTTGTTCCAGAATATCCAAAAATAGTGGAATAGGTAAGTGGAGGCAGCCACAGAAACAGATCTTGGTAGTCTGAGAAAGACTAGCAACACATTAGTGGAAAAAGCTAACCACCTCTGTATTTGAGAGATGCAAGAGTTGCTACTGGCATATTTGGAATGAACTAGAAAAATAGCTAATGCATTTTTTTTCCTTTAGAAGACTCGTCTTTTTTAAAAAATGAAAAACGAGTCCCACTTATTAAATGTATTTTCCTTAAATATTCCTGAGTATTATATACCAGTGTGACTCACATGGCATGAAAGATGGCATTTAAGTTTGTGGAAGGAGATGGACAGAAAAGTATCCAAGCATCTTTTGTTTCCAGTATCTTGAAAAACGTATTCCATAAAAGGTTCAGTCAGCCATATGTGATGCAAAGTTAAAATATTTGTGGCTTCCACATAAATCAAAACCAAATTTTAGCTAGAAAACATTATTGCAGTGTTGACTTACTTCTCTGTGTGTTTATTTTGCTGTTCTTTGAGAGATGCAAGTGTCCTCATGTATTCTGTCTGAGTTTTCAAATCCTTCAATTCCAGCTTCAAATGACAGTGTTGCAGATCTTTACTAAGTTCCTAAATGAGAAAGTAGAATTAAGCTACTCCTGTCCCTCTTGCAGCGGCTGTGTCCCCTGCTGGAAGATGAGGAGGAGGTGAGAAGTACCTCCTCCTCCTTCTTTCTGACCATCCTTTCCTCCTGCAGCACAGTGAGGGACTGTGGAAACGGAGGGATAAAAAAGAGTAGGTGTGCCGAAGCCTGAGATGGAGGCAACTGGCAAGATCTGGACTGGCTGCTGTGGCTGAGCTCTGGACATGGAGACCTGCATGGAGCCCCATTATGTCAGAATCTACCCAGGTTGGGCTGGAGCTGGCCTATTTGGATGAAGGCTCTGCAGCTCCAATTATTGAAGCAGCAGACTGGGCCCCTAACCCAGATGGGTAGGTCTGTAGTGTGTACTCCAGGCTGGCGGCTGCCAGAAGAAGAGAGAAGGCCATGCCTGTGGTAAAGCCCCAAGCTTAGCTAGAAATGGCCCACTCCCAAGCATGTCAAGGAGTGAGAAGGTGGAGGTAGAAGATACACTGTCTGCCACACTGATTGTTGGTCATGATGTGGTTGAGATGCCTGGGCTGCTGCATATGCTGGAATGACAGTAGGTTGCAAGGGCAACTCTCCCCCCATAGGAGGAGAGAAGCTGTGCGGTGGCAGGGGACAGGCTGTGAAGGCCTGGAACATCAGGTCCTGCAGAGGCAATGAGTTTACAAAAATGCAAAAGTCAGTTGGCAGACCCTCAAGCCCAAATGTCTTCACTTCTGGAAGCAGAGCTGGAAGCAGCTCCCTGAGGCCAATCAGCCATAGGAAAATTCAGCCCTCTTCAAAGGGAGTGACCAAGCAATAACTGGGTTCTGACTGGTGCACAAAAGTTTACATAAAAGCTCACACAGTGTGTTGGTCATTTGAAAAGGAAGAGTGGAGCTTATCCCTTTCAGCCCACATTACATATTGACTTCCTACTCTTATGGAATAAAGATCAAGCCATCTCCTCTGATTGAATAATGTGCAAGATGGGCAGGATGCCTCTAAAGGCCATTTGCAGGAATTTGAGAGCAGATAAAGGTTTTGCCTTTGTCTTCTGCTTGACACGCCCAGAAGCAATTGATGGGACGTTTTGAAAGACAGGATACTGACCTAGGTAGGCAAAGGCCCAATGCAGCAGGGCACCTCTTATATCCTTATGTTCTCTTTTCTCTGGCCAACTTGCCTAGGACACAGAACAGGAATAACAGCGAAGAAGGCTTACCGGAGGAATCTGACCATTTTGACCAAGAAGACGCATTTCATTCTCTACCCGATGCAACCAATTAGTATTATCCTCAAAACGTTTAGCCTCCTCTTTTATTTTATTCTCCATTTGCAAATGACGGGCTTTAAGCAAAGCAAGCCGATGTTCGCATTTGCCAGTAACCTACCGTGCAAAAATTTTTTTATAGCAAACATATTTCAAGCAAATAATCAAGCAAGGCACTATGGAAAATGTCACTACTGATGAAAGAAATACTCTAGCATTTGTACTCTTTACAGTTTCCCATAAAACAAATATTATGTGTTATTATCATATTGTCATTCCAGTTAAGCTCCTTTCCATTGGCTGCTGATGTCAGTATATAATATTCATCAAGATAAGGTAAATACATAGCTATTCCTAATAGCCGACTTATCAACTTATTCAGTCCCCAGGCTTCAATTAATCAACAATATTCATTTTAATTATTTATTCTGATATTTTACTGAAGCTAAGTTAGTGGTTCCATACGTGTTCTACATGGATGCACAGTATTTTTTTCAGAGCCGTTTCTGGACATTTGGCCCCAACGTCAACTACAAGGCATATTTTGGCTTTTAGACACAAAGGCTTTTCAAAGGAAAATCTCCAAGTATAGATATGATTTTCCTTGAATGGAACTCTTAAAAAATTTTATGCTTAGTTCAGCAGCAGCACATTATAAATACATATCATTTCCTTTCAATTTCAGAAAGCCAACATTACTCTCAATTGAAAACAGATGTTTTGAGAAATCTAATACACCAAATTATTTTGCAGCAAAACTCTAGAAAGTGTCACTATTGGTTAAGTGATATGAGTGGGAGGTTTATATATCTGTGCACATATTAGCCACTTAAGACACATCTACATATATGGAAAGGAATACACAGAGTATGACTCAAACAAGATTTAAATTGCGTCCATAAAATGTACAATTCGCAGCAATAGAGCATTCTTTTCTGTAAGCACATGGGGGAAATGGGCACTTCCACTCGCTGTTACTGAAGTGGTATTATGAAGTCATAGGCTGCATTCACACATAGGAAAGAAAAGCAGCTCAAGAGGTCCTTAAAGGTGGTAGCAGGTAGAACTCATGTCCTCATCCACCTTTTCTAGCCTAGAACGTTCATAAGGAGTTGTTCCCCCCCCCCCAATGTGTGAAGGTGGCCACAGAAAGGCATAACGGTTGGGGTGGGGTCCATGAATGCTAGAATTTACAAAAGCACAATCAATACCAATGAAAGCAAAGCTCATAAAACTCAGTGCACAGCCTCAAGAGATAAAGGCTGCCTCCACCCACCCACGCACCCTACTCTCCCTTAAATGAGAAGCTCCTTGCGGTCCTCCAAACTGGTTCTCCATATATGGCAGTAGGTCACTAGTGGTTCTCAACCTTTTTTCATTTGTGTACCCCTTGGCAGCCTATGTCCATAAACTGTTCCTTTCATATTAGCAAAATGTTTGTAATTGATATAGTTGCTATTATTTCAAATTTACATGTTGTAAATGTAAAGAAATAGCCCAATAATGAGATTAAAAACCCACTACACCACTTGTTATATAATGTTCAATTATTTTCACAACTTTTAAATTTTGTCTTATTGTTGATGCTTATTGTTAACATATGTGCCTTTTCCTGACCTCCACCTCCTCCTCTTCTTTATGTGCCCCTAAATGTCACGGTGTGTAACCCTGGGGCTACTCATACCCAGGTTGTGAATCACCAATTTTAAAAATGATTTAGTAAAGCAGAACATTTGAGCACTCTTGAATAATTATTTAAATTACAATAATTTAGAATCAAAAACAAATTTATTTTGTTTTAATACTGGATTGAACAGTTTTGCATAAATGTGACAGCAGAGAAACCAAAATTGCCTTGCAAACCACTTACTTTTTTCAGTCTTTCAGGAGAGGACATCATTTCAACTTGCTCATAGCAGTGTTTTTGATAGTGAGTCTTAAGGACATTTTCTTTAAGTTGAAATTCCAGCCTAAGAAATTCTTTCCTGATTTCCGCTCGATTTGCAAACACACACTTCAAAGTTTGTTTAAACCTGTTGCAAATATTTATATATTTAAAATAACAATAAAAGTGTGGCTTAATAAAAAAAGTATTTTTCCTGGGAGAAGTACAAAGGAATTTCTAGAAAAAATAAAAATATTAACTCATTTAGATGTTAAAGGAAACTATTAATTGATTAACTGTGCGCAGGTAGAAACCTGTTTCTCTGCGTGCCAGACCCTGCTGATGCTTCCACAGTCCCAGCTAAATCACTTATTTCCAATTGCGACTGTTTTGGAAAGTATAAGTAACAGAACTGCTAAATTCCAGCAATAAGAAATGAGCAGAAGAATTGGAACTGAAGACCTCAAGCGCTTGCTTTTTGCTGTTCCCTCCCACACTATTTTCCTTTTGTTTGTCTCCTTAGATTATAAGCCTGAGGGTAGGGACCTGTCTAAGATTAATATAATATTGTAACCCGCCCTGAGACCTTCGGGTATAGGGCAGGATGGATAAATAAATAAATAAATAAATAAATAAATAAATAAATAAATAAATAAATAAATAAATAAATAAATAAATAAATAAATAAATTCTTGGGCTGCTAGCACTGGTCTTTTTATTTGAGCTTTTTATTTATTTTTTCCTTTAGCCAGTCCTTTGCATAGAAGGATCTATGTCTGATCCATCTTAGATTTATGCAGTCAGGATGATGTATAAATGAAAATCTAGAAGTAAGGATGTGCATCTATGATATGGTCGATATGCTTAGGTTATTTAATATGTCTTTGCCAATTGTGGAAGCAACCACGTGCAGCATTCTGTATTCTGCCTAACCAAGGAATGGAACTGGGGCATTAGTTACACATGCCCCATAGAATACTTTCTAGAAGGTGCTAAGTGGCACTTGGTCATCTTATTTCACTTTTCCCTACAAAAAGCAAAAAAACCACTCTTGAAAACAAGGTTTTCTTTGTTGCCTCTTTCCAATCTTATGAAAGCAAGAATCATGAGCTTCTTAAAAAGTTTCAAGAGAACACTTCATACAATGAAGGAATGAAACATCTGTCCTCCTAAAAGTACTTCACAAAATCTACTTTTTTTTTAGTTTGTTATGTTTAAGCTTCTATAGACATTTGTACATGTAGATTTTGCATTGTAACCCAAAGTTAAAACAAAAATGCAGTAGGAAATAAAGCAGTCCAAGGAGCTGTTTAGAAACCTCTAGTCTAAGCATTTATATTCTAGCTGGAAAGGAAGTTACTATATATCCCCATTTGAGGTAGATTTTCAGACTGCTCTAAGAACTATGATTTTAGAATTTTCTCCACTCTTAATGTAGAAAGAAAAAAGAAAAATACTGATATACACAGCAAGAAATAAAAAAATGAAGTCTGTTAAACTTGGATGAGAAAGCACAGGTAACTAAAGGATCCAAAGTATCTCTCAAAAAGTTGCTTAATTTAAAAGGCACTTGTCAAATGAGCTGTCAGCACATGATCCATATTACTAGAACAAGCTTTGCTCATCTCTGTTGTAAACATTGAAAGTTAGGGCATACATACCTTACAGACCAAGGCTTAACTATTATATTTGTGCTTTTTTGGTATCAGAATTCATTACAATTATCAAAAAATATATAAAAAATGGGGACCCCTTATTGACTTTCTGTCAGAATTCAAATGATTTATTGATCTGGTAATCTGATGATTGGCATAAGAAGAGATTGGAGTAAAAAGGAAGAAGGATGAATACAAAGCTACATATAATCATTAAAAGCAGAATCAGAAATCACCAATATTTGTAATTTTTTTCTCGTTTTCTTCACATTGTATTTTAGCTCTGTATCTCTTTTCCTATTTTTCACTAAACTTTTGTACACGGACTCCCATTCCTAGATTAACACTGATGGAGTTTAAAATACTATTGTCAAGAAATGTGATTGCTGCATTACACTTAAGATTTCTAAAATTTATTTTAACCCCCCCCTTCTGCATTATTTAATCACCCCCACCCCACATTATGGAGGAATCTTCTCAATGTTAATAAACTTGCAACCTTAACAGGGACTGGGGTCATTAGATAGCATTATGGGGGGAATGACAATGTGTATTATGGAATAATAGCAGGAAATAAACTGTCAAAAGAAGCCAAAAAACTTTATTGTCTCACTTACCCAGAACGGACTGGGTTATGACATAAACCATACAAGGAAACACGGCATATTTTACCTTGGGATTTCTACCTCTTGTTGTCTTGTGGTTAGGGCTGTGTTGTGGTTTTCATTAACAGATACTTTTTGCAACTCATATGTTCTCAGTTTCTCCTTCAGCACTTGGATCTGAAACAATATGACAACTATATCTATTAGAAATGGAGAAATTGGGTTAGCAGTTTTAGTCTTCCACTTGCATCAATTAATCCATGCACAAAATTACTTCATTGAGCTTCACGTAACTTAACAATTATAGTAATCAACGTACCTCCTTTTTTTGTTCTTCACAAATCTTAACATATTGACTTATGTGGCTGTCAAGGCTTACAACATTGCTTTTCAACTGTGAATAGAAGGCAAAAGTTCAGTTAAACAAACTTACTTCTTTCCTTTATTGCAAGAACTTTGAGGGTGGAGTGCGGAAGGTACCATATAACCATCATCTTGGCAAGGACAAAGAACACTAATTCAAAGCTAATGGGCTGGATCCACAATTAGCTTGCTTCACACTCATAGATGGAATTTCCTCCTGTCTACAGAGGAACCAAGCCATGGCTTACTGCTAGACAAAGGGGACATGGTAGCAAATGTTGCAGCAACTTTTTGCAGAATAACTTTCTCCAAGGAGCTTTTGCAAGAGCATGGCATAAAGGAACTGCTGATATTTGCCCTGACCCCTCTCCTCCTCTGTCAACTACACACACACAATTAGATCCAGTCCAAGATCAGGCATTTGGTACTGTGATCCTACTGCAGTTTAAGAATGGAATTTCCTGCCCTTATACCTCACGTTTCTCAAAAAACTTTCCCTCAGAATTGTGGAATTCTTAGAGAGTAATGGCAGATGGAGAAAGTAACTGGAGGTAAGAGGCTGATCCAGACATCACTTACTTATTTCTCTATATTTAGTTACTCCGGAATAAAGCACAGATATCCCAAAACATCCATGCTTTACTCCAGAATATCCAAATATAGCAAAATTAGTAAGAGATGCCTGGATGCAGCCTCTGCTGTGTCAAGTAAATTTATTCTGCAAGCAACACTGAGTAATAGACGAAGAACAGAAGATAGATTCAGAACGATTTTCTGATTTTACATACACAAGTGCACACACTCATTTTTCTCTTTAGAAACCTGAGTTTTAAATTTACCTTATTCCAACAGAAGGAGAGGCTATTATATTTCATCTGCTGCAAGCACGCGCTCAATTATAATATACTACCATGACTGCATAATATGAAAATACCAGTGCAGAACTTATAAAATGTTTACTTACAGAGGATTTTATGTCCTTGGCTCGATTGGCATATTTAAGAGTATTATATGTGTCATCATAATACAGAGAAGAAGGGCTAATTGCAGCTATAATTATAGTGCGGCAATTTCCTCCAAGAGAATCTTTCAGTAAACGAGTAAGCTTGCTATTCCGATAAGGAATGTGTTGTTTCTTACTCTAGAAAATAGACATACACAAAAACAACACAGAAAGTGAGTATCTAATAGGGCACCAAAATGGTTATAACTCCAGCTTATAACCTGTTAAGAACAGTTGCTTTGTTCTGCATATCAAACAGAAACCATAAAACACTGAAATAATTTGTACTACTGTTAGTAAACTTCTGGATTACTCAGCACATTCTTCTAGAGATTATGAAGCCTACATCTCTTCTTTCTCAATTTCTATAAATAATGAGTGTTGTTAACTTTGTCTTCCTGGTCAAGTTCTTTGTTTACTTTCAATTACTGTACAAGGAAACAACACCCTCCTAGAGGGACAGAAACCTTCACAAATCCATTAGTTTTGCTTATCCTCAGAACAAAGATCCTGGGGAACTTAGCCTACACCACAGACTGATTTAACATCAAATTCATAGCTGGGAAATACAAGTAGAAGCAGATGGACGAGTATGGAACACAAAGAGATGTTTTTATGTCCAACTAGAAGGAGACCTGTTGAGGGACTCGCATTGTGACAGCACTGGTTCTGGATGGTCTTGTGCTGGACAGTGGTGGTTCCCATTCTTATTGTATCTCTGTTGGAGCTCAGACCTTGTAATGATGCTTAGATTTGTGGGGTTTGCTTTGCTGTCATTTCTTATACTATAATGCCTAGAGAGGTGCAGCATAATCAGCATAGCAGGAATCTCAAACCCCAGAAGTTTTGAGTAAAGGATGGGGACAAGCCCTGGACTGGGCATGAGATTAACATAGGGAGTTTTCCAAAGTGTAAGCCCAACCAGATAAAAGTAGAGGAGGGAGTACAGGATAAGTGCACAACCAATAGGAGACAACATGAGAAAGGTTCTAGAAGGAAAATATTTAGCAAGGGAAATACCTAGACAGTATTTGTGAAAAATTCTTTTGTTGTTGTTGTTAGATACTAACCATCTGCTGAAGTAAACCTATGGGAAAGACTGTGAATTTCTTGTTTTGAAATGCAGCCAAGAATGTGTGCATGCTATTTCAGTTAAGCTGATGTTTAGAATTGCAAATTAACACTTTTGGTTACTATAACCAAGCTATACTTTTCTTACATTTTTGTTCTACTTTCATTCTGTTTCTTCTTGTGGAGGGAGCAAATCTCCACCCCTATCAGTCACATATTTACAAAAGCCTGGACCCAAGGTCTGTGTCTATCAGTGTTTCAGGAAAGAAGGTATTTATTCCTTCTTGGGGTGACTTGACATTTGGCACCTTCCCTGGATACATGGTTGGAGAAGGAGGAATTATTTATCCTCTTTAAAGGCAAGACAAGCTGGTCAATGACTGAGGCCACCATCCAAGACTTAGACAGCAGCTCATTTTAGGTCCAGAATGGCAGAATGGTTAATTATATTACCTGAAGTACCATTCTTGAATCCTCCAGACAACCGGGACTGAGCAGGTTAACTCCTGCTGCTCCGGCTGAAGCCGAAGCAGCAGGCGAGGCTAGAACCTTCGATGTTAGGTCCCTCAAGGACTCCATTCTGTCCGAGGAAGGGGAAATACGATTCGCCTGTGTATCAAACTGGGCCCCCACATGCACCAGCTGGGGCCCAGGTACCAGAGAGCTCTTGGCCCAGTTGATCAAGAACCCATGTTTCAGGAAGACATCCACAGTACAATCCACCACCCTCTGTGCTTCCTGGAGGGAGGGGCCTCTGATGAAAATATCATCTAAGTATGCAAAGGCCGCCACCCCCAGGAGGCGTGTCTTAGAGATGAGGGAGGAGACGAGCTTCGAGAATGTCCGAGGGAAGAAGCTTAACCCAAAAGGGAGACTATGGAACTGATAGTGCCAGCCGGCCACACAGAATCGCAGAAACCTCCTAGAGTTGGGGTGAATACCCACATGAAGATAGGCCTCCTTCAAATCCAGGCTAGTCAGGGCGTGGCCCTGTGAGACCCCACCCCTGATACTTACCAATGACTCCATCTTGAAAGATTTAACCAGTAAGTATTTGTTAATGAACTTAAGATAGAGGATGGACCGCCAAGCCTCTCCTCTCTTAGGAACTAAAAACAGGATAGAATATGCCCCCTTGCCTCTCTCCTCTGGAACTGGCTCAATTGCCCTAATCTCCAGGAGGTGAGCATACCTCCTGGAGTACTGCTGTCCTCTTGGCAGGAATCTGGGACAGAGGGGAAACCACAAACCTTCCTTGGGGAACTGAGGAGAACTCCCAACTCATAACCCTGTGAAACAACCTGAAGGACCCAAGGGTCCTGCACATCCTCTGCCCAAACGTCTGTGAACTCAAATAACCTGGCCCCCACAGGGACCTCCAGCTTAGGTACTGGGCACGGCTGACTTCCCCTGGGGCTGGAAGGGGGGCTTGGGAGAGGGTTATCTGGATGAGGACTGGCAGGGCCAGCTTCTACCTCTGTAGCCACGAAAGGAACCCTGAGGCTGTGGGCGGAAGGGGCGGCGTCTGGGTTGAAAGGATGACATGCCAGCTCCACGATCCCTTCCCCAGTAATTACCCCTTGAGCTAGTGGAAGCCGAGGGCATCAGTTTTTTCTTCTCCTTGTTTTCCACTAAAACTTCCTCCCAATTTTTCTGTCCAAACAAATCAGATCCCAAGAAGGGACAGGAGACCAGATGAAGCTTAAAAGCCATGTCTGCATTCCAGTGGTGCAGCCAAAGGCATCTCCGGGTGGCCGTGGAACAGGCCATCACTCTGGCTGCTAGTTGGAATGAGTCCAAGGAGGTATCTGCACAAAAGGCTAAGGACCTTCTGATGTCCAGTAGAAGAGCTCTGAGGGACCCACAATGGCCGGGTCCAGAGAAAGTTCATCCAGCCAGTGCAGGCCTGCTCTGGCCATCAGGGAAGAAGACGAAGAAACCCCGGCTCCGAGCGAATTCGATTCAAAAGCACAACGCAGGTGCCAGTCCGCCTTCTTCTCCACATTGTCCTTCAATTGGCCCTCCTTCTGGACTAGCATGTTGCTGGAGATGAGGGCCCTAATGGGCGCATCCACTTGTGGAACCGCCCAAATGGACTGCCCTTCTTCTGCCCAAGGGCACAACTGCTTGGGAATGACGGGCAATTTATCAGCCGACGAGGGGGTTCGCCATTCTTCCAAAGAACCGAAATAAAGGCCTGGGGAACTGGGAGGACTTTGGCCTTGGTGGGTTGTGCCAGCATTAGCCCCTCCACCTCTGCTGCATATGGGGCTGGAGTCTGGGGAAGCGGGGTAAAGGCTCAGAAGTGGCACCACAGTATCGACCATAATGGGCAACTCCTCTGAAATAAAAAGCCTAGTAGAGGCCTGTGGCCCCTGGCCATAGTTGACAGGGTCCCAGTTCAATTTGCCTTCTTCCATATATGGTTCGTCTACCACCTCCCCTTCTTCCATGGGCTCTGAGTCCTCTTGAACATTGCCCTCACCCTGATGGGCCTGCTGGGGTAAGGGTGCCCCCCTGAGGGGCCTGCCCCTCTGTCCCAGCTGCGGTTTGAAGACTGAGCTGGAGGAGGATGCTGCTGGGCTGGCAGAGATCTGTGTCTGCGGGCTTTAGAATGGCGCTTTCTTTTCTTATGCCTCCGAGGGTAGGATGTTGATGAGGATGAGGAAGAAGCCCTCCTCTTCTTTGTTTTGCACACCCTCCTATCCTCCTTTAAAGCTTCCTTGAATGCTAGAATCATGGCTGACTGAGCTGAGGCAAGGGTGTGTGTGTGTGTGGGGGCAAAAACGGTGGGAGCTGGTTGCTCCTCCGCCTGAAAAATGGCCACCGCTTGGGCTCCACCAAAACTCATTGCCTCCAAGCCTACCCTGCTGGGGGGAAGCTCTATAAGGGGGGCAGACGGGGGGTAGGGGGTCTGGGCGGAGTCTGTTGGACCGGCTGGGCCCCAGGAAACTCACCCCTCTGCTGTGCTGCTGCCGTTTCACGCGCTGCGCCACGCTCCAGAGACCATGGGGCGCTTTCAGTTTCTTTTTCTGCTTGCGGCTGCTGCTGTGCCTCCAGGGAGGGAGCATGCCGACAACTCCGGGGCTGTTAACTCACTCTCCGCATGCGGAGGGAAGAAGGCCGAAGTCCTTGGCAGTCTCTTGACCAGGACTTGAAGCGCCCTGACCTGCCTGGGCGATGGAGGCACCGCCAACCATGCGGCGAGCTCCTCCGGCAGGTCCTCCAGACCCTCTAGTCTAACCGCTGACTGGACGCGTCAGAGACCCGGCGGGGGGGGGGGGGGAGGATTGTTCCATAAATCTCCTGACTTCTCTTGAAGAGTTCTTCCTCTTCACACCATGAGGGCTGCAAATGCCCTCCTCTGCTGGTGCCGAGGCTAATTAGCAGGAGCGAAGAGCGATTACTGGGGGATCGCTTTCACTTCTGTTAGTTTTGTATGTTTTGTGGTGTGCACCACCCTTCGGCTTCAGCAGGAGCAAGAGAAGTTAACCCGCTCCGTCCTGATTGGAAGGAGGATTCAGAGAATGATGCATTTGCTGAGAAAAGGAAGCGGCAGATATCTTGCCATTGATTGTAAGATCTGAAGGGCACACCCAAGAAGATGACTGAAGCAGTGACGTGCGTTCATGGCAGCATTTAGCAGGCTGAGTTTGGTAGTGAAATTAGCAGGAGTGTCTGTTGTTCATTTATTCAAAGAATTCAGACTCTTCCTTGAAAGGAATCCTTTTAAAGGCTTGAAAATGTTGTCTCCAGCCTAAGTTTTTTGGTGGCCATTGGCTTTTAGATTATTTCCTCCTGCCCCATTCTTCCTCTGCAGTTTCACTTTTATTTATTTATTTGCTTATTTATTCTGCCCTATACTAAAGGTCTCAGGGCAAGTTTTCTTCCTTTGATCACTGATTTGAATTCCTTATTGCCAAAGACCTTCTCAAGACCATTAACTATAGATGTCAAGATGGTGAAAAAATGGACCTTTAAGTTGAAAATTAGCTAAGAGGGTTGCATCCATACATCAGTTACTTAGTCTGCTATATTTGGATATTCTGGAATAAAACATAGCTATCCATACTTCATTCTGGAATATCCAGATATAATGAAATAAGTAATTTGCAGCTAGATGCAACCTTATCTGGGCTATTTTATTATACAGTGCCTGACAAAAGTTCTGTCGCTTATCCATGTTGTTGAAACCAAAGCCTATAACCTGACTTAAAATTCATCCATTGGTTTAAAAAATGACTCATATGAAAGCTGAAACCCTCCCAAATGAGGTTTTTAAAAAGAAAATAAATTTGCTTCACTGCTGAAATATTGATCATTTAATGAACACATAAAGGTCAGATTTTGGCTAGACAAAAGTTTTGTCGCCCACAAAAAGTAATGTGAAAATCAAACAGATAATTCACTTCAAATACAAAGATATGTTTCATAACATTGGTGAATGAAGTTGTGGTGCTATTAGAGCCATATTTAATATTTTGTGTGATTTCCATGAGCCTGAAGGACTGCACCCATGCGTTTCGGCAATGATTCATACAATTTATTGATGAAGTCATCAGGAATAGTAAAGAATGCAGTTTTACATGCCTCCCAGAGTTCATCAAGATTCTTTGGTTTTGTGTTCCAAGCTTCCTCTTTCATCCTACCCCAAGCATGCTCAATGATGTTCATATCTGGTGACTGGGCTGGCCAGTCCTGGAGCACCTTGATCTTCTTTGCCTTGAGAAACTTTGATGTAGAGATGGATGTATGAGATGGAGCACCATCCTGCTGCAAAATTTGACCCCTTTTATGATTGGGAATGTAAGAGGTAGCTAATACGTCTTGATATTTTAGGCTATTGATATTGTCTTCCACCTTCCACACCCCTATACTGAATGTAACCCCAGACCATGATCTTTCCACCACCAAACTTAACTGTTTTCTGGGTATATCTTGGATCCATACGGGCTCCAGTAGGTCTCCTGCAGTATTTGCGGCAGCCGTGGTGTAATTCAACTGAAGATTCATCTGAGAAATCCACCTTCTGCCACTTTTCCAGCATCCATCCGTTTAGTAGACTGTGGGCCTTGGCAAATACCACACGGTTTTTTAATTGCCTTTTGTTTAGTGCTGGCTTCTGGGCACTGATTCGACCATGGAGGCCATTTCGAGACCGAATCCTACAAACTGTTCTAGTTGACACAAGGACTTGAGGTGACCAGGCCTGTTGGAGCTCTGCTGCAGTGGAAGAAGGGCTGGCTTTTGATTTTCGAACCAACAAACGTTCCTCCTGAGCAGTCGTCTTGCGGGGTCTGCCAGACCTGGGCTTGTCAAAAACATCTCCAGTCTCTTCAAATCTTTTTGTAATTCTTTGTACTTGACGCTGAGACACATTAAAGGTGCCAGCCACCTCTGCAGTGGATCTGGTCTTCAGTCTCCTGATAATCAAGGCTTTGGTCGCAGGGTGGATTTTTGGCATGTTGTCAGAGGTCAAGTTGCAGTTCAAGTGAAGGTCTGGAGTGCTGGAGTTCTTTTTATACACACCCACTAATTATCTGATCAATTAGTGAGCACAGGTGAGGCTGTAAACTAGGATTAGGTGCATTATATGACAAGGTGACAAAACTTTTGTCTAGCCAAAATCTGACCTTTATGTGTTCATTAAATGATCAATATTTCAGCAGTGAAGCAAATTTATTTTTTTTAAAACCTCATTTGGGAGGGTTTCAGCTTTCATATGAGTCATTTCTAAAACGAATGGATGAATTTTAAGTCAGGTTATAGGCTTTGGTTTCAACAACATGGATAAGCGACAGAACTTTTGTCAGGCACTGTAAGCTTCAATTGCCTTAAAGTGTTGCAACATTTAGTGGGGGACACTTATGACAGTGGGTGAGAAATACATACTGAAACCAAATCAAAATTATAATTAATGTTGGTTAGTGTTATGCTAGATTCCTAGTATGCATGTGAAACGTGGCTGCCTTGTGTCTACTTAGCAAAGCCACGTCAGCAATGGGATTTGAAACTGGAGCCTTTGAGTTAGAAGCTCAATCTGTTAATCAGCATACTACATTGATTCTCCTCTAAGAAAGATCAAATAATGTTCTGACAAAGTCTATCAAGACACTGTTCGATTACAAAAAAACACATTATAACCCTGTTATTTTCTTCTTTAGATAAATGCATGTGTAACTTTAGGCCCAATAAGACAGCAAAAGAGCAGTACCAAAATTCACAAGGTTGGAGAATAGGAAGTACGTTGTACTCACCTTTGGGTCTGCCAGGGCATTAATGATGTTGCCAAGTGCTAGCAGTGAGCGATTGATGTTTGCTCCTTCTCTGAAACGGGCTCCCTTGGCTTTTGTGGCACTGGCACGTTCAGAGCCTGCCAGGTCTATGAGGCACATTTTGGCAATGCGGACATTTTGATTGATACTAGCTGTCTTGTCTTGTTGCCTCAGATAGATCTGTCAACAAAAAGGAAAAGAACAAGAGCACGTGGGAAAAGGATCAAGGATGAGAAAAAACTGACAATGACTTAGTTGAAAGAAGAAAAAGAAAGAGTTAATAATTACTGTGTACAGAACACATGCAAATGCAAGGTTTTCATTACTCAGACTTTCTTACACAGTCATGCAAAGAGCTAAATATTTAGTGAGCAGGCAGAATTACAAAGCAGATCATATTCCCCAGATTAGCACATTTCAGACAGGTATTTTACTTCCTTTTCTCATACTTTTGTCTAACTTTACATCTGTCAAAGGGCCTTATAGACAGTGGACTACTCAGTATATATAAAATGAAACCATCAGCTTGGAGCTGTACAGGAGCCTTGTAAAGCTTGTCACTTAATGATATTTTCATTAGAATTCTACACCTGTTGTCCCAGACATAAGGCCCACTCACTTCAGTAAGATTAGTTATGTGTATTAGATAACATTATTTCATTGCAAGCCAATCTCTGTTACCTGGGAATCAGCCCCATTGAATTTAATAGCACCTACATCCATGTATGCACACAAGATAGGAGCTAATTCCAAAAGCTGACTAATTTAACTACGGTAAAATGTTTTTATTTTTAAAATGAAAGGAACAGAAGCCACCATGCTTGAAAGATAATCCTAGCATTTCTCATGAGCAGCTTTGACACCTCTGTAATTACTCATCTGAAGTCTAATAATGGCACAGACCATGAAGACTTCTCTCATGAATGATGCTTAGCACAAAGGATTTAAAATAGATAAGACTGTGAGCAGGACCTCTCTTCCCGAGACTAGAGCTATTATGGCTGGCGTGCCGTATTCTAAGGATTCTGTCCCTCTCTCTTTTTTACACAAAGCTTCAAAGGTTATCTAAGATCCTCAGACACCTTATCTGCCATATCATCTTACCTGAAAGACAGCATGGGACCGAGATGAGGAGGCATTTACATCAGTGGGATGTTGTGTTCTGTTTTTGTTTCCATAATCCAGCATTTGCAATATTTCCTCTGCAGACTTAGGCTACCAAAGGCAGAGAAAACAGTAAAAGAAAATTAGGAAATCTTTGCTAATTATAATCAGGGAATTTCATTGCTGCAGGTATGCAGTGATATTAACATCCCAGCTTAGGCTTTTGTTGCCACATGGTCCCAGAGGATGAGGCACACAAAGCCAGTAAAATGATACCTTTTATCAAACCAGCTTCTGCTGGTACAAACAAGCTTCAGCACCTGCCCAAAGATGATAATGTTTGGGATTAATGTACATATTGTACCTAAAGAACTTGGGTCAGTAAAAGACCTAGACTTACTTATCCTCAGACCACTAGTGCATTGATTATGGAAGCCGGGGTTTTGGCTTAATTAATAATATTGTCAAAATTAATAATAAAGCAGCTGAAAAACCACTCAAACATATTTGTTTAAACAAAAAACTTCAGAAGACTGGAAAAATGGCTTAAAGTACTGTAGACAAGATTTGTATAGCTTTCTCCAAAAGTGATCATTGTTATTTTCTAGACACTCAACTTATATCAGAAACTGTCAAGTTCAGCTAACCTAGAGACCTTAACTAATTCAAGAAATGCTTCTAACTTCCCTGAAGTTGCTTTAAAGAAAAAGAAGACATGACAAGAAGATTGTTTAGTAACTGAAATGCCGGTTAGGAGAGAGGCAACTATGATTCTACCATATTTGGTTTGGTCCAGCCACATTATTCATACCAGTTAACACTTTAGAATAAAACTGGAATTCTGCCCACGTATCTTAAATATTGCTATCACCACACTTTCCCAAAAAAGTCTTTAGGCTGAATTCCTATTCTCTGCATTACACTGAAGTAGTAATTCCCTCTTTACTCCCTTAGTTCCACAACAAAATACGTCTTTCTTTGCTTTCTGATACATTAAGCTTCATGATATTTCCTAAACTTGTATATTATCATTATTAAATTTATTTTCAGTCCATGAGCAATATATACTCATGAGAAAAACAAAGTACACCCTCTTTGAATTTTAAGTTTCTTTTATTCAAAGGAGAACTCAGAGTCTGGTCCTCAATTTTTATTGAATTAATAATGAAACAGTGGAATCTATTGTGTGTTGTTGTTCATTTGATATATTTATGTAATTTTAAGACCTTCTAAAGACCAGATGTTTTTCATTATGTCCTGATAGGTAAGAAATTTTCAGAGGGTGTACTTTGTTTTTCTCATGGCTATACTTACAGAAATATATATTCCAATTTAATATTAAAATCAATCAGTGAATCAATTAAATATCATACCAGAGACTACCACAAGATGAGGCTACTTTAAAGCAGTCTCCCAAGTATTCCTGGTTATGGACTGGTCTAGCTGCAGTGTACGGAGCCCATGGCCATACTGCCAAGTTCTGGAAATGGCCTAGAAGTGTGGTCATGTTACAATAGAACTACAGGGGTAGGAGAGTGCTTTGTATTTTTTAAAATCTGTTTCTTATTGACCTGCACTGGGCCTTTTTGGTGAAGGGTTAGATATAAATTCTTAAATAAAAATAATATATATTAAACAATGAACAAATTATAGTCTAGCGATGTTAGTGGTAAGTATCCTATGAGGCACAATATGGCAATTCAAATTCCTCCTAGTTCAGGATGTTGTAAGAATTGCAACTCTTTTTGATACTATATAAGATAGAAGTAGAACTAGGAAAAGAGGCTTCAGAATGAGGGCTTTTTTAACCCCCTCCCCTCAAATTCTCTCAAGTCCTTCTGTATAACATGAGAGGAGATGGAACGAAAGTCCTCCTTTCACAGTATCACTTGTATTTTGAAATAGATGAGCAATTTGAAGTACCGAGGTTCAGGGCACGAGAAGCAGGAAAGTATTTAACTAAATGTCAGTGTAATGTGTAAAGTGTAATGCAATGTTACGAAAGACGGTAATTTCCCAATTATTGCCCATTATGTGTATTTTTTTCAGGTCAGCTTTATACTGAAAGCCATAATGAAAAAAAAAATCATAATACTTCTCTGTTTTGGTTCAGCAAAGCTGAAATTGATGTATTCAATAGTAGCTAGGAAAAAGTAATCAACTGCTGATACTTTTGGAGCCCATTGGTATAGAAATGGCAACTATGGCAATAGTAGTTCAGGAGATAGCCTGGAAATAGGCATCCTCTGTGTCTGGAATTCTTATAAGCCAGTTGACAGCTTCTTTCTGAGGCTTAACCAAAGAAACTAAAGTGCACCATCCGATCATAACAGGAAGAGAAAGTGATGCAGGGGGAAAGAAGTAGAGAATGGCGGACTACAGATCACAGGGTGAGCATGAATGGGGAAAATCAGACATAAATGGATATGAAGATATTCATGCTTCAAACCCAAACCCACCATGCCACGCATAACTATTTCAATTGTAATTTAAACTAATAATGTTTTGTAATGAGCACATCTGCATACTGGGCCCTTAGAAGTCTGCTAGTATCCCGAGTGTGGGAAGGTAAATGTTTAAACTAGACAGCATTTACTTTCCAAAATGAAATCTTGTAAACATTTCTAAATCAAGATTAATAACCTGGAGGAAAAGCAATCTGTTCAGCCATACAGTATGCAAATCATGCTTGGGTGGATTGTTTGATCTGGATTAAGCCACCTCTGAAAGCCTTCCTGTATCTCTCAGATAATACTGATTTTGGAGACTTTGCTTTACTCTGGATATAGGATATGCTGACAGTATATCACTTTCAATAGAGCAAATTTAAGTATAATATTAAACTGTGTTTTAGTACTACAAGGGCGATCCTTATAGATTTTATAGTTAGCATTAAATTGCTGTATTCTTTTTCTTCCCTGCTGCCAAGGGTAGAAATTACAGAAGTTCATTATTAGCTGAAGGAGGTAATCATTAGGATATATTATCCACTTGAAATGTGACTGATCTCATAGACCTTTTGGCTTGGCTGTGAATCTGTTGCAGTGCCCTTGCCTTGCCTTCCTGCAACAGAATTTTACACAATTTTATAAGAGGTATTCTATTAATTCTATTGTTGTCTTATGTTTTTATGAATGTTATGTCCTGCCCTGAGACCATCTGGTGAAGGGTCAGATAACAATTTTACATTATACTGTATATAAAAATAAATAAATAGGCAATGCCTGTATTATCCCCTCGTTTCTTTTTCATAGCTAAGGTAGAACCTGACAGTTAATCTACTATCCTTGGTGTAAAGTAAGGGAAACTATAGTAACTATTTGATCAGATTTTTATTTAATTTATTATTGTTGTTGTTACTACTTTTATAAAGTGTTTTTATATAAAAATTTATAGACCCACAAATTGTATAATAATAATACCAACTTTGCCCCATGGGGTGTTGGGGGCTCCCAAATGTTGGATGTGGGTACAGGCATGCTTTCTGGGTCAAAGTGAGAATAAATCACTGTGTGGCATGTTCCTTCTATAACCAAAAAACCAATGTTCAGTATAAATAATATGAGAGTCAAAATTATTCCCCAGTAATGGCCCTAAGTCTTTGTGAAGTAGGAGAAGTTAAGAGAAACTTTTTAAATAAATGCAAACACTTTAAACATCCTGCCTACCAGTATCTCAAACACTACCATTTCTCAAACACAATAATCTATGACTCAGTGTTGACTCAAAATAATGGGTGTCAAAATATTGCTGTTGATGGGTTTGGGGGCAGTGGTAGTGGTATTTTGTTGCTCTGTCCTGAGAACTTTGTTTCAGGAAGCTTATAACTATAGTAAATAGTTTTTTTCATATTTTATGGTCTTGCTTAAAATCCAGGTGAGCATTATCTGGTTCCAAATGACAAGACCCAGATCTGTTCATTTTATACCAACAGTGAAGGACTTAAGGGCCTGGTGTGTTTTAGTCCATGAAGTCCCAAATCAAATGACACAACCAAATGAAAGAACAACACAACAGAAATGACATGATAGACACACATACCTGATGTAAACTTAACCCCTGAACCAGTACTCCTTTTTGAGGATCTTCTCGTACAGCAAGTGGACCTGAACTTACTAGTAGGTCACGTATCTGCTCATTGTAGACCTTTGAAGAAGAGTACATCAAGATATCATCACAGCAGATAATTTGCATATATACATACTTGGTAACTCATGTAGTTCAAATTTAGAAAAGCAATAATTAGATATCAAACGAAAGATAATTTGACATGAAGAAAAGCCCTATTAAATTGAAATTGAGGGTCCTCAGTCATCACCTTAACTACAAAAGTAGCGATGCAAATCAGTCCTATCATAGTTACTTGGAAATGTGATCCCCCAAGTTCAAAATCAGACTTAGGAAAATGAGGCCAATGCAATAATTTTGGGAACATCCTATTAAGTTCTACTGGCCTCTGTAAGAAGACACAACATTGTGTTGCAGGCTTTTAGCTTTCTGTAAGGGGAAGAATTCTTAGATGCAAATTACAGATAGTTTTGATTATATTTCTAATTTTAAAATACCATACTAGTACTAATGAAAAACCTGAAAATGAATTTATTCATTTTGTTTTACTTACAAGTTATCTTTCTATTCCTGCCTACCAAATCCATTAATTCTGTTCATTCTCATTCAAATATATTGAATGGCATTCCACTCTCAGCTGGGAGTTGGCACAGAACATAAGAACATAAGAGAGCTGGATCAGGCCACGGCCCATCTAGTCCAGCATCCTGTCGCACACAGTGGCCCACCAAATACTCATGGGCATCTCAAGCAGAGACAAGGACAAACCTATTCCTGCTCTAGAATCCCAGCAAATGGCCTTAGAAGCGCCCCAGCCTGAAGATGCACCTAGGCATTCATTCTAGTAGCCATTGATACATCTGTCGTCCATAAAGTTGTCTAACCCTACCTTAAAGCCATCTAGACTGGTAGCTGTCACCACCTCTTCCGGCAGCACATTCCATAAGCCGATGACCCTCTGGGAGAAGAAATACTTCCCTTTGTCAGATCTGACTCTCCTATCCATCAGCTTCATAGAGTGCTCCCTGGTTCTAGTATTGTGTGATAGAGAAGTAGTCTATCACTGGAGCAAAAAATGCTAAAACTTTTAATTCTGGGATATCTGGAGGGCTGCAAGTTGAATAGTCCTGTTGGAAATACACCTGTGCAAATCTGTCCCTAGGAGTGTGTTCCCATTCAAAGCATTATACACATCGAAACATGGAGCATCCCCCATCACAACCACATCAGAAGGCAATGTCTCTAGTCGCATTTCCCAAGGATCGCCCTGCATCTATTTATGACTCTATTTCACATTTTGGAACAAATCGGGCGGGTTTAAGAGGTTTGGCACCAAACTGAACCCCCTTCAACTTTGAAGGGTTTAGTCTGATATATGAGCTGAGGGTGTTTGAATTAAACAGTTAGTTCAGTTTGATTCCCTTTCCCCTTGGTGTGTACAGCCTTTGCCTTTCTTCACCATGTCCAACTTTTCTAATCACATCCTGACTTGACCTACTTCACATTCTGATCATCTGATCTGTTTGGTTTCACTTTCGAGTAGGCCTGCAAAGGGTCTTCAGCTATGTGACTTTTTGACAAGCAGCTAGCATGCTTCTGAGGCCCACTGGGCCCTCCAATATTGGTATATCACAGGTCTTCCAAAAAATCGTGGCATTAGAGCAGCCCCAGCCAGTTTCTCCTGATTTGGGTGAATAAAATTCTCTTTTCCAGGACTGGGCTGGGGTTTGACATCAGAGAGAGCTTAAATTTTGAAACAGACACTCCAGGTATGTCAACATCTGTTTTCAGCTGGAGCTTTGAAGCAGAATAAACCAAGTATAGTATATTGTTATTTAACTAGCTTATTTTTCACAGACAAGAACCAAAGCATCTTAGCATACCTAGTGTTTCAATAATATTTAAGTGATACTTCAAGCAATTGTTCTTACTTGTTTTACATCTCTTGATATCTTTGAGAAAGACAATGATTTTGTGACATAATTTAACATATCTTTTGATGAGCTCCATAGCAATTGCTCTACTTTTTAAAAAATGAATGTGGCTATTTAAGAAACCCATTCCACTCATCGCTCATGTAACAGAGTTCGCGGCACCCCACACAAGTTAAAGAATACATTTTTGTTATTTAAACTATAAATATAGCAAAATTATGTTTTGTTTTCTCAAAGTGGCACACCACCCAAGTTATGCTTGGTTTTTTGGCAAATTTTGACACACTGCCCTATAAGAAGAGATAATGTTGTATTATGACAAATAATCCTTCTTTCTGCTGGGTGACTATCAAGAGGGACTATGTGAATAGGTAATGATTTCTCAGCCTCTGAAAAAGTTGGTTTGGGCCCATTTCATTCATCAAGTGAGAAGAATTTAGCATACCTCAAGGTATGAAACTGCAATAGCGCAATGCTTGTCTTCTTTCATCTGTTCTATGGACTTGTATAACTCCACCATAGTCAAGTACATCACCCCAGGTTCCTCAGGAGTTCCCAACATGGTATGAGTCTTCCCAGCTCCAGTTGCACCATATGCAAGGACTAAATTGGATAATGGGTATCAGAAAAGATGCCTCTCATTAATGCACTGATCTGAAGAAATGGGGAACTACATAACCAAGACAACACATTTGTGCTTCTGCCTAAAATATGGCACAAGTATGAGATGAATATAATATGCTGTAGTTCCCACCTCCACCCCCCTGAGGAAAAGCTAGAAATAATAAGAATCAGAATTTCCAGGAACAAATGGTGAACCAGACAAACTATGCTTAACACTATCCTGTCGCTTGCAAATATGCAGAAGCTTTAGCTTTCTTTTGCAGTTGGAAGGACTATATGAAGCACTACGCATAAAACAAAAGAAATTTCTATAACCATTAGGAAAATAAGAACAATTCTGAATTTTAAAGCAGGTGGTGTAGGGCTCATGTTAACATTCATGATGGATGTACAGGAAGGACCTCAGAAGATTCTCAGATCTCATAGCCTACATCCATGGAACACAGGCAGAGGCAAATGGTGATTTGTGATGCTCCTTCAATGTCACACCATGGCATTCTAGCGAAAGACACTTTGTAACCCCCTTCCCCACATTAGTAGTGAAAGCTGGTGAACCCTCATGGAACTCTCAAGGAGCTCTTGTGTCCTGCACATGAGTGCTGTGGTCCTATAACGGTGATGGCCAACCTATGACACGCGTGTCACAGGTGACACACCAAGCCCTTTTGGGTGACACACATGGCCACCCTGGCACCTAGGTGTATAGTGCTTGCTTGTTCTTGAAGTGTATGAAATGCCAACTTTCAATTGAAGATTTAGCAACCAAAGCCACTTATGTAAAGAATTATTTGTTTTTGCTTTTAATAAAATACATATATCAAAAATATAACTTTTTTACTAGAGCTACAAATATCACAAAATTATGGATATTTCTAGATGTGACACAGCACCCGAGTTAAGCTAGGTTTTCTTGCGAATTTTGACACACCGAGCTCAAAAGGTTCGCCATCACTGTCCTATAACAACCGGCAGGCTGCAAGTCGACTACCCATACTTTGAAGACTTGAATACCTTTCCTGCAAATTTCAGTATTAGGCCCAAGATACTATTGTTTGTCCCTCAAAATAGGCACAAGACTGTTCTTCAATATCTTTTGGTTGCTAAGACAGAATAATTATTATAACCACAAGAGGAACAGATACTGAGGAAAGATACCTGTACAGTTATATCCATTTAAAAAGCCATCTAGTACTGTTTTAGTGGTGTCTTCAAAAACCTCGAGCTGTGAAGAATTTTCATCAAATATAGAATCAAAGACAAATTTGAGGTCTTTGTTTTGCCTTTTGGTCAGATCACGGTATGGAAGTTTTCTCCCATGAAAGAAACTGACTTCTTCCTCTTTTGGATCAAAGACCAATATATGCTTATCAACAACTTGCAGTACTTTCTTAAAGTTGCCTTCTCTCTCTTTTCGACTCTCTGGACGAACACGGATAACCACTTTCACGTGATTGCAGACATCTTCATTAGGGGCAGACATTATGAAGCGTAGTTATGCTGTTTGGGTAGTCCTTCCCATATAAAGCAAGCTCAGGGTTCTGTTGATGAGAAAGACATCTTAAACAACAGCAAACATTTCACTTATGACCTCCATGGCAGTAAACTCCAGTAAAGCTCAGGGCTTTTCTGCACTTACCTGTCCTAGAACAGGATCCCTTGTGGTCTTCTTCAGGATCTCATTGTTAGAGGGGATCACTGAGGCCTCACCCACTGCTGGTACATTTCACCTGCACCCAGATAAGGGGAGGGGTGTGTGTGATCAGTCCTCAACAGTATGGACTACAGGTGTGCCAGCTCCAGTTAATCCAGATCACAGAGATGTGCAGCAGGTTTTTGGATTACTGGGGGAGCCATTTTGGCAGCACAGCAAATGGCAAAATGGGTTCCCTGGAGACTCCAAAGTTAGGAATATCTGTTTCTAGCCCTTGGAGCCCAAGGGGGCCAAGCTTTGCAACTGGTGCAAACTTTGGGGTGGGGTGGGGGCTGGTATGGACCATTCATGTCATGCAAACGGTGATGTTTTAGACCATACTCTGCTGTGATCTGGATCAGCAGGCCCAGACTCACCAAGCCAGAACATGGCATGGGAAAAGCAAAAAGATCCGTTCTAAATAAGTCCACATAGGATTATTAAAATATGAAAGTGTTACTTAGAGCTAAAAGCACACATCTCTTAAGTTTTTCACTGCTATTCTCCAGGCTATTTTACAGTCAGTGAACTGGTAGATGAAAGGATTAATGACCTTTCTGCACCACCTTTGTTTTGTTGATAACACTGTTGTCTTTACAACAGTGACAAAGAAAAGCAGCTGAAAAGTTGGACTGAAGACTAAAGTTATGACTAACAGTTTCACTGGAAAAGACCGCATATAGATTAAAACCTTGGAATTAAAGGAAGCTGACCCGTATGTTAATATTGACAAAAAGGATATCAGTGGATAGAAACATGAAGCAGGAAAGAAACAGGTGAATAAAACTGGAAGAAATAGTTTCACCCTTCAGAGCACTTAGCTCTGCCAATTTGTCTCAAAGAGAAGGCTTTCTTTTAATCCATCCTTACTTTAAATGTTCAACAGCTCGGATCTTGCCTAAATACAACTCATTATCCTGCAAACAATCCAAAGAAGCATGAAAAGACATATGCTTGGAATGACTAGAAAAGACAGGAAGCAAAACTCACAGATCATAGAGGGAATAAGAATTACAGACACAAAGTCCAAAATAAAAACTTGACTGATAAGAGAGCAGAAATACTCAACTTTCTCCCTTTTTCAAAAGCTTGGAGTTCATCTGTCGAAACTAACTCTGTGTTGTCCTGATTTTTGTTTTCTGCCTCCTTTTTTTCTTAACTCTCAAAATCCTATGTCCACACAAGCTCTCTTTTATTTCCTTAACTTGAATTAATTAGTTTGGCCAAACCTCCAGCTGTAACACTTTTTACTGCATATATTTGTGGCAGTTATTGGCCTGTACTTTAATCTATGTTTGATTCATGTGCCCTGTTTACTTCCTCTTCAGTAAAGATACTCTGCATCTTCAATTTTGCTCCAACAAGCAATTTTTGGATACCTTTAATTTCAAAGATCGGGGAGGGGGGGTTTCCGCTGACCTCCCTTAATCCGGATCATAGAATGGGTCCTTCAACTAATCCAGATCTAGTAGATCTAGATTAAGGGAGGCACCCAATGCATCCCCAATAGCAATGGGTGTTAGCCTGCCCACAGTGGAAACGCCAGAGCACCCATGTGGTGAATCTGGATCGACCCACGTGGGGCCTGCCTGTCACCCCAGGTTTTTGGGGGGACAGGGGTGCAATCTCTGTAGACGCTCCAGACATTCTGCGAAGATTCTTCTGAGTGATCTGCCACAAACTTTGAAGATTCTCTGGAGCCTTTGACAAAGATCCATAGGACTGACATTGCTCTCGCATAGGGTCCTCTTTGGAGCCTGTGCCCCAAAGCCTGCGCTTCAGAGCCAGCTTCGGAGGCGGCTTAGGAGATTGTGCACAGGCTTCAGATCTTTGGGTTTCGGGGAGCCACCCCCCCTGACCCCATTGCCTAATTACAGTGGAAACATGCTCCCTATAATCCAGATTTGATGCCTGAAGACCCCATTGTAGACCCCATTAATTGGGTGTACAGGAGACCCAGATTATAGGTCCTGAAGGAGCCATTCAATCTGAATTTCCCTAGAACTGTTGGAAACAAATGTGGCTCTAATGGGGTCTGCAGTGGAAATGGGGTCTTCCTGCTCTGAGCCTAATGTGCCCCCCCCCTTTCAGCAAATGAACTTCCCTTGCCCTGGGATGCTCTTTGTATAATACTGAGAGAGACTAAGAAGATATATGTGTTAAAAAGCCAATAGCTGCTGCTTTAAAAGCAATACGGTAATTGAGCCAATAGCTGCTGTATTAGAAGAGATATGGTAACTACAAGTAAAGTGCTGAAAAGTTTATGACGTGCACAATGTTACTTGACCCAGTGTCCCTCCCTTGTCTATAAACATTGTCTTTCCTTTGTTCTCAGTCGCCATAAGGCTAAGAGTTATCTTCTGGCGTCATTCATTTGCTTGCAAATAAAACTCTCTTTCTGAAGAAACTTTCTTTGGATGTTGATTCCGTTTGTATAAAAAAATACCTTAACAGTACTGTCACGGCAAACATGAGGATCAGTTAGAAAAAGGGTATTTTCCTTAGGAAGACTTTGCTACTCTAAACCATGCCAAACAGTACAGACAATATAACAAAACATTTGTTTTAATAAAGTGAATATGCTTTCCAGAGGAGCAGACTTATTAGTCTATTGTACTAAATAACAAGAGTTAATAGCACCATAAAGAGCAATGAGACAGACTAGCTTACAAAAACAAGTAATCTCTGCTAGCATGCATATGTGATGTCTGGTACTTCACTAAAGCATACCATTTTAGGGACATGGCAATCACTAGGTTATCTGTTTTTTAAAGAAGAGCATTTGTTGCCCTCTTTTTCTGTCTTTTGCAATAAGAACTAGTCACATTTTGAAAATATATTCCCCATTCTTTTTCCTTTTCTTTTTTTGTGTGTAACTGCCAGAACTGTTTCTATGTTGAATGTTAGTTCAGCTGTTGATTAACTGTTAACAATTAAATAAAAAGTTAAATATGTAAGATGTTAATAAATGAGTGTTTCATGGACAATTTAGGCATTCGATTAAAAGACCATAAAATACATATTCTAAAAATCTCTATCATGACTAGAAGTTTCTGAAACTATTAATGTTATCTGCCTATAAAGTGTAGTCTTTTGGATGTTTAGCTGTTGGCGTGTTCACTCAAAGAAGCCCTACTGGATTCCGGAGAGCACATTTTACGCTGCCTGAGGCATAAGTCCTATTGAGATGAACTGCATTCCTCCATAGCAAGAACATAAACAACGCTGCTAAATCAGACCAATTGAGTAACTTCTTCCCACAGCGACCGACACGATTTCTATGGAAGTTACCACGCATATGGCTGAAGTCTTTACCAAAAAACAAAAGCCTAAGAAGCATTATTCCCAACCGCATCTTTAAAGACGCGAAGCAGCCGGGAGCGGGGGAGGGGGAGCAGCATCACATTCCTCTGAAGCGTTGTGGAATCACGAAGCTGCAACCAAAGCTGAATTCGAATCAAGCCTCGCGTTTCGCAAGCCACCACAAATGACCACCGTGATCTTCTATAGCAGCTACAGAAAGGAGAGACCCCATTGAGTAGAGGCTAACTGTAGGCATTCCTCGTCTACAGCCATTCAGCAGTCCCACGCGTTCATCCCATTCCCACCCGTGCACACGTTGCCAGGAGCACTGGGACCCCCTGGTCGAACTTACAGGGCTTTACTCACTCGGGCATCGGGACTCTCCTACCGCCAGCCCTCGCAGCCTTTCAGGGCGTCGCAGTCGCCCTTTCAGCGACAGGCGAAATTCAAACAGAAGCGCCTTCCGTTCCACGGCTTCCGATTGGCTCGCACAGTCCAACCTCACAAACGTAGCCCGGGCTGCGTATTCGGAAAGCATCGGATGTATTTTGGCCTAAGCGAGCACCCGTCCCTGCGGGGCCTCTCCTCTGAGTTGGGGGAGGAGGCAGGTGTAAGGCTGCTGTGTGCTTTAGTTTGCGATAGCAAATGGCTGAACTCCGTAGTGTTGGTATAAATAGGGGAAGAAATACCTTATGTAGTTAAAGCGGGGATGGGCGGCTGCAGACGTCTTGGTTGCATTCATTTAAGTGGTACCATTGAGTTCAAGAGCAAGCCCTGTTGAGTTTAGCAGAAATTAATTGCAATTCTCACCAGTGTCATTGCAATGCCTGGTTTCTGCTTCTTGACGTCAGAATTGAACGGGGGTGACCACTTGAATTTTTAACTGTACACCCACCCAGTTCACTTCTCCATTGCCCCCGAGTATATAGGGAGCAGCAGCATCTCTTCCACTACACATGCACTTTTTGGGAGCCGGGAACCTTTTACAAATAAACTTCCAAATCTCAACAGCTTTGTTCAACTGGCAGACACTGCGGTGTGTGTGTGTGTGTGTGTGTGTCCTAGAAATGCATGTGTGTCTTGCAATCGGTGCGTTATCAGAACTTGAAAGTATGTAAATAATAGTCGAAGCTTTTTATTTTATGAGTTTTCATCCCACGCTTCGCCGAAAAGTCCCAAGATGAGTCACAACAACAAAAATAATGCATAAAATTATACCTACAACATCTTTAAAATATAACCCTCCCCGGCAGGACTAGCCTCAGAGGAAGCGAAGGAGGAGGAGATAGTGTATTTACAGATAAAACAGGAAAAGGGCAACTTCTTTCGGAAAATAGTTGAGGTTTCTCCTTGGATCATGGTTGCGGAAGGCTAAGTAAGGGACTCTGTGAATGGAAAGGTGTTTTCTCCTGCCTTGAATAACGCAACTCCATGACGCTCGTTTCTCCCCTTCCCTCGCATCACGACATCCTTCCGTTATCGTTTATGATGTTTCATTAAAGATTGTGCCCCCTATGTTTTATTTCAAAGCTGACAAGCGTTCTCTTGGGGGGAATAAAGGGAAAAGCCGGTGACTACTGCAGTCTTCAATTCAGGAAGTGAAGTTATGGAAGACCGAGAAGGCGAGCAAGGTGGAAAAATCATTTTCAGAGATGTTGAAAAGTATTCAGGAGGGATGGAATAGGATATAATAGGGAGAAAGGAGTGGTGGTTTCCTTTTACACCTTAAGGAGCCGCTTCCTTTGGCGAGTAGCAGCAGCGGATCCATCCAGATTTCGCAGCGGAACTAAAACGCACAGCACATGGTTGTAGGGAAGAAGTGTACCGGCGGCCCTTGTGACGTGTAGGCTGCAACGAAGGAGTTTGGGGACCGCCGCCGTGGCCTCGCCCTGGCCAAGCGTTGTGAGTACAGTACTGGTGCTGCTGTCTCCGAATGAACGCCCTTATGTCCCTATAGTTGTAGGAATGGGGTGGGCGCGTCAGAGGATGGGAAGAGAGCGGGAGAAGGCTGCTGAGGTTCTGGAAATGTACACATTGGAAAGTCTTGTTATACCCACAGCGCACCCACTGTAGTGGCTTATGGCTTTTCCCCTCCCTTGACGGCAAGCCCGAGCCACCGAGTTGCTTGGAAATTGAAAAGGCGACCAGGTCTTTCCCTACACCCACAATTTCTGTGCTCTAACCTCCTCCGCCACCTGCCCGCTAATGGGCTTCTTTTCAGGACGAGCTAAGAGTAACTGCAAACATTAAAAGGTTCTTTAAGGGGGGGGGGTGTAAATCACAAATGATGGTATCACCAAAACTGTTACATCAAATAGTTGTTCGTAGCATTCTGTCAGGCTGTGTTCACACCTAAATTTTAATCCAGCTTCTGTCTACTTTGAGAATGAGAAAACACACCAGCAAAGTGACAAGCTGATTTTGGGTGTTTTTTCCACTGGCACTAGAGTACCCATTAAACACCCATTAGTACTCTAGTGCTAAGTGGAAAAACACCCTTCTTACAGCTTTATCTAACTTTGAGTTAGATAATGCAGAAATGTTCTTCCATTCTGAAAGTGGACGGAAGCTGGATTAAAACTTAGGTGTGAACGCTACCTTAGTTCCTTTTTTTAGTTTACTTTCCTCTGCTGTTGCCTGCACGGTTACTACTTTTTCTTTTTCTTCGCTTCCCTCAATGCTTTTTCTTGCCTTACGCTGTATGTATAGGTAAACGTCTTTCATTATAATGAAATGTTCCTCAAGGAAATAATTGCTTCAGCTATTGTTTTTAAAGAACAAACTGAGCTAATCTCTTTCTGAAAGAGTTCAGACATAGCCTTGAATCAAGCACCTTCACAAATGTAATATAGCTTACAGAGTGTAGTATATAATAAAAATAGTTTCACAAACTGGGCTACAAAAGAGGGAATTGCAACAGCTGTGGAAGAGAACATTAGAACTCCTTGTCTTACATGGGTCTTTGCAGTAGTTGTAGGTAGTAGACCAGAAAAATTCTTGTGGATCTTGGGATTCAAGTACTGTATTGTATTGTGGATGCAAGAAGCACTTCAAATAACCCACAGCTAAGTTGTTTAGCAAGATAATATTTATTTTGGGCTGAAGAGTGCCTTCACTTTTGCTAGCCATCATGAGTGTGCCTGTTCCACACACTTGCAAACATATATTTTATACATGCAGATCAGATGAGGACTGGGTTTATTAATTATTGGGATGATGTAGGAGAGGGGAATTTGCATTCTTATTTAAAGGTTCAGTGTTTTCAGAGAGACTGTCTCCCTTGTAAGGCTCCCCTCAGCAATATGTTTACATTGATGCTGCCAAATCAGTAGGATTATTAGGGTTAAGAAACTGTTGCTAGAAAAGTTGTATCAGGTTGCTGAACAGAGAGTCAATTGCTTCTGCTTTAAACTTTGTATTTGAATTTATCCTGGTAATAGATTAATAATCTATTCCTAAAAATGTTTTGATTCCCTTTCTTATAAGTCAGTTTTTTATACAGGATCCTGTTCGTACTTGGCAATATTCTAGAATATATCTCAGGATGTGGTTCTGTTGTTCACATCCTAATGCAGACTCTTGCAGGTCTCATTTGGGCCTGCTGTAGCCTGAACTGGCATGTGGACAGCAGGGCCCTATTCCAGGATATATTCCTGAATAAAGTCAAGTGCAAACAGGCCCCATATATATGCACACATGTGCTTTCTTTCTCCTTCTTGCTCTCTTGGATGCTTCCCTTTCTACAATGCTTTGGTGTGACTTATAGCTGAAGAAAACTATACAAAATAAAATTTTACTGAATAACACATGTCATGATACTGTTTTCAATCATTGTTAATATTATCTATATATAAAAAACATTTTCAGAAACAACTGTCCTTAAAACTGGCCCAGCTTGGCTGAGTACGTCTCACTTTGTCTTGGACATCGGTGATTTGAGGCAAAGTACAGCATCTGTTTTATTTGCAGGGGATTCCAGATTCTTGTCCAGTGTTTCCCTGAAAAAAGGGAGTTGCAAACCTCTTTTCATATTGTTGCCAAGGCAACTGCATGAGTGCATCTATATACACTAATAAAAAATATTAAGGGAATACTTAAATCACACATTGGATCTTGGTGAATGAAAGATTCAAATTGAAAATCTTTATTGATATAAATTGTATAATTTATTGAGAACAAAATGATGAACCAATAGTCATTGGAAACGAAAACCATCAACTACTTGAGGGCTGGATTCCAGATCACCCCAAGAAAGTAAAAAACTTAAGGGCAGATTCAGATTGTGTGAATTTCATTACTGCAGATCATGGTGGATGGTGTTCAGATAGTGGGTGGAATCCTGGGGGATCTCCTCCAAGACCTGGATCTCAGCATCAAGTGAGCTCCTGGAAGTCTGTGGTGCTACTTGGCATTGTTGGATAAGTAATGTCCCAGAGATTCTCAATTGGTTTCAGGTCTAGGGAATGTGAGGGCCAGTCAATGGCATCAATGCATTCATCATCCAAGAACTGCTTACACACACTGGCCACATGAGGCCAAGCGTTGTCCTGCACCAGGAGGAACCCAGGGTCCACTGCAATAGCGTAAGGTCTAACAGTGTCTGAGGATTTCATCCTGGTAACTCATAGCAATCAGGATAAAGTTGGCTATTGCGATTATTTGTGAGATCCTCCAAGGATATGCCAAGACCATCACTGACCCACCACAGATGCTTCAGGCTGGTTGATGTTTCAGGCAGCGTAATGTTCACCACAGTGTCTCCAGACTCTTCCACATCTGTCACACATGCTCATTGTGAACTTCCTTTCATCTGTGAAGAGAATGAGGCACCAATGGTGGACCTGCCAGTTCTGATGTTCTCTGGCAAATGTTAATCATGCTAAATGGTGCTGAGCTGGGAGCACCGGTCCCAATAAAGCATGTCGGGGTCTTATGCCACTCTCATAGTTTGATCAGAAACATGCCTGCCAGCAGCCCACTGGAGATCATTTTGTAGGGCTCTAGCAGTGCTCCTCCTGTTCCTTCTCACACAGTGAAGCAGATGCTGGGCTGATGCCCTTCTACAGCCCTGTCCAGCTCTCCTTGTATAATGGCCTGTGTCCTGGAATCTGCTCCATGCTCTTGACACTGTGCTATGAGACACATCATACTTTCTTGTGATGGCATGTATGGATGTGTCATCCTGGATTACCTGTGCAATCTGAGTGAGCTGTAGATACCACCTCATGATATCAACAAAATAGAAAATTAATGAAGAATAAATCAGGAATGATAAGAGGAAAGTATTGACTGTGACCACTATCTGCAAAACCAGTTCCCTATTTGGGATTTGTCTTCCTGTTGCTCCTCCAGTGCACCTGTTGTCACTTTAATTTTCGCCAAAGCAGGTGAAATTGCTTCACAGTCACTTATGCTTTCTAACCGGACAGATTGATATCCCTGAAGTTTTAAGTGGCTGGGGTTTGGATGCTTAAATGTTCTCTCAATTTTTTTTTTTTTTTTTAGCAGTATATCTACCAGGAATAAAGTTGAACTGGAGGCATTTTTATTTTGTTCTTTTGTTCAACTATAGCATAGATAACTTTAAGTTCACTAGATTCTTCTTCATTCATGGTATCAGTTGAGGAATGTTTGAAATTGGAAAAAAGCTCTTTACTGCTATGGCAATCTACTGTATTTTCTGGCGTATAAGAGTACTTTTTAACCCAGGAAAATCTTCTCAAAAGTCGGGGGGTCATCTTATACTCTGGGTGTCGTCTTCTTATACAGCGAGTATATCCCAGACTCTATATTTTAACTGGAAATTTGGGGGTCGTCTTATACACCCGGAAAATACGGTAATAATTTCAAAAGGATTCTGTCTGCACTAGACTAGGACAAATTCACATTCATAAAATGTCAAGTGAAAACTACCTCTGTCTCATCACGGTTATATTTTGTCTGCCATTCTGGATACAAAGTCGACCAAGCAAGTGTTTTCCCCAAGTCACAGTGGGCAATTACATGATGCAGTGCCTATGTAAAACTGAGTTTCTTCCATCTAAATCTTATATTCTATTATACAGCATAGCCATAATATGCTGCTTTGGTATTCTGAGCAATTTGGATGAATCCAATAAGCTCATAGAGTTTCATAGCCCTTCAACGTCAATATTATTTATGAATTGGTTCATTAACATTTTTAGTGATATGTCATGAACAGCAGCCTTTTTGATTTAGTTGCACTAAAATCTTGTACCGTCATGACATTTTGTTTTTTTAAAATTTATTGTAGTTCTCTTTTCCTAGAAGTTGTTTTGAAAATACTAAGACTTCTGATATGTTTTCTTTCACAGGTCAGTTCATTGTATGTCTGTTAAGATTTATATTGTGTCCTTCAGTCAAGCTAATCTGCAACATGCCTCAGCTTCCGTATTTGTGTAAAATCTGCAACCAGTTACTTTTGAACAGATTATTTAAATCTACAAAATTTTCAAGCATGGGAGCTACAAAGAAGCATACATCATTAGCAAGTAAATATGGAGATAATCATATAAACTGCAAAGTATATAATGAAGAATGCCAACAAAAACATATACCAGTCATGGTCAAAGAGGTTGCTGATTTTTTAGCACCTCAAAAAGGAAAGGTAAGTTATAAATTATTTTCAAAATAGGTATGTGTTACATAGCCAGAAGAATAAGAAATAAAACTGTTTTGTAGCCTGTGCTAAAGTATTCCTATTGTGTTGAAGTGATTAAATAGTTATTTTATACTGTAATAATATTCTGTCATGAATATGGTATGAGGGTGTTTTCCCACTGAGCTTCTTTGATCCGGATCTAAGAAGATCCGGATCTAAGGAATGGGTACTTCCCTTAATCCAGATCTAGTACCCAATGTGTTTCCACGGGTGGTCTAGCACCCAATAGCAGTGGGTGCTAGCCTGCCTGCTGTGGAAACACTGAAGCAGCTATTTGCAAATCCAGATCTACCCCATCACCCCAGGTGTTTTGGAGGACAGCAAAGGCTCTGCAGAAAAACCCCTTGCAAGAGCTAGCTCCAAAGTCCCTCCAAAGGCAACTTCGGAGATTAGCAAAGGCTCCACAGAGAAACCCCTTGTATGAGCAATGCTGCTGTCAAGGGCTCTGGAGGATCTCCTGAAGGACCCATATGATCCGGATTTCCCTAGCTGTGGTGGAAACAGATGTGTCTCTAATGGGGTCTGTAGTGGAAATGGGGTCATCTTGCTCTCAGCCAAATGGATCCTTAATGGGTGCTTCAATGGGTACTTAGTGCTAGTGGAAAAACACCCTTAATGTTCTTGTTGGTTTCTGTAAAGGGCCAACTAAGGAGGGAGATAGCTGGAATTATTTTTGAATAATGTTTTATGTGTGATGCATATGAAATGTTGCTGGGAATTCCAAGTTAATGACCAAACTGAGGACCACTGAAATGTCCAGTAAGATGATTAGGGGCGTAAGATTATAAAAGAGTTCTTCCACTGCTATACAACCTCTTTTCATCCTACCATTATTTGAATTGAAGGTGATGAAGGAACAATTTTAGTCTAAGAATATTTGAAGACTTTTATTCACTGTTATAAAAGTGTCTCCCATAAGAGATTGATAGGAGCTGGAATTGATCAGGTCATCACTGTGTAATATAGTAATGTTTTTACAAGACATGAGCAAATCACTTTTTAATAAAGAATAAATCATATCTTCTTCAAGAGAGGCCCTAATTGATTTAGCCATTGTTTATTTTTTATACTGACAAAGGAGACAGATCCAGCTTAAAGGTATATATGATGCTGCTTGCAGTATTGTTTCTATGACTGATAAACTTATTTTTCTTTAAGCACTTTAACAGCTTGTTCCAGAACCCCCGGTATAAGTTGAACAAGCTTTTTCATGTAAGTTGGGCAAATTTTTGTCAGCAGAAAATGGTGCAGAATTGGCACAGCAAGCATCAGTCAACAAATGTTGAGCTATGTTCTCATATTTTTCGGAGGAGCTTAACTGGATACAACGTATTTAATGCAAAATAATATTTACTACTGTGGCTGACATCTGGAAGGTAGATTCTGTGACAGGCATGGCACTTCTCTGAGCAAATCTGGCTACAGTATTATTATGATGGTGATGACGTAAAAACAGTAGTTACACACAGCAAACAAGATCACTTTGCTGGATTTTGTATTATATCACTAGTCGGGCACTTCCCAAGCACCTAGGACTGCGTGATGTATCGGCGAATTATGCGAGCAGACCCCAGTAAAGTGGCTTTTTGTAGTTGGCAGATGGATATTTTGTCAATGCCAATGGTTTTTAGGTGCCCACTGAGATATTTTTGCACCGCGCCCAGTGTGGCAAGGATGACTGGGACCACTTTCACTGGTTTTCACCAGAGTCGCTGAATTTCAATTCTCAGGTCTTCATATCTGGTGAGATTCTCCAACTGTTTCTCCTCAATTCTGCAGTCACCTGGAATAGTAACGTCGATGATCCACACCTTCTCTTTCTCAACAATTGTAATGTCAGGGGTGTTATGCTCCAGTTTTCTATCAGTCTGAAGCCTGAAGTCCCAAAGTAGTTTTGCCTGTTCATTTTCAACAACTTTTTCTGGCTTGTGATCCCACCAGTTCTTTGCCACTGGCAGATGATACTTTTGGCACAAGTTCCAGTGGATCATTTGTGCTACAGTATTGTGTCTCTGCTTGTAATCAGTTTGTGCGATCTTTTTGCAGCAGCTGAGTATATGGTCGATTGTTTCATCCACTTCTTTGCAGAGCCGGCACTTTGGATCTTCTACTGATTTTTCAATTCTGGCTTTGATGGCATTTGTTCTTACTGCTTGTTCTTGTGCAGCAAGAATCAGTCCTTCTGTTTCCTTTTTCAATGTTCCATTTGTAAGCCAAGACCAGGTCTTTCCATGTCCACTTTGCCTTCAATTTTCTCCAAGAACTGTCTATGCGGTGCTTTACTGCGCCAGCTATCAGTTCGGCACTGAATTTTCAGTTTTCTGGTACTGGTTCTTGGTTTGCTGCACTTTGAGAAGCTTCTGGTTGTTGACTTCAATCAAAACAGATTCTTTGCTTTCTGTCACATAATCTGCTAATGCATGCTTCTCTTTTTCCACTGTTTGCTTCACTTGCAAAAGTCCTCTACCACCTGCTTTCCTGGGCAAGTACAGCCTGTTGACATCACTACAAGGATGTAGTGCATGGTGGATCGTCATCAGTTTTCTGGTTTTTCTGTCTAAGTTGTCCAACTCCAACTGAGTCCAATTCACAATTCCCGCAGTGTATCTAATGACTGGTATGGCCCAGGTGTTTATGGCCTTAATGGTGTTACCGCCATTCAATTTACTTTTCAAGAGTTTCCTAGTCCTTTAGATGTACTCTTTGCTGACCACAGATTTTACACTGGCCATGCTTAATGGTATCCAGTTGCAAGATGCCCAGGTATTTGTAGGCTTCTGGCTTGTGGGACCTGATGGCTTGACCATTTGGCATTTCAATGCCTTCACTTTCAGTAATCTTCCCCTTCTTCAGTGCCACTGTGGCACATTTGTCCAGGCCAAACTCCATACTGATGTCACTGCTGAATATTCGCACTGTGTTGGTCAGTGACTGGATCTCGATTTCAGATTTTCCATAAAGCTTTAAGTCATCCATGTAGAGTAGATGTGAAATTTTCTGTGAATTCCTGGCAGTTTGATAGCCCAGGTTTGTTTTCTTTAGGATGAGTGACAGTGGGATCATAGCAATGATGAAAAGGAGTGGGGACAATGAATCCCCCTGGAAGATGCCCCTTTTGATGTTGATCAGTCCGTAGCTTTCATTTCCGACAAAAAGCTCAGTCTTCCAGCGTTTCATCGCACTTTCTATAAATTTGGTGATGTTCTGACTGATCCCAATGGTTTCCAGGCACTTTGTGATCCAACCATGTGGCAGTGAATCAAAAGCTTTTTTATAGTCGATCCAAGTCATATGCAGGTTTGTTTTTCGGCTTTTGCAGTTCTCCAGAATCATTTTGTCAATCAGTAGCTGGTCTTTTGTGCCCCTGCTTCTCCGTTTGTTTCCTTTTTGCTCTACTGGGATGATGTTGTTGTCTTCGAGGTAGTCTTGAATCCTGTCTGCTATTACGCCTGTCAGCAGCTTGAGCATAGTAGGTAGACAAGTTATCGGCCTGTAGTTTCCTGGTATGGCTCCTTTGGCTGCATCTTTCTGTATTAAGTATGTTTTGCCAGTTATTAGCCGTTCACTGATGTTTCCTGTTTGCAGCATTTCATTGAACAGTTCGGCCATTTTTGCATGCAGGCTGGTCAGGTATTTGAGCCAGAAGCCATGCAACTGATCAGTGCCAGGGGATGTCCAGTTCTTCACTTTCTTCACGCTTTTCATGACCATTTCAGGTGTTATTTCCAGCTGCTGCATTTTGTTCATGGAGAATTTCTTCTCGAAATCCTTTACCCACCCAGCAGTTTTGTTGTATTCTTTTTCAGCCTCCCAGAGATCTTTCCAGAAGTTGGTTGTTGCTTCTTTCTCTGGCTTTTCCATTTTCTTGTCTACTTGCTCATGCAGGCTCTGGTAGAACTGCCTCTGATTAGACTGGAACATTTGGTTTTGCCTGTACTGGTTGATTCTTGCTTCATATCTTTTGATTTTCCTGGCTGTAGCTGTTATCTGCTGTTTCACGATTTCCAAAGCTTCGTCAATTTTCCTTGTATTCAGCCAGTATTTTTTGATCAGATGTTCTTTAGTCTTCTTGTTGTTCAGTTTCTTCTCCTTCATGTTTTTTAGGTTGCTGGCATCTGATCTCAGGCTTCTCATCTTTAGTTCCAGTCGGACTTTCCACTTTGGTTTTCCAGTAGATTTTCTAATTGGTTTTGGCTGCAGTATCCCTAGTTCTTCTGTTACTATCACAGCTGTACTGTAGGCGAGCTGGTTCAGTTCTTCGATTGTTGCTACCTGAACAGTTACTAGGGCAGAGTTGATGTCATTCATCAGTGGGACAAGTCGTTTTCTGCCTATAGTTTTTAGGGTTGGCAGTCGCTTTCGCTCTGTACTTGATGCTGTATGAGCCATTATTCTGTCCTTCAGTTCCTGCTGTCTTTGAGACAATGTGCCAGGTGTTTCATCCATGACTTCATGTTGCTGTTCTTCCTCTTCTTGCAGAATTTCCAGATTTTCATCAGGTTCTAGCTGATCAGTGACTCCTGGTCTTGTTGGAGCTCCTGTTGCTGCCACAATAGGCTGCGGTGCTTCAGTTTCATTAGTTTTTCGTATTTCTTCAAGTTCAGTTTCACTGAACACTTTAGTCCCGCTTATGAATCTTCTCTGGTCAGCCAGCCGCAGTTCTGTTATCTTCAAGTCTGGGAATTCTTGTTTCCATAGCTGGTGCATCCATTTTTTATAGCCTCGTTTTCCAGGTTCTGATTTATAGTAGCACTTCATGACTATACAATTCTCTGGCCTTGAGAATTTCTGCCGCTTCCTTGTTTGTGAATTTTGTTCCTGTAGCCCATTTGTCGATGGTTGCCCAGGTTCCTCAGCAACCACCGCGGTCCTTTTTATCCTGGGCGACGACCGAGCCAGTATAGACTTCTTTTTTATTTGTGTCTCCATTGTGATAAATGGGTTGGGTGCACTTAGTCACTTTATTATTATTATTATTATTATTAGTTTATTTCTAAAGCGCTGTATGCCCAAACTTTTAGAGAAAAGCACTAGCAAGATCTGTATATGGATGACTGGCATTGTTAGTTGCTTTAGCCTTCTGTTCTCTTTCCATAGAGCCTTCCAACATTCTAATGGATTCAGAACAAGTTAGCTGGCTAGTGATGAAACAAAAGGAAAAGAAAAGTAGAAAACTGTATATAGACACGATTAATACTTATTTATCCCAGGCTAGCATGTGGAGTGAGAGTTTTCTGACACATTTAGGTACAACTTCTACAGGGGGTTTACGAAAGCTCCCTAACAAAATGTAATAGAACAGTTTTTACTGTGATTAGCATATGGTATGCTTGGATTTAGGAAAAGCTTTTGATTCCTAACACAGATTTGGAAAACATTGTCTTTATAAATGGCCCATCCTTTTATGTTTATGTGTAATAATACATATGTTTAAAAAGTAGGTTTCTTAATTAAGAATTGAGTGATTTTCTTTAACATTAGTGTTTATAACATTTTAACATAAGGTCCAGATAGATTTCTTAATGAATATATATATATATATATATATATATATATATATATATATATATATATATATATATATATATATATATATATATATATATATATATATATATATATATATATATATATATATATATATTAAGACAACAACAAAACAACAAACAAACCTTGTGCCCAAGATTAAACTGTTTAGATTAGATCAGCTCAGCTCAGAACATTTCATTTTATCCAGTGTTATAATACTGTACAATGTCATTTACTGTAAAAAACGCATTAAACATATTAAAATGTAATTAAAACTAGTGGTACACATTTACAAAATGATATAAAGTAAATATCTCTATCCTTTCAATGAAACAAAATGTCAGACTTAATTGGTCAAGAGACCAATGGCGTCTAATTTCCTTTCCAGTTCTTATTACTAATCAAGTATTTTAATACTTCATTTTATTTTTTGAAACAGTCTACCAGATATGAAATCAGTTTTTATAAGTGTATTTGGAATCTGCATGTGATATATTCAGGATCTATGTTGATCAGTCACTACTGTTCCTCTAAGAAATTATGTGGTCATTTAGTTAGTGATTTTAGTTTCAAACAATTTTTTTTTTAGAATTTAAATGCTATTTAACAACAATAAATGGCCAGTACTTTTGTCCTTATTTAATCTGTAATGTATTCTAACTGGATTTAGAGAATTTCTCTTATCCTTTATCAAAGAGTATGCTATGCACTGTAAAACATAATATAGGTAAAAAAGCAGACACTGCTTAACGGGATTTCTGTGTGTAAACCCTATGTTCAGTTGTTCACCTAACATAAACGGGGCAAAATATATCCCAAAGATCTTATAATATCTGAACGATTCTTTTATGACAGCAATCTCAGAACAATGGTCAGTGCTGAAACAAGCTTCACTGCTTGCAAAATGCTGCAGCTTCTCTAACAAAGATTGCATTCTAAGTTCCATATTAGATATGTACATGAACTTTTTTTGTATGTTTGCTTCAATTTTGAACTTTTTGTTTTAGAAAAGTAGTGTTTGGTTTTACTCAAAGACGCTACTTGAACCACGATTAAACGGGGTATGTTCTCTAGGTTCTAAGGACACCCTTTTGTTTGGTTTGAATTTGAACTCTTTTTTTGAACAGGAGGGGGTTTGGTTTAACCAGTTTGTCATATCTCTGTTTTACACATCTCTTGGTCATCTCTAGAGAAATTTTAGTATAGTGTTGCTGTAATTGTAAAATATATATAGAGCTAGATTTTAAAAATACACCAGCTATATAGTCCTTGCTTTGGTAGCATCCACAAATAAGATTCAGCTGAGAATTATTTCAGAGGATACTGAAACAAAAGTTGCATATTAACAAGTGGGAATTAGATGTGGAAAAGGAACTGTTAATGTCAGGATACTGTTACAGAAGTGAGAAAATTAACAGTTGGTGCACATGTGTTTGATTATTTAAAAAGCACTAAATTCAGTATTATACAAGAAACTATGGGTATTAGTGCTGGATATTGACTATCTGCATTGTTTGGTTCAAATATTGCTTAAGCTCTATCAGAGGCAGGTGTGCTGAAGTGAAGGTATCCAGCAAGATGACGTATTCTGACTGATTTTAATTTTTTTTTTTAAAAAATGTCAAATGGGTGTATCTTGCTGCTATACTTATTTAACAATCATAACAGTGGTAGTCATGAGAGAGCCATTAGATTATTATAAGTCCAAAATTAAAATTGGCGAATTTCAGATCTAAAACTTACTGGTGAGATCTTTTTTTCTAAAAGGTTTACAAGAAAAAATGTTATTTTTGACTTGAAAAAGAAATACATTTTTTCATCAATGTGGGAGAAAAAAATAAAAGTATAAGGATGAGTGAAGTCCCAAGTAAACATAGTGTTAATAAAAAAGAAAAAACAGGTAAACACTTGTTCTTATTTGGGATTGCTTTTCACAAAGGACACTGAATGTAGAAATGAAATATGAGGGCGTGTGTATGCTGGAATCTGTAGCGTTGGTCCGGGGCAGGAAAAAGAAGCACTTTTTTCTCACTGACTAAATTATTTGTCTGGCTGGTAGATTTTTTATTTTTGTCTGTTTCAGTAAACTCACAAAGATTTTTTTTTCCTTAGAGAAGGTATCTTCAGGAATATCTCCCTCTTTTTAGCTCACCAAAGGTACTATACAGTACTAATATTTCCATTCACATAAGATTGTGCATTAAAAGGTTACAGCAGTGTGACTTTTTGACAGTCATGCCTTTATTAGTTGTTTAACCAGGCATATATACCTGCATTAGCTCTTCCTTGTTTTCATTTATTTGACAGAACCTGAATAAATCACTGTTGAGCATTTTTATTTTCTTTGCTTCTTTGAGTAACAGTCAGTAATGTGAGAAGTAAATAGGTATAGGAGGACTACAGAATAATTGGTGGAGAGCGGGTGTGCTGGAGTCAAAAAAGGCCTGGAAACTATACTCGTAAAGTATAAAAGCTGTGGAATGAGATACCTCAATTGAAGACCATTATTTCAGGCCCAGTGTTGTAAGCTAAATTTATATATTGCTGTCCAATTGGGAGCTGATACCCAGGCATGTCACTAAGTTACCTATAGTTTATTCCCCTGCCAGTATTTTTTCACAAAATGCAACTGTCGAGGGTACAATCTGCCATGGAAGACCTGGAGGAGTAGGCAAATCTTATTTATCCTTTACCATAAAGACACATTTTCTGCAAAAGACTGTGCCGGTTTTCAAAGGTAAATTCCATTGTTTGGAAGTGAAGTGTCCTTCCATTAGACTTTTGTAAAAAATGGCTGCTTTTATTACAGCAGTAGGTAAAAGGAAAAAGCGGAGCTCTGTGAAAAAGTGAAATTGGTTCTTGTATAAATCTGTTGACTAGTTTTGTTTCTTTGGGCAAAACAGTGAGGGGATCTGTTACTAGCCCGCAGGCAACTGAATATCTGCAGTTGATTCAGCAAGCCACAATCCCACCATTTATAGTTTTACTGAGCAATGAATCCTACTGACTGCAGTGGGCTTTGCTTCCAACTAAGCATATTCAAGCTTCCAAGCAAATGTACCAGCTGGAATTTGTTTATAGCATTCATATTCTACATATCTTCAGAAGAGCTCAACACAATACACTTGCTCTCTTCCTGACTTCTAGATTATCCTCAAAGCAATGCAGTGAGAAAGGCTAGATTGAGGGACAGTGGGCTGCTTAAGGTCAGTGAATATCTTCCACGGTCATCAGATTAGAAGCCTTGGAATTATAGGCCCCAACTTGACATTCCAGTCAGTAGATTACTCTAACTCTTATATGATGAATCAGGGAATCAGAGTTTGCAATTTTGTGCTAACCTGTCTGAAACTTTCCTCTAAGGAGATGTATATAATTCTATGTTAGTAAATTACCCTAATAGCATTGCCTGGATGGAAGAACTTTTTACATGTATTTGGAAATGCAGGCAAAGCTAATTGCATTTGCTTGAAGTCCATTTATTTATTTATTTACATTTTTATCTCACCCTATACCCAAAGATGTCCAAGCGGGTAATAACATCTAAAATCAAACATCATTTAAGCCAGTAGCATTTGCAAGTGGGAAGGGAAAGTAAATAATATCCAGAGGTACTTCTAGATGCTGTAGGATAACAGATCTGATTGATCATAGAGTAGAAATCTGGTAGTTATGAAAGCATCCTGTCTCATTATACAGATGCACCTTAGTGTCTCAAAGGGGTGAGACAATGAATACAATAGCTACTGCTTAGTTGGCTCTAGCTTCCTGTTCTAGACCAGGTTCCTTTCTTTCGATGCACATTATTGAAAGGCAATACATTTACTTAGGTAAATATTAATCTGTCTGAAGTGTTATGCACCAGTACTAAGCATGAAAAAGATACCCCACAAGAAAGTAAAGATACAGTAGCAGAAATTCATGAAAACTATCTTAATTCTTGGTAGCTGAATTCATCAGAGGAGGATGGCAGCTATAATCCTTGTGACAGCAATGTTCTATATTTTCAGAAAAAATACAGAACAGCTTCAGTTAACACAGTAATCTAATATTGATGTTTCTCAGTACTGTGTACTAATTAGAAGATGAAAACTTTTTAAATATATAAACTTTATTACAGAGGCAATTTCAATTAAATAATATTTGCAAATACTGTACAGTGTTACTTTCAAGGTTTAGATAGCGGAGTATGGACTGTAACAGAACATCAATTAATCCCTTCTGTCAGGTAGCAGCCAAGAAGGATTCAAACAAAGTTTTTTGTTCCAAAAGCTGGAAGGTTTTTTCTTTAATGAGATGTGCAGGGAGTAGAAGACAGAAAAGAACAGACTGAAGAGAAGGGTATTTTACAGAGTACTGGTCTAATGGTCTACATATGTAGCCAATCAGGATGCAGATTGCATGCATCATTGAGAAGCTGCATGCTCCTACAAGGTATCACCTGGCTAGTTATCACGTTAGAAGTAAATTCTAAGGAAAAATTTAGTACAGATAATTTAACCTTGAAAGTTTGCACATTGTAAGTTTTTGGTTTCTGACTCTTACTTGACAGTAACATTATTGTCTGGATCTGCATAGATGTTCACATCACTGTGCAAAAAGTCTATAACTTCATATTGTCCCACATGTGTTTGAACAGTCTTAATTTCCTTAACTATCAGGCCATCTTGCCCCTCACCGTTTATCCATTGTAATTGTGCTTTGATCTTCAGTGACCAACTCTCATTTCTTGCTATCGTGTTCGTGATGGCTTCAACCAGTTCTATTTCTATGCACCCTTCTGCTAAAGGAGAATCTGCCAGCTTCTACCAAGAAAGAATAGTAATATACTTAATCTGCCTGTTGAGGCTTGTGCTGTATGCACACTAGATCTCATTTTCCTGTGAGACTAAGTTTGCATGCTGCTACCACTATATATCACATAATAAATGATAGTATTTCAGGGGCCTATTTAAGGCACTCTTGTTATAATAAAAAAGATGCAGTACTTCTGGGTGACTCAGCTTGTAAATGATGCTGTGTACATTTTCCTTCGGTGTTCCTGTATTAGTCTTTGCAATTCTTTGGCAGAACTAGTCACAAGAAAGTAATCCAAGACCTTTGAATGAGATACTGGTCCCAGAAGCAGTGATAGATATAAGAGGTAATATACTCTTCCTGGGATTGACTAACTTTATAAATATTTGAGTACTGGTCATACACAGGGATTCAGCATTTCAGTTTCCTACTGTGCCAGATAAGGCCCAAGAGGACATGAAGTCTGTGTCAGGAAGATCAGTTGCCCATTATCTATGTTGCTAACAACGCTAGATAAAAGCTCATGAACAACCTTCCTCTTTTTCAAGAAGGCAGTCCTGTTGTTTGCTCTCAAACAGGGAGGGCTAACAGGAATATAGTAGGAAGAGTTTGCTGTGGCCACATTAAATTTGTGTGGATGATCAGTCAGAGATTCCCTCGCTTTGAATTTGACAGGGAGGATAATCTTCCCCTCTGCTGTTGAACTCAAAATGAAGGGTGTCCTGTCTTTGATCACGACCAACAGTGTTGCTTCTCATGCTGACGTGGTGTGTATTACACCTAAAGTTAATGGTGGAGGAAAGCTGCATCTCCTTTCTTTCCTGAATTAAAAGCAACTCCAGTCTTGACTCAAGGAGTGACTCAGGAGTAACTCCGTTCTTGGGTCAAATGGAAAGGAAAGTCTTTGAATACAGAGAATAGTGCGTGGGCCATTCTTCGCATCTGGAAAAGCCCCTGCTATCAGAATCAAAGTGGTGGATTTCCTTGCTTTGATTCTGATAACGGTTAAAAGGGCTGCTTCTGTCTCTGCCTGTAGCGGTCCACATGAAGTGTCCCATGTTGATTTGACTGACAGGGCAGTAGTGTCATGCACACATAAATTCTACTGCATTGAGAGTAGCACTACTGATGTAACACTATTCTTAATTCAGAGGGAGGAATTAGGTCATTTAAAGAGCTCTGCCCCCTCCCTGTGCAGATCCTGCCCCAGTCTCTTTTCTGAGTCCCTTATTGATGTGTCTGCTTATCTCCTTTTAAGGTAACATTTTAGTAATTACATCTGCTTGGCAGTGCTTTTTGCCAGTTTTCACCTATACATCTTTGGACTACTCAGTCACACTGATTTTTCCTGTTGGTCCAGGGTGACCCAAGGTGAAGCAGAAGCCACCTCATTGTTGGATAGTGGGGCTCAGCAAGTGACTGGGTCTGTCTATTCCTTTGGTTCTGCGGGAGGCTGAACCAGCAATGAATTGAAGTCCATCAATAAGTATTGTTCTATGTATATTTGTACATTTCATTTTATTTAAATGGAATAAGAACACAATTCTATATAAATTTATTCATGAGAGATTCATGACAGACTTGAAAGCATTTCATACTACTTTTTTCTGTGAAATTCAGTGCCACAGAACATGGTGATGCCATGTAATTTAGATACTGTATTTTCAAATGGCGATTTTACAACTCAAGCTGGATAAGTCTATAAAATGTTTCTGGTTAGGAAGACGGTGGGTGTTTTTCAGCTGTCACTAAGTACCCATTTTAGCACTTATTAAGAGCTGGATGACCCCATTTCCACCACAGACCCCATTAGGGACACATTTGTTTCCACCACAGCTAGGAAAATCCAGATCATAATGGGTCCTTCAGGACCTATAATCTGGATTTCGTGTAGACCCCACTAAAGGGGTCTACAATGGGGTCTTCAGCCTGAAAATCCGGATTGTATGGAGCCTGTTTCCACTACAATCTGGCAATGGGGTCTAGAGGAGGCTGGGTGGGGTGGGGTGGAGGCACCCATAGCGAGGTGCCCAAAAGTTAAAACTTCGGAGTCTCTGAAGGCAGCTCTGAAATCCCTCCGAAGTTGTCTTCAGTAATTAGCAAAGCCTCAGAAGACCCTCAGAAGGCAACTTTGGAGATTAGCAAAGGCTCTGATACCAAATCTGCTCCAGTATAATTGTAAGCAGATATGGATGATCTGGATTATTTTGAAACCCAGAAACACCAAATTTAACTTTTTTTTTTTAGGGGAATTAGTAGCTAGATCTACAGGTTTTAATAACGAGGAATAACCAGAAAACAGAGACAAGACCAATTTCAGACTCAGAACCAGTGTTTCTTGTTAAACCAGAGCAAAGAATTTATTAGAAATACAGGAGAGAAGTTGAAATGGAATATAAAGCCATATCAGAAACATTTCAGAACAGAAATGAGCATGCAATAACTGCAGAACTGACTAAAGAAATTAACATTTCCCACTAAGAAATCTTTGTGGTTTTAACTGAATTTATCCCTCTTTTAGTAAAACAATTAATTCATAGTTATGCAGCAAAAGCTTCCCAAAAACCCCAAAACAAATTGCTTTGCGTGAGTAAGACGCTTAAGAAATAAGAATAAAATTCTTCATTAGGAAAAAAAAAAACCAATTGCAAATGACAGCCAAAAAGGGAATGGAAAACTCCTAACACTAGAAAGATCCCTTAACCCAAAAGTTCTAAAGAAAAACAGGGGAAAGTGAATGAAGGAAACAAATCTTCTGTCTCACCACCATCTTGCCCAAGAAGTCCAAAACTGTAGATATGTAGGATTTCAGCAAAATATATCAATTGCAGGAACAAAAAAATGTTTTTTTAAAAAAATTGGAAGAATAATCTTCAGTCTGAACCAGACTTCCATGTAGCAGAAAGGAAAAAAAAAGGGGGGGAATGGAGGAGATTCCTTCAGGTCTTCCTCATGGCAGAGAGAGAAGACCCCTTCGGTTGGATGAGGAGAGAAGGAGTAGACTCCTTCCATAGCAGATATGAGGAGGGGATGGCTCCTCCTAAACTCCTTCTCTTCTCTACCTTATTTATAATCAGAAATTGGAACCAAAACAAAACAAAACAAAAATCTGTCGATTATGGTCCTTCCTTTGTTAATAAAAGAAACTGCAGTGTCCTGTAATTTCTCCCAAAAAGATGCAAAAATTACCCTAACAGCATCTCAAAAGCTCTTCCTGCAAAGGTAATCTCCCTTCAGTCTGTCCCAAAAAAAGTTCATCGGTCCTGTAAGCATATGTCTTTCAGAGAAATCCTGGCCTTATTATTCCCTTTAAGACAGAGTATAATGGAATGGCTCATGTGTTATAAGATCCACTTCCTCAGGAACATCTGAATCATTTTATTAAAACAAAGGATATTCTTCCCCTCCAAACCTCAGCGATCAATCATTAACATCAATAGAGCCAATATTTTAGCATTCTCTGTCCTCTCTGGCATTCCTGATTTACCAACTTAAATGGCCCATTAAGGCTTCAACAGTACCAAGAGATCAGCAGGAATTGTTGCACCACCAGCTCTTGAATGGAGAGACAAACCTGTTTTGTTTGCTTTGTTCTGGCCCCCAGGTATAATCTTGAGTGGGCCATCATAGCCAGGAAGGCAACTGCAATTTGTAATTCAATGGAGAGATCTGCCCTTTTCTTTTGCAAGATGCCACAGATCCTTTCCTTGCTTTTAGAAACATTTAAGTCCAAGGCTTTTATTCCAAGTTAATGGTCTTAACCTCTTTCTTATTCCAATTGAGTCCCAAAGCTCTGATGGAACCACACCCCAATCTTGGATTCCTAGCCCAAGACACTGCTGACACCAGAACTTTTATTTAGCCAATTTTTTATTAATAATCATAGCTGGTATCAGCTCCACAGAGAAACCTCTTGTGGGAACAATGGGGTTGGGAGCTGCCTGTTACCTTCAGGTATGGAAAGAGGTGCATATTAATGAGGCTGACTCATGGGTGCTTACAAGGAGCTAATTAATATGCACCTCTCTTGCATTGCTCTCGAAAGAGTTTGTCTTCGGAGCCTTTGCTAATCTCCAAAGGCAACTTCAGAGGGACTCCGAAGTCTTTGCTAATCTCTGAAGTTGCCTTCGGAGATTGCACTCCCTGTCCCCCCAAACACCTGGAGTGACAGGCAGACCCCTAGTGAGTCAATCCAGATTTGCAAATGGGTGCTTCAGTGTTTCCACAGCAGGGAGGCTAGTACCCATTGCTATTGGGTGCTAGACCACCTATGGAAACACATTGGGTACTTCCCTTAATCCGGATCTACTAGATCTGGATTAAAGGAAGTACCCATTCCTTAGATCCGGATCTTCTTAGATCCGGATTAAAGGAGTGCGGTGGAAAAATACCCTATGTACACCTGCCACTGCATTTTAGAGCAAAGTAAAAAGTTACTTTATTCATTCCCTTTGGTTGGCCATCGTAGTAAACAGGAAGTTAAATTGGATGGATTCCTTGTCAGATGCAGAAGAAGTTAATTTAGCTAACCTAGGAGATATAAGTGTGCTACCCCAACAGCTACTTTCTGGTTCCAGAAAACATAAGAGTGGTAAAGAAGAAAACAAAACAAAATTAGTTAAATGTGGGATAAGGCAAAAACAAGAGGAGGAGGTGTACAATGGATGATATTAGAGGCATGATCTTGTACTGTTGGAAAATGTTAGGGAATGAATAAAAGAAACTGCATAGAAGGAATTAAAAAAGTTCAATATCAACATTTTCTTGTTAAATGAGATTTAGATTTGCAAACAAAACATCCTTAATGTAAGAAAACAATTAAAACAAGTTGTCCAAAAAAACACAAAATACTTCTGTGGGGTTGTCAATCAGTAATCTGAGCTGACAACTGTGCTTTAATTAAATTTGAGACTGTTACCAATTAGTTGGTAGCACTATAGGCTTCAAGCTGCCTATGACTCAGTGACTGACTCATCGAGCAAAACTTTTCTTGCTAAAAGAAATATCCAAGCACCCACAAGGATGAAAGATCAAAAGAAAAGCAGGTTCACTGACCTTCTTTGTGAATCCTTTCTACTAAATTTCAATTACCAGAAATATTCAATCCTCCTTGCCCCCACCCTCCAAAAAAGTCTATTTGACTAATCAAAGCAATTGCAGAAACTTGGCTTCTTTATTACTAAAATGTAAATAATTCAACATGGATATATGTTTTCCTAAGTATCCTAATTACAAGTAATTGTGAAGTTTTACAAAATAGAGCTTGGTGAGTTGTGAATGTGCCACAAATAGCTTGGTAATACTTTGCATTATCTAATCATAATTTTGCCGTGCCCTTGATGACTTAGCTGTCTTCTGCCTCAGCATAAAATGTATGTTACAAGAGGTTCAACACAAAGAATGTACTGTACTTAAAACAGAATAGTTGTCCTAATGGACTATAACTCTAGGTTCATGTAGTATTGGGCACCAAACATTATCTAATTTTGTGGGGAGGATACTTATTCAGGATGGCAGCCCACTTTCTTGAACCTGAGTATGGGCTTCTGAAATAGAAAAGAATGCCTATTTTTACTCTTTTCTTAGGAGTCAAAATGAATGGCCCTAGACTGTTCTGTTAATCGCATGCAGCTTCTAGACCCTAAGATATTCATTCACACGCTTCTCGATTTCAGATGTTGTAGGATTTGACATTACGTTGTCAGTTATTGTTCTCTTGTTTTCTAAGTTTATGTATCATTTTGTCAGTTTTTGAGGGAAGTGCACTGGACTTCGAATTCATGGAGATGCAAAATTTAAATGTCATATGCTTTCTTGGGCATGCTACAACTCCTCTGACCCTTTAGCTGTGAATTGTCCAGAAAAGGAAATTCTGTAGGACTTATCTGCACTTAGAGTAGATCTGGAATAACTGTCTGCATGGATATGGCTTGTGGCTCCCCACGGCCTAAGGCTTGTGTGAGATTCGTTGTCCTCCCATACCCCCAACAGCCAAGAATGAAACTTGAAAAGCACACCCCCTGCAATTCAAGGTCATGGAAGTGTGCTATTTGTATACCTTCCATGATCTAGAACAAGGCCCTTGAGCCAACTAAATGGGTCCAGAAGAGAACTGGATTAAGGGCCTCTTAATCTGGATCTAGCTCTGTTTTATACAGATGGAACAGCACTAATGGACTTGGGGTTGGAGCTCCTTAATTTGCAACAACATTTGGATAGGAGGTCCATGATTCAGGTTAAGAGGCTCCTTAATCCATATCTAAAACTAGTGCAGAAAGGGCCTTAGACTATGGCTGCATGTTTCACCTGAAAATATCTAAGACATGATTGGAAGCTGGTTCTAAACCAGACCATATATTATTCTGAAAAGATTCATCAAACTATTGTGGTACTGTTGTTGATGACCAGATATATGCTTAACTTGTTTATTCCTATTACTGCATTGCAACTTGAAATGTTTGGACTATATTACATTTTCAGAATAAGCGGTTTCTGCTGGTCTCCCAGTTTCCCTAATCCTTGATTCACAATTTTAGAAGGAACAAAACTAGTCTGAAATGGATTTCTGATATTACTTAATAAATTTGGACATTGTATTTTTATCATATCTGAAAGTACACTTGAAAAAGAAATTTGTTCATTTTCTAGGAAGTCATTTAAAGTTTTTAACTACAAAACATCATGTTAGACTGCAATATAGTGATTGTGCATTTGAGATTGCTGTGTGATTCTAGAAGTGCCTTGGTTATCACTTTTACTCAGTTAAATTCTAGTGGAGTCAACATCTGTATTTGTTTGCTACAGTATTATTGAATTGTTATGGACTTCACAAATGAAAAGTAGATTCTGTCCTGTTAGATCTTTATAGTAATTCAAAATCAATTTGAAAACCCTAGTAATTTGTGTAAGCATTAAAAATACATATAGGACTTCATTATTTGTCATTGTTAATTTTAGAAAACCTTATGAATTTAATTAAGAACAAGACCTTGCAGTTACGGACTGTGCGGAAACTACATTCGAATCTTTTGTAGGAAAATATCCCTGAAAAAAATGCAGCTTCCTCCTGATGCCAACCAATGTCATAGGAGTTGTTATGCTATAAATAAAACTGATTCCATGTGCCTCAATCCTAAACGTGTGTTTTTCAACTGAGCTCCTTTAATCTGGATCTAAGAAGGTCTGGATCTAAGGAATGGGTACTTCCCTTAATCCGGATATAGTAGATCCAGATTAAGAGAAGTACCCAATGTGTTTCCATGGGTGGTCTAGCACCCAATGGGTCCTAGCCTCCCTGCCGTGGAAACGCTGGAGCACCCATGTGCAAATCCGAATCTACCTATGAGGGGTCTGACTGTCACCCCAGGTGTTTTGGGGGACAGGGGTGCAATCTCCATAGACGCTCTGGTGAATCTTCGAAGATTCTCCGGATTGATTTCTGTAGAATCTCTGGAGCAATCTGCCACTAACTTTGAAGATCCTCCGGAGCCTTTGACAGTGGCATTGCTCTCGCAAGAGGTTCGCTTTGGAGCCTGTGCTAATCTGTGAAGACAACTTCGGAGGGACTTTGAAGTTTTGAGTTTGGGGCACCCCCCCATGGGTGCCCCATCCCTGAGCCTCCTCTTGACCCCATTGCCGAATTGTAGTGGAAACAGGCTCCCTATAATATGGATTTGATGGCTGAGGACCCCATTGTAGACCCCTTTAATAGGCTCTACAGGAAATCTGGATTATAGGTCCTGAAGGACCCATATGATCCAGATTTCCCTAGCTGTGGTGGAAACAAATGTGGTCCTAATGGAGTCTGTAGTGGAAATGGGGTCATCCTGCTCTGAGCCTAATGGGTCCTTAATGGGTCCTTCAATGGGTACTTAGTGCTAGTGGAAAAAGACCCGATAATTCCACAACTTACAATTGATCATAGTAGGCAGTACCACAATTCAGAAATGCCAGTACTTAGGACTCTAAAGATGAGATAATAGTTTCTGGTAGTCCGGGTGTTAATGGGCGTCTGTCGTCTTAACCCAGTCAGTTTACGGGAACCTCTCTGAGTTGGTCATATGTATAAAGGTGCCCAACTTGAAAGTATACTAGAACTTAAATTTGGATTTACAGAAAAATAATTGGAGAGCTAAATCTGAGAAAAGTTGTTGTGTTAAAAAAAAAAATGAATCGATGATAGGCCACATCCACACAGCTGCAATTTTGTCTGTGGTGGTGTGTCTCTAACCTGACAGCCTCATTAGTCAAGTGGGCCATGGCCCGCACTCACAGCTGTACACTTTTCACCAATACCCCTTTTGTTATAGACAGGAAAAGAGACATTGGCTATTTTCAGTCTGATGTGAAACTTTCATGTGCAGAAATCAACCCATTAATTTGTCTTACTTTTGTCCCCCATCACTTTACATGGTAAAAATCAATATGCTGGCATTCTGCCATAAGAATAAAATGTGGTTTCCTTGCTTCCAAGGTGACCTGTGGACCAAATTTGGGCAGATCTGTTTGCCTACCAAGCCCTGGAGTATTTGAAGAGTGACAATTTTAATCCTTGCAGATGCAACCATTTTAATGTCGGGGGGGGGGAAACGGGGGACACTTGTAGTTCAAAACACTATCTGTGCTGGGGATGAAGCTACAACAGCACAGTGTATCCAGCTGCACAAGGGTTTGACAGTTTTGAGCCAACAGTTCCTGAAACTAGTACAGTGGTACCTTGACATACGAGTTTAATTCATTCCGTAACCTTGCTCTTATGTCAAATCGCTCGTATCTCAAAGCAATTTTCCCATTAATCCATTCCAGCTCCCAAAACACCACCTCAGTTGTTTTTGTTATGTACTGTACTGTATTTACATACTCGTATCTCAAATCTTGCTCTCATCTCAAAGCAAAATATCATTCGCTCAGCGGCTTGTATCTCAAAACACTTGTATGTCAGGGCACTTGTATGTCGAGGTACCACTGTATTACTTTCTACTTCTTGTTAAGAAGCCTGCCCCATACCACCAGTAAAATTGCTGTACATTCTGGAATGGAGGCAGGTAAAAGAGAAAATATGAGAGCTTCACATTACACACTGTGCAATATAATTTTTAAATTAGTTTATGGTTTTGTCTTATAAACAGCTTTGAATTTTTTAAAAAATGAAGGAGCAGTATAAAAATGATTTAAATGTAGAGATGCTTTAAAAGAAGCAGTCAGCAGTTTTATTCATTAGGTGCTTTTAATGGAATAATAATCATAGGCACTACTGAAGAACTAACTCCATCAGACTTTTATCTAAATTCATCTACAGGAGTCTTTCTGCCAGATTATGGGTGTTTTTCCACTGTCACTAGAAGTACCCATTAATTACCCATTAATGGGTACAAAAATGCCATTTCATACCCAATAATGGGTACTTAATGGGTACTTTTAGTTACAGTGGAAAAACACCCTATATGAAAGGAGGAAAGGTGAACAATCAATCAGTCGACTCTGAAATAACCTACTACCTTTGGACCAGCCAGGGATTGTAGAACCTCTTAATAAGTCCTACTGAAGGACTAGCAACTTTTCAGTCTCCCCTTCCTTCAATATTAAGTACAAGAAATATCCAGATTTGTTTTTTGTGCTCTTTCCTGACACTTCTTCCTTTCATGTGATACCCTTTAGATTACAAGTCTGAGGAAAGTGGCTGTCCTGTTAGCATTCCAGTAGAAATCATTTAGGCTGACCAGTGAACTAAAAATGCTTTAAATTAATACCAGAAACTTCATGCATGATTACCAAAATTTAAGCTCTGGCAGTTCACCAGGAGCAGGTATGTTCCCTTGTAACAAAGGAGATATTTCTTTCACAAGAACAATTAGACAGCTTCTGCTTAGAGGAATACGTATCTGTTTTGTTAACAGTTTTTTACAAAGTTTTAAAAACATTTTTTTCTAAGTAGATTTAGGCGTACTAAAATAATGTTTTAAAATTCTATGTGATTCTGTCATTTAAGTGGAAATAGAATGAAAAGGCTAAGCATTTTACTATCATGATACATAGACATTAGAGGTATACACGAATGCAATTTTTGGGATTTGATTTGAATTGAATATCCAAAAATTCAGTTTGATTCAAATCTTTAAAATTTGAATATACCCACATTCTATTCAAATTAAGCAAATTTGAATCTAGTCGTTCCAATTTTCTATCCAAATTTGCACTAATGAATGTTGAGAACATTTGTATGTGCCCATACACAACATTACGCATCCTGTATGCATCCGTACACATCCATATGAATCCCGTATTTATCCATTATGCATCCCGTTTTCATTACGTACGGATCCATACAAATGCGTACAGATGCAGGAAAGATGTGTACAGGCAAGTACGTATCATGTACATATCTGTACACATACAAATGTCCAAATAATTGATCAGATTTGAATATTTGAATAGATTTGAAAATTCAAAATTCATTTGAATGTTTAAATTCAAATTTATAGACATTCAATGCCAATTCAAATGTCCAAATTTGATTGAATTTTGAATGTTTCAAATATTTGTGACAACCGTAATAGACATACTTTTGAACTGTGTATTATCCTCTGTGTGCATTTCAGCCATTTATAATGTGTGCAGGTCTGCAGTTATCACTTAAAGTTGAATGTAACTGGGAATTATTTTATTAACCATATTTCAAGTTAACTGAAAGAAGCATCATTATTGGCTGAAGAAAACTGTTTACGATCATGTTTCTATATTCAAGTTTAATATTATATTTGACATTAAGATTGACATTTTTTAAAAAAAAATGATAGTGACATGCTTAGTTAGGAGCAAGATATATTTGTGCTACCAAAGAGAAACAAAGTAATGTATTTGCTGGCATATAAGACTACTTTTTAACCCAGGAAAATCTTCTCAAAAGTCAGGGGTCGTCTTATACGCTGGGCGTTGTCTTCTTATATGGCGAGTATATCCCAAACTATATTTTAACTGGAAAGTTGGGAGTCGCCTTATACACCCAGTCGTCTTATACGCCAGAAAATACGGTATATCACACAATCCTATGTGCATCTTTGAAATTTTATTGTGCATCTTTTAAATCTTTGAAATCCTATTGAATTCCTCTCAAATCTTGTTCATGTGTCATAGAATTATTAAGCTGTAGTCATATGCACAGTTATCCAGAGTATAAGAACAAATGTGTATAGGTTTTGACTCACTTATGCTCCATTTCTTCTCCAGAAGCCGAGTGGTATAGTTTTTTTTTATTTTTTATTTTTATTTATATTTACATTTATATGCCGCTCCGTACCTGAGCATTGTAATAAATAAATAATGTTTCTATATCTTTTTCAAAAGAAAGTTACTAGCTTGTTCCAAATCAACAATTTCTTTTTTATTTTATCATCTTGTAGTTTACTTCCCCCAAGGTTTTTCTCGTTTTCAGTGACTTAGCCTGAATTGTGTAAAAGGAATGGTTTCCTTTCACATACTGAACAGTAATGCTCAGCAGAGGATGTGCAATTGAAGATACTTGTTCATGATATTACTATGACAATCAGTGCATCATTTACTAGTTAGAATCTAAGTATTTGCTCAATCTATCTTTAATTATCCTGCCCCAGAAAGTTTTGATTTGTATAGATATATTGCTTTTAACAGAATCTTTCCTATCATTCAACTTTCAGTAAAAAAAAAAGAAATGTTAAATAAAGATTAATTAACTGAATAAGGAGAATTGGATCAAGTGAGTGTTTAAATGAGTGTTTAAATTGTAATTGGAATGAATGATATGACAGAATACTTAAGTGGCACTTAGTTGAAACTTAAATTCGCATTAGACTGTATAGAATCAACTTTACGTAATCAAAAAGTGATTTTAATAAATAGATTTGTGGGTTATATAAAGACATACTTCTTTTTTTTAATCATCCAGATGACTAAGTCTTCTGATGACTAAGATGTCCCTCAAGGTAGTTTTGCTCATTAGTTTATAATGCCAAGCTCAGTTTGCAGACTTTTGACCACTAATTTGAAATTTAAGAAAATGCATTTGTAAGACTAATTGAAAGCATGCAATTTGCCTTTAAAACTTGTGTTAGGAACAAGCAAGGTTGTAAAACTATCCTGTAAATGAACTGTAATTGCTTTACATTTTTAATTATACTAGGTGAGAAGTTGATTATCCACAGTATTAAAAGTTGAAAAACAACTGTATATAGTAGAACATTTTATGTACATTTAAAATGCTGTGCACACACTCAGTTCTTTTACTGTGTTGTAATTAAAACTGAATCTGCTTTCCAAATTCTTCTGCATTAAAGGTGCCATAGAGAAGTTTCTTTTCTTTTCAAAAAGGGCATTTTATGTGCCTTGAAAACACATGTTCATAACTGAAAATTTGGTTATTATTGTGATCTAGAATGATTCTAGCTTTTTTTTACATAGTTACAAAATAAAATCCAGGATTCAATTTACTTGTTAATTCTTAAGTGAAGTTACTGATTCTCTTTGGAGTGGCCTGATATTGTGAAGGCAGCACATCATGTGTGTTTGTAGCCTGATCATCATGTCTGAAAGGAGATAGGATATTTGGATGGAACAGATAATATTCTGATGTCTTGCTTGATACCTACATCCATGCGAATTCTTTATTGCAGTGATTCTAGATGTTGTTAGTTTATTACTCCCATGAGATCAGTGATAAGGAATGATGAGAGCTGTACTTTAGCAGTGTATGCAAATTAGACTACTGCTTTACTGCATTATTATGTTACTAACGGGATGTGAAAACTGGCTATGGAAAAGAGGGTCAATATTCTCTCTCAGAATCAAAGAGAATTGTAGTTCAGGTGGGAAAATAATACAAAGGGCAGTTTAGGGAAACCCAACTTTATCCATCCTTCTCATCTGTATTTTCTTTTTAGCTTGAGCTTCCTGTTGCTGTCACTTAAATGGAGGGGAGAGCTAATGTCTTTCATTCTTCTCTTTATGCCTTTCTTAGACAGACTTCTAAGTTAAAAATGCTCTGAAGACTTAGAAAATAGTAGTGTTTATATGCGCACATATGCACATGTATTAAAAATGGGGGAGCTGTACTTGTATTCAATGTATGTCCCTCTGTAGTGGCCTCATAGATCAGCCCTTAGGCTGGTTGACCATTGTTCTTCTTCTGTTTGTTCATTATTTTATAACTTTTTGCCTATGGCAAAAGAAAGTGGTGAAGGATTGATTGATTGATCTAGGAAAAAGTCTGCCACCAAAAGAATTAATTGAATCCTTCCCCACCCCATCTGTATCACCTTCAATATTGTTCTCAAATGCCTTCTGAGCCTCAAGAGTTTTAAGAAACAGCAGATAGAAAAAGCAGTGGACAAAAGACTTTCCTTCCTTCAACTGCCACTGCATGATCATTTCAAGAGCCATCTGTTCTGAGGGTTGTGAAAGAGAAAGGTTGATATGGGATAAGGCATTCCTTTAGATAACTGGGACCCAAGCCCTTTAGGGCTTCATAGGTCAGCAATACTACTGCTACATTCTGCACCAGCTGCAGCATCCAAACTGTTTTCTAGGATTTTGGTAGTAAACTGGTGACCAATCATATCATATATGTCAAGTGAATATAAGGGCAGAGGGGTTTTTATTTACTCTGGAATAAAACAATGAATATTATTATAGGATTTGATATAGGCTTGTAATCTGTTGGCTAGGATTTTGGAGAAGATTTTATAATCCTCATTAAGTAAGGCAATTGTTTGGTTTACCTTGTTTGGGGCAGGTGATGATAAAGGAGTTTTTCTAAGAATCAGGGATTGCCCTTCAATGATGTCTTTAAATAAAGCATTTAGTTGGGGGATTAGAGTCTCTTGGAAGCCTTTGTGAAACACGGCAGGAAGTCTGTCCAGACAAGTGGTTTGTGTGGTTTCAAGTTTTTCTTTGATATCCTCTTTTGTTTCATGTTTCTTGTATACCTGGCTACAGAATTCTCTAATTTAAGAATATTCTGATTTTGTGGGAACCAATTTGTTCCAAATAGTGCTTTTAATTCTTTAATTATTTTTTTTAATTAGAATAGAAGGATCTGATCTCCATTTTGTAGAGGAGATTGTTGTACAATAGCTGTGGACATGCCATGATCTACAAAAGTTATTGAAGTTATATTTTTGCTAGATCCGTTTGTTGGGCTAGAGATTTAAGCTTAATATGGGATTGATTCTGGTGTAGATCTTATGCCGTAGTGAGAAGTATGAGAAATCTTTGCTATTTCCATTAATGCATTGGAATTTATGTATAAATACTATAGTTGATCCTGTTTTTAAGAAAGACATAAATCATTTATTGTAGGAATTAAGTATGTGTATTCACTTGTGCTAATGACCATGCTTGTGGCAGAATAAAATGTAGAAAGACATGAGAAAATATACTTTAGACTGTCAGGTGGGTTTAAACAACCAAATATGATGTCACAGAAGCTCTTAAATGTACTCATTAGAATGGCAAATTTAGGATTTATATGTGTTGAAAAATGGTTAAAATGTAACCACTGTGATGTGTTAGGCACAATTATTGTAACCTTACATATTCTCAACATGGACTGAAAAAGCAAACTGATTCTTAGTCCATACATTATATCATGAATAGAACTTGTTATATAGAGCAATGGCTGTTCCAAAGGAAAAACACAAGAGGCTGTTTTTTAGAGCATTTTTAATAATGTGATTAGTATAGTGTTTATCATGATGCATTGTTTTCTAAAATACATGTAGTAGTGACTAGGGATGTACACAAATATTCAAAACATTCAAAATTTGATTGAATTTGTTTGATTTGGACATTCGAATTTGAATTGAATGTCTATAAATTCAAATTTAAACATTCAAATGAATTTTGAATTTTTGAATAATTCATACAATTATTCATATTTGTACTTGCCAGTACGCATCTTCCCCACATCCATACACATTTGTACGGATCCATACAGGATGAAAATGGGATGCATACGGGATAAATACAAGATGTGTATGAGATGCATGCAGGCACATATGAATGTTGTCAACATTTGTATTTGCAAATATGGACTGGAAATTTGCACAAATAGATTCAAATGTATTCAAAGCCAATCAAATGTGAATTCATTCAAATTTTAAACATTCAAATCATTTCAAATTCTTGCATATTCTGTTCAAATCGAATTGCATTCATGCACACCTCTAGTAGTGACACCATTGAGGGCAGAGGCAAGGCAATTAAAAGGAAATGATACCAGAAATTCCAATACAAAGAGTTTAACAATAAGTGTGACCCTTTTTCCATAACAGTATTTATAAAGCTGTGCAATAACAAAACTTCTCTGAGCACTTTGCAATAGTATAAGAATTTAACTCCCCCCTTCCAAACTTAGAACATTGTAAATTGTGCTCTGAAGAACCATGTGGCCAGCAGCAGTGGCCTAGCCCAGTAGGTCTGGGTCTGCAGGTAGGTCCAGTGCATAGAAGGGAGGAGTCCAAACCAATTCTTTAAGCAGGATTTGGTGTGATAGTGAATATCATGAACCCCCAAGAAAGAACTGATTTGTCTACAGCCTAGTTCAGCATATCTCTGCTGTTTGACAGATATGCAGTCTTCTTGGCAAAATTAGTTTACTGTGCCTTGTATCTGAACTTATACTGAACAATGATTGAAGTAAATTTCTGTTAGGAAATACAGAGCATTCTGCCTGCTATTGTGTATGAGTATGATGTTGTTTTTTCCTTGCTTCCCTCTCCTGATCCGTGTTCTGGATTTGCCTTCTGTTTGGTGATTAAGTAGTTGTGTTATATGCAATATACATATTGCGTCTATTGTATTCTATAGTGTAACATACTTTTTTTTCATATTACAGTTTGTACGTCTGTATGCAGACTGCCTACATTAAAAATAATGATGTAATGATTAAGGATTTGAGTGTCTGTAATTAGAAACCAATCTATGGGAAGGTATTAAAATAAAATTCATTTTCTTAGCTGTCTGAAATACTTTTCCTTTTTGTAAAACTGGCCCCACATAAATATAAATCACAATAAGTTTGTGTCCTTTAATTATGTATTAGTGTATTGTACCTGCATCCCAGATGAGAATATGATCATCTCAGATTACAGTGTATCAGAGGTCATTAAATCCTCTCCTCTTCATGATGCTTAGAAGCATTGCATTTCTAATTACTGAAAAATGTACTATATATGTAGTGTTCATTGTTGCTTAGCTTAGCTCTGGAGACCTGATTACCTTAGCTTATCTTTATGCATTTATAATACCTTTCTAGAGAATTAACAAATGATGGTGAAAATAGAGCAAAAGAAATCCTAGCGTTGCTACAAGACTATTTGGATAGTCTAAAGTGATAGCCACAGTTCATTATCTGTGGTTGGACATTAGGCACTATATTTTGATATATTTTCCTTGCTGTACTTGAGGATTTTTTTTTACTATTACTGCTGTCTCTTGTCATTTTTCTTTAGAAAATAGACACAAAGAACTCTGGTTCCATACATTCTGATGTACGTAAAATGTTTTCTCATGCTGTAGTTTAGATGTGATCTGACTGTCCAAAATAACAGTCAGAAAACACAACATTTTTATACTCTAATAATGTACAAAAAGTGATCCAAAAGTCAGAAATCTATCTTTTCTAAAATATTAAACTCCTCAGAGGTCTTAATACAACTACTATCATTGAGCAATTAAGAGTCCTCCAGAAATAGTGCTTATTAAAGTTATTTGTCAAAAGTCAAATAAAACATCAATAAAACAAAGATACCAATAAAATGCAATAAAACAGAGCTATAAGTTGCTGAATGTGTATTTGTATTGGTTTATACATAGCCTTAAGATTCTGTTTTAGAAATATTACATATAACTGAGGACTCATCAGCACAATACGAGTTTTACAAGATTAAGGTTTTAGCAACATACTGTTTATCTAGGGATAAATTCTGTTGATTTAGAATAAATTTGAGAAGGATCTAATATTGTATGAGTTGACTTATTAAATTTAGGAATGGGTCTGAAATTGGTGGGGATCTGAATTTGTGACTTAAAATTTGATTTGTCTGAACTTCCTCTGAGCTTTGAATATATAGGTTTCATATGGAAACTCTATGTGTATACAGTTCTATTGATTGATTCTTAGAATAAACTGGAAAATAGGGAGGAAAGCCTACATTTGTCCAAAATTTGAGTGGATGCACTCATCTCTAAAAAATAAAGGAATTGAGTTATAACAACATCAACAAAACGTAAATGATTCTTTCTAGTTTATTGAGTAGTTACTGAGTAGTGAGTAGAACTATTGACACAATTGCTTCCAAGTGCCCTCAGAGACCCTGAAGAGCTTTTAAGGCACCCTATTATAGCACAGAGCTATGTACAATGAAGTGGAAGGGCAAACAACCAGAGAGCAAGTGATGCTCTACTTGTTTGCCTCCATTGCATCCTCAAGTGACTATCTAGTAGAGCTGTTCCAGGTGATGAAATAGCTTTTGTCACATAGCCTTAAGGATCTATTTATATTACCTTCAGAGACTCTCTATTATAAATTTGTGGTTTAATGGAAGCATCTGGAGTACCATCTAGTCCTGTTATTTTGGATCTCTTTCAATTAGTGCAGTCTGAGGAAGTGCTCACAGGTGTTTGGCCATTCACTTTTCTCCTTGATTCTTGTTTATCATGACTGATTAAAGCTAGCCAGCAGGATACGGATAAGTGGTTAAAGGAAGTGATACATTCCCATTGTGAGAGGGGGAGGTGCCAGGGGTGCTTAAGGAGACTGTGGCACATACCTTTCTTAAACAACTGTCACTCAGTTGCTCATATCTACTTTGGGGGCAACATATTAGAGAGAGGGTTGGCTATCCAGCTGCAAAGAAAATGGATTATCTTCACCCATTTCAGTCTGACTTCAGACAGAGGTATAACACTAAGTCTTCCTTGATCACCCTGATGGATGACCTCTATTAGGAGAGGGACAAGGACAATGTGAACCTTTTGATGATCCTTGATCTGATTGTCTTTTGATACCATAAATCTTGGTATCTTGTTGGTGTGACTTTAGGGATTGGGAATTGGTGCTATTGTTCTACAGTGGTTTCCTTCCTATCTCCAAGGTAGGCTCCTGGGGATCTTTTGTTTGACTGTTTCAGAACTCTCATGTGGAGTTCCTCAGGGATTGGTTTTGAACCCTGTGCCATTTAATATCTATAGGAGAGAACATTGAGAGATTTGGAGTGAGGTGTCATCAGTATGCTGATGACATCCAACCCTATCTCCCTGTTCCTTCTGAATCAGGGGAGACAGTTGAAGTGCTTAATCACTGCCTAGAGGCAGTAATAGGGTGGATATGGAGTAGTAAATTGAAACTAAATCCTGACATGATAGAGGTACTGCATGTCATGGAGTCTTGCATTCTGGAAGTTAGACAGCAGCTAATACCTGGGATTGTTCTGCCCCAGAAAGAAAGGGTGCATTATCTAGGATTGCTCCTGGATTCATTGTTGTTGCTTGAAGCTCTGGTGGCAGCACTAACCTGGAGTGCTTATCTCCATCTCTGACTGGTTCACCTGCTTCTGCCCTTCCTAGAAAGGGACAACTTAACTATACTGGATCCACACTCTATATTATTATACCGTGCTGTACATGGGACCACCCTTGAAGATAGTCTTGTTACCAATTCTGCTCCAGTAATAAACTGGAAGCAACTGTGGAGGGAGTAAAATTTGGATAATTTGGATTATTTTCGAAGCCCAAAGAACACCAAATTTAAACTTCCCAGGGGAATCAGTAGCAAGATCTTTCACAGGTTTTAATAACGAGGAATAACCAGTAAACAGAGACAAAACCCATTTTAGACTCAGAAACCAGTGTTTCTTATTAAACCAGAGCAAAGAATTTATTAGGAATACAGAAAAGAAGTTGAAATGAATTATCAGAAGCGTTTCTAGAACAGAAATAAGCATGCAACAACTGCAAAATGACTAAAGAAATGAACATTTCCCACTAAGGAATCTTTGTGGATTTAACTGAATTTATCCCTCTTTTATTAAAACAATTGATTTATAGTTATGCAGCAAAAGGTTCCCAAAAAAACCCCCAAACAAATTGCTTTGCGTGAGTAAGGCGCTTAAGAAATGAGAATAAAATTCTTCATTAGAAAAAAAGAAAAAAAACCAATTGCAAAAACCGACAGCCAAAAAGGGAATGGAAAACTCCTAATACTAGAAAGAACCCCTAACCTAAAAAAAAAAGAAGTTCTAAAGAAAAATAAGGGAAAGTGAATAGAGGATACCAATCTTCTGTCTCACCAATGATGTCTTCTCCATGTGCAGAAGTTTGAAGTTACAGAGATGCATGACCACAGCAAACTGCATCTCTTTCAGGAACCCGAAAATGACTTAAAAATTGGGAATCCCTTCAGCCTCAGTCAGACTGATCCCCAAAATGGACAAAAATCCAAAAGAAATACATTAAAAATAATCTTTATAATTGCCTTTACCAAACCAGCCAAATCCAGAATGCAAAAGTTTTAAACTGCAGCTCTTGCAGCAAAACTCTGTAGCAGAAAGAAGAAAGGGGGGGGGGGAGAAAAATTTCTCCAGGTCTCTTTAGCCTCCCATGATGGCCAGAAGAAGACCTCCCTCCTCTGATGACCAGAAGGAGAAAAACCTTCAAACCATCTCTTCTCTGCCATTTTTATAGCAAAAATTGGAACCAAAAAACTGCTGATGTTCTTCCCTTGTTAATGAATAAAAATGTGTATTTGACTCCAGTCTTCTCAACATTTCCAATCAGTGCATCTCCTGACCTCTCCTTGACACCCTCAGACAAAAGGTGTGAATGGCGAGTAAACTATTGTATCCCTGTTTGATTTGCAAAAGTTTACCTTAAATTAACATTTTAGCACCTCTACTGACTCACTTAATCCCTTCAGCTAGACCCACTCAATTTGTGTAGATATCAGCGACCTTTTACCCAATTCTGTTAGGGTGTAAACAAAGGTGTAAACAGTGAGTCACCTCCAACATCCTGCATTCTAATACTGGTGAAATGGGCCATTTCCCATTTAGATAGTAATTCCAAATTCTGGTATACTTATTTTACCCAGATCTCTTCCAAAAATCCATTCCATTTTATTCTTTATTATTTTATTAAAATTAGACAAACCAATCTCTGTCCCAGATTCCATGGTTTTATTTCTCCTTCATTACTTAAAAATCTGTTACCCCAAAAAGAGAAAACAAAGACTTTTAAGGTGCTAGGACTCTGTTTTGACTCAATCAAGATTAAATCTCAGGCTGTGTTTCTTGCATACAGACTTTTATCTTTTGCAAACAGCCAGCTTGTGACTTGAGAAAACTATGTCCTTTTTTTTAAAACTCCAGGCTTGTCTTTCTCCCAATATGGCTATTTTAAGGCCTTTCCACGTTTCATGGTCTGCCTTTAGCTTTTAATTATGACAGTCATAAAGCCAAATTCATATGTCAAAACCTGGTATATTTCAAGTTCCGGTTTTGTAACATTTCTTATGATATCTGCACATCCAAAGTTGATCTGGTAACAGTCTGGAAGCTGTAATTGGTGCAGAATGCAGCAGTACAACCACTCATGGAAGATTCTGGACAGACACACATCATGGTGGTCTTAAAAGAAGCGTATTGGTTACCAGTTCACCACTGAGCTCAAATCAATTATATTGACATATAATTCTAAATGTATTGATTCCTGAATATCTGGAGGAGCACCTTCTCCCATGTAGATCTTCTTGTGCTTTTAGATCACAAAGTGAGGGCTTTCTTATAATTATGCTACCCTCAGAGGTTTTAGGGGTTGTGGCATGCAAGAGGCCATTTCTGTGGCAACCCCCTGGATGTGGAATAGCCTCCTCGTGGAGGTATATCAAGAATCGACTTCATATGGTTTTCAATGCATGTTTTTATTTTAAGAAAAAAATATTTATTTGATCAGCCATATAGCCATTTCAACTAAAAATACAATTAAAAACAGAGAGAAAAAACAGGAACAGAGGGCAAAGGAAGTTACCGACTTTCTATTTCTTCTCTTTTCTTTCAGAAAATATGCTCTTTTGTTAATAGCTTTTAAGATAAAAAGACTGACTCCAATTATGGAAGCTCTTTCTTGACTCTGTAAGAGTAGAGACATAAGATCACTTCTGTTGGAGGGCTGCATCTTAGACAATATTGGATGTAAAAATCTAGATCGAAGTTCATCATATGCTGAACATTCCATAAGAAAATGCTCAACATCCTCGACAGATTCATCACCCCAAACACAGAGTCTCTTACTTCTTGGTGTATTACAATAATGTCCAGATTCCATCATGATACCAAGTTGTTCAAATCTAGCCCTGGTAAACATTTTTCTTAGGGGTAATGGCACAGAAATAGTTAAATATTTTTCTAAATGAATATTCAGTTTACAGGAGGCTAAAAATGTAGTGGCAGTGGACCTAGCTATGCTTGCTAGGTCCAGTTGAGCATGAATGTCACAGATGCATTGTTTGAGAACTTGTTTTGCCCTAGGTCCTAAATCAGTGATGGGCAACCTTTTGAGCTTGGTGTGTCAAGATTCACCAAAAAACTGAGCATAACTCGGGTGGTGTGTCACTTTGAGGAAAAAACACACCATAATTTTGCGATATTTGGTCACTGGGGCGGGGTCCCAGAGGCCACCGTGGTGGAGCCCCAGAGGTCACTGGTGCAGGGCCCCAGAGGTCACTGGGGTTGGGTCCAGGTGATAAAGATAAAGAACCAGATAAAGAAAATAATTTATGCATGGAACTGAACTCATGGAATGAATAATATAAACCTGTTTTTCTGTGTGCATGTCCACACTCACATATTGGCTTATCTAAGTACCATAGGATTTGCAGCAAAAAAATTGCTAGTGAAAGAATCACAAAACAGCAATGAAAACATAAGAGGAGCCCTGCTGGATCAGGCCATATAGCCCATCTAGTCCACCATCCTTCCTCACACAATACTCACTCTGATGGCTAGGACTTGCTTAGATAGGTAGTTAAGTTGGCAGCAAAAGCAGAAGGAACCTTAAGGCCCGGGTTGGGTTGACTGCAACCACAGATGTTTGAAAATAAGCTGTTGGGCTGTGTTCACACCTGAGTTTTAATCCAGTTTGAGACCACTTTCCAAGTGAGAGAATGTATCAGCAAAGTGAATAATCATTTTCTCTCCTTGTTATATAAAGATGGCTTTTCGGAGTTAGATAATGCAAAAAGAAAACAGCTTGAGACTTTTGTTGATGTATTTTCTCACTCTGAAAGTACACTGAAGCTGGATTAAAACTTAAGTGTGAATGCAGCCCCAGATTCATATAAACAACAACAAAAGTAACATCTTAAATATACAGTAGTGCCCCCAACTGCCCAGACTTCTTCCAAATTACAGAAACAACCACAATAATACATTGCTCATTCAAAAAGCTTCTTTAAAACTTCAACTCAACAAAAATAAAGCAAGAGAAAAAATACTGCATAAAATATAAGACAAGAACAAGAATGTAAAGCTAAAGTGAAGCACAACCCCCCTTAACTACACCTTCCTTTCCTCTCTTTACACCCCTCCACAAGCAACCCCCTCAAACAAGTAATTATTTAACACACCAAAATCAAGCAGTATTATTTACTAAATTGAAAAATAATCAATTAATTATTACAACAAATCCAAACACATAAGCAAGCAAGCAACTATTTTCAAGATAGAGAGATTGAGAATTAGACGATGAAGGGAAGATGGAACTTCTCTTAGCAAAACTTCTCCCCAGCCTGCTGGGGACCTGGTGAGCTTGTTAGGCTGCTGACCTGCGTTCAGGAGCGCACTCCATGAACGGCTCATTTGGCAGAGGAGGAGGACGATGACGAGGAAAGGGACTACAACTCCCAGCGTCCCAGGCCGAGCAGTAGCAGCCAGCAGGAACACAGCAGCAGCAGCCGGCTCAGAGGCAGAGACGGAGCCTGCCTGTTGTCCTAAGCAGGGTCGCTTCGAGTGTGAATAATGAGGATGAGTGGTGGCGGTGTTATCTACACTCAGAGCGATCCTGCTTACAACCACAGGCAGGCGGTGGCAGAATACTTTTCTGTATGTGGCTACATGCGGCCACATGTCATCAAAAATGACGACGCGTGTCAGTGCTGACATGGTTGTCATAGGTTCGCCATCACCATCCTAAATCACTCAGAAAATTTAATGGGAGGCCAATATTAGCCAACTCTTTATTTAGGACCTCTGACCAAGATGACTTGTGTTGGCATTAAGATTGTTCCTCTAGACATAAGGGTGGAAGCCTATTAAAGTTCATCTGATTTATTTTTATCCAGTAGTTGAATTGCCCCAATAAAATTAGAGCTTTTACAGGGAGCATACCCAGCTCTGCCCTTACTGCAGCAGACAGCGTTGATCTAGAAAGTCCCAAAAGGATACAAAGCTGCTTAACTTGGAAGGCTTCGATCTTGGTCAGATTAGATTGCCTCCAAATTTCGCCCCCAAATATGAGCATTGGGATTATTTTGACCTTAAATACTTCCAGGGCAGGACTGATTGTGCCAGGATATCTATGTTGGAAAAGCTTATACAGGGAGCATGCAGTATGTGTGGCTCTCTGTATGCTGTGGGTAATATGATTGGCCCATGCACCAGATGATGAGAACATGATGCCTAGGTATTTATAACTATTGGATTGTTTCAAATGTGCTCCATTCAAGGACCAACTGTACCATTTCTTATTTTTGCCGAAAATCAAAAGATTGGTTTTGGTCTTGTTCATAGTGAGCGAGTTTAACTCACAATATGAATTAAATTTTGTTTTAAATTTAACATGCCTCTTCACTCTGTGGTGGAAGAGAGGATTAGAGTGCTATTTTTAAATATGTTTTAGTGCCTGTATTTTTATTGTTATGACCCACCCTGAGATCTTTGGATAAGGGGAGGATACAAATGACAATGATGAAATACTATTATTAATGTAATAATAGTATTAATATTAATGTATTATAGTAATAGTAATAATAAATACCTATAAAACAGGATGGCTGATTCATGATCATGGTAACTTATTAAGGTATTGTTCTTTTCATGGTAGTCAAATAGCTGCTATTTGGTGTTCCTTTAACAGAGCCTCATATTTTGAAGCTGTAGCCTGCAACTTTAAATGTCACTGCTCCTAATGTAATTTTACCTGCTTCCCTGCTACTTGGACCATAGTATCATTGAGCATATTTGCCATTCTCAAAACTGATGATCTTATTTTGTTGTGGCCAAATAATTTTTGTAAATGTTTTGAAATGATAATTCTGTACAGATTATGTAGAGCAGCGGTTCTCAACCTTCCTAGTGCTGTGACCCCTTAATGGAGTTCCTCATGTTGTGGAGACCCCCAACCACAGGGGTGGAGCTGCTGGGAGGTGGGAGGGAAGGGCAGCAGGAGACTCGTTGCGACCCCTCTGAAAGGGTAATTTGACCCCCAAAGGGGTTCTGACCCCCAGGTTGAGAACTACTGATGTAGAGCATATATTATCATCTTAATTAAGGTGTTTGTAGCCACTTGGGACAAGATTGCTTTGAAGAGTAACTGAATAGTCTGTATACTTTTAGTTTGTTTTCCTTAATATTGTATTTATTTTCCTTAATATTGAATTTATTGTACATAGCTATTAATGTTCTAGAACAGTGCAATACTGCATGCTGGTAAGTTTGTGCATTGATAACTTTATATACATTGTAATCTCCTTAGCTGTAAGTTGACTCCGTGCTTGAACTTGAGTTGACAGGAAAAAGACTCCATATGTGTGTCAGACGAAAAGTGATACGTCCATTAGTCTCCTCTAAATAGATTGATTGTTGCTATGATAAAACATACTGCAGTTGATTCAGATATTTTTTATTACTTACTGAAGCTGAATTGGTACAAACAACTAGTGTCAATATTTGGATATTGAATGACAAAACAACATGTGGAGAACATGAACAAATGCACATAAACCAAGGTTTTCATCAAAACAGATTAATTTTTCTGAAAGTGGCATAATTTCATGTTAATGAAAAGCTATTGTTCTTTTAATTCATCCCATTGTAATCTCTCCAGCATTGTGAAGAATTATTTGGTTAGCTAGAAAAGGAATAAAGATTAGATTGCAACAGGAGCCCTCCGTATGAATGTATTGGAGATGTGTTTTTGACCATTAGGTTGTAAAATTCTGCAATACCTTTTCAATTATTTAGACTTAAATTTTATCTTCCAGGTTTTGTTACCCTCTTTTGGACCACATTGCTCATAACAACTCTTAGTATACGGAAGTCTTCTCATCTGACTTTTCTTCTACCTTTTCAGAATGTTAGGTCAGATTTTAATGTTCTCTCATGTGTTTTCCATTAGGTAGTGAAATCATTAGCTCCTCTTATAACCAAGTAACTAGACATAGAAGAGGGGTTAGGTTGTTGTCGTTTCTTTTTCTCCTCTATCTTAGATAATAGAAGTGTCATGGTCTTCTCTAACCTTTGTTGTCTTCCTGCCATAAAAGGAGTACCGTATATTCCGGTGTATACGATGACTTTTTAACCCAAGAAAATCTTTTCAAAAGTCGGGAATCGTCGTATACGCCAGAATAAACCAACACCCTCACAACTGGGTCCTGCTCACCTGTGCCAAAGGGGACCGAAAAAACTAAGCCTTCATGAAGGCCCCCCCCCCGGCCTTCATGGGGTGCCCAAAAGCATGAGGCCAGGGGGGTGACAGAGAGAAGGGACCCCCCAGCCCAGCCGGCCGGAGAGTTGAAGAGAAGGGAGGCAGATGGCGCCTGCAACAGTTTGGAGCACAAACAGCACAAAACACGCTTCTTGCACCACTTGGACTGGGTTGCGATCCAGCAGCAACCACGCTCGCACCCGCACACACGGGGGGCCCTTCCCAGCCCAGCCTGGCTGCTGGGGAGAGGGAGGGAGGGAGGAGAAGAAGTGCAATATGTTACCTTTAAGTCCTGTGCGCAAAACGGCTGCTGGGATGATGGAAGGAGAGGAGGAGAAGGAGAGAGGAGGAGAGGAAGATAAAAAAAGGAAAGAAAAGATTACGAAAGTGACGCGAAGACCGCAAAACTAAGCGTCCGCCTTCCACTTCGCCTGCTCCAGCCTAGATCAAATGGGAGGGGGAGCGCGGCGAGGAGGCACATCCGCTCCCCGTGCAATTAGCATAATTAATTGTCCTGGCCAATCAGATGCCAGGGACCCCGTCCCACCACCCTTACCTCCCCACCCCCCAAGCTGCTTGCTTGCTCGCTTTCACTCTCTGTTGCATGAATTACATTTGGGGGCGGTGGCGAAGAGACCCAAGAAACCAAGAGATCGTCCCCCAGTGGTGAATGAGGGCTGGCTGCAGGGATGGGGGGGAAGGAGGGCAGCAAGTTGAGCATGCTTCCGTGTGCTCTGTCATCTGGCTGTGAAGCTCCCAGAGCGGCGGGACGAGGCAGCGGCACTGACCTGTCAGGCAGACCAGGCGGCCCTGTTCATTCATTCGTTGTTGTCTTTGCCATTCCTCCTCCTGCTGCTGCTGCTTCAGCCACCACAGCAGAATAAAGCCGCAGGACCTGGTTGGGGGGGGGGGGGAGTCCTTGCCTGCCTTAAATGTTAGAACATAGAGCAAAAGAGAGGCCCTGTTGGATCAGGCTACAGCCCATCTAGTCCAGCATCCCGTCGCACACAGTGGCCCACCAAATGCTCATGGGCATCTCAAGCAGAGACAAGGACAAACCTTTTTCAGCTCTCAAATTCCAGCACATGGCCTTAGGGACATCCTGCTTGTCTCCCCAGCCTGGAGGATGTACCTTGGCATCCATTCTCGTAGCCACAGATACACATAAGATAAGAACATAAGAGGAGCCCTGCTCTTGAATACCAGCAAATGGCATTAGAAGCATCCTGCTTCCGCCCCCACTCATTTAAGGGGATTCTCCCCACAACAGTAACCCTGTGAAGTAGGTGGGGCTGTGAGAACTCAGGGTCACCTAGCTGATTTCATGGAGGAGTGGAGACTCAAACTGGGAGACCTCTAGATAAGAATCCAACACTCTAACCACAAGACCTAAATGGCTCACTGATAAAGGACATTTCTCAAGCAAGGACCACTTGCACTCTATGGTCTCCGCAAGCAACATGTCCAGCCATCTTGGGGGGGGGGGATTAACAGTCTTTCTCCTTCCAAAATGATTATTCCCTTTTCAAATATTTTGTGACCATTTTTTTCACCTGACACTTTTCCAGTAACACTCAGATCCTCTGAAAATTCCCTTTTGAGTGGCATTGGAGGATGGCTGCAAAACAAACAGGAAACTGAAAGAAATCAGAATGGATGTCTTGTTTGAGTGAAATGCCTTCCTTTCGTGTACAAAAAGCACTAGATTACAACTGAGTAGCAAAATCATCTTTAGAAGTTTGAAGTGTTCGCAATAAAGATTATAGTGGCTTGTACATAAAAGAAGGCTCTTGAAAAGTAGTACTGCTTTTTGACAAGACCAGACTTTATACAGTAGCAACAAAAACAATTTAGCTACAGTATGATCTGTTCCAATTAGGTGAAAAAAGACAGTGAAATACTTTTGCTGTGATGGTGTCCAAGCTTTGGGAGAGCCTCTCTGTAGAGCAGGGGTTCTCAACCTGTGCGTCCCGACCCCACGTGGGGTCGATAAGCCATTTGGGTGGGGTTGCGGAATGTCCCTCAGCCCCCCCCCCCACGCCGCGCACCACACCACGCACCACGCCGCACCCCCACGCCACGCCGCCCACGCCGCTGCTGTGAGGAGAGATCAGTGTCGGCGTCGGCGGGTGGCAGTTGGAGTCCAGGCGGCAGGGGGAGCATCCCTGGCGGCGCTTGAGGCAAGGCGAGCGAGGCGAGGAGGATGGCGGCGGCGGCGAATGTGGGCAGCCCTGGGCGGCTCGGCTGGCTGCTCCTCCTGCTCCTGCTGCTGCTGCTCCTGGGACTCACTGCTCCGGCGGCCATCCTGGCCGGGTACATTGAGGTAAGAGGCGTCGGGACCCCGGCGGACTCCTCCGGCCCCCCGCTGAGTGCTATGCCTGCCTGCCCACCTGCCTGCTGGGCGGCGATGGCAGTGAAGGACCCGCACTGCCTGGCGCCTCGCCGCCCGCCCCCTTCACCCACTGGAATCCGGCGTCGCCCCCCCCCCCGAAGGAGGAGTTGTGGGTCATGTAAGACCGAATGCGACGCCAGTGCCCCTGGCCCCGCCCCTGCCCCGCCCCCGCCCCTGGGGTCCCTGAAGCATGGCGAGCTGCATTGTGGGGTCACGGCCTTGGGAAGGTTGAGAACCACTGCTGTAGAGGGAGGCCAGATGCCAACTTCTTATGACTTTCAGTACCTGATTAAAACATACCTTTTCACCTAGCCTTTGATTCATAGTCTCTTCTGAATGTAGTCCTACCAGGGTGATGTTTAAATATGTTTGTGATTTTTCTTTTCATCATATGCTGTGAACCACCCTGGGACCTTTAGGAGAAGGGCAAGGTACAAATGTAATAAAAATAAATAAATATTTTAAAATGAAAAAAAGCTGCTGAGGGCACAGTACTGCCGATACGTAAGCTTTGTTTAGTTATTTATTTATATTCTCCCCTACACCCAAAGGTCTCAGGGTGAATTACAATAAAATCAGTATAAAATTGGGTTTTGAAGAAGAGTCATCCTTGCCCCTCAGTTATTACTGCAGTAAGATAATTCTAGGTAGTTTAACCAAAAGCACTGTTTGATATATGGGACCTATGTTAATTTTAAAAAGTTTTTAAAAACCCTCCGTGATTATTACTGACATTAGTGCATACTAACACAAAACCATAAGAAGAATGTTTGGGTAGATTCTAGAGATTAGTAGCGCTCTTTTGTAGTCCTGTAGTTCTCTAGTGGAAGTTGTTTCTGCTCTAAAATATCAAAAAATGATTAAGTCCTTTTAAGTCCTTTGAAGAAGGAGAATGCTGTTCTTCAGTTTAATGCCACAAAGGATTTAAAAGTAAATAGAATGGGGGAAACCCCTCACAGAAAAACTCAGCTGCTATTAAACACTGAAAATTCTGCATTGTTACACTAGGAAGCACCACTGTTCCCTGCACTCAAACTCTGTAGTGAGCTACATATCATGTAGCTCGTCTTATAAGTTATGTTTTTAAACTAACAATTTCAGTGCCCAAGAACCAATGCATTTTGGATCATGCTGGAAGCTACAAGAGTTCACCTCCCCTTTGGATTTGATTACGGCACAACTGTATGAAGGGCAATATAAGTAATTTGTTTTTTTTCTGTTTTGTGGATTCAGAGTGTCTTCCGTGAAGCATGTACCATAATTACTGTGGACAGCACTGATAACTGAGCAATTTTCATGAACGTTATATACTGTCCAGCTCTTGTGCTTTTAATCATCAGTGCAACCTCTGTTGAAGATTTGAAAGAAAACCTGAGATGTAGCATCTCCAATTTCCGTCTAAAAGCTGTATAATTGCAGTGATTGGCTTTGGTGAACATTTGCTAGATTATCTCTGCTAATTATAAACTATGGGTGTTTTTCCACTGTCACTAGAAGTACCCATTAAGTACCCATTAATGGGTACAAAAATGCCATTACGTACCCATTAATGGGTACTTAATGGGTACTTCTAGTGACAGTGGAAAAACACCCTATGTGTCTCTTAATCTAACAGCAGTCATAGTATTTTGGAGTTGTCGTATTTTTGTATCTGTATAAAAATATTGGTACAGTACAAACCCCAGTGTGGACGGTATTGTTTAAGTAGTGGATTCAGCCCTCTCTGCTGCATTAAGATTTTCTCAGTGCAGTAGATAATGGGCACAAATCTAATTTCTACTGAATCAAAAAATTCAGAAAGATAACATTTTAGTCTTTGCTTTGAGATTCCCCACTCCCTTTATTCTGTCTACTTACTTGACATTCCTTTTTTAAACTCTTCCTTGGATCTGGAAGAAACCTTTCTTGTTTCTCCAGTTTGCTTCTGGGAATTAATGTTTGATGAAGGTATGGGCCATGCATGAAGGCTCCTGCCTGAGGGCACATAGTTGAACAAATCCCGTGTACCTGTGAGCAGTGTTTGAAAAGTCATTGTGACTGCTTCTTGATTAAATTTTGCATGGTGTAAATATTTCTTGTGTTTCACACATCTACAGAGTAGATCCTGTACATCCAAGTTGTGCCTTAATAAAATATGTTAGTCTTTTAATGAGTGAGGTAATAGGAAGGTAAATTCTAGCCATACTTATTATCTGAGACAGAACTATATTTCTAATATAACCGATGTTGGGTGGGAGAACCAAGTATTTCTTGAAAAACCAAAAGTTCATTTATTTAACATACTGAATTTTTATACTGCCCTGTTACCATAGTTCAAACTGGATTTAAGACAGATTTATTGGAATCATCAAACAATGTCATCTCTAGCTCTTAATACTTAATTCAGGATTTTGTCTGAATTACATTGTAAAAATATATACATTTTTATATAAATTAAACCATGTTTACCAGTAAATATTTTGTGGCACTGCGGGATAGGAAATCATACCAATTTGTGGCTCTTTATGAACTGTTGTTGATTACTATCTTTTAATTGTTTACCTGGCACTTACTATTTAAAGCTGACTGAGAACAACCTTGTGGCAGCAAGAACAGGGAGAGTAAATAGCAAGACTAAGCATTTGCAGAGATTGGCTAGAATGACTCATCTCAACACTAATGATCTTTTTAAAATGGAGGAAGAATGAAATATGTAGTGATGCACTGATTTATTTGACTTATATTTATAGTCCTTTGCTTTCCTGTGGCTTTTCTTCATATGCACCCTATAGATAAAAGCCACAAAAGAAGAATAACTTATTTGTAGACAGCTACCCAGCAGTGCCTTGGGATAATAAAATGTTCGTCTTCACTTCTGACCTGATAATTAGGCCAGATTGGTGATATTTAATGAAAGTTGGTCCTGGTTGATTCTCTCATGTCTGCTATTATGCTATCATTGATACTATTGACCTTGCTATTCCCTTGGACTACCTGGAAGCACTGTTTTGTAGTAATTTTGTTCCAACTTAACGGAGGATCTAAAAAAGATTTCCCTGTGAAATGGTTTTCAAGTAACCATTTTATTCAGCACTGGAAGGATCAGTCTTATCTTCTCTGTTGTACAGCATCTAACATGCAACTGTTGAATGGACACTTAGAGGGTGCAGGTGAGGTCATCAAGTTCACTGCTTCTTTCATTTAGACTGAGACAGGGTCCTGCAGTAGTCTGCACTACCTTGCAGAGGGCAGGTCCCTATTTTATAATATAATCTGGAATAAGGCCCAGTCCAAAAAGGGTCTTAATGTGAAGTTACCAGTGCACAAACAACAGTGACCAGGATCTCCTTGTCCAGATAATGACATAGTTGGTACAGCAGCCAAAGATGGCAATAAGCACTTCTACCCACAGAGGTCCTCTAGATCTCTAGAGATAATTATTCTAAAAGCACCTATTTACTATGCAAAAGAGTTTATTTATTTATTTATTTAAATTTTTTATCCCACCCTTTACCCAAAGGTCACAGAGCGGGTTACAACATATACAATGAATACATTAAAACCGTAACATATTAAAACCATAACAGTGCCTGGATGTGGGGAGGAAAAGCTGTTCCCTCATTTAGCCAAAGGCCAGGGTAAAGAGGTATGTCTTCATAGGTCTTCTGAACACATAAAGTGAAGGTGCCTGACACACCTCAGGAGGGAGACTATTCCACAATCTGGGAGCCATCACTGAAAAGGCTCTTTCCCGGATACCTACCTCTTTTGCTGCTGAGGTTGGTGGTATAACCAGAGGGCTTCCCCTGCAGATCTTATGGCATGGGCAGGCCAACATGGAAGAAGGCATAGTTTAGCTATTTGGGACCCTAGTCATTTAGGGCTTATAGGTTAAGGTTAACACCTTGAATTGGGCTCGGCAACAAACTGGCAGCCAATGCAGCTCTTAAGACCGGGTGCATGCTGTGCAAGTTGTGGTAAAATATCTCTCTCCTTTTAACTGAGTTGCAATAAAGGTAACATTTGTATCCTAGGAAGAATCAAGTACTGTAGAAATCAAGCAGATGTTTGTAATGTTTGAATATAGAGGAGAGGGGGAAATATTTTAACTTAAAAACAGGCAACACTGTTTACAGTTTTAAAGAAAGGTTTAGGAACCCTTTTCAATTATAGGTGTTTCCACACTGATGTGATCTAAAGTGTTCTCTGATCTTGACTGATGTTCTAATAATAATGACAACCTAATTGAATAATAGGGTACTTCAGCATTTTTTTAGTGAGCACATTGATCTAACATGTTTATTTATTAATATTTTCCCTGTAATCTTTATGCCCATTTTCTTTTTTTTTAATGCAGTGGAAAAATGTCTGCAAAAAATACATAACTTTTAGAAAAGTAAGTACTGAAATATATTTTGAGAGATATTATATTCAGAGTTAAAATGATAATATGAGTGCAAAATAAAGCAAGCTGATAGATATCGACTCATTTTGAAATCCAAAATTAAAACAATAGTGTTTTAGAAGTGTATCAGGAAACTAGAGAATAAAGCATTGAAATGCTTTTTTTTTTTAATGGACCTCATGAGAAACTTGAATATGGTCTAAAATGTAGTCACAAACTTATTATAAAATTATTTTGAGGCAGTAACAGGGTATTACAACTTAACCATGGAAGTGTGACTCATTACAAGAAGTGTTCATATAAAAATCTGCTCTGGTATTTACAGGTCCATGGGGATAAATGTCATTTAGCTGTACATAATTATATATTTTTAACAGGAGAAAAAGCTTCAGGGAAAATGGAAAACACAGCCAGCATATTATGCATTATTCTTGTGTTAAATAGAGTCTATACTTAATATATCACATACTGTGAGTTTGTTTTGTTCCATGTCTAACTTGCCCTTCATCTTAAGTTCCCAGAGTGAGTAAGAGAGTAAGGGTTTTTTTCCACTGACTTCCCTTAATCTGGATCTAAGATGATCCAGATCTAAGGAATGGGTCCTTCAACTAATCTGGACCTAATAGATCTGGATTTAGGGAGGTACCCGATGTGTCCCCAAGGTCAGTGCAGCACCCAATAGCAATGGGCGCTAGCCTGCCCACAGTGTAAACGCCCGAGCCCCCATGTGGCAAATCCAGATCGACCCACATGGGGCCCGCCTGTTACCTCAGGGTTTGGGGGGAACAGAGCATGCAGTCTCCGTAGATGCCCCGGAGATTCTTCATAAGCTCTGGAGATTCTCCGGAGCGATCTGCTGCAAACTTCAAAGATTCTCCGGGGCCTCTGACAAAGGTCTGTAGGATTGGCATTGTTCTCACGTGGGGTCTTCTTCAGAGCCTGTGCTGTTCTTCAGAGCTAGCTCCGGAGACTGAGCACAGGCTTCGGAGCTTTGGGTCTCGGGGCAACTGCCCCATGCGTGCAACCCCCCAAGCAGGCCCTCCCTAGATTCCATTGACTGATTGTGGTGGAAACATGATCCTTATAATCCAGATTTGATGCCTGAAGACCACATTGTAGACCCCTTTAATGAGGTCTACAGGAAATCCAGATTCAATCTGGATTTCCCTAGACCTGGTGGAAACAAATGTGGTTCAATTGGGGTCTGCAGTGGAAATGGGGTCTTCCTGCCCTGAGCCTAATGGGTCCTTAATGGGTACTTAGTGCTAGTGGAAAACATTCACAAAAGTGTCTTCTCAAAAACAATGTTGAGTAGCAAAAGAAAAGCATCAGGGCATTGGGGGGAGTAGCAGATCTCTAACTGCAGCTTTGCCTTTAGTTGTGCTAAATTGAATTTTGGTCCATAGTAGGCCTAAATGCAGCTTGTCAGAATCAAAGGCGAGGTTATAGTCAGGGTTTTGGCCCTCTTCTGCTTCCCGCTATTCTATTTCATCAGCTGCTCATGCTCTAAAGAAAGCCCCATTGTTAAATTCTGAGGAATCTGACTAAATTTTAAACTAGCTATGATATGGCAATTTTAAATGAGATATCATCTTTTCCAAAATATTACCTGAGCAATCCAAAAAAGTACAATATTTCCCCTCGTCTACAGTTTAAGCATTGTTAAGTATTGATATATATTAGAGCAGGATACTTAACTGCATCTCAGTACATGTGTCCAAGTTACTGCTGTCATGGGGTGTTTTTCCACCGTGCTCCTTTAATCTGGATCTAAGAAGATCCGGATCTAGGGAATGGATACTTCCCTTAATCCGGATCTAGTAGAAAATCCAGATTAAAGCCCCAAAAGTACCCATATGATCCAGATTTCCTGAGGCTTGGTGGAAACAAATGTGTCCCCAATGGATGCCGTGGTGGAAATGGGGTCATCCGGCTCTCACCCAAATGGGTCCTTAATGGTGCTAAAATGGGTACTAAGTGACCATGGAAAAACACCCATGGTCAGTACACAAAAGCTGAACTGCAGTTTACTATTTGCATCAAATCTCTGCAGCATGGCAAACCTAGCTTTGGTCTGGCACGGACCCAGAACTTCCATGTCAAAGCAAAGCTAGACGGTTACAAGGTGAACATAAGAGGAGCCCTGCTAGATCAGGCCACAGCCCATCTAGCTCAGCATCCTGTCACACACAGTGGCCCACCAACTGCTCATGGGTATCTCAAGCAGAAGACAAGGGCAAACCTTCACCTGCTCTCAAAGCCCAGCAAATGGCTTTAGAGGCATCTTGCCTGTCCTCCGAGCCTTGAAGATGTACCTAGGCACCCATTCTAGTAGCCATTGATACATCTCTCATCCAGGCATTTGTCTAACCCTTTCTTAAAGCTATCTAGGCTAGTTGCTATTTCTTATAGCAAATTGCATAGACTGATGACCCTCTGGGTGAAGAAATATTTCCCCTTGTCTGATCGTACTCTCCTAGATGCCATGTGTGATTGGGGCATCACTTTTCAGCCAGGCAAATGCTCTCTGCATGCTGGTTGTGGTGCATCTGGTGGTAAGTAAACTCGGGAGAGTGAAGTAATAATTGATAGTTTGCAAATTTAACCTTTGGAGTTAGATACAAGAAGATGGATTTTTGAAGAAAATTTTGAAAGCAGGAGAGAGGGCAATATGACAATTTATTGAGGGATTTTTGAGGATAGGTTGTGACTCCTACTTCATTATTTCCTGAAGTCTTTCCTCCCCTGACCTAATGATTAGGCAATTTCTAAAGGAATGGACACCAACCATCTCTTTTCAGAAGGGCAGTTGCCAGAATGCGATAGGCTCTGACATAGAAAGATGGGGTCCATAGAGAGAAAAACATCCCTAGAGTGCCATAATAGACACTTAATTTATAAGCAAACCAAATGCTCCCAGAGCCCTTCACTTTGATACTTTGTCCCCAGTATAAAGCAGGCTTGCTCAGTACAATTTACATTCCAGCCTTTCAGCTGAGCGCACTCTTTAGAACCATGGGAGAAGTAACCAAATTCACTTTAAAGGCTGCCATATAAGTTTTAGTCCTCATTTTGAGAGGATAATTTAGGGCAGCATGTTCAGTTTTTATTAAATTAAAGGCATCAGGGTATAAACTGGCTTAATATGACAGCAAATTGTTCACCTGAAAATTCTTTGGAATGAAAAAGTTCATGTTGATACATTCTTTAACATTTTCAACCTCTTTCAGTCTTAGAAACCAGAGTTATATTAAAAATGTGGAAATGGATTTATGGTAAAAACCACATTCTAAGAGATGATAGGATTCAACAAATCATAAATTCAGATCTTGTATACTGCCATATTGTGTTTGATGAAGGATATCCAGAGCTAGACTGCTTGAACTCTGTAGGTGGCTGGCAGCTGACCTCTTGATTGGGTAGTTAACCCTGCTGACAAACTGCACTTGCCATTAAAGGTTCTCCCTGCTGATCATCTGAAATCCAGGCATTCTAAGTCAACCAGTCATTTAAGATAAGCTCTTAAATCCAGCCATGTGTTTCTGAATAACAGATATTTATCACCTTCTGAATTACTTCCATTCAGACATTTAAAGAGCACTGTCATATTCTTTATTTTTAGTTTTCAAGAGATAAGACAACAGCATAGCTTAGTAATAGGTCAGGTTCCTGGAAAGCAAAGACTTGTGGATTTGCTCTCTTCAGAAACTACTACTTACATATCCTTGTCATAGATATTATATGTTTTGAAGACAGTCAATTTTTCTTTTATACATGCTAAGCATACTCAGTTTTTTTGGTCTTTCGTCCTATGATTAGTTTTCCATCCTTCTTTTCATGTATAGCAGAACCTACGGTCAGTTCCCTCCACGAGATTTGTTGAAATGTAACTTTAATAAGTTGTTCAAATGTAACCAACAATAAGTGTTTTCCTCATTTAAAGCAAAAATGTACAATTCCTCACATTTTTTTCCTTTTTGTTAAATGCTGTAAAATTATGTGCATTACAATGCAAGTGACTGTGCCAACATTTGTACAACAATAACAATTATGGTACATAGAGATTATAGGGTTGACAAATCCATATGAACATATCAAAAATATTAAAAACAGAGATATGGGGAAAAGTTTTTATAACTTTAATTATAAGGAAGGAAGAACAAGATCTAACTCAAGTAAAAAAAGTATAGATCTATTTCATTGTTGAATAACGACTATAAAATATTTGTAAGTATAATGGCTTCGAGACTTGAACAGATTTTATTAAGTTTCATACATGTTGATCAGGCTGGATTTCTGCCCCAAAAACAAATGAAACACAACATAAGAATTGTATTGAGTACTTGGAGAAACATAATGAAGTACAAGCAGCTATATTATTTTTGGAAGCAGAAAAAGCCTTTGACAGTGTAAATTGGACTTTTATGTTTCAACTTTTAGAAAAGATGAACAGTAGAGAAAATTTTCAAAAAGGAATTAAAGCAATTTATACCCAACAATCTTCACAATTATTAATAAATGGAGAAACTACAGAAAATTTTGCCATCCAAAAAGGGACCAGACAAGGATGCCCTCTTTCTCCTTTATTGTTGATAATGACACTGGAAGTCTTAAATAGAGCTATAAGACACAACTCGGACATTAAGGGAGTTAATATCAAAAGAGAAGAATACAAGATAAGAGCCTCTGCAGATGACTTAGCTTATTATTCTAACAGAGCCAAACAACTCACTAGAACCATTTAAACAGATAATTCAGCCCTATGGAAGGGCAGCAGGATTAAAGGTAAATGAGAAGCGGGCGGCAGCACCAAAGCCCATGCACACGCCTACCAGCAGTGAGAAGCAAAGCCACTCCAAAGAGTTAGTCAGGGCCCCAGAGTCAAGCGAAATCAGAGCAAGCCAGGGGTCAGGTTACCAGGAGTCTGTCATCAGCCAGTCCAAGTTCAGATAACTAGATAGAAGCACAAGCCAAGGGATTGCCAGGAAAGACCTTTTTGCTTGAAACAGGAGGGAATGGGCTAGGCATTCTTATGAGGGCTGTCATTGTTCCTCCCACTCCTATGGAGCTGTCATGAAGACGGGTGGATTTCCAAAGCTGGGCCTTCTCTTGCCTGAGCAAACTTGGCTGTGGGTGTGGCTCTGCGTCTGATTGCCAATTATCCACGTCTGAGAGGACAGAAGCAGGTTCCAGGGCAGGTTTGCAGGAGGGGTGAATTCCTAATCTGAGGCATCAGACAGGGCATGAGACATGATAGTTGTTGAGAAATATGATAAACAAGGAATGAGAAGTGTTTCAAGAGAAATTAAGATTTGATATAGAAAAGAAAGTTAAATACTTGGGAGCGATATTGACCAACCTATCGTTAATGGTCAGGATTTTGGTGATAAAAATGAACCTGCTTCCAAGAATGATGGTTCTATTTCACACTTTGCCAATAGTGATCAATGAAAAAGACTTTAGAAAAGGGAAAAATCAAGAATAAGATTTAAATTGATGCAGGATTTAAAAGAAAGAGGAGGACTAGGATTGTCTAAGCTGAAGATATATCATGCGGAATGCTTTTTAAATTGGATTACAAAGTGGTTCTGGCTGGAAGACCGTAGATTATTACAGTTGGAGGGACAGGACCTGAGGTATGGGTGGCATGGATATTTATGGTATGACAAACTAAAAGTTAATTCTGATTTCAAAAATAATTACGGTATGTAAGAAATGCTTTGTATAGAGTTTGGTCTAAATATAAGAATAACTTATACAGGCAAATGCCCTTGTGGGTGTCACCACATGAAGGGTTATTGAAAGAATTTGGGGTACGGAGGCTTGGATCAAGTATGAAGATCTGATAAACAGAAAAACAAAGTAATTAATGAATTTACTTTAAAAACAAGAGACCAACTAAATCAAGAAGTCAAAAATATACAGTGGTTTACAGATGTACAACTTATGGATATGTATAGAGATGATAAAAATAGATTAAATTTTGAATGGGAAAGGCAAAAGTGGGAAATACAATTAAAGACGTCTGAAAAAGGAACAATTGGTGTGATGTAGAAACTATTACTGCAGATAGATATAGAACATGGACAAATGAACGAATGTATGATTGCGTGGGCAATACATTTTGGGTATAGTATTCAAATGTAACAATGGAAGAAATTGTGGATAAAAGATATGAAATTTACCATGTATGTAGCATTAAGAGAAAATATATTTAAGGTGATGTATAGATGGTATTTAATACCACTTAAATTAGAAAAGATATATCAAGGAATGTCAAATAAGTGTTGGAAATGTAAAACAAGTAAAGGAACATTTTACCATGTGGTGGACTTGTAAAAAAACAAAAAATACTGGATAAAGATGCATTCCATAATAAGAAATATTTTAAAAATTAAGGTACCATTTAGACCAGAAATGTTCTGTTAGGAATAATAGAGGAAAATCTAGATAATATGAATCCGTTGATTCTTTATATGATAAAAACAGCAAGAATCTTATATGCACAAAAATGTGAAAGATGAAATTATTTCTGTGGAAAACTGGCTAATTAAACTGACTGAATTAGAGATGGACAAATTTAAAAACTTAATAAAGAAAATGACAATAGATAAGTACATAAAAGGTTGGAGACCCTTTATCGATTATATACAAGAAACAGGTATAACAACTGCTGAATTTGACTGACTGTGGGTGTTTTCCCACTGTCACTAAAAGTACCCATTAAGTACCCATTAATGGGCATGTAATGGGTACTTAATGGGTACTTCTAGTGACAGTGGAAAAACACCCTATATTTGAAAGGACAGCCAAGAGAAGGAAAAACTACTGGTGGGGAGCAGTAAAGAAGAGATACTAAAAGAAGACTCAGAAGAATGAAGTGATTGATAGTTAACAACTGAATAATGTAATATAAATATATGTGAAATTCTGTATTGGGAGTTAGGGGTTTTAAGGTTGTATTATAAAATAATAAAAATTAAAGCACAGAATAAAAATGTTACACAAAATATTTTTAATTGCATTTTGTATCAATGATTAGGATTAATTATTAATACTAAGTATATAGGTATAATATTTGAATATGCTTTAATATATACTTAAGCAGATTATTCTAGATCTGCAGAAGAATGTATAAAAAGTTATATTTTTTAAAAAATTACATTAATAAATAAGGTCATTCTTTTTTCTTTCAAGTGTTTTCTTGATATGACATTTGGAGCTGGAGGCCATTCTGAGGCACTCATGCAAAGAGCTACAGAAATCAAAATATATGCACTTGATAGAGACCCTACTGCATATAAACTTGCTCAACAACTTTCTGAATATCATCCGTAAGTATGATTATCTTCTTATTACTAATTATTATTATCTTTTATGCACATTAAAGTTATTGCATACTCCGAAGGTTCTCAGAGTCTGAAATATCATCATCCTCTAAAAAGATTAAAAATACAAGCATGCTTATAAATAAAATAAATGATTTCATTGATAGTAGGACTGAGCAAAAAAACATTTTTTCAGTCTTTTTTTACTCTTTCAAAAACAGATATAAAGATATGCCAAGCTGGTTCATAGCAACCTGAACTTTGCCAGTAGTTGTTGGACCAACTTGCAGGCAAAGCCAAACTGGCTAGCTGGCTCATACAAGAAGAAGAGTTGGCTTTTCTACCCCACTTTTCTCACCCATTTAAGGAGACTCAAAGCATCTGAGAAAGCTTTCTATTCTTTTCCCCACAACAGAACACCCTGTAATGTAGATGGGGTTGTGAGAGCTCAGAAGAGAGCTGCGACTAGCCCAAGGTCACCCAGCTGGCTTTGGGAAGGATGGCAGAATCAAACCCAGTATTCCCAGACAAGAATCTAGCTCCCTAACCACTAGACCAAACTGGCTAACAGGCTGTTCAGTTCAGGCTTGTTTTGCTGAACCCCTTTTTCTCCCCTTGTTTAATGATTTTCAACCTACTCTCATTAATTAAGCTGGACTCAGGTCTATAGTGAGCCTAACTATTACAGGATGCCCACATCAAACTGGTTATTTAAGTACCTCTAAAACCCCCAAACTGGATTAAACAAATAACTGGATTAAACAAGAGGCTTTCGTTGGTAATAAACTTTTAAAATTCTCAACTGCCATATATAATTGAATAAGTCACATGTTTTAGTTAAAATTTTGTTTTCATTGGCTAGATGAATTTGACCTAATATTGCTTCCAAATCTTCTTTTAATTATGCATTACTGATTTTACAAAATTAATTGTGCTACTTTACTAATGAATGAAAAACTGATTAACTAGTGGGTCATGGGGATCCCTTTTTATCAGTACTTTGATTAACATTGAAAAAAAAGATTTAGTTAGATGGCTGCCTTTGTAACAACTTGGTAACAGAAAGTGTGAAGAATCTCTCCTTTATCTGCCATGACGGTGCAAAAAGCAAAATGAGTTTAGCAGCCCTAAAGAAAGAATGTAAATAATAATAATCCACAGCTGAATTGCTCTTTATAGCTTTGTTTTATAGCTGCTCAGAGCCTCAGATGTCAAGATAACAACTGCATTCTGAAAATGGCACCTAGGCAATAGCAAAATGCATGAGTGACTCTTTTGCAGTTTGCTAAGGCATTTTCACCTTGCTTTGATTTTCTTTTGAAGGAATGCTTTGCAACTGTGCACTTCACACAACTTGAGTGTGTTTTTTTCCTGCAATTACAGCTCAACTCTTCCTTTATCAATAGCTTATATATGGGAAAATTCCCAGAGGACAGAATTTCAGACTATTAGCCAGTGTTTCACGACTACCTGGAATACTGGGTTTGTCTGCCAGAACACTGTCATGTAATAATGATTATTTACACTCTCAGAAGTGTGTTTCTGATACCTCCATTAAATTCTTCAGCTTATTTTCCGGAATGGTGATGTGGTTGTAGGACTTGTTTTGTATCTTATGAGCTTATCATTATCGGTGTCAATCTATTTTGATTTAATTGGGGTTGAGGAGTTGATGTGTGTTTTCCCACCGCACTCCTTTAATCCGGATCTAAGATCTGGATCTAAGGAATGGGTAACTTCCCTTAATCCAGATCTAGTAGATCCAGATTAAGGGAAGTATCCGATATGTTTCCATGGGTGGTCTAGCACCCAGTAGCAATGGGTGCTAGCCTCCCTGCTGTGGAAACACCAGAGCACCCATTTGTAAATCTGGATTGACCCACAAGGGTTCTGCCTTTCACCCCAGGTGTTTTGGGGGACAGGGGGTGCAATCTCCAAAGTTGTCTTCGGAGATTAGCAAAGACTTCGGAGATTAGCACAGCCTTCAAAGACAAACCCCTTGCAAGAGCAATGCAAGAGAGGTGCATATTAATTAGCTCCTTGTGAGCATGGATGAGTCAGCCTCATTAATATGCAAGTCTTTCCATGCCTGAAGGTAACAGGCAGCTCCCAGCGCTAATCTCCAAAGTTGCCTTCTGAGGGTCTTCGGAGCCTTTGCTAATCTCCGAAGACAACTTTGGAGGAACTTCGGAGGGACTTCGAAGCTTTGATTTTTGGGTGCCCCCCCATGGGCACCCCTCCCCCTAGCCTCCTCTAGACCCCATTGCCAGATTGTAGTGGAAACAGGCTCCCTACAATCCGGATTTTCAGGCTGAAGACCCCATTGTAGACCTCTTTAATAGGCTCTACAGGAAATCCGGATTATAGGTCCTGAAGGACCCATATGATCTGGATTTTCCGAGCTGCCGTGGAAACAAATGTGTCCCTAATGGGGTCTGTGGTGGAAATGGGGTCATCTGGCTCTGAGCCAAATTGGTCCTTAATGGGTGCTAAAATGGGTACTTTCTGCCAGTGGAAAAACACCCGATATGAGTTTCAGAAAGAAAAAGACAGCTTTCATTTGAAGATTTTTAAAAAAAAAAATGGCATTTTTTCTGGATTATAGTACATATTGTTTTGGGAACATCATAATGTATTATAGAAACATGAATGATACTATTGACATTAATATCCTTATAATCTTTATAGATAATACTAAGTTGTTTTATACATCTCTTCAAAGTACTGAGAAAATTCAGTCTGCAAAAAACAAAAAGACAGCCACTAGAGAGATATTAAATAGTTACTCCCCCAGCAATGGATAAATATGGAGATTGATCCAGTTTAAAATAATTGTTTTAAACTGGGAGTTTTATTTAAATAACCAGCAGATTAAGACTGCAGTCCTGTGCCCACTTGCCAGGGAGTAAGCACCATTAAATTGAATGGGATTCATTCTAAGTATAGCATTTTATTTGGGGGGGAAATGAAAAATAACTGTTGAATTTAGGAATGCCTCTAATTCTCAAGTGAAAATAATTTTCTCTGAACCTGTGGAAAAGAAACATAAGTGAAACTTCCAAAAGTGCAGTTTTTTCTATGCCCAAAAGAGCAAAAAACTTAAAAGACCGACACTGATATCACAAGGTTTTTTTGGAGTACAGTAGTATGTGTACCATATTATAGAGGAACTCCTATAATTTAGATGAGAAAAATCTCATATTAGTTCCCAGCATAGTCTGATTTGTATAATAATGTGCCTTATGACTCCTAGTCTGGGGAAACTTCCAGCCCAGATTCCCTCTAAGTTCAATTCCTGCTTTTAAATGGTAGGGAAAGATTTATTTCACTTTCTGAATAGGTTTTATCTTCTAGTTCTGAAGCCTTTTCAGAAAATGCAGAGCTATTTTAATAAGAAAAAGAAGTGGGTCAAGTCCTATCAGATATTCAGTGTGTGGGTAGGAATTCTTTGACATGCATTCCGGGGAACCCTATAAGCTAGGTATAGCAGCAGAGATTCCACAGCAAAATAAAATTTTGTCTGTAGTGATATGTAACAAATACGTCTTACACCCACTGGAATGGAAACCTTAGAAAGGTGGCTACAATCTTGCATTCATCCTAGTATCATTGGAAGCTTAAAAGCATAAGAATCCCAGCAAATCCTACACATGGATGATCTACTGTTATGATATATCCAATTATAGCTGAAATCATAACTCAGATGCAGTGAGAAATAAATCTTTAATATACATTTATTAGCTATTTAAAACTGTATGTTTTCAAAGGTGGGCAAGTTAAATTGTAAGATGATGAACTCTGCTTGTATTGTTGTGTTTTTGTATTTTGTGTTTATTTTATTGTATTTATTTATAATATTTATATCCCACTTCATATCCTAAGATCTCTAGGTGGCTTACAATAAAAATAAAAATAAAAAGTAAAATTTAAGAGTACAATCCCAAAATAAACATCTACAATAAATCATACGGTTTAACCTTTTGCTTCCCTGTATGTTTGGCTATAAGCTATTGTATATGGTTTGGGTGTTGCCATACAGATTTCAGAAAGTGTGGGCTCAGTGTGGAAAAGTTGAATACAAGCAGTAAAGAATTCTTGCCACAGAAAATATCTTTCCTTAGTTTGCCTCCAAACAATATTTCCCACTTGTTCAGTTGGCTTATGAGCTTCTGTGGGAACGTCCAGAAAGACAGTCTCTGAGAAGTGTTGTGGTAACCACAAAAGTTTGCACAAGTTTTCCCCTGGCTTCAGCCTTCCATTTCTCAAGCCTCAGAGTAAAAAGAATCTTCCTGCTTCCATGAGCTTGTAGTACACACTCAGCACCACCAGGGTGCTGGACTCTTAGCCTTAGGGCATAATAGAGTCTGGCTGCATAGTCCCCCTTTCTCTTCCTGTTTGAGGATCTTCCCCGCCTACTACCACAGGATGTGACATCAGAAGGACTTCTGATCTGCTCACCTGACACAGCTCCACCTATCACCTCCCTGGATTGTGCCTTTACCTCACTTCCTCCCCGCCCTCCTGTGGCGTCCTATTTAAAGCTCTGCAGAGAAATGAAGTGCTCTCTTTTCCAGCTCATCCTGTCTCCTGCCTGACTTCTTTCTCCTGTGCTCTCTGTCTTTAACTCACCATAGGAGCACATGGTGACCTCTTATCGCATGCCAGTGGTGAATAAGGGATTTACTTTTGCAACACCGAGTGGATGGTACCAGTAACCACTGGTACCAAGCATTGTTGCAGCCCTCAGGTTGTAACCAAGTCTCACTGTGGTTTTCAGAACTGCAGCCAAGACCGAGGTAGCCATAGGCTGCCTCCAGCCAGGTTTCCCAGAGCCAAGATTTCAGGTTGCAGAGTGCAACTGCAGCAAAGTTTAGAGATTTGTCCTGATGATGTGCTCCCATTATGGTGTCGGGCTATATTAAAATCTACCTAATTTACAAAACTGAGATAATTCAATCCATCCGTCCATTCATTTTGAGACATGACTGTCATTTTGACCATACACCAGACCTCCCAAAGTCTCTAGATTATTAACAGACAATGTAAGTCTAAATTCCAATAAAAATAAGAAAACAATGCATCCACGGGTGTTTTTCCACTGTCACTAGAAGTACCCATTAAACACCCATAATCTGTTATTACTTCAGTGCTCAGAACAGAAGAAAAAAAATAACAGTATGGAAAGCCAGCAACTGAATATCTGAGGGAAAATGTTTTTGATTTACAAATGATGTTGCACACTCTGGACATTACTCCAGAAATGCCCTTTTTTTCATTGTCATACTGTTACTGGAGTAGGCATCAAGTACTGAGGTCCCAAGGTTCACAAAATTGAAATGGTTTGGGTCACTTTGGTATTAGCAGTAGCTGCTTATTTGAATAAAAATGATTTGCCTTACAGATAATGCAAGATGTGCTTAAAATAACCAGGTTTTATCTACTAAGGCATAGAAAAGTAATCAAAGATCAAGTAAGAAGGATTTGTTAAAGACAATCTGGGACTGATTGGAATTAGTAAAATCACCTGATTTAACAGGGAGTTTTCATGTGTATGAAGTAGAGAATCAGATATATAAATTAGATACGTGACTAAGGAGCTAGGAAACACTAAAAATTAATTTATGTCATTTTAAGAGAATATCAGTCCAGGACATAAGTTCTAACCAAAATTTTCTTTTACATTTTACATTTTCTTTTTAACATTTATTTTGATAAATGTTAAATCAAAATAAGTAAGTTTCATTCCTCAGGTTTTATAAAGGATTAGGGCTTTTAGTCATTAGGTTTCTGGCAGTGTTGCTCTTCTAATCCTGTTGCCGTACATATAATATGAATGACTGGCACATAACAAAATAATTGATAGCCTTGAAAATATGAATAGGTAGTTCTGTTTATTTCATAGCCACAAAAAATGCAATTCATGTTTCCTTGTAAGCTTGATACTGGTGTATTTAAGTGTACTACTGATTACGTAAACATCTTACACAAGAAGCACCTTCAATTTGGAAGAGTTCAGAATAGAAAGCAACTGATTAAAAAGTGGTAAAAAAGTGTACCCATCTTCTGTAAGTTGGCTTCCATTCATGTTGCTGGTAACAATAGAAAAAAGACAATGAGCCCGTGTCATTCCTAGAAATACTTCACTGTTGGGAATGGTTTGAATTGTCTACAAGTATCTACTGATGTCAAAAGGGGTATGTAGATCCAGCATAGGGGTTTTGTTCTGATCATTTGGAAATAGGAATATATGTGCAGCATAAAGCTTCATGTTGTTTATGTAAATTCATAGTACAGATCTTAGGATCTTTTCACACTCTGGCAATCAGGATGGTCTAGCGTGCTTTGGCATGGAGTATCCACACATTGTGGTGCTGTCTCCATCCCAGAGCAGGTCAGAACATGTGCAGCTGTCCTTATTGTTTCTAACTGTGGAGCAGTAAAAACCGTTCCACTGCTTTACCGGGACAACTGAAGGCACTCCTAGTACAGTCCCAAATGCAGCATTTTCACTGCTTTTGTATGAACACTGTGTGGGAGTAGGGTTGCTATGGCTGCGCAAATGTGTGCCATGACACATTTGTCATACAATGGCCAGCACACAGTGGTGCGAGATGTTCCAGGACAAACTGCTAGTGAAGTTCAGGATGGTAACTGGCATTTTTGGTGATATCTCACATTGGTTAAATGCAAAAAGGCCCTTAGATCCAACACAATGGTGCTATGGTGAGACATTTTCCTTTTATTTTCCACTTGCAATGATGTATTACTCCTCCCCCATTTGTATTCTGGAGCTATTGTTTAGGGACAAAGATATGCAAAACCTCACACAGAAATGTATCTTCTGTTCAAACACAAGAACAGGTCAATAGGGTTCACTAGTGTTTGCGAGGGAGGACTTTCCCTCCTAAATGAATCTCAGGTCATTCCTGGAGCGTATTCGCACTTGGCTTTATTCTGGAATATATCCTGGAATAGGGACTTGCTGTCCCTATGCTAGTGCAGGCTTCAGCAGGCCCAAAGTGAGGTCTGCCAGAGTCTGCATTAGCATGTGGACCACAGACCCCTATCCTGAGATATACTCCAGAAAAAGGCCAAGTGCGAATAGGCCCCTATAGTCTGATGGAACAGTTTCTAGCCATGCAGGGTCTTACCTGCTTCCAGACATTAGGTTAGCACATCACTGGCATCACTGGAATAGCAGCAGTGGAGATATAAGAATCAGTATTTTGAGCATAAGTTAGTTTCAGCATTATTCCTCCAATGGGTGGTTACAGCACCATGTAAAAAGTTTAAATTTGGGAATGGTAAAAGGTGATAGAAGTGCTACTCTAGAACAAGAAGGTTTTGTAACTTCAAGTGGAAGAATAGTGAGAAAACCTCAGAGGTTTGGATTTTGAAAAAAAAGGATTATTTTAGGGTTTCAGTGTAAAACTGATTCTGGAATGAGTGGCTGATTCCTATTTAGCTGTTCTGGGGTCTTATGGAATAAAACATTTGATAATGTCCTCATAAAGATGTCCATGTCTTTATTAAAACACAAACATTACATGGTCTTGTGAAAGACATGTGCATGATGGACTTCAAATGTTCCAGTTCAGACTTCCTGCATTATAGCTGAGTATTCCTAGCTGCTACAAGTATTTCCTGAAATATTTACACAACCTGTTGTTTATCTTTGTAAAATATGCCAAAAGAAAAGAGAAAGTAGAGTTCTTCTGCCAAAAAATTAAACAAAAAACTTGTTTATGTCATTTTGGCTTGATTCTTCATATTATCTGATTGTTTGCTTAGGAGAAAACATGGAGTGTCCACCCTTCAAATGTTCAGTATGACTTTAGAAGCAACTATTGTATGACAGCATGGGATCTATAAGATAAAAAAAGTCAAAAAATATTAATGTTACAATTCTGTTCCACTTAATGAAACTGGCTTTTTATATAGAGTCATAAGGTTCCTTGAAAGAAAGAGTTGCATCTCTGTCATCACTTATATAGCAATTTTAATCCAGCCTGAGACCTCGTGGTATAGGGTAAGGTATAAAGCTAAAGTAACAAACATACTGAGGAACTCCCCTAATGGTTTCACGTAGTTGTTAAAAGGTATTGGAGAGGGAAGTGATGAACCTCACTTGTGATCTCTCAGGCTTTAGACCTCTCCCCTCCCCCATATACTGATTGGAACTGTCAACTAAGAATTGGAACCACTGTAAAACACTGCTGCCAATATCCACCTATTGCAAGCAGTCTGAAAGGATACTATGGCTGATAGTATTGAATGCCACTGAGAGATCCAGCTGCTCAGAAGAGAATTACCCAAATTCCAGTCCTGTAAGAGTCAATCAACCAATGTGACCTTATGTCATGACATTCCTATGCCCTGTTCTGAATCTTGTTTCATGAGGATTCAGGAAATCTATTTCCTCCAGGACCCTTTGTAGCTGTTGAACAGAAATCTTCTCTAATATCTTTCCCAAAAAAGAGAGGTTGTAAATTGGCTGAAAATTTTCTGGAAGGCTAGGATTCAGGAATGGCCATTTAGAAATGGATGCACCACTGCCTCCTTCAGTAGCAGGATACTATCCCCTCTCTCAACGATTCATTCACTGTCTCCTACATTTAAACCTGACCTCCCCCCAGGTGCACATAATGGCTGGGAGTGGGAATGGATCTACATTCTCAATTTTCACAAGCTCATATTCATCCCACAAGACCTTCCCTCTGTTTTCTCATTGGGGACTGTTAATATGGAATTAAGATCACACTGGAGGCAAGTAATTATATTTTCAAAGAACTCAGCAAGTATGTCACAGCAATCAGATGGAAAATCATCTTGCTTATGATTCCCATAGAGGGAAAACTAAAGCTGTTTCACTACCTTTATTGCAAGAGAACATTGCTCTAAATAGGAAAGTATTTGGTCACCTTCATGCATGAATTCTTCCATCATAACTCTAGGCATCCCCTTTCCCATTTCTTTACTCTGAGCTTCTTTGGAAACAAGAGTGGAGAACAGGCTCTGCAGGGATGGATAGCTGTTTATATCTACAAGATTGCTGGGAAAAATCCGAAGTGTTGTCTGGAATTCTGTAGCATCCTTGTCCGTGTCCCCATGCAAGCTTTTTGGTGCTGTTTGGGCTCACATGGAACCAGGTGCAGGACTGAGATCGAATCTCAGGCGTCCCCTTGTCATTCGCCCTAACTCGGGCTGGGAGCAGGCTGGGGGCGGATTCAGTCGTCCCCAAGCAAACTGTGCTGGGATCGTGATTTTGCTCCCTTTCCCACGCAAGTCGCTTGCTTGCCTTGAAAGGGGAGTAAAAGCAAGGGAGTAAGGGGGGTGCAGAGGCTTGCATTTTCTCTCTCTTTTCCAGAGAGGCAACCTTATTGTTCCCCTGGAAAAGAAAAAAACTGAAGCCTCTGCACACCCTTTCTCATCTGCTGACAGAAAGAGGCTTGGCTTTACTGCCAAAGTAAAGGATCACTTCAGCAGTAAAGCCAAGCATCTTTCTGTCCGTAGATGTAGCAGGACGAGTACCCCCCGAGCGTGCCTTCACACCCCAAGGGCCACTCTACCTGCTGGTACAGACCGAACGAAGTCACACGAAACCAACATGGATTTTTGTGGTTTATTTAAATTTTTTTAAAAAGTTCAAAAGCTTGAGCAAAAGTACAAAATAAATCATTCAGCAAATAAAAGGTTCCTTCATGCTTGTGCATGAGGTACAGCCGTAGTAACAAAAGCATAACATCAGCATTCACTTGCCTCTTGGTAGCATAGGAAAATAGAGTTCAGGAACAAGATCATGTACAGAGTACAGACAAAATAGTATCAAAGATTCAGGCTAGAATCAAGGTAAGTCAAAGACAGAAGATGATTAAGATATCCCATAGCTAAAACATTCCTACTGTACTCTCTTTTCAGGCTCGGTCACATGATACACATAAGCCAATAAGTGATGTACAAGCTGAGGTCACTTTAGATGGTTAATTGTTTTGAGAACTTGCCCTTTCATCCAAATTGGGTGCACTGGCTCCCAATTAACCTTATCTTGTCCTTGATGTGCCAGGTGCTTCTTGGCTCCAGGCAGAGTTTCAGTTAAGGGTAGAAACTTCTTTCCCAGACTATTCTCACAGACTAGATGTTACCAGAAAATTCTAAGATGGAAACGGTTTGGCTTTTCACTACTGACGGCGACAGGAATTGGTGGTTCCCGCTACAGTAGATCAGAAAGAGGGGGTATAGAGGCTTCAGATTTCTTTCTTTTCCAGGGAGGCAACCTTATCACCAATCTGGAAAAGTGAGAAATCTCAAGCCTCTGCAACCCCTGTTCATGATCTCGGCAGACAGGACAGAGGCTTGGCTTTAAAACTCAAACTCCTTTCCTGTCAGCCAAGATTCTGAAGTCCGGCACTGTCCCCATGCATGGTCTCGGGTCACTTGGCAATGCATGCTGGGACCCCAAACCACGCCGAGACTTATTTTTTCAGGTACCAAATTTGGTCCTGGTCTGGCACGGTTTGGGGCGATTTAGTCCACTTTCCTCAGACCGAATCTAAAATGCATGGGGCCATCCCTTACCGAGACCGTGTTTGGTACCGGACCAAATGTGCAGGGGACGCGCCTCATGACTCACCTAGGACTGATCATTCTAAAAGGTCCAGGAGAATATTTCCAGAGAACTGGTGCTCCCTTGTACTGCTAAATGAGAGGTATGGCTGGGTGGATCCAAGGAATGATATATGCCTGTTGGTGGGAATAGGAGAAAAAGTGGTGGTGCACCCCCTCCACTAGGACTTCCCTTAATCCAGAGTTATTAAATATAAAATAGTCCTTTGTTACTAATATCACTAAAACTTAAGACCTGCAGTTGCATGAGGCACCCGGCATGAAGCAGGAGAGGAAGACTTAGCAGTGTAGCTTAATAAACATAATATGTTAGAAACCTAGTTATCATCTTTGCATTTCAGTCTCGTGGTCTAACAAGAATGAACAATACCAACAGTAACTAAATGCAAATCAATTCTCCAAAAACATTTTCCCCTTGAATCATCCTAGTATTTTGTGTATTCTAATATGAGCGTGTAACACATATACAAGGGGAAGCGTATTTTTATATATACAATCCAAGCACACAATTACAAGTTATTTTAAGACTTGAAGAGCCTCCAGGTATAAATTTTCCCCAGCTTTGTTTATTTATGCAAACCTATAGACCCAAAAATCTGCTCAGAAACATTGCATAGCATTTTTATAGTATATGACAAATTTTTCAGTAGTTTACAAAGTAACAGTTTAATGTTTTTTATTACTTAAAAAAACAAAGTTGGTTCACAACAGCTGGCATTTAAAAATAAAAGACATAGTATAATTTTGAGTTTTTTTCTATTTTATAGATGATCAATTAATTGCCACCTTTTCTGCAGATCTGACGCACTTCTTAAATTCTGAGGTCAGTTTCTGTGAACATTTGAAATTTGAGCGACAATTCAGATAGTATCTTGAGGTGAAATTCATGATGCATCCAGTGCTAAAACAACGTATTTGAGCTGACGTCTTTTTGCCCCATAATCAACTTAGGAGTTACAACAAGTAGCTTGCAGGTAGAAGTAAGCTAATGATTAATAAGGTGTTTGCACATCTTTTGCGTCACCTTTTATGTCCACATCATTTGCTAACCAGTCACCCAAGGCCTTGAGATCAGTCAGGAAAATAACCAAAGAGATCCTGTGGTGCAATTGATGCTGGTGATTAGAAATGGAAAAGAAAGAAAACTTGAGCCACAAATAAGAATAGTTTTATTATTTTCCTTACTTTGGCATTTGATGAGTGGGATTTTTGTTTTTGTTTTAATTGGTTTTTAAGTACCAGGAATACTGCCTTCACATAGATATACAGATGTTGCACTTGTGTCACAGATAATAGTAATGATTTTAAAACATTTCTTCTTACAGATTATATGCAGGTCTATACCGATTAGAGATAGGCAAAAACTGTCACCTTTGCAATTTATTTGAAACTAAACCATCAAATTGAGTATTGGTTATTTTAGAAGACTGACCTTTGCATGTAAAGCAAAAACTTTCATGTCTTCAATTTGAAGCTTTGGAGAAGTTTTGGATCAGATCCAGATTGGATTTGGATTGGATTGGATTCAGAGGTGCAGCTAGTAGCAGGAGGAATCTTAAGAGAATTCAAAGTGAATTTGAAGGCTAACACATTCAGAGTGCCTCCATTGGCACAAACACAAAGTTTCGTCCCATTTACTTCTTCATGTAGCACAGTTTACATAGCTATAATGTTTAATGCTGGAATACCTTTGAACATCAGTATCATAATAAGATCAATTCAGCTTTATAATCATGAAGTGAGATAGTTTTAAATAGATTGGGGTGAAAGGTTTAAAAGCAAAACAAAGCAGAATGGGAACATGATTCATAAATGCTCATATTAGATATTACTTGATAGAATTACTTGTCCTGAGATCATCATTTATTCTGAGCTTGTAGCCCTTAATTTAAAAATATGCATGCAGTTTAAAGGCAAATTGCATAAATAATTAATAGGGTACATGCTAGCTAATGAATATACTAAATAGGTTAGGCAACATGTATTAGTGTTTACATATTGTAGATTGCTTTTTTAAAATTATTCTGAAATCTCCATAAGTTGTAGTTGAGATTTCTTGATTAAATTAAGTACATAATTTTTACAGTAAGTGAAAATATTCCAATAAATTACTTTTTGAATCAATGTTTAGAAAACATTGTAACCAAGGACAGTAAGTCTACCATAGTCAGTGATTTAATACAGATGATTTTGTAGGGTACTTATTTTCAGTGCTTTTTCAGTGCTTTTTAAAATGCTGCAGGTAAGACAGAACCCTTGACTGACTGAAAAGGTGAAAAGAAAAGATGAATTAAGAGTTCATCTTGTAGAAGATTGAAATTATACAGAAACTAGCATCATGCATATTTCCCAGAACCCGTTTTGAGGATGTAATGGGAAAAGAGAAAAGAGTTGAGAATGTTGTCTGGAGCTCCTTGGAGAATCCTTTGTATGAATACAGTTTATAAGTTACACATTGTCAGACTTCACTCAGGATAATATAAATCTGTTTCATAAAATAAAACCATCCTTATTCATCATCTTGAAAACATCACTAATTAAAACAGTATAATCCTAAAGATTCAGGGGTAAGTATTTGTAGCAGGCCAATTGCATCATTTTCAGGCCCTCCTCTTTTAATGTAAAGAATAGATTTAGCTTGTTTATATACTGTTTTAAGAGAGATTTTTCCATGGCAAAATCCATTTTCCATTTTCACTACCACAGAAAATATCCTGTTCTTTGCCCTTTGATATTTCCTTCTTTTTCCCCTTTAAAAGGCATCAATATTAACACGTACATAACTAACATGCAAAATAATACTCTGCAAATTCTACCACTGCAACAATTACTGTCTTTTCCACCATCATCTTTGCTGAGATGTTTTGTTTTATTTTTGCAATAGCAGATCTTGGTTGTACATCAGAAGGGAGGTTCTGTAATATAAAAGCAGTGGAACCAATTACCTAGGGAGATGATAATGTTTTCATAACTTTATTAACTAATATCTTTCAGATGCTTTAATAAGGATTCTTGTGATATTCTTCCCATAGTATTAGATGCAATGGCCTGCATGATACCTTCAGTCTCTATGATCCTGATACAATCACTTGTATCAGCCAGCTGATGATATTTCTAGTCACCCAGAATTTCGTGCCCAAGAAATATATTTTCATTGACTAGGGGTGTTTTTCCACTGTCACTAAAAGTACCCATTAAGTACCCATTAATGAGTATGTAATGGCATTTTTGTACCCATAAATGGGTACGTAAAGGGTACTTCTAGTGACAGTGGAAAAACACCCTAGGATTTTGATTAAGTAGTTCTCAGGTTACCTCAGATTTTTCACCAACATGCTTTGGCACACTCACTTCACCAATAGCACCAATGTTTAGCAAGAGAGGAAGATCTCACTGGTGTGACTGTAGTGAAGGTTTCATCAAAGAGGCAGGAAAGGCAGTCTAAGGGTGTTTTTCCACTGTCACTAGAAGTACCCATTAAGTACCCATTAATGGGTACAAAAATGCCATTACATACCCATTAATGGGTACTTAATGGGTACTCTTAGTGACAGTGGAAAAACAGCCCAAATCTTGTCCATCATTGGGATAATAATGTAAGATAGTCCCTGTGTTCATGATCTTACAGATCCTAATTTACTTACTGAAGTCTCTATTATTACTCTCGAATTTTTTTAAAATAAAAAGACACTTAACTGACATATAGGTAAAGTACTTGTAATCAAAAGAGGGAAATATCTATCTAGTTCACTCTGTCCCATTCAAATCTGTTATTTTCTATATACTGTATAATATTTTTAATATTTATAGGGTTTTTTTAAAAAAAATTATTCCACTTTAAGTTTCTTTACTTGGTGAATGCTTCCTTGGACTGTTTTGTAAAAGCATTTGATAAATCATTATTGCTTTTTTAAAATTCTAAATATTTTATTAGATGATTATGACTTACACAAAATGGATAGACAGGATAACACAAAAACATGCCAGCAACAAAAGATAATACGCACAATAATAACAAAATACAAAATTAAGTTACTCCCTATTGACTTCTACTGGTCCTATTGCTATTAATCCAAATAATACACACAAACATGCTCTTACACTATCTATGTGTCTGAACAGGCACAGGCAACACTAATATACTTTAAGATACAATTCATTTCCAAAGCTCTGATATTGTATGTTAGTGCTGCCTTGGAAACTGGTCTCCCTTGAAAAGGGCTCAGCCAAAACATGTTGGGGGTCGTTAAAGAACAAGTATGAATGAGGCAGTTTCTTTTTAATCACCATAGAACATAGCTGGCCCTAGTCACAGTCTCCAAACAAACACAGTCTCCCCTATTGCAAAGTGAGCTTTCGTGGCCAAGTGGGAATTGAAACTCAGGAACTCCTAACCACTACATTATAAGACTGGGACTTAAAGATACTAACTACTCAGAGCTGCAAAGAACCTGTTGGGTGCCGGGGTGCTTAAAAGATACCATCTGGCAAATTGGGATAAAAGGACTAAAATCCCCTCCCCCCCCCCGATATAGCTGTGACCTTTTTTATGTAACATTTCCCAAACTAAAATGCAAGTATAGCAACTGCACATAATTTCCGAATATTAAATTCTGGTACTTGGCTTTGCATTACTTTGTGGTTTGTGGGAACCAAACCATACTATTATACATGGGGGGGAAAACAGTTTTGTAGTGTTTCATGGGTACATGTTGTTGCTCCGTACTTTACAGTCTTAGCAGTTTTATGTTGAAGCCCTGTTTTTCCCCTTTCCCTCTTTTGTGTACTGTATGGCCTATTCTGTGGTACAGTGGTATGAATGTCAGGACACAGTAACCAAATTAATCTTCTCTGTATTCCACACACCTCAAGCTGTGGTAGAGTCTTCCTTGTATGCGGGAGCCCCAACAGTTGAGTCATTAAAAAGAGTAGAATTTTCAGCTGGAAAAACAGAACAAAATTATTAGTTTCTAATTCACAAATATATAAATGTGCAGTTTAAATATAATTACTAGAAATTGTTACATTTTTGTAAAATATGCTTAAAGTGTAAAATATTACAATGCAACCACATAGTCATCAGAAGGCAAGCAAAACTTGAATGTGTCTTTATTTTTCTACACACCTAGTAGAAGGAAAACTGATGTAAAAATTCAAACCTTACCATGGGGGATGCAGAAGAAAAGCATCATCAGTCAGGAAATACTATTTTAGTGTTGCCTTCATTCTTTTTTGAACTAGTTACTGGGCACAATTGTATTGTGTCAGGTGGCATAATGACAGTATGGTTTGCCATGCTTTCTATTTTTATAACTTTATTTAAAACTGACATGTAACTTGCTGTACCTGAAACCCCAAGTGAGACAGTTATTGGAGTGTAACAAAGTTTTGACGTCAGAACTGCTATTTATTCCACTGGAAACCATTAGTGATGCATTACCCCTCGGCAGTTGTGTTTTCAGAAACATGTTTAAATTTTTATGACTGGTTTTAGCCAATTAAGTTTTATTTTCTCAATATAGAAAGAAGAGGAATGGCTTTCTATAGAGTTTGAAAGATGAAGCATCTTAGCAGTAGAATCACTGGAAATTCAAAGCCATTGTAGAATTAATTCAGTTCTCTGTGCCTCACATTTGTTCATTCAGCACAGCTGTATTTCTAAATTTATACTGATCTTCTGTGTGTTTTGAAGTAAAGTCAAGAAAAAACATGCTAAAAATTGTAGAAAAAGTAGTTGAAATTTAGAAACTTCTGATTTATATTTGACTGCGAGGACTATATTTACCAGTGGCCTGTGTAAACAGCTGTTAAATATTCACATTTCCCAAATGGTGTCCTTCTCTGCTACTCTTTTTTAAATCCTAGATTGCAGGAAAGGGAACTTGTCATGCAAGTACTTCTAAAAATAAAATATGATGCTATCAGGCTTGTTTAAATATCCACTAAGTGAATGATATTCAGAACTATAGATGGTATATGAATTTCATTCAAAACAAGGTTGTGATGCCATCTGCTGAAAGAGAGATTGCTCCTAAGTATTTGTTTACCCCTTACAGTCTCTATGTTTTGGAAATGAAAGATAATGCCATTGTGTCCAAATGTAAAATCATCTGCAGCAGATTTTGCTGTTGCCTTATTTTCAGTGAATCTCCCTCGAGGATTCTGAAATAAGCATGTTGTTAAAAAGCATGATACTGAACTATCCTGTCTCTAATCTCTGTAACACTAACTTTAATAGATCAAGTTTGGCCCTTTTTACATGAGGGAATGATTTAATTTTCTTTTTGTTCAGGTATGTTTCATGTTAAGTCTGCTTTCAGTTTCAGTTAATATATTAGTTGATTTCATCATAAAGTTTTGATACACTAACCTTGTTTTCCTTCTCAAAAGTTTGAGGCCATGTTATCAGCTGTTTGTGATCCTTCTCATTTGTTCCCTCTACCACAGGCTTTAGAATTCTAGATTGTTCTGTTGGAGAATTATGATCATAAAATCAGTGTTTTAAATGTTTTGTTTTGTTTGCCTTTTAAAAAGCTTTGAAAAAAATCAACATCTTTAAATGAAATACAGGAGAACCTCATATAGTATGATTTCATGCAACATCATTTCAGTATTATTGTATTTATGTCTTGCCCAAAGGTCTCAGGACGGGCCACAATAAGACCATGTCTCACAATTTTCAGTCTTGTTTTTGTTATGGTTCCTTTAAAAATTGAATTCTGAGTTAGGATTTAGGGTCTTTTGACTGGGTTTGGGTGAGTTTTGAATGCTTGTGTTTGCTTTTAAATGTCTTTGTGTGGTGTTCAGTGAAGAGGGAAACAGAGTGGAGTGGGCCATTGGTGTGTGTTCTGTTTTGGTGGGTTTTGATTGGTGTTGAGTGCTTTGGGTTCATTTCTGTGCTGTTGGGTGCTCTTGCTTATGTCCTGTAGCGTATCTGTACTGTGGCTTGTGACTGAGTTCTTGAGTAGGTTCATATAAATCACCGTTAGATCATGCTGAAACAGAGGTAAGGAGGCCTGTGTCTGCTAAGTGCTTCATCTAGCAAATCCAGATTCTCCTTGGTTCCTAGGGGGTCATTAAGGAACAGGTATACAGGCTTTGGACAGCAACAGTATTCTGTATTATTCTATGGATATTGTAGAGGTTGATCACTAAAAATACATTAAGGGAAATTTCCAATAATCTTGCTTGTAAAAAAATAGCTTTTCACTGCCTGTGGGAACTAATGGGTGAACACATATATACAGTTGAGTTCCTTTTGCTCCTTCAACCTGCTGGGTCATAATCATCCCTGTATCTAATGACCACTAATGAGTTCATAAGAGAAGAAACAGAAAAATAGACATTTGTTTCTTTACCAGCTAAAAGTACTAAAAAACTCACAGGTTGTTCCTTGGTGAAACACATGTTCTGGCAGAAGAGCTGGATTACTGTCTTCTGATAAGCCAACATGCAAAGAAACATTTAAATGAAAATCAGTTTTGGTAACAAGTTTGCATGGCATTAATTACTGTGTAATATCTATGTTAGACATGTTTTCTATTAAAATGTTGGATATCTTTTGACCTCAAAGCAAAGACGCTATCTTAACATTGTGTACCAACACATGAAGTTACTATCAAGATAGTGAATTTCCTAAGTTTTGGGCTTTTTCTGCAACCTGGCTACAGTTTATATTTTAGCAACTGTTCAAGAATGACAACCTTAAGACAGTAACATGTCCAAGACAGGTGGCAGGAGTGAGAATATTTGTTGTTATTCTCTAGGTAGTTGATATTTCTGTATTTTTTTTCCAGTTTATGCATCACTTCTTGATGAACACATTTGGCTTCAGAAACTAGTAACAAATTGTTATTTATTTAAAATCTTGTTGGAGAGTAGTTCTAACAAAAATGCTTTTTCTTAAGGACAGAATGAGAAGATTTCAGCTCCCTACATATCCTCATGTAGTTAAGTGAAACCTATGTGTGCGTCTACCAGTACACAGCAAATTTTGATAGTCTTTTATACTTCAGAGTATGAACAATACAGTTTACTCAGGGAAAAGTTTAGGGAGTGGTTTAAGTGTGGCATTGTAGGAATTCTCTGAACTGAATTTAATTTTTGGAGACTTTTTGTTATCGAGCTAGATAACCACCATTAATACAAGTGTTCTTTCTTGGCTGGAAATGAAATATATAATAAATAATCATATTTGTTCCTTGTGTGTGCTTAGTAAATAGGTACTCTTTGTTTTTGGAAGCAGTAGCACAGCAGGGAGATGTGCTCTTCTTCCTTCACACTAAGAACTTTAGTTTCTAGCCATTTGAGAATCTGGACACTGGTTCTGAAAATCACAGCAATGTCAGAGCCAGCACAGGGGCTGTCCCAGAACTGCCTTCCAAGTGCAGAAGGCTTGTTCTAGGACACTGAGGCCATTCCTGTCCCTGGAACCACTCCAGTCCAGTCTGGTCCTGACATACTTCTGCCAAGAAAGTGTGGAAATGGCCCACAATAGGTATAAACTTGAGTTCTTTTGAAAAGTGACAAAAATGTGAAAATATCGCAACATTTTTTTCTTCAAGACAGATTGAATAAAAAGCCTGTCCTGTGGTCAAAATCACTGCAGTCATAGTCAAGAGGCAAGGTGAATATATGTATTTGCAAACATGTCCTTTTCAAGTGATTTTAAAGATTGAATTGTTTTAGTGAGGGACCTCTGATGACCACTCTTACCTACAATGCGGACTGCAGTTCATGCCATTGCCAGATCATCTGGAAAAATGCTATCTCAAAACTACAAAACCCATACTCTATAAAATAGTTTTTGGTTGTCTTTGCTGTTTATCATGGCCTGTCATGTGTTGTGACAGCTGTCTCAGAAGCATCCAAACATGGAATCATTATCAGGCAAAATCATTCAGAAAGAGAACAATAAATTATTCTGGTTTGCTTGTGACTCCTAATGCCCAGCAGAGCTTAGAACTAGAATTCAGTGGGTTAAAAGCAGAAAGCAGCTTCATGCTTTCATTCTTTCATACTCAAAATATAAATATGTAGTTAGTTCAATAATAGTTTCAACTGTAAATTTCAGATCCCTGGAATTCTGAATTTAGGTTTAGGAGTGATGGTGTGATTAAACTTTACAGTGCCATGGGTATGTGCTTGAAATTGAGTTTTGTATGATTTCCAGGGGGAAATCAGGAATGGCACGTGTTACCTTTCAGAATACTATATTTTCTTTCAATATATGTGTGTGTGTCTAAGGATGGATGCTCAAAGGTAAAAGCCAGAAAAACCAAAAGGCTAACAAGATTGTAGTTATGGCATGTGATTGTTCCTCAATATAAAGTATATCTGCATTTGCAATAGGGGTAGTATGTCTCTGAACCAGGTGTTTGGAGACTGTGAGTATGACAAGCTATGTGCTTGTGTCTTTCTAGTGGATTTCTTCGGGCAACTGTTAGCTACTGTTGCCGTTTCCACACTTACATATGGTGTTGGAATGGGTTATCTCTAGAGCAGGACATGGCCCTTAATATTCAGATGGCCTGTCCCACTGCAGCCGTCACCACTGCCTATGGAGAATTCTTAGTATGAGAAATGGGAAGGAATGTTCCCAGCATTTGGTGTGTCCTGGAGTACCATGAATAAGGGTCCCCCATAACATACTGGATCACAAGGGTGTGCTGTCTGCATGCTTCCATGGTCCAGTATACGTACTAGTGCAGGGCATTTCTTATTTTGGCAACAAGCACATGGAACACACAAAAGCTCAAAGTCTTTTTTTCCAATGCTTACTAAACTATTGTGCACAAAACATCTCTGATTGTGCACCCATTGGATACACTCTGCTTGACTTCTGCCTGATTTCCAGAGCTGACATACTATAATGACTCCAGCTGTGTAAAATTTATTGCTATTTTGGCAACAATAAGGAGAAACTGGTATGCTGTGGGATCCTGAAAATAGCATAGCAAGACGTAAAACACTATTGCAAAAACATAAAGTTACAGCCAAATGGAAAGAAAAAGTCCATGCATTTATGGCTTATTTTCAATCAGTTTTTAAAAAATCTATAAAATGAAAAAGAAAAAGTACTTGTAGGTTCAATTGAACCTTCCATCTGATCCATGTATTCTTAGCAATGATTTTCGCTGAAATTGTTGAATTTATTACCTTGTCTGTATCTGTTCTGCTTGTTTGCTAGCATGAATATTTGTTATGATGCACTGAATTGTGCTAAACCTATGGCTTTCCTCCTCCCACACATTTCATATAAAATTCTATTTTTGAGTGATTATCCTAAGGACAGTAGGCACAGACTTCAATGAACTTGGACTAACCTTTCCTTTTTTTTTACATTTTGCATTTTCATGTTGCAGCACAGATAATGGGTGAATCCCCATTACAAGTTTAAAACAGTTTCGAAATTGTTTCGATCCTCGCAGTCCCCATGTCAGTTTGGCTTAACACGGTTTCCACGTGTTAAATCGCCCCAAAGCGTTGTAAATGTTAACACTCATTTCAACAGGTCTCGCTCCGGGTCATGCATTTGAAACGTTTTACATTTCTTACTGTGGGAACCGTACCGTTTTAGTGGGATGAGAATGCATGTTTAGGGTTTTCCTCCCCCAATAGCTTGCTTCCAAAGATAGTGATTTTACTGTAAAAATCCACCCTTTACAGCAGCTGCTACACTGTAGCAATCCACCCACTTCACACCCAATAACAATGTTGCAATTTTGCGCAATTCTGAAAAGTTCTGACCTTTAGAAAGGGAAAAGAAAGGAAAGCAGCTGCAGGTTCTGGGAGATGTGTGAATGTTTAAGGCAAAAGGGGCTTGAGTTGCTGCTGCTGCTGTCTGCCCAGGGCAATGGGGAGAGGAGGGGAAAGAATCACTGGCTGCCCGGTGCCGTTTTTCCTCCATCCAGGCAAACAGCAGCCACCCAGCCACCCAGCTAGGCTCCGTGAAGGGGTCCATTATGGGTGGTGTGTTCACGCCAGGAGGAAGAGGGCAGGGCAGCCCCGAATAGCGGCTTTTAGAAAGTAGCCACTTGAGTCCCCCCTTGAGTCATGTACGCCACGTACGATCCTCAGAATCCAGATTGAACGTGATTAAGTTGAAAGTAATGGGATCAGGAAAATTCGCGTTTGCATCTGGTTCTGTTATTTCGGTTTAGGGGAATCATATTAAGCTTGTAATGGGAATGCGTCCAAAGAATTATCTCTGGAGTGTTTTTCCACTGAGCTCCTTTAATCCAGATCTAAGAAGATCTGGATCTAAGGAATGGGTACTTCCCTTAATCCGGATCTAGTAGATTTGGGGTGTTTTTCCACCATGTTCCTTTATTCCAGATCCAGGTGGAAACAAATGTGGCTCTAATGGGGTCTGTAGTGGAAATGGGGTCATGCTGCTCTGAGCCTAGTGGCCCCTTAATGGGTCCTTCAATGGATACTTAGTGCTAGTGGAAAAACACCCTATGGCTTTTCACTATAAAAGTGTTCAGCTGATAAATCCATGACGATTTTACTCTTAAGACTACTGACTTCCCAGTAAAACATTGCCATTTAATTGAAAATGGAAGGTTGGGATCCAGAAGGAAACAAGGATAAAATATTGCTAATATGGGTTTCTGAGTATGCATATTCTTTCCTTTTTTTGTAGGCAACAAATTTGTCCTCTACTTGGGCAATTTAGTCAAGCAGAAGCCTTGCTAACTTCTGCTGGAGTGCAGCCACGAAGTTTGGATGGAGTTCTTTTTGATGTTGGCTGTTCTTCTATGCAACTTGATACTGCAGAAAGAGGTTTTTCCTTAGGAAAAGATGGCCCTTTGGACATGAGGATGGATTTTGACAGGTATGTATTGAAAAACTTTTTTTTTTCTTACAACAAAAAATCAATTTTTCAAAAGTGCACTGAATTTAATTTTCTCTTCAGGTTGCAGAGATGTGATCATGCTGTCATATCTGATTCTATATATAATAAATACAATGATATTTTATTTGCAGAAAAAGTCTTCCTAACATTCAGTGTTTAGATCTGAGAGCTTTTTTACCTAAATTCCACACCAACACTGGATCATTACAGATGTTCATAAGAGCATTCATTCTTAATTTGACATTTCAGAGTGAAACAATGGGTTGAAACTAATGCAAAGATTGAACAAATAACAGTGACCTGATGCTTTTATAGGTGTTACAGTGTGTTTGTTTGTTTGTTTTATGTTTACATTTCTATCCCACCCTATATCCTAAACAACCATTTTACACATTAGCAACATGCTGAGTGTGAGGGTACATTTGAATTCTGCCTTATAGCTATATACCTGTTACAGGGAGGTGACAGGAAAGTATCTTGAAAGTTTCAATCAGGGCTTAAGGCCCTCACTGGGCTATATTTCCCAGCTCACACTGCAGCAAGGCAAGGGAGGGCTGTGCTGTGCTGAACATTACATCGTCTCATGGCCTGTAGAGGTTCCATGCTTTCTGTCCTGGACCTAGGTAAATAAGACAAAATAATGTTTGGCACATGTTTGATACACATGCATTTTGCACAGCTTTGAAGTCAGAGCAGTTATATTTTTTTTCCAGATTGTTTATAGAACGTCCAAAAAACTAAACAAAAAATTGCTGGTACTATCCATTTTCAGATTGATTTACGTGAGCAACTCTTACTTGCTGTTACCTATTCAATTTTTTTTAAAAAAACTAGTAAACAATATGTCTAATGCATAATGCATAAATTTAATTTAAGGCATATATAGCATACATAACATGTATGCAACAATAAAACCATGTGGTTAAAAAGAAGTGTATAGATCAGATGAGAGCTTCCAGCAATGACAATGACAATATACACAGAGCGTATATCTGTGGTTAAAATAATTGTGGTGCTGGATGAATTAAAAGCTGTATCTTTCAAAGTGGTTTAGTCAAAACTTGTAAATTTTTTGTAGGTAACATGAATAGAAAGTGTATGCCAATATAGCAAGAGCTGTAGAAATTCAATTTGAAACCAGGCAATCAAACTACTAGGGTGTTGACAAAGATGGAATAGACCATTAAAAAAATCCACAGTTTTTCCAGCAGTGGTGAAATTGGCTCTTTTGGATACAGCTGAAAATATGGGGAAATTATTTCATTTCTTTAAAAAGATGAAACAGTGCAGGGAGGGGCTGTGTCTCAATAGTATGTAAGTGGTCTGAAAAATGGTCTCTCCCCAGAAGTAGGCAATGGCAAACCACTTTGTATTTCTGCCAAGAAAACAGCATAGAGATAGCCATGGAGGTGCCTGTGTAGTCAAGCAGAGGTTGGCCACAACCTGGTGATACTTGATAACCAAGAAGGCAGTGCGATGAATGTGTTTGATATAATGGTTTTAATAGATCTAAACTCTGAAGGCATTTTTAAGCTCTCTTTGAAGCATCTAGAAAATTGTAATCTAATATGAAATGGCTTACCAAATGTTTCTTCTAGGAGAAAAAATCTTTGCAAATAGCCATATATATAACTGCATTATCTTTTTGCTTCCTGTCTGTGAGTTGACACCTTCTTGTCAATTCAAGTGCTTTTACAGATCATACAAAATGACACAGGTGTCTGAATCAGAGAAAATTTATAGATGAAAGTCCTCAAATCTTTGGAAAAAGGAGAAAAACACGCTGGGTATCCTCTTATAGATCAGGGGTGCTATCCAGAGTGGCATTTTCTACTACCTTTCCTTTGAAAGATATACCATTTCTGAATTGGGAGACCTTTAAATGATCATTAAATACCTCACATTTTCTTCACAGAAGATCATTTTTCATAACACCAGATGTGAAGAAAAAGGTCACAGAGATTAAAGTTCCCTTTTTAGATGAAGAAATAGATCAAGCCATGTGATGTCTTGGAAAAATATCTGCTTGTAAAATGGGTTCATCCCCTCGCATTATGCAAGCAAAGACAGCCTGAGCAGTATTTTGTCTTTTGAATTATACTTGAGCTATAGCAGCAGTGTTCAAGTTTATGATAAAAGGCATTTCAGCCATTCATTTCAGCTAATTAATGTTATGAGCTGGGGTTGGAAGAAGAAAACCTCCATATGAATGAAAAAGTGATTTACAAGATAGAAGCTCTTTCAAATTTAAACTGGTATCAGCCACTTATTGTAAAATCTGTGAAGCACTTGTATGCAGTATGTGTGTGTATGTGACTTTATGCCTCAGTACTGTGAAGCTTTGCCCCTCGTCAATGAAAGCTGACGTCAGTGAACTAATTGGCTGTTCTTTTGCGTAGGTATCCTAACAAGCCCACCGCTGCTGATGTTGTGAATGCTTTAGATCAACAGGCGCTTGCGTCCATCCTGAGACTGTACGGGGAGGAGAGACACGCCAAGAAAATAGCTTTAGCAATTGTTCAGGCACGCAGCATCTACCCCATCACCAGAACCCAGCAGCTTGCCAGCATTGTTGCAGGTATCCTCATTAATTCTGAGCGCTATCTGAGAGAGACAAAATGTTAATCCACCAAATCCCAGAGGGATCTATTTGTACTTGAAGTCATGCAGGATCTAATCCTGTCTATCCTGCTCTGTTGTAAGCTATTTTTCCATATGCTGTATTTTTACACCGTCAGACACTGATTAGTTCAATAATAGACTTTAGCTGAAGACCTTTTTAATTTTGCCTACCAAGGTGAAAATCTAATAGGCAAAATTGTCTTTGTTATTGAACCTAAGTGACTTCTGTAAATACTGTGTCCTGAAACAAAGTGTTGGGTTACTGACAAAAGGACCATATCGCTTATAACATCTTGCATCTGAAATTCTTTGTCCAAAAAGAATTGTCCCTATCGTTTTGTACTTTTTTAAATAGTGCCACCTGAAACCTTTATTATTTTATTTCAGATGTTAGTCTGAGTGTTCCAATTAAATGTCTCCCCAAGGGCAGAAATGGATAGCTAATTTTCAGTAGACATCAAACTTGTCTTTTGGAGACATGTCTAAACATCCAGAAAAGATTCTGATTTTATTAAATAAGACCCACATATGAACATTAAAACCAACCATCACTGCAGTTAATGGATGTGTGAAGCTGATATTAGCCCAAAAATTCAGAATGGTGCCTTGCAAAGGCTCTTCAGGATTTGCAAAGAATGATCTCTATCATTCTTTCTTTGGTCTAGAGTAGTCAAAGAGGATGCCTCAAATCTTTTGCCTGTAAAGTTTATATACTACTAAACTTTGGTTCCCAACTCTAAGAAAAAAAAACCCTGCTTTTCTCTTATGAATAATTAAGAGCATTTTATGATTGGTTTATTTTATTAAAGTTCTTTAGTTTCTATAATTTAGTTGCCAACTCAAGCCAAATGAAACAATACATAAAAATATAAATATCTTATTTAAAACATTTGTCCCGTAATCAAAATAGTACCTAAAATTAACTAGTACAAGTTTCACAGTGAAATATTTAAAATATTTTTGAAGTCTTATCATCCTTTGAATGGAGTGTGTGTGCACGCACAACACACATATACTGCAAAAAAAAAAAAAAAAAATTGGAGATGTATCTGCCGAAGGCTTCCTAAGAGGTCTTATCTAAGATAGTAATATAAACAAGCAACATATTTTCCTCTGAATTAATGTCTCTGTTCACATATCCAGTGAACAGTGTTTTTGACCACACATTCCCTTAAAGAGAATCTTGACAGATCAGTTACGTAGGAAATGTTAAATGTTTCTTATGGCTGTCAGAGTGCAAAAGGCATATAGAAACTCAGGCTTCAAAATCTAGTGGAAAATGGACATTGCCATCTGCTGGTAGGTAATTTTTCCCAGAATAGGAGGTGATTATACCCTGTACAGCATTTTAACACAGGGAGTATGAGGCCTTCTTCATTTAATCCCGTGTTTGCTCAACTTCAAATTCTACAATAATCTTTTACATCAGCATCTAGATATCATTGTATTAGCTGATAATAAGATATTTTAATTCTGTTTCTGGAGAACGAGCAACCTTAACTTCATACTTGCTGGATTTGAAGAGACCTAGATAATGATTTTGTAGCCTCAGCCGTTAACTAGAGATCCTCTTGTATCAAGTGGTCCTTACACAGCTGTTAAGGAGGAAAGGCACTGAAATCCCTCACTGGGCATGAAAACACAAGCCACCTTGGTCTAGTCCTTGCCTCTCAGATGAATTTACCTCCCAGAATTACTGTGATGATAAAATGGAGAGGAGGCAAATAATGATGGTGCCATGAACTCTTCAGGAGTCTAAATGCAAAGACATACAAAAGGTAAATGCACAAAATATTGTTTAAAAATTAGGTGCCACTTATTGAAATGCTTAACTTATGTTTATTTTTTTTCGGCCATCAAACCTTCTCAAAAAGAGATGTTCTCAAAACAGGGTTGTATATGGCTGCATATCACCAGTATCCAGACCTCTCTCAGGGACTATCTGCAAATCTCTGTGGCTGCTTGATTCCTGCCAGAAGAATAGTTGGTGTAACTAATTATAACTCTTCTTCCCTACCCAAATTCTCAAAATGTGGAAATTTTGTTATTTTCCCGTAGGGTTAAATACCATCAATTACTGACTAAGCATTTCCCATCAGTTCTAGCAGGTTAGCCTTCACTTATAAAAAACATAACTCTTAATAGCATTATTACTAGCATTGATATAATACTAGTAAGTCCAAGTAAATCACCAACTGAAATCCCAGAGTAATGAAATTTTAAAATGTCTCTTGGAAAAAGTTTACATAATTTTACAAATGAAGAAGTAGTATTCATTATGTTGGAACTTAGGAACGTGCTTTATACGTCATAAGAAAATTGATCTATTTGTCTATTATATGCACCAACTTGCAGCAGCTTACCTTAAGAGTGAAATTCCCAGCCCCTTTTAGGTTTGAGAGCTTGAACCTTTGTATACGTAGTATGTGGTCTGCTAAGAGCTGAAAACAGGGTGACAAGTCATTCCAAATAAATTTTGTACCCTGAGAGTACACCTGATCAAAACAAGCAAGAGCGTTCAGGAAAAAGAACAGTTGGGTTACTTTAAAACACAGGAAACAATGCAGAAGAAGAAGAAGAGTTGGCTTTTCTACCCCTCTTTTCTCACTCATTTAAGGGGACTCAGTGAAGTGAAACAGATAATCTTTGAAATGGTCCTTTTGTCTTTACAGTTAAACATAAGGCAGTACTTTGAACTGCATCAGTGGCTGAACTGGCCACTAAAAGTAGTTTCCAGAATATCTTCAAGAGCAGCCCTATATATAGCACCCGGCAATAGTTGGTTTTCTATATGCAAATTGCTATGCATTTCTGTCCAGGAGGCATTCTAAGTCATACAACAGAAAAATATCTTATGCCACACATACCACTTTGGATAAGAAAGGCAAGGCCAAATATAAGAATGCTCCCAGGCAACAAACTTGGATCGTAGGTAGAAAGTGATTTCATCAATGGACCCTCCTTAGTATTTTGAAATTAGTTTTGTAGCTCCACTGTTTTTGTTTGCTTTTGTGTAGGGAGACATCATCCTCATGACTCATATGTCAGAAAACAAAAAAGAAAATCACAGGCATTAGTCAGATGATACAGGATACTTGGTAGTCTCTGCTAAACTGCCATAATATGCTAGACAAGTCTTTTGTCTTTATTCCCAGGCATGAGACATGAGACTTTTGCCAACATTTAAGGTGTCAATGCATCAACAGACCTTTGTCAAATGATGAAAAAAGTTGGACGTCTCTAGATATCTTTTGTATTCTTTCTGGTCTCTTATATAAATGGCTACTCGTTCTTGCTACCTGATAGCTTTATATAGTAACTTAATTTCCTTTGCTTTCATTAAGATTTGTGACATGTTGATAGATTACAGTGAGATTATACAATCATCTGGACTTAAATTGATGGGAATTGAAGTTAAAGGATCAAAAGCCATTTTTGAAAGAAAGATGCATCTAGTTTTATTCACAACTCTCCAGGTTCACAGAGTTTTAATCGCCATCAGAAATTTAGATATTACTCGAGGTTTAGATGGCTATATACTAACATTTATAAAGAGCTTCTCAACAAAGGACGTAAGCTGCGTCAGTGAAACTTATTAAATGTGATTGAGACTGAACAGGAAATGCGTTGAACAGGTGCCTGCTCAGAATTAATTTTTAACGTCTGCCACACTCTCTCACACAAGGGATTTGAATGCTGCCCATTGGCAGGCCCTGCACGTTCCTAATTTCATTCTCAAGCCTAAAATTTCAGTGCATTTAAATATGTGAATCTATTAGATTTTAAATGGTGTAAACAACATCAGGGTATCTGGGTATCCCACAACTAAAAAAAGGGTAATTTCTCTCCTTGGGATTTTAAATCATTTATCTTGCCAGAAGCACACTATTTTTATGAATGAAATCTATTCTGCCTGCTTCCAATACAAATTCAAGATTTCTCTTTCCTTGGCAACATAGGTTTCATTTTCAATGGAAAAGATGAATTGTTTTCTTCTGAATTACCAAATTTTCTAAGGCCCAGTAATATGTGATGAAATGATTTGCTTCTCCATGTATCTAATCCCATCCAGTTAAAAGTTGATATTCTATAGGGAAATTGTTAAAATTAGTTCTGTAGGTTGTTCCTGTTTAAGAGAAATATATCTTGTCTTGCATAAAGTACCCTGAGGCATCTAACAAAGTCACTATTCAAAACATTAAAAATTTCATATGAAAGTAGAATAAAACAGTGAAATAAAACATAATGTTAAAAGGGGGTTACCAGTAAAGCAGATGCAAAAAGTAACAACCAACACATTTAAAGAGGATAAAATTATCTGAAACTGTCACCGTAACTTGCATTTACTTTCTTACTTTAGTTTGTCTAAACTACTATTGAAAAGGGATGGATCAGGGCCTCACTAGAAAATAGAATATAATTCTCAGCTTTTCAGAAGAAAAGTGGAAAGTAGATGATAGAAGCATAACTTGGTGGTCATGGCAAAACTACCTAGGACAGTGTGTCATGCCATGTTCTTCCGTGTTCAGGCAGCCATTAACACCATCTGAAAGCAGTATCAAAAGAAGCACATTATTACCTACAGTGATATCATAATGTACTACAGGAAAATGTGAAGGATCCTGAGGCATGTTTACATGCTTTTTCCAAAGTGCCATGCTCAGCTCTGCAACACACTTCTCTTCCAGAATAGCATCTCTATTTAGAATATCCCAGTTGGTTGCTTATTTAACAGGTTATAAGTGGGTGTTTTTCCACAGTCAGTTAGTACCCATTTTTGCACCCATTAAAGACCCATTTGGATGAGAGACGGATGACCCCATTTCCACCACGGCACCCATTTGGGACACATTTGTTTCCACCGCGCCTCAGGAAATCCGGATCATATGTGTACATCTCAGCCTTTAATCCGGATTTTCTGTAGACCCCATTAATCCGGATTAAAGGGAGCCTGTTTCCACGAGTGACAGGCAATGGGGTCTAGAGAAGGCTAGGGGGAGGGGATGCACCCATGGGGGGGGAGCCCCAAAATCCCAGCTTTGAGGTGATTTTGGAATCGTTTCGAAATCATTCTGAAATGACTCCCAGGTCACTTCAAAGAGATTGGCAAAGACTTCGGAGAGGGTCTGGAGCTGTCAGTGCAATCCGTTCACTATTAGTGCAGACCGTGTGGACTTCCCTCCCAGATCCCTCTGAAGCGATCAGCAAAGGCTCTGGAGTCTCGCCGCCGGTCTCTCAGAAGATCAGCGCAGACTTCAGAGGCGCTCTGGAGCTATTTCCCGCTGACATCACGGATGCTTGGGGGCTATTTTGTGCTGACTTCGGAGACATTCCGAAGGGACTCTGGAGTGGCTCCGAAGCCTGCACTGATCTCTTCGAAGGGACTTCGGAGAGTGCACCCCACGTTCCCCGAAACACCTGGGGTGATGGGCAGACCCCTTGGGTGTCGATCCGGATTCCCCACATGGGTGCAAAGGTGTTTCCACGGCAGGGAGGTTACATGGAAACACATTGGGTGCTTCCCTTAATCCGGATCTACTAGATCCGGATTAAGGAACGTACCCATTCCTTAGATCTGGATCTTCTTAGATCTGGATTAAAGGAGCGCGGTGGAAAAACACCCTATATGCAAGGCTAATTTTCACATCTTATAAAGGGCATAAGAGTATTAAGCAAGAAGCTTGGTTTGTTGGTTTAAAACATTTACATACCACTTCCTATTACAAAAAAAAACCATTTCAGAATGATTTATGAAAACATATATTAAAATAAGGCTAAAGATTTTTTTAAAAAAGGTCTATTAATATATCTTAAGATGAGCAGTAGGAAAAACAATCTCTGGGTAAGAAGATATGCCTTGAATAAGTAAATCTTGTCATGTGATTCCCCCCTCCAAGGACCCTATCTACACTAAGCCTTATTTTGGATTATATGCTGAAATAGGGACCTGCCAACTGCATGCTGGTGCAGATTACAGCAGCCCTCTACCAGGGGCTGCTGCATTCTGCACTAATATGGGGATACCAGACCTCTATTCTGGGATATAAAGCTTAGAATAAGGCTCAGTGCAGAAAGGGCATATGATTCACTTTCTCATTCAAATGTTCTGTTCTTAGTACGCTGAAATTTGCTTTTGTCCACTTATTATTCCATCATCCTATATCAAATGACAGACTAAATGCATAAATACATCTAGCACAATAAATGATGTATTGACTAAAAATCTGTTTTATTTGCTTTTAATGCATGAGCAAATAGAAGATGATAATACATACTTTCATGTAAATGCCTAATATGTGATCTGTAAGGATGTCCCTCTAGATTGAATGTCTATGGCAAGCAAGATAAAATTATCTCCTTTTGTATAGATGTGGCGAGTATCTCTAATAACTTCTATCTAGGTAAATAAATGACCTAATACGTAGCTTGGGGAATATAATTTTATGTGTTGTTGATACTGATGCTGATAGACAACAGCAACAAGAACGACAATAATGAATGGCCACCGCAGATAATTATATCCACCTGGTCATACTCTTTGTAGCTGCAATGTTGTTGAAATCTTCTCCTATATATATATTCCATATATACCACAGCTCTGTTTACCTCCAAAAATTAAAGCATGTGTGAAGCTGGTTGAAGTATCTGTGAAGCTACTCTTGACAAACATGTTCTGTGCATTAATGCTAATATTTACTGGTAATACTTCACTTATGGGGATGAAGAAGATATATATGCCAATTTAATATCAATCAGATATCAGCCTCATTTCCATTATTTATTATTAAAGGGACTTCAAGCACAAACAATACATAATGCTTATCAATTAACAGATTTATGCACAACTATTTCTGTTTGTCTTATGTTTAAGTATCAGGATGGTGAAACAAATACAGAGAATAAAGCGTCACCAGTACTCAAGAATCTGTAGGGTGATTGGTGTTTATTTTTCACACTGTTTCTAGGAATGCAGAAAAGGGGTTTTCCAGCATGGGAAGAATACTGGATCTAATCCCTAGCATTTACAAATACAAAAATAATACTTTGATAATAATTGTATTTTATTGATATTGGTTTGTTTACATCATCACATTCACTAAAATACTTGACAATGATATTTGACAAGAAAAATATATATGTTTGGTAAAGGTAGCTGGTTGTTCTTAAAGATCTGAACATATCTCCCTCAACTTTCTAACAGCAAGCATTCTAAAAATTTATGTATTACATTAAAAATAGTAATTTATGGTGAAATACAGACTTCAGTCTTAAAAATAAACTCATAGGCAGAGCAAGGTCTTTGGAAGTTGATGGTTACACATATTGCACATACCACAAAGACTCTCATATGCATACTCACTCTCTTTTTTCATAACAGGTGCTTTCCCAGACTCAGCATTATTTGCTAGAAGAGATTTACTTCAAAGACCAGCCCATGTTGCTACAAAAACTTTTCAGGCTTTGCGCATATTTGTGAACAACGAACTTCATGAGCTATTTGCAGGACTAAAGATAGCTGAGAAGTTTTTAAAACCTGGGGGACGAATTGCAGCAATTTCTTTCCATTCTTTAGAGGATCGTATTATCAAGCGATTTCTTTATGGAATTGATGTTACAGAAAAATTCAATCTCAGTGTAAGGCAGAAGATCAAGAACGTGGAAAAATGTTCTTTAGAGGAGGAGGAAAGGGAATTATGCACTGGGACAGCTAACTCAAGATGGACTGTTTTGCAGAAGAAAGTGCTAACACCCCAGGCTGAGGATATTGAAGATAATCCAAGAGGACGCTCAGCAAAGCTAAGAAGAGCTATAAAATTATAAATGTACTCCATGCCAGTTGTGCAGTTTGCATCGTACTGTTATAAACACCAGCAAAGATAATCAGGATACTAATTTGGTTACATTAAAACTGGTGGTCAAACCTAGTATTTAGTTGTTGTTTCTTAGAATGTTGAATAAAAGAATACCACAAGGAGAACAAGAATTTGAACTTAGAGATGCAATTATAAATTATTTTCATTGCTGCGGGAAAATAACCTTCAGAGATTCAGATTAAAGAACAAGAGCCTCTGCCAGCCTTCCTGGCTGGGACCTCTCCAATTTAACATAATATTTTGAAGCATTTCAATTTAAATCATTTCTATGTTTGGTCTCCTGCTCATTTACTCCACAGGCTGAGATAGAAGTTTCCAGTATGAGAAGCCCCTTGGAAAATTATGGGTTTTTGATATATTTGACCTGAGATTCTAGATAATATGTTATTGACTCATGAGACCTTAAAAAAAATGGCAAGATGTGTTATGTTCATACTCCTTTCCTGTAGCACCAATATGTTCATGGCAAAATTTTCCATCTGCCCTTACCTAAACCTAACAAAGGCTCTGGAAGAGCAGACTGAAATTTGTATAGTTTCACTGGACAAACTAAGCAGCCTGATTAACTTATATCTTACTTAACAACTTTGCCAGTTGGTTAGTTTTGCTTCAGACAATGCATTTTTATAGTTTATTGAAAAGTGAAGCTTACTTAGTTATACCTCTCACAGGCTTTGCACAAGCTATATGCTTTTCATTGGCCAGTCTTCTTGGGGCACATACTTGCCATCTATTAAATCCTAGTATCAAACAAGAACAATAATTTCCTGGGGTTAAAATATCAATGGACACTGGTCTCTTACCAACAAATAGAGACTTTCTCCTCTGAGTCAGTCTGAGGCCCTGGTCACACACAGGTTTTAGATCAACCTGAGTCATCCTGCAGGACGTGTTGGTCACATTAATTTAAGATAAGACGAATTCCAAGCCGGCCTACAGCCGTTAGACTATCCTAAAATGTAGTTCTGTTTAAACAGCACTGATACAGACTCAGGCCAACCTGGAATTCCAGGCCATCTTTTGCTTCCTCTTGTGTGAGCGGCGGATGGGGAACGGCTTAAAGGAGGCAGAACTGTGCTATGGTTGGTGGCACCCAGTATTTCCTTTCGTCCAATCAGCATGCATAAAGTTTGTGAGGTGCTTCCCCTTCAGCCAATCAGCATGTGCGGAGTTTGTGAGGCACCTCCTCCTCTCCTCAGTTTATGTGTAAGATTCCTCTCTCTAGAGTTTTTACACAACTTTATTATTTTAAAAAAATTAATTGCAAGGAGAAGAAAAGCACATAAAAAGGAAGGAGGTTATGGAGGTGGGGGAGGAGGCTTTAAAAGGAATTTCAAACACACTCCCTTGCCTCCCTTGAGTGACAGGAATGGCATCCAATTGGAAACAGCTCCCTTGACATGAATGGCATCCAATAGGAAACAAGATAGATGTGATGTAGCAAAAGGGATGGAAAGGGAATAGCTCCATGGAAGAATCCCAGGCCGGCCTCTGCAGAAATCTGTGATCAATGCCAATGCCAATGCGAATTCACATAAAAGCCCTGCTTAAAATTCATGTTTACTGCTGCCAAACTACAAACAGCAAGGAACTGGAAGTGCCACACATCTTTCATGATTTGACAATTGGTATCCACACTATGGAAATATGTGGCTGAAGAGCTGCTCTCCCATCATGTAGAACCAATGAAGCAGGTGTTTCTTGGAAATTATACTCAAGGCCTGACATTAGCTAAGTCTAATCCTTTCCTCTGACAAGTTGGATCCATGTTAATGTAGTGCCTAGCAGGAAACTTGCTGTTCGGCTTTGTTTATTTTGCAATATAAGGAAGTAGTGTGATTTGACTGTCCTGTTTAGAGCTGAAGAATGACAAAACCACTATAACTTAAAAAAAACTCCTTATTAAATGAGATGGACTGTACAATCACCTGACCTGTGCACTTATAACCTCTGGTTTTTACTTGTGTTTATCCCTTGTAATGATTTTATTATTTGCAGATTTTTTTCAAAAAACTCCAGATAGTAAGGGTCCAGTAGTCACAGTAATATTCTCCAACCATGGAAGATAAGAGATTTTTGTACCCATCATTTGAAGGCCAAAGCTGAACATTACTTTAACCATCTCAATTCACTGTTTTGTTGACAAATCCCAGAATAATATTTAAAGTAAAAGTAAAGGTAAGGAGCTGGAAAATAGATCCCTTTTCTGTCATGGCATCCTAATTGTATAAAACTGAGTCAGGAGCAGACCCAAAGGATGGGAAAACAAACTAAGAAGGTAAGTAAAAAATCACTCTCATTGTCTTTCCCCCTCCCCTCCAGTCTGTGCTTCCATGTTTTTAACACCAAATCATGTTCTTATTCTACTGGAAAAGTTGAAAAGTGTCTATTGTATTTAAAGAACCTTTTCACACTTGGCCTATAGGGGAGGTTGGAGGATGCACCAGCACAGAGCATCCACACTGAGCGGAGCTCCTTCTGCGAGCAGCCAGATAAGGGTGGAGCACAGCTAACTGGATACACATTACGCCGGTTTTAAAAGAATTGCACTGGCTGCCTATTCACTACCGGGCCCAATTCAAGGTGTTAACACTGACTTATAAGGCCCTAAATGGCTTGGGCCCCAAATATCTAAAGGAACGCCTTCTCCCATACCGACCTGCCCGTGCCTTAAGATCCAACAATGAGGCCCTCCTGGTCATCCCGCCACCTTCAGTAATGAGGTTGGTGGGCACTCGGGAGAGAGCTTTTTCGGTGGTGGCCCCGAGACTATGGAATGGCCTCCTCCTTGAGGTACGCCATGCCCCTTCCTTGTATTTATTTAGGAGGGCTGTAAAGACTTACCTTTTTGCCTTGGCCTTTGGGTGAGGCTAGGTTCTCCCTCCCCAGTGATACCATTATTAACGTCCTAGGGAATGCCTGGTTTTAATTTGTTGAATTTTTAAGGGTTTTAACCATGCATCTTGCTTTTAATCTGTATTTTCATTTTAGTCTGTATCTGTTTGAATTTGTATCCTGTTTGAATTTGTTTTAATCTGTTGTTACCCGCCCAGAGACCTTCGGGTATGGGGCGGGATAGAAATGTAAATAAATAAATAAATAAATAAATAAAATGTTCTCCACAGCTATATCAGCCTGTTCTTTAGGGCAAAGGATGCATAGGGTGGGTGGTACAGCCACAGTTGCATGTCATAAGTTGCTGTGGCAACAGCTAGCAAACATGGCTGTTGCTATGGAGATCGCCACCGCTAGCCAGTTTGGTTTTGTGGTTAGAGTGTCTCCAGCTGTGAGTCCACAAAGCCAGCTGGGTGACCTTGGACTAGGAACAGCTCTCTTTCTGAGTTCTCACAGCCCCATCTACCTCACAGGGTGTCTGTTGTGGGGTCGCTTAGAGACCCCTTAAAGGGTGAGGAAAGTGAGGTATAAAAGCCAACTCTTCTTCTCCTTCTTCATACAGCAGTGTTTGTGGTGGGATGCCAGGTAAGTCTGGGATGGGTTGGATATTCAAAATGTGAACACCCGATCTATCCACGTTCTTCACTTGCTTCCATGCTTTCTGTGAAGGTGAAAAACTTTCCAAACACAGTGATTCCTTATGATGTATTGCAGACTTTTCAGGGAAATAGAAACCATGCATCCTAGCCAGATGTTTCATTTCAAAAGTCACTTCTTATAAGTGTGAGAAAGTGAATTAAGAAAGCTTGAGAAGCTGGAACACTTATAGGTAGATCAACTTACCTTCATCTGGTGCCAATGTGCTGAGGATTTCTTTGAAAAAAGCATTTTTCTTTTGTGTTTTGAAATGATTTCTTTACTTCATTCATCATACTCCTATGCTCAGTCCATTGCCCCAAGACCATGTTACCTGGCAGTTCCTTCCTGCTAAGTAAGTGCTACTACTGCTATACTAGTGGCAATCAGGTCACCACAGCAGCAGAAGCAACAGACATGTGCACTGGCTACTGTTATGGTGGCCAGGTGATGCAGTGCAGCTATGGCTGCCCCACACACCTGTTGCCCAGAAGAGGTGTTAATAGGGATGTGCCAGTAAGTAGTAACCTAAGGATGGTCTAGCATGCTTGGAGCCACTAGGGATGGAAGTGGGACAATCATATGCCCTGTGTTGGGGCACACCTGGAGTTTCCTACTGATAAAAGTACAAAAAGGACTAAGTTCCTTTACTCTTCCCTCCATATACTTGTTAAGAATATAGGAAAACATAAGTACATGAAGTCTAGTAATCAGAACATAGTTCTGTAATGGGACATACCCTGATTGTCATAAATAGTCTCAGGGCACAAGTCCACAGTTCCACCATGCTTCACATAGGCACAGTATGTGTTATTTAAACAGCATGATCACAGCTGGTTAAAAAAACAATAGTCCATTTCTTGCTTGCTGCTCATGTGTAAGTCCACATTTACTCGTGATAGGTTCACTAAGCAGAGGCATAGGAAGCTCGGAGCAGACCCTCCCTAGAGCAAACACGTGGGTGGGCACACTTGGGATCTGCTATCAAGGCAGTACTGCCTCTGGGCTACATAACTTAGTTGACAGAACCCCAATAAATTTCTCCCTTTGTTCAAACAAAAAATAAAGCATATAAGCACATTGGAAGAGCAGCCATGTCTTTCTCAACTCCTGATAGGCTTACGATCAACTTCCACTACCATAAACCTGCCTTATTCTTTGACTCAAAGGACCCCTAAGTCTTGATTACTCACCCTATATTGCCTTCCTCCTTTTCATATCTACCTTGATCAAATAATTCCCCCCCACCCCCCCGGGACTCTTTGGTCCATTTTGCTTATGTGAGTCACAGAGTGTGAGTCTTTCTTGGCTGTTTTCCCAGGTGCTTCATTATACAATACCAACACAAGAGGAAACTCTGGCATTCTTTAGCACTTACTCACAAACAAAAACAAAATATCCTATAGGTGGATATTACATAGGAACAAAAACCCAACAATGAATACATGCTATAAGGGTATTATAAGGAGCGTTATAAGAGAAGGAGGGTGGGGGTGGGAGGAAGGGGGTTATTTTTTAAATTATGTCTTACTATTTGATATGTTTTAATTTCATTGTAACCCACCCTGGGACCATTCAGTGAAGGGTGGAAAATAATAAGAAAGAAAGAAAGAAAGAAAGAAAGAAAGAAAGAAAGAAAGAAAGAAAGAAAGAAAGAAAGAAAGAAAGAAAGAAAGAAAAAGTAAGTAAGTAAGTAAGTAAGTAAGTGTTTATAGCTCTATGCACATGCAGCCCTTCTAGGACCTGGATACAGCCTACTTATCAACAAGTGGGCAGGTGTGGACAAACCAGAAGTTAGTCCACAAATGGTGTTCGTAGTCCAAGACTCTACGTGAAGGGTCAGCATGTATAAATTTTTTAAAAATTAATACAAACTAAAAACAGAATGTTCCATCAGTGCTACTACTCTTCTGCAGAACACTTGGGTTATTCTAAGGCTGCACCCAGATAGACTGTATAACCCAGAATTATCCTGGGACTGTGTTGGGATTGTCACACATGTCTGTGGCAATCCCAACATTCATCCCAGAATATTGGAGTGATCTGGGTTTTACAAATATAGTGAAAGGACTTACCTGGTTTGAATGTTTGCTTCTGGGATTCATCGTTTTGGAAATGGCCACCATACTTTTTCAGAGTCAAGCTGGACCTAAAATGCTGGCCACACATGTGCACGAGACAATGATTGTGCATTTCCAGGAATTTAATACCTGGATGTAGATGTCACCACTTCACAGGCTGAAATGTCCAGACAACACAAGGCCTTCTGCTTACTCCTCATGGTTGTCCAGTCATTTGGGCAACTAGTGATTATGCCAGTTCTTTCTTCTGGAATTTTCCAAACAGTATTATATTTAGGCACCATCTAGGGGTGGCCTAAGTGTACATCCCACATGAAACAAAGGGGAGCCCATTCAGAGACTTTTGATCCCTCTGGGAGTGCCTTGGAGACTCCCACAGATAAAGTTGCTGAGAGAGCCAAATTTGAGAGAGAATTCTCACTTTTTTGCATTCCTTAAATGACACCAGTAAAATGCTATCCATTGCACCCCTTATTTTGCATTGAGTGTTGCCAGGAGATCAATCACACTATCAGAACATTTTTTAAATCCCTCTGTTTGGACAAAAAAAGCTTACCACTAAAAGAGAGAAATTAAGATGATGATGATCCATCCCTCAACAAAAATACTTGAAAAGAGACTAAAATGAAAGTGGTGTTACCAGTGCCAAAGTGCTTCCTTTTTTCTAAGGCTCTTTCTGCCCTAGGCCTTATTGTGGATGATATCTAGGAATAGGGACCTTCTGTTCGGATGCTAGTTTAAACTACAGCAGGCTCCACCTGGGACCAACCATTCTCTGCACTACCATGCAGGTGCAGGTCCCTATTCCAGGATATAATCCATAACAGGTTCCAGTGAAGAAAGGTCCTATGGGGGAAAAAGTGCCTTAAAACATTGCAACAGCAGAAAAGGGACAGCCAAAAAGAGGGGATGCTGGTAAAAAGCTACAAAAATTGCAGATGGAAAAAGAAGGGAAACTAAAATGTTGCTAAATAACTGTAAAAGCAGCTGCAAAAACAATGTTCCTACAGAAAAGGGACTAATTTTGTCCAGCCATGAAACAAACTCTTTTTTGAGAGGTATTTTGTTCTGTATTCAGCCTTCAGAATGTTCTAACTCTAAACAGTCCAGACTGCTTTGCACACCTGTGTTGGGACTGTGCTGTTCCAAGTGTGCTTTTTACAGTAAAGTGAAACACGTACTGAAGGCTAAACTATCATGAACTAAAACGCAGTCTGAAGATGTCCGTCCCAAACAAATGAATACATTAGTGCAATTTTTTAAATATAGTTTTGACTTTGTAAAACCCTAAGTCATCCTGTAGATTAACCATGGCAGAATTTGCATAGTGCATTTAATAATAGCACTAGGAATGTAGCACAATCATTTAATGAGAAAAGGGAAGGTACTATGGCTGTAGGACTTCTTCTTCCTTGCCTGTGTGTATCCTGCCTGTAACACCACAATGACATTTTCATTGTTATTATTTAAAAGGCTTTTCGCAGAACCAGAGAGACAGAGCAAATAAAGTTTAATTCATTGAATTATGAGAGAAAAGTAATTGACTATCATAGCACACTGTACCATTCAGTATTGAAGAAAATTGGCAATAATCTGTTTTATCTTGATGGACCTTTTGGTTAAGGCTATCATTCTTTCATTTCAGTAAGTTAACATTTGCACTATTAATGCACAATAAAAATTTCTGTCAAATAGGTTATTAAATATCACAACCCTTTTAAATGTATTAATTTGGCTGTCATCGTTCTGATACTTCAAAGTACAAGAGCTAATATGACTCATGGCATCATTGCTCGAACCTATTCAATGAATGTCAATTAATTCTACCTTTGACAGTAATTTTAAAATATTTGGGGGGCTGCATGTCTCAATTCTCAGTCTGCATTATGACTCAGAGCTGACTCAAACATGCAGAACAGGCATATAGTACAGCCATTCCTCAACTATATCATTTCAGATATCAAAATGATTACATTTCATTTTAATGAGTATTCTTTCACAATGTGAGTAAACAAACTACTAAGTCTTCAGTTAACTGGTTTTCTGTTTTGGCTGAGATTCTGACATGTTCTTGAGCTGATATACCACCTTAAACAAATGGCTAACTATTTTAAATCAGTATTCCTGATATGCAAGTAATTGCAACCTTTTAAATTCTATCTTATTGAAATCAAATAATTAACCAAAACAACAATGACAACAGTCAATGGAACAAGTCAAACGATAACTAGAAACAGTGGCAAATAAAGAAAAATATCCTAACCATTTAAGATAAGTAACTTCATTATTCAGTATACATAAGTTGTGCTACTAATTACCCATATATTCCGGCATATAAGTTAAAATATAGAGTTTGGGATATACTCGTCATATAAGAAGGCGACACCCGGCGTATAAGACAACCCCCGACTTTTGAGAAGATTTTCCTGGGTTAAAAAGTAGTCATATGCCAGAATATACTGTATTACATAAAACATAAGTATAAGAGTTACCTTCAGTATAACTAGAAATGATTAAATTAATACTGTTTTAATGTCTTGTTTTATTGTAAGCTGCCCAGAGATCTTCAGATATGGAACGAGATATAAACATTTTAAATAAATAAATGTTGAAATGTTGAAACAGAAGCGATAGCAAACTATTCTGTGTTGTCTGAATATAAGACTAATGGGGACCAGATCCCCAGAAAAGAAACTATCAATTTTTCCCAGCTAGCAATAAAAAAAATTGCAACCTTTAAATCAGTGGGTTACATCTTTCAAGCCAAATCTGCCACTGTAGATCAGTCACCTTAAGCCAGTGATGGCAAACCTTTTGAGCTCGGTGTGTCAAAATTCACAAAAACCCTAGCTTAACTCATCTAGAAATGTCCATATTTTTGTGATATTTGTAGCTCTAGTAAATAAAAAATAAAAAAATTAATAAATGTATCCAGATTTTGTGTGCACCATAAGCAATAGCATCTGTGACTTAAGTACCACACATATGCAGTGCCTATAGGCCAGGCTGAGCCACTTCAGAATTCTCCAGGGCAGCATAGAAAGAACAAGAGCCCTGCTGGATCAGGCCACAGCCCATCTAGTCCAGCATTCTGTCGCACACAGTGGACCACCAACTGCCCAATTTAAGAACCCAGTTGGTACTTCATTGGTATGGATCAACCATGCCCTGTCCCCACATGAGACACCTTTAAGACCCCATTAGGGCCCCATCTCTCTGTTCTGTTCCCCACAACAGAACAACCTGTGAGGTAGGTGGGGCTGTGAGAGCTCAGAAGAGAGCTGTGACTAACCCACTGGTTTTGTGAAGTAGTGCAGAATCAAACCAAGTATTCCCAGATAAGAGACTGGCTCCCTAACCACTAGATCAAACTGGCTCAACTCTGGCAGCAGGGGGAGCCTCATTACATGGTTCAGGCATTTCTCCCGGGACTGGATGCAGTTTTCCAGCCTCTGCCATGCATACATTAATTCAGAAGCAGAGATACAAAGCTAAGAAAAGGAATATAACACATGTGACAATACTGTACAGTTTCTCAAGCTTTTTTGCCCAGTGAGCCTCTGGGAACCTAAATCAAATTTTCTGACTGCCTTAAGTCATAAATACATTTGCATGTCAAGCAAAAAATAAAGATCAAAAGATACCTAACACAAATATGAATTTTCAGTGTAATGAATGAAATGAAAACTATTCATTCCCAGATAGTCACACACTCGCCTGCCACACACAAACCCCAACACTCTAAACCAGAAAAAAGCGAATTGGAGAGGGAATGAGAACATGAGTGCTACATGCTACAGTGTTCAAGGTAGTTGAGAGACACCGTTTTTGTTATGTGTAAATTCAGCCTAAAAGGTCAGTCCACTAAAAGTGTATAGAGGTATTTCTAATTCAGAAAACTTTGTAACTTTATAAATGCTTATTTAAGAATAACTGCCACATAGTGAGGGTTACTTCTGAGTAACAGTGTGCAGAATTATGCAGTAGTATTGGCAAGTCATGCAATTCCAGTTTTTGCTACGTTTTTTGAAATATATATTTATTAAGTACCCAAACAATTACAAAACAATTGCAACTAGTTATACTGCATATCTTACGAGAACACAACAATATTAAATACGCATCTGCACACAAAAGCTTACTTACCAGTTGTAGCAGAGAAAAAAAGGAACTAGTGGAGAAATATAAAAAATGAATTGAATAGCTAGGACTTCTAGCCTTTTTAGCAAATGGTTTGGTTTGAAAATATCCATGTGTGAGTATCCCAAGTTTGAAGATTAAGACTAAAACTTAGAAGTGTTTTTTATTGCATCTGGAGGTCTCCGATTCTTAGGGCCTGTTCACACTTGGCTTTATTCTGGAATATATCCTGGAATAGGGGCCTGCTGTCCACATGCCAATACAGGCTCTAGCAGGCCCCAAGTGAGACCTGCCAGAGTCTGCATTAGCATGTACACAACAGACCCCTATCTTGAGATGTATTCTAGAATATGGCCAAGTGTGAACACGCCCTTAATGTTGTCATTAAGAAGTCAATGACAACAGCAAATTCCATTTCAGCAATGAATTCTTATTGTATATACTTTTCCCTTACTAACAGCCACTGTAGAAGCAGGTGTGTGCTCAAGTAGGAGAAGACTGCTTTCCTGAGACTAAGAAAACCCCCCTGGAATTTGCCAAAATAATTTGGAGATGTTACTGCTGGGCTATGGTATGTTTGTGAGGTAAATCCTCTGGTTTTGAACAGGGTTTTGGGCACAGCAGGTTTAGAAAATTCTAGGTGAGCACATGGCCTGAGTTCTTGGTGACTCAGAGGACACGTCTGATGGTATGCAAAATATATATACTCTAATATAACATATTAATTTTGTTTTTTTCTTTTAAAAAAGAGAAAATAATCCAGTTTATTTTAACAAAAAGTAAAGTAAGTTTATAAAGTCAGAGAAATTTTAATAAATAAGAGCAAAGGGGGAATTTTTAAAAAAGTAAAATAATTCAAATAGAAATAAACACAAAAGGATTAAATTTAATAATTCAAAGTTACATTACACACGGCTGTATAAATAGGAGACAAAAAATGTTCACCGTAAAGTAGCTCTGTGACCCTGACTGGAAATGTATTGGTTAAGCACACAGGATCACCCGATCCTAACAATACTTCTGTGAATTTTCAGCTCATATGTTTTCAGAGGAACAGAGGAGATTGAGGAAAATGCACTGAATGAAAATGAGCTTGTTACAGAAGATGTCAAGAGACATTTTGATTGATCTATTTGGAAAGTGAGGGTCTTTTCATGGTAGCAGGACTGAATTTTTTTATCCATCAATGGGTGTTTTTCCACTGTCACTAAAAGTACCCATTAAGTACCCTTCTAGTTAATGCCTGTGTTCTTTCTCTGTATTAGTATTAACATCAACCTTGTAGTTTATTTTGTAAACAGTGAGGCAACATCATAATTTTCTCTCATGCCTTTTAGAAGCAAAGATTTCTTGTTTGACATTTGGCTGGCTTTACCATGCTTCCATGCACAACAATTGTTGCATTTAGTCAATTTGACAAAGAGCAAAATCCACCTTTGTTTTCACTCATAATATTCTGACACTTACCCCTGGCCTTGATGATGTTCTACTACCACCTGGAGTAGTAATGTGATGCTTAAAATCTGCACTCAGAAGTGTGCTTGGTCTTCTTGATGCATAAATTATTTTGAGCTAATCAGATTCTGACATGGGTTATATTTTAAATATTTTTGTATATGTTTTTATTGTTTTCCTAATGTTTTGACCAATCTTGGGACCCTCACATGAAGAATAGAAGTACTGGAGTGAGTGAATGGGTAGGTGAGTGGGTAGGTGGTAGAACAATCATTTTGGTACCTATTTGTTGTGTGGTAAGAAAAATCAACTAAGGCCCAGTTCCCAGTCATGCCTCTTAAAATGGTTTAAAAATGGGGGGGAAGGGCAATTCAAACATGGATTCTGGCAGTCCCCACTTCAGTGGCTCTAAATTGCTTTAAATTGCTATCAACCCCTCTGCTGTCCCCACCCAAAATGGTTCAAAATCGCATTAGGGAAAGGGAATCTTTTCTTCCTCCCTCTTGCCAGCCAGGGCCCCATACCCAGCCTGCTGATTGGATCCCACAATGGTGTGGCAGAGGGTGGGGAATTACAGCTTCCCCCTCTCCTCTCCCCTCCTCTCATGCTCTTGCAAAAGACATCCTGCCAGTCCTGTGCATACACAAGCGCACACACCCCTTCCTCCCCTTCACTCTCCTCCCTTCCCTATCACCAGCAGCACTGGCTGGTATACACACACACCCATAAACTCAGGACTGGTGCTGTTTTGCTTCTCCGCAAATGCAGAGAATTGAAAAAGCAGCAGCAGAGAGAGAGCTGCATGCCTACTTGCCCGGCTGGCTACACACAAGCACACACAGCCATTGGTGGAGCATGGGGGGGGGAGGTGCTTCTCTCCTTCTCAGGGCTCAGCAAGGCAAAAGAGGCACCTCCAGTGTGTGCTTCCCGGCAAGGAGAAAGTGAGGGGAAGTGTAAAATGAAACTTTGTTACCACTGTGGTGGAGTGTGTGAGTTGCTACATCTTATCAGGCTGAATTGTTACTTCTCTGCTGAATATGGATCTGGCACTTTAACAAATCTGGCAAGAGGCTGGTCCTTGTACAGGGTGAAAGTTCACCCGTTTCATGACATATTTGCCCCAATACTGCTGTAGTGTTCCCACAGCAATAAGGAAGAAGCGTTTTAAAAGCAAAAATGGGGGGGGGGGAGCCTGAAAAAACAGGTGTTTGTTTATTCTATTTTTTAGCCAAATAATCCTCAAAATACCCCTGAAACAGATTGGTAATGGGGACACAGAGAATCCAAACCATTTCTAAATCCTTTTAAAATGCCAATGGGAACTGGGACTAAAAGTAGAGATGGACAAATTAACAAATTTTAAAATATAGGACAATAGATAAGTATGTAAAAGACTGGAGACCCTTCATCAATTATCTGCAAGAAGTAGGAATAGTAACTGCTGGATTTGATTGACTTTTAAATGGACAGCCGGAAGAAGGAAAAACTACTGATGGGAAGCACCAAAAAGGAGATACTATGGGTGTTTCCGCACAGGGCGCTAAGACCCCATTAACCACCTGATAAGGACACATAGAGCACACATCTGCAAGGTACCTACCATACAGCAGGACAGATTAGCGCCACTTCAAGGACGGCACTTCTGCACGGGCTTATGCAAGATCCGTTTCTAATGGGGTCTAGAGGCCGCCAAAACCGGCTTTCGGGAAGAACTGAAAGATTAGGTCTTCAAACTGTTCTTGCCTGCACATTCTAGATCAAAGGACGACGCTTCTGCACAGGAACAGGAGAAGGAAAGCATGTGGGCGGGACAGGAAGTTGCCATGTTGAGCACAGCCGGGCAGCCATGGGATCTCAGGCACACTGCTGATTGGTGGGCAGTCTGTCCCTGACATGCCCATGCACAGTGGAAATGAGCGATGACTGAGGGCTGAGGGCTCCAGTCATGTGGCACCTTGAGCAGTAGGGCCTCAGAGAGGCCTGATCCTTCTGGATATCGGTGCTCTGGCATCCGCACAGCAAACACATGATGCATTCCTTGCTATCTGTGCTTCCCACATGAGTGTGGATGTGTTAAGCCTCATTTGGATCTATCCTTATTTCAGACAGATCTTCCCAGGGACAGATTTCAGAAATCCGGATTTCCTTAATCCAGATTTTAAGTGGTAAGTGCAGAAACACCCTAAAAGAGCACCCAGAAGAATGGAGGAAGTGATTTATAGTTAACAACTGAATGATGTGATATAAATGTATCTGAGACTCCATATCGAGAATCTGACATTTTAAGGTTGTGTTATAAAATAACAAAATATATATACAAAAAGAAAAATTAAAAAATACTATACCACAACCCAGGATTTTCTCATTTTCTCCCTGATGATTCCTTATTTCTCCCTTGTTGCTGTTAGGTGCCAGTAAGTTGAGTTTAAACTTTGGGAGACTACATGGTTAATATCCATGCAGTTTTCTTAACAGTGACACAGAAGAGATGCCAGGCATCAAGCCTTCAACCTTCTTCTTTCCAGGCAGTTACTCTCTCTCTCTCTCTCTCTCTTCCTCTGTAGAGGTACAGAGACCAAATGACAGAAAATCAGTTAGCTCTCTCAGCTAGAAAATGTAATGCAACCATTATGTAATTGAACACAGATTAATGAGGTAAATAAGTGCATACAAACTGAGTGCTAATTTAGCAGTAATTAATGGAAATTTGCATCTCTCACAGCTGACTGTTAAAGACCAGGTGCCCCATTGTATTTGTGGCTTTGTTAGTGCCTAGCAGGATAGCTACTGGCTATCATTTTGTCTGAGAGATGTCTATTCTGAATCAATATTTAAACTTCATTTAGAAGCCTTTATCATCTTGTAAAACAGATCTCTCCTTTTCTTTCTGGAAAGGATTGGGTGTACTTAACAACCAATATGGGATTCAGACAGAGATGGCAAAGTATGCAGGATGCCAGGCTTTAAGAGGTGCTAAATTTGCCTAGAGGTCATGCCCAAACCATGTCTGTGATATATTAGGTAACTAGAAAAAGAAAATGATGGCCAGCAAAGTAGTATCCTGCTATGGACGGCTCTGCTCAGCTTTGCCTTAAGGAGAAATAACATTCCAAATTAATGTACATACATTGTGCAGCAATAAGGATATATAGCAAAGATCTCCCTATGAGAACAAAATATGAACTGCTTCATGTTCAAATCATCAAAAGCAGGTAACAAAACATCATTCAGTTCTTCTGTTGCACCTCCAAGAACCAATCAATTTCTGAATCTATTTCTCCCTCTGTTTTATATTTAGCTTCTCCTCAGCAATCTTCTCTGATCTCAGAAGCTTCTATGGCACAATCAAAGAACCAGTTGAAACCTGCTCACTGGAGACTAGAGGAGGTTGCAGATTGTCTGGAATTGCCAAGCAGTGTTGGCTAACCTGGAGAATCCAAAAGAACCTTGTGAAAAGATAATTCCAATCCATTTCTGAATTCTTGCCCAGAAAGTTACATAGTTATTTCCATTTCAGTGATGCACCACCAGAATAGGTCCTCTGGTAGGCAGGAACATGGAGAAATGCTTTCTGCTCTACTACAATGGATCCTCCAGTACTCAGAAACACAGAGAAGTGCTTTTTGCATGCCTCCATGTTCCAAACAAAGCCCAGCCTGTATGTCAGTAGAACTCATCACTGAAGTCTACCAGTGATCTAGATCAGATGGGGCACACCAAATGGTGGGAGCAGCCTTACAGATCTGCACAAATGTGTGGACCAATGAGGTCTTGAAGCTGATTATAAGAGCTTCTAATACAGATCTTAATATAAGTGCAGAAAGGCCCGTGATTAAGTTATAGAAGCACATAAATGAACACTATATTTTCATCTCCCCACCTTTTCTCACAGTACACATCTATTTATCGCAGAAAAGAACAAACCAATTCTCCCCTCAATAGGTTATTTGATTTATAATATTATGATGGAGAATAAATGGGGCAACTTGTAGACTACCCCTGCACCATCTGGATAATCTGAAACCCAGAACAGAATGCATGGAAACTGATTCACATGTTGTGAGCCAAAAATAGATAAGATTACAGGGACCAGCATTTTGCAACTTTCTGAAAGTTACACAGGTGACATTGTGATGTTTATGAAGACTCTTATTTGAAGATATTATGTTACAACTTACAAGCTACTTTCATATCTGCTTCCATCTTTAGAAATGTAATTTAATTAAGGGTGCAGAGGAGAAAACATCTTTATATTGTATAATTTTTTAAAATAAATTGCGCACAACTGAGGCGTGAACTGTTCTTAGAAAAAAATATTTCAAAGACATTTCTTTAGAATACTTCTATGCTTATAAAACACCTCTTAGGAGCTTACAAACTACTATTAAAAATAAGGCTAAAATAATTTTAATGGCATGTGGGACAACAAAACAGACAAGAGCCTTTATATCTTAGTTTTAGGACATTTTTGTGGTTGTTGAAATGTAGCTGACTCAAGCCAGAAAGGATACAAAACTAATTTGTGTTTGCCATGGGCCAACATTTCTATGAGTTTTTCACCTACAGAGAAGATCTACTTTGAAAGTATTTTGCCCATGTATACAGAGGGGTTACGATAAGACCTTCCTGCCTGGCTCAGGGATTATTATCCTTCAATATTAGTTTACCATGTATCAACAAAATCCTCAAAGCCTTCTTCGCAAGGGCAGTTGAAAAATGCATAGTCCTCTTGGTATCCAGCCTCTTCACACTGGGTATTATCACTCTCCATCTTGCCCGACCGAACGCAACAATTTTTCTTCTCCTCCAATAGGAGGTGCCTCCTCTGCCCTCTGACCCTGCTCCCTCTCTGTCTCCCCAGTTTTGTCGCGTTCGCCCGACTGAACTGGTTGTGCTGAGCTACCGCTCTGCCTTTTTTGCCTCAGTGCCCTTTTTCTGTCTTTTGTCTGGTAAGTTTTTATTCTTTATTTTCCCTATCTTCCCTTTAGGTAGATAGTGGGTCTTGGGGGGGTTGTTTTCCACCTTCATGGAGGCGCGGTGGGTATTTCCAGGGAGGGTATTTAGTGTATATAGGGCTACTTCCCTCTCTCCCCCCCCCTTCGTTCTCCCTTGGCCGGCAGCCTTTAGGCTTTGTTAAGGACAGCGGGAGCTGTCATACGAGCCAGCCAGACAGCGCGGCTGTCTTCCCCCCCGATTGGGAAGGCAGACCGCCGCCTGTCTTACCGGAGCATCGCACGCGTGCTCTCGGTCGTGCCGTGGTCGATAGTCCGCCAGGAGTAGCGGGCTATTGCTGGCGGCAGGCTTTGAGGGTCAGTGCTGGCCTGCACGCGCCTCTGGCGGCGGCGCCTCCCTGTTTTAGGGGTGCCGCGTCTTGCCGTCGATCGCTCCCTGAGCGCCCTGGAGCTGCGGCATTGCGAGCCTGCCAGTTTGGCCCCTCCTTTGGGCTGACAGGCCGCACGGGCGGCGTATCGCGCAAAGGCTGCTGCGGGGAGTGAAGGGCCCTTTTTTAGCTCTAGCTCCGGGCGGCGGCGGCACGATCACCTCATACCTAACGCTGCCTTCTCCCGCCCGCCCGCTCACTCAGGGCATCCCTGCTGCCCAGGCAGGCAAAGTCACAGGTGCTTTTTCTCGCCTGACCTGTCCCCTTATGTGACAAGGCACGCGCGCGCCTTTTTTCGCCTCCCTTGGGGGGGCTTGAATTAGCGGCTGCCATTTTGGGCGGCCTTATATGGCCGGCCACCATTTTGTGGGCAGTTCTAAGGGCGGCCGCCATTTTGAGGCCTATCCTTTCCCGGTTTATAGTAGTTTTGACGAGATTAGCATCCAGTGCCATCCTCCTTATTAAAGCAGTTTTTTCTTAAACTGAGTTTCAATATCCCTTTCCCATTGTGTCTTCTAGACATATTTCATCATGGAGACACCGAATGAACCCTCAGGCCAGAAAGGGGAGGTCCCAAAGATTGTGAAGCCTAAGGTTCCTTTGCCAAAGCCTAAGAAGTCATCGGCTTCGGCCACGGATGGCTAGAAGGGGAAGCCCATCAACAAGGCCAATCTCAGGCGGCTTCTCCAGTTGCTACTCCTCAAGTTCATCACAATCCATCGCCATCCTCTGCGCTGGGTGCTGTGGCAGGTCCATCACCCATACCAATTTGGTCTGCTCAATCTCCCAGACATGATCTGGTGGATATTTTTGGCCTGGCTAGTACGCTCAAGGAATCTATAGTGGTGGAGGTCTTGTCATCGCTGAGGGCTTCTCCCTTATTGCCACATGCTTCAGTGCAACCCCAGGGCCCTCCTGCCTCTGCGTCAGCCCCAGCCGGGGTGTCCCAGACCTGTAAAAAGGCAAAGAAGAAGAGAGTGAGGTCACCATCTCCTTCCTCTTCATCCTCTTCCTCTTCGGAGCCTTCCCCTGTCAAGAAGCCCAAGGCTAAGGCTTCTAAGAAGGCCAAGGCCTCGGCCATCCCACTTCAGGGGCCGGCATCAGGAGAAGACCGGGCCGGTCCAAACACTGGCCGGGCAGATCTCGCTGGAGACTCCGTGACCGGTCCCCGTCCTGGTCCATCTTCCAGATCTACTGGCTCAGTTGATTGGGACTCTACTATCTCCTTGGAGTCAGAACTCAGAGGAACTGGAGGAGAGTTGTTGGAAGCCGTGGAGGATGCCTCACTGGAAGCACAAGGCCAGGCTCCATTGACCCCAAGACTGACCTCCTATGATGAATACGTTATCATTGCTGATCAGACCGCTGAGACTCTGGCCCTCTCCTTTCCAAAGTCAAAGGAGGAGGCCACATCAGAGGCAGCCATGCTTCTGTGGGTGCCTCCAGTCGAAGAGAAGGTCCTGCCCATTCCATCCATTTTCGAATCTCTCATCCTTAAGGAATGGCGAGAGCCCTCAACAGCTAGGAGGGTCCCAGTAATTCTAAAGAAGATCCTATTGCCCCAAGACCACCTGGAGAGCAAGTGGGCGATTCCCTCTGTGGACGCCCCCATTACCCAACTCGTTTCTAAACAGGTGGTCCCGAGGGACTCTGAGTCCATTCTGAAGGACCATCTGGATAGGAAAATGGAGTCAATGCTCCGTAAGGCCTTTGAGTCAGAGTCAATGATCCTTCGAGCGTCCTCAACCAGTTCTCTTGTCGCTCGTGCAGGGGTGAAATGGGCAGATGAGCTTCTCGGTGATCCTGCGCTCCCTGATCCTGCCAGAGAGGGGGTGAAAGCTTTGAGGAGAGCTATGGCCTTATCTGCAGACCTCTCTGTTGACATTATGCAACTGGCCGCCAGGGCCTCTGGACTCTCTACAGCCACAAGGAGGGCATTGTGGCTTAAAAACTGGAACGTTGACCTGGCCTCAAAAAACCAAGTCATAGCTTCTCCCTTCTTGGGACACTGCCTCTTTGGTGAGGATTGTCTTAAAGAGATCCTAATTGAAAATAAAGACAAAAAGAAGGTGATGCCGGTGGCCCCCCCATCAGCCTCCTCCTCTAGAGGGCGGTCCTCTTCCTTTCATTTTTTCAGGAAGTCTCCCAGGGACTTCCAAGCGAGACAGCCCTTTTGGTCAAGGCCCCCCAGGGGACGAGCGTCCTGGGGGCGCCTGTCTGCCTCTAATAGAGAGCCGCTCGGCAGAGGAGGAGGCCGCCCTAACAAGCCCTTTGGCTTTTCCAAGTTCGGGGGAAAATGAGAAAGTAGGCGGAAGGCTTTCTCTGTTCCTTCCCCAATGGGAAGCGTCATGTTCCAACCCTTGGGTTTTGAGGGTGGTTGGTGCTGGTTATGAACTTGATTTTGTAGATGTTATTCCGTCAAGGTTCATGGTTTCTCCTGTTCCTGTTGAATTAAATAAGAGTTGCTTTGTACAAGGTTGTCAGAGAGTTATTGGATCTCGGAGCCATTGAACCGGTCCCCCCTGGGGAGGAAGGTTCGGGGGTATACTCGGTTTTGTTCCTGGTTCCCAAAAAGTCGGATGAGTGGAGATCCATCCTAGATTTGAAGTTCCTTAACTCTTTCCTCGTGACGGAAAGATTTAAAATGGAAACTCTCACCTCGATCAGAGGGGCAGTTAGGCCTTGGGACTACCTTATGTCCCTAGATCTCCGCCACGCTTACTTCCATATCCTGATGGCTCCTTCAGCCAGACCGTTTCACAGGTTTTGCCTGGAGGGTAGGCACTATCAATATAGAGCATTACCTTTCGGGCTCAATGCCGCCCCGAGGATGTTTACCAAGGTCCTTTCGTCGCTAGTGTCCCACCTAAGGGTTAGCAACACTGAGGTCTATGCCTACCTAGATGATGTGTTCTGTAAGGCGCAGTCTTACGAGCAGGCCGTTTTGACCACGCAGGAAGCAGTTGACGCCTTGACTGATCATGGCTTTCTCATCAACTGGGAAAAAAGCTCCCTTTCCCCAGACACGGCCATAGTTCACCATGGAGCTCAGTTTGACACGGTGACCTTTACCATATCACCCAGCGAGGAGAGGGTCCAAGTTCTAGTCGCTCTGGCTAAGGAGGCCAGGAGAACCCCTAGAGTTAGGGTAAGCAAACTGGCTTCCCTACTTGGTAAGATGGTCTCGATGATTGATCTGGTTCCGTGGGCAAATTTCCACCTTAGATCTCTTCAGTGGTTCCTGAAACCCTTTACATCCCTAATTGCCTCGAGATTGGACAGGAAGGTGGTCCTCCCTCAGGAGGTTAAGCCTTCCCTGATTTGGTGGACAGTCTCCTCCCATCTTCTTAAAGGTTGCCCCATTGTCTGCTCGGATAGAGTCCGAGTTACGTGTGATGCTAGTAATAGGGGATGGGGCGCCCATTGTCTGGGGAGGACTGCCCAGGGGGTTTGGTCGCCTTTTCAAATCAATTGGCTGGAACTTCGGGCCGTCTATCTGGCCCTCGTTCAGTTCAAATCATTAGTCCAAGGTAGGCATGTCTTAGTGCTTACTGACAATGTGACGGCTAAAGCCCATATTGTCCGACAGGGAGGTTCGAGGTCGGCCTCTCTCATGGCCTTGACTAAGGAGCTATTTATTTGGGCTGAGTCTCATCTGTTGTCTATTTCCGCTATTCATTTGCAGGGGTCCCGGAACACTTTCGCCGATGCCCTGAGTCGCCGGGACCTCCCCCAAGCAGAGTGGCGCTTGAACCCGGAGGTTTTCGCGTCTCTAGTGGAGCGTTGGGGTCATCCGGTCATAGATCTATTCGCTTCGGCCGAAAATGCTCAGCTCCCCTGTTTCATCTCCAGAAACAGGGACCCGGGAGCATGGGCGGTAGATGCCATTTCCGCCCAGTGGCCCAGGGGACTTCTGTACGCCTTCCCGCCATTCCCGCTCCTCCCTCATTTCCTTCAGAGAGTTTATCGGGAGGGGGGTCCGGTGATCGTAGTAGCTCCTTTTTGGCCAAGAAGATTGTGGTTCCCCCTTCTCAGGAGTCTCCAATCCGGCCCTCACCTCCCGCTACCAGTCTCTCCGACCCTGTTGTCTCAGGGGAATGTCTTCCATCCAGACCCGGGCTGGCTGTCCCTGACAGCGTTCTTACTCAACGGTCACTGCTAGAGTCAGCGGGCCTTGAGAGCGATGTCATCGACACTATATTGGAAGCCCGAAGACCATCCATGAAGCGGATATACGATGCTTCGTGGAGGGCCTTTATCCGTTGGTGCAGACCACGAGGGATCACGCCAACTGAGCCTTCTACTTCGCAGATCTTGTCCTTCCCGCAGGAAGGTGTTCGAAAGGGCCTTAGTTTTAACACCATCAGGAAGCAGGTCCACGCCCTGGCTGCGGTCTTGGACCTGTCTCTAGGATTCAAGTTGGCTCAGCAGGATTTCTTTCAGCGTTGTCACAGAGGCCCTTTGAGCCTCTGGCCTCGGCGGCCCTGAGAATTTTGTCGTTTAAGGTCGCCTTTCTGGTAGCAATTACGTCAGCTCGTCGGATGTCTGACATTTTGGCTCTCCGAGTGGATGAGCCTTACTGTCAGATTACCCCAGACTCGGTCATCCTCCGTCTGGACCTGCAGTTCAGGCCAAAGGTTGATTCTCTTTTCCACAGGTCTCAAGAGATCAACTTGCCTACTTTTTCTCCTGATCCAAAGACTGATCAGGAAAGGAAGTGGCACACTTTGGATGTTCGTAGAGCAGTGTTGTTCTATCAGGATAGAACTAAATCCTTTAGGAAATCGCCTTCCTTGTCCTTAAGATTTCATCCTTCCAATATGGGTCAGAAGGCAAATGCTAGGGTTATCGCTGGATGGGTTAAGGCCTGCATAACCTTAGCATATCAAGTTAAGGGGAAACCAGTTCCCCAGGGCATAGTAGCACACTCCACTAGATCCGCGGCAACCTCTGCGGCTCTGGCCCTTAATGCTCCATTGGTGGAGATTTGTAAAGCAGCGGCATGGTCATCGCCTATGACCTTCACCAAACATTACAGATTGGACCAATTTCGTTCCGCTGAGGCGGCCTTCGGTAGAAGGGTCCTTCAGCATGTGATCTATGAGAAGGTTTGTCTGGAAGTTGTTCTATCCCACCCCTTTTGTTGTTCATGGGCTCTGGTACATCCCAGCATGAAGAAGCTGGATACCAAGAGAACGGTACGTTGACTACTTACGTGAGCGTATGTTCTCTTGGTTCCAGCTGATTCACGACCCGCCCTTGGTGGTGGGTGCCTATGTACGTGTGTGTTTTCTTATTTGTCCATACTTCGTTTTTGGTTCTGTTTTCTCTCTTTCTCTCTGTCCTCCTCTTTTCCTTTCTCTTTATCTGCTCAGTTACCAAGCCTAGAACAGGGATCGGGTCTCACACGACAAACTGGGGAGACAGAGAGGGAGCAGGGTCAGAGGGCAGAGGAGGCACCTCCTATTGGAGGAGAAGAAAAATTGTTGCGTTCAGTCGGGCAAGATGGAGAGAGATAATACCCAGCGTGAATCGGCTGGAACCAAGAGAACATACGCTCACGTAAGTAGTCAACGTACCGAGAAGCAAGGATTCAAGGGTCAATACAGCAATCTCTGTTTACAACCAACTTACTCTGTATACACATGAGCATAGTTTTAGGTCTTCTGGGTTGCCAGTGGTGGGATGGGCAAATGCTTTTACCTCCTTTCAGCCCCTAAGATTCTCAAGTCCACCATGAGAACAACTCAGCGGGAAGGTGGGAGAAACTACTATTGTGTTGCTCTTGCCAGCAGAGCCAACTTCTTTCTCCCATGTGGAAACATGGGGTGGAGGGTGATGAGGACATAACTTGGCCAGAGTTGTATGAAGGGTTCTAAATTGTGGTAGTAGATTTCCAGCCACAGTTTCAGTCTTCCACAGAGATTTTAGGTGGAATTTTTGCTACTGTAGTTTCACTGCTGAAGGGACTTTGCCCTGAGATCTCAGACATGTTCGGTGCTCACTTGCCTCCATGGTGATTCTTGCATCTACCACCTTGAAGCCCAGCATTGTGTTGATGATGCCTCAGTCTTGTTTCAGATCCAGATACCTGACTGCAAACAACCTATGGGAAAGGGCCAAGAAAGTGCTGCTTTGCTGTATTATATTCCTCTCAGCAGCATTTGTTGCCACTGACCATGGTATCATAACACAGCAACTAGATGAGTCAGTGGCCATGCCCCCATGCAAGCCATTTGGCTCTGATTGGGCATGCATGTGACTGGGCATGGGACTGAGATTGAATCGTGGGTGTCCCCATGCCATTCCCGCCAACGCGAGTTGGATGTGAGCTGGGTGGGGATACAGCCGTCCCCATGCAAACCATGCCAAACCCTGGCATGGGGAGCAGCACCATCTCCTCTCTGCCCCCTCTCTCCTCATTGGAAGCTGGATTGATGTCACCCCACCCCTGTGCCACCTGCTGAAAATGCTGCATTCCCCCCCCATTAGCAGCACAGAGAAGCCAGGACTGAACGGCAATAATAATAATAATAAACCCAGCTGTTGAACGGTTGAGCAATTGAGCAGTTTTGCACACCTCCACTTTTCCCAGGAACCCAAGAACACCCAGCAAGCAGAAAATCAAGCCATTATCATGCCCACCTTGGCGATCAGGAAATGGGGGTGGAATATTTGCCGTGTAAAAGGGAGAAAAATCAAGCCATTATCCTGCCTGCCTTGGCAATCGGGAAATGGGGGTTGGAATACTCGTATAAAAGAGTCTTGTGGGGCAGCGAAGGCCATTCGGCCCCCTCATCATTTTGGCTTTAACACCATTTACTCCAAAAAAAATCTCAGTGGTTGCAATTTCCAATGCACAGGGCAGGAATGGCGAGCAGAGGACTTGAAATCCCACCTCCCACTGATGCGAGCGCCAGTCTCCTCCACAAATACAGTAGCCAGGGATCGTTCCCGTGTGCAGGCTTGGCTCACAAAGCAATGTGTGCCAGGACACCAAACTGTGATGAAAATTGTTTTTTCCAGTACCAAATCTCGTATGGGTTTGGTACGGGTTTGGACGATTTGGTCTGATGAAATCGGACCAAATCAAAAGTGCATGGGGACAACCCTTGCCGAACCCGATTTCGATTCAGACTAAAATGTACATGGGGATGCGCCCAGTGAGTCAGAAACTTGAGGAGTAGCTTTGGAGACCACCAGCTCAACAGAAAGTAATGTGGCAGAGTCTGGAGTATTGTACTAGACCTGAAAGACCAAAATGTGAATCTCATGGATACTGATTGGATGCCCTTGCACCATTCCCTCCTGTCTTTTAGCCTAGCTGTCTTAATGATCTTTCAGATAGCCATGATAACAATCATGGGGCTGACTCACAAAAACAATACATGGCTGGGAAACTTCCAGACTCTTGGCATGGAGAATCTAGAGCAGTGATTCCCAAAGTGGTCCAGGTGGACCCCCAGGGGTCCATGGGAGACTCGACAAGGGTCTACGATGGCATGAAAAAAAATGGGGGTTCACAAGTTGTAAGTGGGTCTCCACAAAAGTTTATCTTGTTTTGATAGTAAAGAACAAAAATGTTGGCTTGGCTTTACTTATCAATGTAGGTAAGTACGCTGGTTGTCAAAAGGTACATGTTTAACAAGATTTTACTCACTTTTTGAATCAGTTTTAGAGTTTCTGGAAAGTAAAGACCCAGATTTAAAAGGAAGCCTGATCAAATTGAAAGCAGACATCACGCATTTGACAGATTTGTTCAAAAAATTTAATGACATTAACTTGCAGTTACAAGGGGACAACCTAAATTTAATAAAAACAAAGAGTGTAATTTTGGCTTTTCTTGGAAAATTGAAATTTATGAAGCAAAATATTAGTTGGTGCAAATTCTCCCAGTTTCCAAACTTGTCACAGGCTGAATGTCTTGATGAGGATATTCAGACATACGTTCAACATTTAAATGCCCTGCATGATGACTTCAAAAACAGATTTGAAGATATTCTGACGATGGAAGTACCATCATGGATCATAAATCCATTTGATGAAACAGTAGTGGTGAATGTGGCGTTACAAAAGGAGCTACTTGAGCTTAGCACCAATGAGGAGCTGAAGGTGAAATATAAAAATGTCTATCAAACATTTTGGCTGCAGGCAGAATACCCGAAAAATATCCTGGGCTGTGGGAAATTGCAAGAAAACTTTTGATAGCGTTTCCCTCGTCACGCCTTGTCGAAAAAAGTTTTAGTGTTGTTACAAACCTATTAACAAAAAAAAGGAGCAGATTGAACATCACAGAACAATTTGCAATTATTCCTTACAAAACTGAAGTCAAATATTGTTAATTTGCTGTCAATCCATGAAGTGACATCCCTTCCATTAAAATTATGACTATTTTTTAAAAAATTGTTGATTTGCATTGTTGAAGTTACGTTACATTATTGTTTAATTTTAATTCTATTAAGTCTGTAATCAAATTATTTTAATAAACAGAACACAAGAAAATATACCATTTTTTTTTTAATTTTTACCACTCCGAATTTAGGGTTGGAACTCAGCCGCGACGCAAATTTCCATCGTTAGATCTAATCTTCACATTTTTTTTTACGAGTTTTGGGAATATGGTAGAAATGTAGCAGCAGGGGGTCTACCAAAATCAGTAAAATTTTGAAAGTGGTTTACAAGAAAAAAAAGTTTGGGAACCTCTGATCTAGAGAAAGTGCAGTAGCAGCAAAGAGACAGGTTGCACTTCATTTAAATGAAAACTTGCAAAATGGCTACTTATGTTATGGGGGATAACTTTTTAACAAGATGCTCTAAAGGTTGGAAATCATCTCAGTTTGGTTTTGTGTAGATATTATTGAGGGCAAACTGTGGCTGCATCTCAGTAGAACTGTACATGCACATTTGCCCCAACTCAAGGTAGTATGTTTTCTTGGTTTGCCACGTTGATGCTTCGGGCAGGATGAGTGCTGCCACTCCTGAGGTGAGATAGGGTTTCCTGAGCACAGAACATGATTTTTCCATTCTGATGTCATGTTGCTCAGGCAACAGCTGCCTTAGCCAGTCTTAAACTCATTAATTAGGCTGGGAATCAGGCTGTGCCGTGGTTTGTCAGATAAACCTTGTACTCACAAGGAATGAACACAGATTCAAGCTAATGATGGATTTTTAATCACAAAGCCAAGGGGAAAGAACAAGTCAATGTTTGCTTGTTTGTTTTGTATTTCTATCCCATCCTGTACCTGAAGGTCTCAAGGCAGGTCACAGTAAAATTGGCAAACAACAGATACAGGAGATTATCTAAAACAATAACAGTCCCTGCATGGGGAAGGGATGTTGTTTTGGGTAAAGGTCTGAATAAAGACCTGTAATCTAAATACATATAAAAGGATGTCTGACATACCTCAGCGGGGGGACTGTCCCATAGCTTTGGGGATATGACCAAGAGTGGCCTCCAATGCACCCCCACTCCCTTACATGCCCTTCCACACATCTCCCCCCTCCTTAACTGATGAAGAGGGTGACACCATCAAGAGGACCTCACCAGCAGATCTTAGGGCAGGAGCAGATCTATATGGAAGAAGGCTTTCCTTTGGGTATTTGGATATGTTGACTATCAGAGCCGAAGCTCAGAACTGGATGAGTGAAATAAAAAACATAAGGAGGACAAGAAATACTCTGCTTTGAAACTTTGCTAGTGGAACTGTGTGACCAGCATGTGGGATTTAAATGATGTCAGTTCACAGCCCCTTCCTGTTTCGGAGATGGAGCTAGTCAGGGCTGCCTTCAGAAGCTGGGTGTCTGAAGCTGCTCAGGCCATGGTCAGGCATGGCAAAATAAACACATTTAAAATTGTTTTGGAATGTACTGTACTAGTATCCCTGTGCTTTCCTCAGTTCCCTAGGTTCCATCCCTGAGATAGAACTCCAATGGTTACTGGAGAAGTGAGAAAAAGAAGTTTCAGGGTACTTCTGAAGTGCTTCACCTCTGTGAGACACATTTGAAACAGTGAATCAGAAGCATGAGATTGGGGAGGAGGGTCACCTTGATAAAATGATAGAACAAATTAACCAATCCATTCTGCGCCAATCAGTTCTGTGGCTGGATCACCACTAGTTTAGTCTAATGGTTAGGGAGCTGGATTCTTATCTGGGAATGTCAGGTTTAATTTCACACTCTCCCATGAAGCCAAGCTGGGTGACCTTGAGCTAGTTACAGCTCTCTTCTGAGCTCTCACAGCCCCACCCACCTCATAGGGTGTTCTGTTGTGGGGAGAAGAACAGAAGCTTTGTCAGCTGCTTTGAGTCCCCTTAAATGAGTGAGAAAAGTGGGGTAGAAAAGCCAACTCTTCTTCTTCTCTGAGGGTTGGTGAATGACTAGGAGGGACTTCTCTGTGCAATGGAACTAAAGGGCAGATGAAAGCCAACTGATGTTCCACAAAAAATATTGATGCTACAGGGACAGAATCAGCACTCAGGTATGTGAAATAGCTTACCAGTCAGAAAGAAAACATTTTATTATTTTTCTGTAACTTGGTCCATAATAGTTTCTGTTTTTGTAGGAATAGTTTATTTAATAGGAAGTGGCATGTAAATCTTTTAAACTGAATAAAAGAATAATAAATATTTGTAGTATCCCCCAGCACATATATTTTTAAGAAACTGGGGACTTTATGAAAGCATATTGTGATAGTTAATAAAAAGATTTGATAAATTCATGTTGGATGAATTTACCAGTGGCCACTAGAATGGATGCCTAGGTACTGCCTCCAGGTTAGAGAGACAAGCATAATGCCTCTAAAGGCCATTTGCAAGGAAATGAGAACATGTGAAGGTTTTGCCTTTGTCTTCTGCTTGAGATGCCCAGAAGGAATTGATGAGTCCTGTGTGAGACAGAATGCAGGACTAGATGGGTTGTAGCCTGATCTGGCAGGGGTTCTCATATACATAATGTGCAGAGAGCAGTTTCATTAAGTTCCTTTGAAATCCTTGTGGCACATCTTCCATCTTCCAAGGAAGTGCACAAACCAGCTTTCACTGGGAGGAGGGACTTTTTGGGTACATTCTTCTTGCTGGCCACCAGTAATGAGGGGATGAGAAACCTGCATTAGATGTATGTGAACAGCATATCTTTGATTCCTAACCATTGATTGAGATAACTGATATTGTATCTAACTTAAGAGCTCAGCTTCTTATAAGGTATTTGTGAATGATGCTGAAGGTGAGATTGCCATAAAGTAAGAGGAGGTTTTTTTTTTAAAGAAAAGCCTCAGGTTAGTGAGCCAAAATTCAGTAGCAGAAATTATATATACAATCAACTACATTATTGGAACTGGCTGAGATAATAGTGCAATAATTCAATATTACTTCTGTTTATTTTTCAGTATAGTTATTTGGCTCCTGGAACAACTGTTGGCTTCTCTTCCATGGTGTTCCCTACTGGGACACTAAAATATCCACAAGGTAGTGCTGTTCTAGCTCTCTGCATGCCTGGGAGGTGGGTGATTTGTACTGTTCATTTCTAGCAAATGTAATCTGTTAGGGCTCATTCCCTTTGGACTTGAAGAATCTTAAGTAACCCTGAGATGCTCTGCCTCCCAATGCAAGTGCAAATAAAGAATAAGCTAATGTAATCTAATCTTCACTGAAGTCACCCTTCATAGCTACTCCTGAATTATAGATATAACTTGATAAATACAGATGGAAATTTAAGTTGTTAGTAGATATGAAAATACTAAAGGGATGACCCAAAACACAGAGAAGGGAAATCAGATACTAGGCACATTTTCCAGGTCATTGTCAATGTGCATAACTCCATATGTTGAAAATGAAGTATTTTTATAACTCACAATATTTAAAAATAATCAGCCATCAAGTTAGGAAACGTGATGAAACTCTTAGCCCAGCAAGTGAGATCTGCATGTGGAAACAATTTTTCTGAAGCTACTCTGTGGCTGGCTATTAAACTTAATTGTGTTATGTAAAATAGAAACATTGCAGCTTGCAAACATTTTCCATGTAGTGAAGTATGTGTAGGTCACATAGAAATAAACTCTTTGCACTAAAATTCCAATAGAATATTTTGTACTTTCAGTTCTTTTTAAGCAGTAATTAATACTCAGAGGTGTGTGGTAGCCTTTCAGCACTATACAATGCATTTCTGAGAAAACTTTGGCTAGCAACTCATCACATTTTAATAAAAATTAGTAAATAGCAGCACATTATATTGCAGGTTTGCTCGATATGATATTTATTGGCTGAGAAAAGAATGATATACAGGCAGCAGCATTCTATTTAGTGGAGTTCTCCATCCATCTGTTTTTCTATCTGCAGCCATGAAAAAGGTAGGATTAAGATAGAAATATATTCATTATGGCCCTGTCCCCAAGCAATTTAAAGCCCTCTAAAAATCTTCTTTTGCCTCTGAGCGCCCCCATTCCCGGCTTTTCAAAGAGCTTCCAGTGCTACAAAAGAAGGAAAATCCGCAACAAAAAAAGTGCACTTTAAAGAAGAGTTCCAGTGCTGTTTTTGGAAGTCGCGGGTTTTCCTGGCAGCATTTACCATGGAGATGCTCCGTGGCAAAAGGGGTGGGGACTGCTGCCTGCACACACAGCCATAAAACATTCACACATCTCCCAGAAGTGCAGCAGCTTCCCTTCCTTTCCCTTTCTAAAGCTCAGAACTTTCAAAGAGCCAGAATAGTTCAGAACTGCAACACTGTTGCAATTGTTATCAGGTGTGAAGTGGTGGATTGCTACAGTTACCGCTGCTCTACCGGGTGGATTTTGACAGTGATCTGTGAAAGTGTTGAGAGTGAATGAGCGAATGATTGCGCGGCCAATGGATGCAGCCACTGCCTTTGCCATCATGGGAAGCTATTTCGGGGGGTGGGGATCTGGGAGACGAACAGAGAACTAATGGCTATTTTTCCTTTTAACTTGTTGGGGGGTTCTTCCTGGTTATGGCTGCACAGAGTGTAGACCCTCCCTGTTCCTGCCGGCACCCTATCAACAAGAGAGGGGGCGAGGAGAAAAAGATGTGGACAAGCAAAACACTCTTCCATGGGGATGGAAGGTGCGTTTTAAATGTGCGTTTTGCTGAGCCTCATGCGGACACTTATTCCGGAAGTGCACGGCATTTTAAAAGTCCACTTGTATAGAGTGACGGTAGAGGGAAACTAGAGAGGCAAATAAGTCTTTTGGGGACTCAGCCATAGGCAAAAGTTCCACTCCAGGAAAATTCCTTGAACGCAGAAACAGGGGAATTACAAAGGACACCCAAGACTGGTAGTATCTACTCCTGGTGACGGGAAAAAAAACAGCAGTAACTCACAAGTACACAAAGTGATGCCATATTTTGGGAATGCTTTTAATTAGTTGAATGAGTTGTGCCTTCGAATGCCTACTGCAAAAATGGCAGTATAAAACTTCCTGTCAATCCAACCCAGTCACTGCTATTTGCACTAGCTGCAGACAAATGTCATAGTCTGTTCATGTATTTTCAGCTGCACATTTAGTAAGGTAATATATCTTTGCAGCCAAATGTTTGATGTTGGACTATTATGGATAGCAAATGTCTTCCTGTGAGCTTCAGAAGACTTTCCAATTGCTCTGCCTTCTGTCTTGCAAAGTGTTAAAGTTTTGCACAACAGTTTATAAGCACATGTTTTACAGAGTCTTAGATGAGCTGCAACACTGATGACACCATTGATGATTAAGTGGATAGAACTGTTGACTTAAACTGCTTCCAAGCTTATCAGGGATGAGATGCCTTATTCTCAAAAGCCATATTTTTTTCTGGGCCTTTTGACACCTCAAGTGAAGTAGAGAGATAAAATCCTGCTCTTTTGAGGAGTATTCAGGTTGGTACCATGTGCCTGGGGGCATTTCTTCTGAAGAGGCACACTTCATGTTCTTCAATCAGGGCCAAGTGCAACTGGGGTGTGTTTGTTTGCCCACTTTGGCTTCTGAGCAACCAAGGATCACCCCATCTAAAGGTAGTCTCAAAATCAGAGACAGGCAAAGACAGGCAGGATGCTTCTAAAGTCCATTTTCAGGTAGGATTCTTCTAAGGTTGAGAGTAGGTGAAGGTTTTGCCCTTTTCTTCTTCTTAAGATGCCAAAAGCAATTGGTAGGTCTCTGGAGATGAGACGGGCTGTGGCCTGATCCAACAGGGGTCCTTTTATGTTCGCTGTTCAGGGGCCTCTGATACGACAGCCTCTGCCAGTCCAGACAGGGAAGCTTTTGGGCAGCATGACAAATGACTTACTAGCGGCAGTCCTTTCTGTCTGTCTGGCCCCAAAGGAGAAACAGTCCCTCAGTCACAGGGCAGGTAGGGTATCTGGTGACAAAGATGGATTATTTATAGACTACAGCAGCACTCCTATTCAACTCAAGCCTTAACTCATGCTGCACCAGGTTTTGGGGGGGCGGGCGTAAAGACTGTAGCTACTGGGTGCTTATATTCCATTTGCTTTTGTTCTTAAGTAATCAATTTCAGTTTTGATGTGATAGTAAAGCTGAGCACTCTGTAATATGAATAGGCTGCAATTTAGTAAATAAAAGCCCATAAACAATTTTGTGAAAATTGCCCTTTGTCCTAATTTTATTCAGCAAAATGTATATTGTAATACAGGCAACCTTGACAAAGATTTCCTCTTCTAGCCTTTTGCTCAAGGTGCAGGCAATTCGAACTGCATCCATACACATTTAAGAATGACTTAAATGCAGTTAAAAGCGTGTGGCAACTAGTAAGTAAATTTAAATACTATTTAGAAGCTATAATAATAATTAATAATAATAGTAATGCGGTTTAGCATCAGGTCACAGGCACAGGATGGGGATATGCAAAGGTGTTTTGCCTTTACATAGAAATGCAGCAGACTATTTTAATGAGTTTTAGGCCTCTTCTCCTCTTAACCTGAAGTGGGGCAGCTGGCAAATCCCTGTTCCAGGATACAGTCTGGACTAAGGTCCAGTGCAGAAAGAGCCCTAGAGTCTTGACATCATTCAGGTTCAAGCTAGAAGTGAATGATCACCAGCCAGATCCAGCTAGAGCATAATCACAGGAAAATAGGTTTTTACATTTTTGTAGTTAGGATGAGTTACCTGAGTCCAAATGACTTTTGCGTGCGTCATGCCTTACCTGATACATTTATCTGAGCTGTACAAGTGTGATCTTAGCTACACACTGATGGCTGTTAATATTTCAGCTGTGTGAAGTGGGAGACAGGGCTAGATTTTATTCTTCACCTTATTTTACTTTACTTGCGGACAGGTCTGGAAATCAGACTTCTGTGAGAATTAGTCAAGCGGTTTCATTGGCAGTATGCTAATATTAAGATGAGGGTGTGGTGCGACACGGGATAAGCAGCATGTGACTCCTTGAGAACATATATGTGGTTTATTTCATTGTTTCTGTATATTTACTATCTTTTTGAAATTAAAGGTGATCTTTCTCTGATGTGCTTTATCAAATAATCATGGTTCAGTTTTTCAACCATCTCTGACCATCTCAAGTATTATGATCAAGAATTTCAAATATATAAATGCATATTCAGCTGTTTTACTCTCCTTCAATATAAAAACATTGAATATAGTGGTTGAGTTAGGCTAAAATTATTCCTGTCATCAAAAGAAGTCTGGAACTCTAATCTATGTCATTATTTGCTTTAATCACTTTCATGGTATGTGACAAATGATTTTTCAATTCAGAACAGGGAAGCAAAACAATTACAAAATGGAGAAGAGAACAATGCTTTCCCATTGAGGCAGATGACACCATCACAAATGTTTTATAATTTAATTTTTGAATGCATTAGAAATGATTCAGTATTAAATTCAATCCAGTCCCTATGGGAGCGTATTTATAGACCTCAGTATAAATAACTGTTGGGAAACTGAAAGATAAAGTGTGCATCGTGATTTTTGTTTCATTACTGCTTCCTGAGAGAGAAGAGATAGTACGCATTGTAGAAAAATGCATTCAAAATCAGAAGTGAGTTGCTTAATTACTAGGATTATAGCATCATACATTCTGTGATCTTGATTAACAAATTGTCAGATAGCGCCCCCTAAGGAAACAACAAATCATCCCTTTCCTATGCCTTTTCTTGTAGAATGAAGTAACCCCACAACAGAGTGGGGATCGCCTCCAGGCACTAGAAGTGCCAGCAGAGGTTTGGCAGAGGTTTGGTCCCCTGCAGCAATTGTGGCTGTGTATGTTTGGCTTTCAACTCCTCTGCTTATTCACACAGTAGCCTGGAGATGATAGTAGCAATGAAGGCAAGCAGAAATAAATTGGGCTTCCCAAAAGACAGTCCTCCCCATTTCTTCACAATTCCTTTGGACTGAAAAGGGGCAGATGCATTTGTCCACCCAGCCGCATGGAGGATTATACATTTTGCCTGTGTGGATGGAACCAGTTTTATTTTTATTACTCAGACGAATCAGGCTTTACTTCTCTTGCAAAATTTAATATTTTTTTCTTAACATTTCATCACTTATTTTAGTAATTCTTTGCACTGTATCAGTCTACACAGTATAGATGTTCATATTATAGTAGCAAGCCTGGATGCTCAATGAAGACCTCCGTCTCAGTGCAAATCAGTGAGGAACTCAGTTGTCCAACATATACTAGATTGTTTATGGATATTTTTTACTTTTTGAAGCTGAAGTGTCCCTGGGGCAGGCTGCATTGCTTATATATTCTTAGAGTACCGACACTCATATGGTAGTTATTATTTATTTTTATTTTTATTCTGTTCTGTGCCAAAGGTCTAAGTGCAGGTTACAACTATATATGCCCCTACAAGTGAGTGGCTAGAAACAGCCATAGATAGGTTTACATGGGAACACTGTAATTAGGACAGAGGGGAATGGGGAATGTAAGAAGTACTGCAGAAGGGAAATGGGATTTGTCCATGAATAATACTACAGCATTTGCACCAGTTCAATGTGTTTTCCAACAACCATGGGTGGACCAGAAAGTGTGGGTTTTCGAAAAAATGGCAGCCAGGTGCCAAGAACCCCATTGCACTATGGGGTGGAGAGAGAGCACAAAAGGTGGGGGTAGTTGATGCTCCACTTTCACAACGTATTCTTGACTAAGCTGGACATATTTAGAAGGAAACTGAGGAAAATGGAAGAAGGCCCCTTCTGGATGAAACAGTGTGTTCTGGCCTTGGAATGTGCCTCCTGCCTCTTTCCTTCCACATCCCTCAGACACTTCCTGCCTTCTACCTACTCTCATTAACATCTGAGCTCTCTTCCAAGGGACTTGAATAAAATGGTCTTGGAAGTTGCATTATCTGTGCATTCCAAAATAGGTCTGAGCAGAGGGTACCATTGTGATCTCTCTGTGTAGTGTTAACACAAGTGAATGAGAGTGGGAAGTGTCCTTGAACTGCTTGCTGTTTGAGGGTGCTTGCTTCCTTTGAGACAAATTGAAAGCCTGAGGGATGTGATGACATATGATCATTGCAACCCTTGGACCCTTTCTATGAGGTCTTTTTCAGCTGTGTGGATGCAGACTAAATTGTAAAATATTAATGAACCACAGAAGCAGTCTAACTACAATGCAGCTTAAACTACTTCTCATAAATCAGTTGTAATTACCCTTAAGCCATACAAACTGTAATCGACTGCTGAAATGGATGGGTACCACCTGCATCAGTTCCTTTTTTCTTTTAACTTTATTTTGTTTTCTTTGTGGGTCTCTTCTACTCCTGGAACAATATATTGGTTGCATAGGGATTTTCTGGTCAGAACAATTTAAACCTGTGTTTCATACCCAACTTTACTTCCCACAAGCTGCATCCTGCAAAGCCCTTCATTGCGGTTTGTTGTAAGTAATGAAGTACTCTGCCAGCATCAATATCCATATTTTAGGACATCCTTCCTGGCAGAGAACAAGAATGGTTACTGGGAATGCTGCAGCAGAACCACAAATGCTCTACTTCCTGGAAGGACATCTCAATTTGCAGATAATTAAGAATAATAAGGCAATAGTAAATACGCTTCCTTCCAGAAAAAGTGAAATCAGTAGTGAAGCATTGCAATGGAAAATGAACGTCTCTGGTCTAGATTCCCAGATTGTGGTGATTCCAGGATTTTGATTCAAGTGTCAAGTTTATTTAAAGGATCTATCTCAGTGAAGCACTTTGCAGAGCTGAGCAGAGCAGCTCAAAGTAGTAGCTGGCTTGGTGTGTTTGTGGGTGTGACAGAGGGTTCATCAAACTGAGAATACTCTTAGTTGGCCATCCTTGTCCTTTGGATTGCCTCTGCTAGTGCAAAGCCACTCACAGGGATGAACACCTGTGTGGCTTTGCTGATGAGGGACAGGAAGTTGACCCAGAAGTCATAGCCAGAAATTCTGGTAAAAAGTTGACACTTGGCTGCTAAGTTGGTCAAACACTTGTCTCCATCCTGAACCCCCCAGAAGGGGCAGTCTGAGAGCAGTTCTGTCCACTTTTGTGAGGAGTCAGAAATGCTTGCATTTGGCATGTGGCCATATACTAGACAGCTGCCTGATTGATCCTATGTTGGTCTTTAGGCACTGTGTGGATGGTGCCAGAGTCCAGATCATAAAGTCTGTGACCCTCAAAGACTTGTTATTGCCTTAAATCAGCGGTTCTCAACCTGGGGGTTGGGACCCCCTTGGGGGTCGAATTACCCTTTCAGAGGGGTAGCGACGAGTCTCCTGCTGCCCTTCCCTCCCACTTCCCAGCTGCTCCGCCCCTGTGGTTGGGGGTCTCCACAATATGAGGAACTCCATTAAGGGGTCGCGGCATTAGGAAGGTTGAGAACTGCTGCCTTAAATCAATCTGTTTATCAGGAGTCCACATATAACTCTCTTATCATGAATCAGGCCATGATCAGTGTTAGTCCCAAATACAAATGAAAACATGGGGTCTTCTGTAATCAAAATAGGCTGCTTGACATATAAAATGCTTAGGGATGGTTATATGAAGCAACCCATTCTTCCATATAGACCTGCCTACTCCTCTAGATCTGAAAGGAAACTTTCCACCACTTTTAGTTTCACTTGGTACTGCATGTCCTAGGATATCCAGGGCCTCTTATCTCTATTGATATTCATGGCTGCCACCTTGATGGTGGTTTGCTCCTTATGTTCATCTGCCTTATAAATGTCCAATGTCATAAGCCAATATCAAGCTATCTGGCTCGTTTGATGAAGATTGAGAGAAAATAAAAATATTCTTGATACAGCTGAAGATGTACATGTCGATGTGCACATGGGATTTGTCTGATGAGCCAGGTCAGACTGTGGTGACCCAATCCCAATTGTACAGCACCAAGGGGACTGGAATAAAAAAAAGGACTAGGTGGACAAACAACAAGACCATGCATGCAATGCAAAACAATGTTCCGCACATGCAGGCAGGTAGCTCGGCAGGCAAGCAGCCCAGCAGACAGCAGGCAGGCAGGCGGGCAGACCACCAGCCCATTCCAAACCCTCACCCAGGTGGATAGCACTGGAACATTAAAAAGTGCTCTGCAGCTATGTCTGGGTAAACTGCTAGAACAACAGTGATTGCGCTTACCTGGCACATAGTGATGAGTAAGTTTGGAATGGATTGGGTATTCCAAAATACAGGTACCAGATCCATCCCAGTTGTTCCCTGGTTCTTCCACTGAGGGCTTGTCCCCATGCTGAAAATATTCTGAAATTATTCTGAGGTTGCCTCAGGATCGTCTGTATGCAAAGCCCTAATACAGCTACATGCGAGACAATACATGTCAACCCCCCCCCCCCCACTTAGCAAGTGTACTCCTTCCAAAATAGGGGGCTAGCACATATTGTCCTGGGGTCTTGCTGATGCTCTTGGTTATTTGGGGTGGAGCCTGGCGGCTGCAATATTAACAAACAGGGTTTCACCTCTGCTCCCTGTTCCTGCCGAGTGCGCTGCGATCAGCAGTCGCTTGGGGATTTCTTTAAATAAATGGCCACAGTTATTACACTCCCCCTTCCCTGATAGCAAGTCTGGGGCCTGAATTGGGAGAAAATTTTGAGCTGGTTGCGAGTGGGGGGTGCCCGCTGTCATGCGGATGTGCACACCTCCGCTAACCTGTGGCGACCAAGGAAAAAGAATGATCTGCTTTTAGTTATGCTTTTAACTAGCTTTTGGTTATGCTTTTAACTGTGGTGGCCAAGGAAAGGAATGATCTTTGTGTTCATCCAGGTGCAACTGAGGTGTTTGCCTGTCATTGCTGCAGCTGTTTTCCTGTCATTGCAGCAGCGGGCAGGATACATTATGGTGATGCCAACCCAGCTTCCTATCAGGGGAGAGGGTGGGTGGAGAGAAAAAGATGTGGGTTCGTGTTGCAGCTTGCATGGGGACAGGCATATATGATTTGAATCCGCATTGCCCCAAACCACATGGGGACGCTTTATTGCGAGTTACAATGCAGATTTTTATGACACGCGACACAAGCGAAGCAAACGGCTTCGACGGAGACATGCCCTCAGAGAAGGTGCAAAAATGCCCAAAGACAAATGATAGACCCAGTCAGTTTTATAGTGTTTTACCAGCTTGTCTGATTCTTCACTTGGGAAAAAAAATGGTCAGATGTTTGACATGAAAATCAAACCTACCCACATTTGCAGGATCTCCATTCTCCATGAATGTGAAGTACTTCAACATTCACTCAAATGTGAAGCAAATGAAAAAAAAAAACCAAGTGCACATCCTTGGTAGCGAGTTCTGTTTAATCTTAGATTTGAAGGAGATCGGTAACATGGTGTAGGACATTTGCAATACTTCTGAAACCTGTATCAGTGATCACACCCTTGAAGTGATGGAAATGCTTAGTTACTTTGTCTTCACAATCACTAGAAGCCTGCTCCTTGAAGCTGAACTCAAGACAGTGACTACAATGGTATGCCTTACCTCCACCACCAAGATGAAGGTTTACCAGACTGGTATGCTAAGCATCCTCCTATATGACAGTCAGTCATGGATTTTATATGCTCACTGGAAGCTCAGTTTGAATTACCTGTGTCTTTGCAGCTTCTGAAGAATCCTTACCACCCAAGGGACCAAATTTTGAGTAAGAATGTCCTGACAAAAGTAAATATTTCAAGTGTATTTGCTCGGCTGACTCAGCAGTGCTTACAGGCCTACTGGATGACCCACTTTTCACTTCAAGGATATCTGCAAGTGGGAGATGAAAGTATATGGCATTAGTCCAAAGACCTGGGAGTCAGTGGCAGCTGACTCGTTGCACATGGAGGCAGCAGCAAAGAACTCTGCTGTGTGAGAAGATGAAAGTGCGCAGGTGACAGGATGAAACATTAGCTCAAGCAGTGGCTTGCTCATTCTTGGCAGATAGTTACAATGCTGTCAACCACAGTTCAAGACTATGGTATATCTACACCTCAGCATGGTGTAGCCTAATTAATGTGCTTTGAATGCCAGTTGCCCTTCTAGGCCATTCACTTACCTACCCCACCCTGTGTTCAGGGTCTGTGGAGACTCCAGGTTGCTCCCCATTTACAGCTGCATGAGACACTGGAGGCATGATCAATGGCCAGCCATTTAAGCCATGTGTAACCTGGAACATACTTTCTGACAGGTTAGGAATGTTTGTGGTCTTATGGGATAAGGACAGCATGTATGGACTGCATGTACGTACAGTGCAAAGGAAAGCAGCCTGCCAGATTTGCCAGGGAGAGACTACTATCTTGCCTTTTCACCTCTGGCTTTTTCTGTTTCTGTTCCATCTGTTAAGGAAGGCTTTCTCCCTGGTGTATCTGGCAGAACATGGTTGCCTCCTGACCACAGGCCAGAGAGAGGCAGTGTCTTGCACCAGCTGCTCTTGTATCAGCTCTTGGTTTTAGCGCCGTAGAAACCTGCCACTTCTTTGGGGCTCTGGAACACCCTCAGCATACAGGAAGGAATCTTACCACCAGCTTGCCTTTCTCCTTGGCTTCTTAGGTTCCTACTCCATCTGGATCCTGCTCTCCCCCACAATAGCATGCTGCTGTATCCAGACATTGGTTACTTATTTCTCTATATTTGGATATTCTGTAATAAAACATGGATATTCCAGACTATCTATACCTTCTTCTTCTTATAGCTGAATAAGGAACTGATGTCCGGATGCAGCTATGGTAACAACTGCCAGGCTGCTTTTGCCTGTTTATTTAAACTTATTTCTTATATTCTAGGTTCATTGATCCCTTATATATAATGCATATTCAAATTGTATTGTATTCCCTGGTTGCAAACCACCATAAGCAGTCTTTTGATTTAGAAAGGTGTATACAAATAAATGAAATGAAAACATAAAAATGGAAACGTTCATTTCTGCCAGCTATGGGCAACTTGTTATATTTTGCCCATTCTAGAAAAGCTAATTTGAGAATTAGTTCTTGGTTTTTTTTCCATTTCATCCTTTGGACTGTCACCTAAGAAATATCATGTGAACAGTATATGACTATTAGATAATAGGAGAGAGCAAAAATAACCAGAATTGGTCCTGTTTCCGATTTTTCTTTCAGTTAATCTCCTTTGTTTGTTCAAGCTGATTCCTCATTATTGGATCCATTTAAGTGTATGCATTAAATAAAAATGCAATTTTGCCTGTTTAAGTGAAGTTTGAATGGATGGGCATACAACTGTGTCATTGTAAATGTAGCCGTTCATTTATTAATTCAGTTTAAATTTATAGGCCATCCCTTACCTTAAAGGTTTTAAGGTGGGTCTCATAAAACATTAAAGAAAATCATGATGCAGTAAGTGCCTTCATTAGCAGTCCATGCATTTGGATGGTATAAAAATAAACAAAGAACAAAATCAGGAAGTCAGTTTTGTATAGCCAGAAATTGGAGAGAAAAAAACCCCAGCTTTTGAAAATACCAGGCTGAATTTATACTGGGGCTATGCTGGTGATGGATAACTGCTGCAAACTTATTTCCCTTTACTCCTTCCCCCTTTGTTTTTTGCACTCTTTGACTAAAAAGCAGTCATCTATTGGTATTTTTATAGCTGAGGAAGTTTTATTTCATATTTCCTCTCTTGAATGCTGTTTTGTTTGCTACCCTGAGACTTTCGTAGAGTGCATAAATCATAAATAAATTATAGCTGAACTATGTTGTATTTTTCTGTTAATTAGATTACTTATGTTTTTATTATTTTGCTTATAGAATTTATTAGGCAAAATGGTAAAAAGATCATTTAGTAAGTAATGCCTTCTGTAAATACTGTCTCACCATATTTGACAGGCAGTTGTATCATTAACTAACATAGATAAGCTTGTGAAAAGGTAAGACCATGCATTATCCTGGACAAAACATATGTAATAAAACTCAGCTTGGATCCCAAATCCCATTCTTTTCAGCCTCTAGATCCAGGTGTCAGGCTTTATAAAATAGAAAACCTAGTAATATTTAGAAGATGCCATGTTTGCTTATCTCTGACATATGGTTATCTGTAAAATACCATATGATCTGGAATTTCTGTTTATGGCTTTCACATTCTTAACTGTAATAATGTGTAGTTTTGGATTATGGTTTAAAGACGAATCTCTTTCCTACACCAATTTATTGTTGATGTTTACTGCTCTTGAAGAGATTCTGAAATAGTGGCCAGTCTTAGGGGAACAAAGAACACAAGATGGGGAAAATTGAAAGGATCTTTCCAGTAAAAAGCATCTGTGGTAATATGCCAGTTACAGAAGCAAGATGTTCTCAAGAAATATGAAAATTCAATCAGTCATCATTTAAGGCTATTTAAAACTTGCCAACCTGACTAATTTAGCAACTTCCCAATAATGTTTGTCATAATGGAGGATTTATTGAGTCAGGCATAGTGGGAACACCAAACCAGGACATTAATAAAACTGTGAAGAATTCTATTTATATGCAAAATAAAGAGAAGTTATATAATACATATATGCAAAGGTTTTCTAGATGACCATAGTGAGCTGTATTCTCCTTGGTATCCGAACAATCTTGTTGAAAGATAAGTGCAAGGAAGAGTATTTCATTAACTCTTGAGTTCAGAAATCCCAAGTAAGATTCTACCAAAAACATCTAACTAGAACATGAAGCTTTAGGCACCCTGTGTGAACTTTTGGAGAACATGCAAACAGCATCACTCCTTCTAGTTACTGTTTTTCTGTAGAGAACAAATGGCAAGGGGGGAGGGTTGGAAGTAATAATGTGCCAAATTGGTTCATTTTTGAACTGGTTTAAATTGAACTGAGCAGTACAACTCGTTCAAACATGAACTGGAACTACCCCCCTCATTCACAGGCCTTGGTTTGAGCTTAGATCAAACTAGTCGAGGTTCATCTGAACTAGTTAAACTGCTCTGTTTAATTCAAAGCAGTTTGCATTCAGCCACAATTACCCTTTAAAACAGATCTTTCCCATTGATTTTTAAAGGGTCTTAAAAAAATAAAACAAACAGGTTCAAACCTGTTCATTGTTTGAACTCAAGCCAGGTTGAACTGGTCTTACCTGGTTTGAATTCAAACTGAACACTATGTGGTTTGGTTCAAACAGAATCCTAATTTTAGAGTTCATGCACATCTCTAGCCAGAAGCCTTCAAGGCATCAGGGGAAGCTTTAGGAACACCATGGTATCCATTGGCATCATGTTGACAGACCTTAGGTCTCATCAAGAGCAGGGTTGTCCTACTTGCAGATCAGCAGTTATTTAAAAACTATAGTCTTCTGGACCAACACACACAAAACACTTCCTGATTAGCAGCAAGATTTACTGCTGATTGCAGCTGATTGTTGTGAAGAGGCATACTATTAGCAGTTTGCCAGTTTGACCTACAGCAATTCAGTTTTGTCACTCTTCAGGCAGGTAGAGGTGTTCCGCTTAGGGTATACATGCAAGAGTCAGAAAATCCTGATACCAGTGATGAAGTGTTCTGCAAATGTCAGCCATAAAGACTGTGGTTCTTTTAACACCTGATGGGCTGCAAATTGGGCAGCCCTTACCTAGAGTATTATATTATTTGATACCAGGAAAGAAAGGTAGAATCCTAATGGTTATTTCATACTAGGAGCAAATAAATTGGTACAGAATAGACCTGCTGAAGTGGATCAAGGCTCCATGTACATTAGTGTGCTGTTTCCAATAACAACCATTTGTGCTATCAAGAAGAGAAAGCAACAGTTTTGAAAGTGTAACCCACCCACAGTAACTGGCATTCAATTTCACTTCTATCAATGTAAGTGCTATATAAAGCACCATGACTAATTACTCTGGGATGATTCCTCTTTTAAATCCATTTGTACCAGTGCCCATTGCCACATTCATAGTGATGGTTCAAAAGCAATGGTGGCTAAGGAGTATGAATGTGCACGAATTGGGGGGGGGGGGGTTGCAATTGATTTGTATCAAATCAAATGTAGGAAAATTTCTATTCGTTCAAATAGTTCCCCATCGAATGTGCTAGGTTTCTATTTGATACTAATGTATTCGTATGAATATCTGATTCATATCTGATGCGTATCTCATAAAATATCCACACTGAAAGCATCAGATCTGCCTTGAATCCACTTTCAATCCATGTTGAATGCACTCTGGATCCATTGTTCTTCTTGACTTCCAGTACCTCTAAGGTAATCCTAGATTTTGCCCAGGTGTACAGATTATTAGTTATGGCTAAATAAATAAATAAAAATAAATACAGAGATAATTCTTCACTGCTGCCAGTCACAGACATAACTTAAGATGAGCAGAAGAATTAGGAGGCATCCCTAGTGGTGTGCAATCCATCTGAGTGGGTTGCAGTTAGTATGAATTATATGGGATCATTTGCTTGGTCAGTCTGCAGTTGCCATCTATTTAAATTCCATTTGCACTTTTGCAGCATAGGGTGATATCATTGCTTTCCCAAATAGGTGAAATGTGCAGCATTTCTAATCAACTTCCCTTGCTTTTTTGGTCTCACAAGTATTATTCTATAAATTAGTGATGCACCATCTGGAAAAAAAATGTTGGAAATCTCCTTCCAATCAATTTCAGGCAATATCTGCATTGGGTGAGGTCAGTACACTTCAAGCATAAATGTTTCACTCCCTGCACATAAAGAACATCACTACACAAGTATGCCATTAGTAATGTGCCAACATGTTGAAAGCATGTTCCAGCAGGTGTTGGCTATCAAAGCAGAAGCTGGAATATCCCCGTTGTGGTCTTGATCCAGGTGAGAGGGCTGCCCCCACTGTCATAATCAAAGCTGGGGAATCCCCTTCTCTTCCACCAGTCAAAGCTGACACACACTAACGATTATAGGGGGGGGGGGAATTCTCCAGTCAATTCTGGTGATGGGGTGAATATCAAACACAACCTATGTTTGCCACCAAAGAAGCCAAATAAGTCCCCTTGCGTGGCTGCACTGGTGACACAGCAGCAGCAGAGGCACCACCTCAAGGGGACAGAGGATGAAGAGCTATGAGAATTCTTCATCCCACCTTGCCATTTCAGTGATCTACAAGATTATAGGTGCAATCAAACAGGGCTTTAAAAGAAAGCATACCTTCTTTATATAAACACACACAAAATACTATTCATACAGTTAACCAATTGAACACCCCAAAGCCTGTCTCATTTTCCACACTACAGTCTTCATTTACCTCTAAGTCTCATAATGCCTTCTCACTGACTGGGCTCTCATCTGCTCAGCTTTCTGTGACTGTGATTGGTTGATTGTCTGAAGTAATGGTTCCCATGCTATACTTGGCTACATTTTTTGTCTCTATGCTTATGTAGCTTGCCACCCAATTTAACTAAAAGAGACAGTTTTGGATGACAGTTCTCAGACTTTAAGATGGTGTAGGGTGAATGTGGAGGGTGGTGGTGGAATCTGTCATTACAAACTCAAATTTGCCCAGAAGGTGACTCATTAAATGTGCCTGATTGCACCCTTTATGGTGACATAGCAGGGGGATGAATGTGGCCTCCATAAAGATGCCATACTTGTCCTGTGAAATGAATATGCACAAGATAGAAGGATTTGGAGACTCTGCATCCTTAGTGCTGTGAAAGTGCCATGTGTGAAATTGTTTTCAAATTATGAGAGAAGCAGTGTTTGGAAACATTCTCTAATTTTGGAATTACACTTTCCACTTATTATAGTTAACTATATATATAGTTAACTAGCAAAGCTTATTCAAAACGTTACTTTTTAAATGATCTCTGATGAATTTTTTATATTTCTTGTCTTCTCATTGAGGCTGCCTCCAAGGCTGTGTTCACATCTAAATTTTGATCCACTTTCAGGCCACTTTCAGAGTGAGAGGTAATACCGATAAAGTGACACATAATCTAACCCAAAGTTAAATAATGCTGAAAGAAAATAGCTTGTCAGTTTGCTGATGCATTCTCTTACTCTGAAAGTGGACTGAAGCTAAAATTCATGGTGTGAATGCAGCCCAAGTGGCAGCTGGATATAGCACTAGGAAGCAATAATGCAGGGTGTTGCTCCCCTGCTTCCTGTGCAGAAAGCGCTGGCCACAGTGCTGTCTTTGCACATTTTGGGGATGTGCAATCCAGGCAATTCGGCTGCCTTCAAATTCCCAGATGCGTGCATCACCATCTCCATATATGTGTGGTTGGCTGTTTCTGTGTCTGCACTGCACACATGTGAGCTATGAGTGCTACTCTGTCCAGGAATGTAAGTGGCTCCCCAAAAAGGGCTTCAGCTGGGAAAGCCAGAAGTAGCATTTGGATGGGCCCTGTGTTTACGGTAAAGATTCACTATAGCCATGAGATGACACCCCTTCCTAGTTATTTATAAAATTAAAAATTTTGTGGAGAAGAAGGTCCAGACTACACTTTAAACCTATCCCTTGGTGTATTTTTGGGACAAATGCAGGTTCATTATAGAATTATAATAAGCACTGTATTCATTCAAAATGTTTATAAGCCATTTTTCCACAATAGCACCTCACTTTAAAAAGAACGTATTTTAAAACTGCACTGTAAAGAGGCCCTCAAACCAAGGCTAACTGTGATTAGCTTCATAAAAGCATCTCTGCAGTTTCCTTGGCAATAATATGAAAGTGGTTTTCCATTGTTATCTTCTGTGGAGACCCTAGAGATTAAAACTAGTTTAAGGACACAGCCCATGGGGTATGTGTTGCATATAGTCCATTTAGGTTGGTCAGTCCTGCTTCCAAATTACTTTTAGAATATTTAATCAGTTTCTCAATCAATTAGTCAAAACTGACCATATCAAAACAAACATACACAAGCTACTTAAATTGAAATATAAAGTGAAAACCAAGTAAACCAATTTACTATCAATAATAGTAAAAAACTAAGAGAAGGCGCTGATAATAGGAGAAACAATGGGAATAATATTCTGGTCCACAATCCTGGTTAGCTTTGATAACATCCATTCACTCCACAGTAATACTGGGAGGAGATTTCAACGTATATAAAGATCGTTCATCCTTCTCTCAAATTTTTTTCACTATCTTAACTTCGTTTGGCTTTGCAGTGGCTGAGTCCCCACCAACTCATGTTAAAGGCAGAGTATTAGACTTACTTTGCTACAAAAACATAGATATCAACTTAATCTCTGTTTTAAACTGGGGACTATCAGATCATTTTGTGTTAACCTATAAAATGACAACATCCCGGGTGACGTTGCCTAGAAAAACAACAAAGCACTGCCGAGACCTATCTCGGATATCGGGACTCACTTTTCAGCAGACCATGAATAGTCTAGTAGTTGACACCTTAGATACAATATTGGAAAGGAATATATCAGACCCGGATAGTCTAGCAGACCACTTCAACATCATCACAAACAAGACGCTAGACATTCTAGCACCAGCTAAACTGCGGACTACCACCCAACGAGATCCCAGGCCCTGGATTCACGCCAGGCTCCGGGAAGAACGCACCAAGATGCAGCAACTTGAGAGAAGATGGTTACAGAACCCCTCAGAGGAAGCCCAGCAAAGCTTTAAGATGGCCCTCAGAATCTACCTTGCACACGTGGAGGAAGCACGAGAACTCTACCTGAGGGATAAGATTTCAAAACAAGCTCACATGCCGAGACAACTATTTGCAACGCTAAATAACTTACTAGGATCTGGGAATGACGAACCTAATCAAACACCTTCCCCTCTTATTACAGCAAATCACATGGCGAGGTTCTTTAAGCAAAAAGTACAGGGAATTGTGCATTCAATTCAAATACAAAGCGACCCCTCCTCGGATCCGCAACAAGACTTTCCATCATTCTATAAGGTGCCTCTATCAATTCCCACATCAACATTTCATTTCTCACAAGTGACCTTGGAAGACATAGAAAGAACAATCGCCAGCTCACGTCCAACGACTTGTCCATCCGATCCCTTTCCTTCATCCCTGTATCCGATCCTGCTACCATTGTTCTTGCCATTCATTACACACCTCGTGAACTGTTCCTTGAGAGAAGGAATTTTTCCAAACTGCTTTAAACATGCAATTGTTCGTCCCATCTTAAAAAAGCCTAACCTAGATGCTTCTGTTTGCATGAACTTTAGACCAGTATCACTACTACCTTACTTATCAAAGATACTGGAAAGAGTGGTCCTATCCCAGCTGTCCTCTTATCTTGTTCAACAAGAGGCATTTGACCCCTTTCAATCAGGATTTCAGAAAGATCATTCAACCGAAACAGCCCTGAATTATGTTATTAATGAAGCTCTAACAGCTAAAGCCCATGGCCGTACCACAGTATTAATTTTATTAGACTTGTCCGCTGCCTTTGATACACTGGACCATCAAATCTTACTGACATGCCTCGTCTCGCAAGGTATAACTGGAACTCCTCTGACCTGGTTTACCTCCTTCCTGTCTGGTCGGTCTTTCTCAGTAAACGTCCATGGGAAAACCTCAGAGACAATTTCACTACCGGTGGGTGTCCCACAAGGCTCAACCCTGAGCCCACTGTTGTTCACCTTGTATACCCGCTCACTTGGGCAATTTCTAACGGACAGGGGATTCCAATATCACATGTACGCTGATGACACCCAAGTGTTCAAATCTTTTGATTCCCTTGATGCTCCCGAATGGGATTCGATTAAGGAAACTTTGACAAACATTGCTAGGTGGATGGCAACCCACCGGCTAAAACTCAACATGGGCAAATCGGAGATCTTGGTATTTAAACCTGACCATCCACGGACTTCAATTTCCTGCCCAATCATTCATCTTCAGGGTCACATATTAACTCCTATGTCAGCAGCAAAAAACCTTGGAGTGATATCTGATGATCACCTTTCTTTACGCCCATTTATAGAAAAGACAGCTAAAGTTTGTAACTTCCATCTGTACAATATACGGAAAATTAGGAAATTTTTGTCCATGGACATAGCTCGAACATTAGTCCAAGCCCTGGTCTGTTCAAGGTTAGATTATTGTAACAGTCTCCTTGCAGGTCTCCCGAATAGCTCCTTACTGCCACTAATCTTAACACAAAACTTAGCAGTCAGAGTGGTGATGAACCTGCCTAGATATGCGCACGTCACATCTGCAAGGAAGTCATTACACAGTCTCCCAATTTGTGCCAGAACTTATTTTAAACTATTAGTGCTGGCATTTAAGGCGGTTAGAGGGCAAACCCCAGATTACTTAGCAGCAAAATTAGTGTGGTACTCTCCTGCCAGGGACCTGCGGTCGATGGATAAAGCCCTCTTGGTTGCACCTCATACACCCACGGCAATCTCGAGACTCCGAGCTTTTCAAGACCTGGTCCCATATCTTTGGAACAGGCTGCCCCTAGCCCTAAGGCTAGAAAAGAATCTGACCAAATTCCGCAAGGGCTTGAAAACAGTTCTTTTTAATACCTGATGGACTCTAGTCTATAGACTGACCAATATTCATCTATTATCTAGTTAAGGGACTGGAAACTATATAGGAGGATGTTGTGAAGGGGGTTTTAATTGAGATTTTAAACTTATGGGTTTGTATTTTTGTAATCATTAGTGTTGTTGTGTACCACCCTTTGGTGGAAAGGGCGTTATAAATAAACGTTATTATTATTATTATTACGTGTAAGAATCTAGATGTTAGGAATCTTGTGAATTATCTTAAAAGGGCCTAAAGATCATCAAGGATTCTATATAGTGGCCAGTAGAAGAGCTGTTAGCAATGAGGGGCAGTTGTCCAAGGTGATAAAACCAGGTAAGCCAGAGTTTTACAATGCACACATTGATTTATGGAGCGTAGATGAGTTGAGAAAACAGAGGGGTAGAGCCAAGGCCCATGAGTGGTGTCTGAACTTCTACTAGCTCAATGATTTGGCTGAGGTGTTCTGAAGGTCTTCAGCACAAAGGGAATGTAACTGTTTATGAGCATCCAGCTCATAATCATACAAAGGTAGAGAAGTAGATAAGGCAATTGTAATAGCAGAATTGTGTTCTGAAGCCCTTTGTTCTTTCTGAAGAATACAAATTGGAGGCTGCCTGCATCAGAGGGTATGCAATCAGGCTGAGGCAGAACTCTATCTAGGTCTGCATTCATATGATGATGAACCCCTGCAGTTATAAGAATGGTTTTGGGGCATTTGTATGTTGACTCAGAGCTGAGGGATTTAAGGTCCAGGTTCCTATTGGGGCTGCCCTGTGGTGATGCATGTTGTTTTGGTAACTGTTGATGACACTTGGGTGTTGCTGGTAGCACTTCAAACCCTGGCAATTTTGAGACAGAAACCTTAGATTGAGGCTTAGAGATCTTTTTCTTGCCTTGCAGAATGCCAGAGGAGGTGCTGCAAGAATCTTGCTCTGTTGATAATAGTTAACTGTTTTTGAAGGCAAAGTGGACTGAGCAGTGTTTAGAGGGACTGAATGCTGTGCAAAGGTTGCTTCACTAGGAGCTTTATGTTTAGTTAATTGAGAGAAGACAGCCCTGTGTAGGCCCTTATCTTTAGCAGGATTTTTGTCAACTAGTAGTAAAGGCTGAATACTGGCTCTGGAGAAAACTTTGCTCATTTCAATTTGAAACTGAGTAAGTAAACTTTGCATAGAGTATTATGTTAAACACATTTACTTATTTACATTTATTTACTGTTTTATACCATATGGTCTGAAGGTAGCTTCCAACTGCAAGAGCTGTTGAGCAATGACCTGTGACCGATGTTAACCACCTTAGAGGATTCATTCTGAAATTTCTGACTGGATTTACTCCCTTAGGCCCAGTTCTTCAGGCATTGAGGCTATTTTACTCATAGCTGGAAAGATCCAGTGCTATTAACCACTGTGCCAATATAGGGTGGCATGAGAAGTTCCAGCATAGAATATTTTACAGGTGATGGAGAAATGCCAATCCTGTATGGATTTCAGTACCTAATGACCTTTTCCCAGCAATGCGAAAGTCATGTATCTCTTCTCTTAAAGAAGGAACAGGATCATCAACTAACTTCTAGTGTAGAAGTGAAGAAATTGCTCTAAATCACATCTCTGGCTGCTCCCAGATGGTGGGAGGAAATTATGGGGTCCTGTTTAGATCCTGCAGTTGCCTCTTTTTCATTTTGTTCTGTTACTCTCAAGTTGCATCTGATGGTATGAAGTGCCTGGAACTGAGCAAACACCTGCTCCCATGTTTGCGCAGTCGATATTCTCAGGCAGAATTCACTGCTAGGAACAAGTGCCAGGCAAAGGAAGTAATATTATTTTGTGAGAAAACCCGGGTTCCAGTGTCCTCGTACTCACAATAGTGATATCTGGAATTCCACCTCTATATCCCAGGACTGTGTTGGAATTGCTGAAGATACATATGGCAATCCCCATGTAGTGCTTGGATAATCCCAGGTTTTAGACCTTGTCTGGATAAAGTCTCTTTCTATGTAAGGGGGAAAAAAGTGGGATATGTTGTGCTTGTCCAGGATTTTTGTAACTGGCCTATAGAATGGAACCTCTGCCTCACCTGTGCTCCAGAAAGACGGTAACCTACCAGACTAATAATCAAATCAAAGCCAAAGTGCTATTTGTTGAAGCATGGCTTTCAGTTAGAATCTTGGGACTGTCAGGTGCTTTACCTGGCAGCCCCAGTTCTCCTTGGCATGTTCATGTTACTCCAAGAAGTCCCAGTGGTGCCAGGAACTTTCCTAAAGCATGGTTCCTACCATTATAACCACACTGTGGACAGGGCTGTGGCACTCATCAGTGCACACCTGTGTGATGTCATCACACAGGTGCAGGTGCGTATTAAGGCTTTCTGGACCGGGCTTTGTGAAATGGATGTTTTGATGACCTGCAGTTTAGCACTTCCCTTGCATATGCCATAGTTTCTATTTCACAAACTATTGGGACTTCTGCAATGTTAGGGACTTCTGCAATGAAAGACAGGTTAGTTAAAAATACATTAAAAGTAACTAAAAAAAAAGTATTGGGGCTAAAATATACAGACCTGCAGTTTAAAGAATAAAAAGGAAATGCATCAGTGTATGAAAAAGAAATACTGATTGGTTCCAGGCAGTCCAAAAGAGATCTGGAAGAAATGCAGACTCATAAAGGCAAGAGTTGCTAATTCTGTTGTGTGAGTCAGAACTGCAATGTTCTTTTAGAACTGCCACACTGTCCCCTGGCAAATAGAATTTTTTTGCTTCTTAGCATTTTGTCTAGCCTAGCTTGAAAGGCCCCATGCAGTAACAGTTCTTCCTTTTTACCTAATCTCATTGTCAGAAATACTGCTGCTAAGTAATCCCATGTTTTCATTATTCTATGTTCCTATCCTGTATGTTTGCCTTTGCCTTTGTAGCATGTTCAAAGTGATTGAAATATTTGCATGTCATCTGCTTTGTAAACTCTACTGTAGTTCTAGAATTAAGCTGTGTCTCCACTTGCCTTATACAGGCATCTCCACCAATCAAAGAAGGTGCCTTTTGCTGCCTTCTCCAGTTTTGGTGGCAGTTGGCACCTTGCAGTGATTGTACCAACTTCTTTGCTGCCATGATTGCTAGTGGAGACATCTTCTGTTTAGGGTGTTTTTCATACTCTGCAAAGAAGTGTCATGGAAAATCACACATCTTTACTCCAAATCAGGGAGGACAAGGCGGGTGCCTTTTTCCATGTGCATCTCCCCCAACCAGCCCACACAGTGCCATCTCCATCATAAGTGCAGGTGCAGCCTTAGTTTCCCTTTCGTTCTTCCACCACCATTTTGTTTTGGCTCTGTTTTCTATGATTTGCAAACCCAGGCACTGCTCTAGCAAACAAGAAGCCACAAATAGAAGAAAATAGTTTGATTAATTTTATCAACTGCCTACTTGGCAGAAACTGGGATTCCGGTTTTAACATGGATTCATTTTTCCACAGTGAAGTTACAGTGATTCATTGTGTGTAAGGGACCTATTTTTAGGTGCCCTGAATTATTGGAAGATTAGAGGGACTCATTAGCATAATTGTCACCTTGATAAAAGTCCCAAGAACATAGTATACAATAAGCTTTTAGAAACAGATACAATTTCTCAGTTCCAGACACAATTCTGAGCAAGTCCTGAGCGAAAGCAGAACCACAAAAAAATATGACTTTAGTGATATTTTCTGCTGAATTCATTCACAGTACAATTTAAAGGCTACTATTTTTCTTGCGCCTTTTCACACCTTTATTTCTTGGGAAAGATGGGAAAGCCATCTGTAGAGTATCAAAGTAGTAAGGATGGTTCAAGGATTTTATGCATTCCTTACGCAGGAGACTTACAATGTTGTTGTTTTTCACATGGCCAACTCCTAGTTGACTGCCTATGCACCGCCATTGCCACTTCTGTGCTATTTTCTTGGCAGAGATATAGACGTGGTTTGCCATTGCCTACTTCTGGGGATTGAACTGGCAACCCTCTGCTTTTCAGGCAGTGAGCTACAGCCACTCCCAACTTACAATGGGACCTTTCTAATTTAAGTATTACTGTGATTAACTGCTTTCCAATAGTATCTTGTGGTGTTTTTTTTTTTACTGTATATGTAATTTCAATAGGAGATTGCAGAAAGGGTAACATAAGATACTTGGCCCAACCATATCAACAACTTTACACAAGAGTATTTTCCTCTGCTACAAAATGATATTGAAATGATGGACCTTTCTATGCAATTCTGGGCTACCTAAACAGCAGACAGGTACACAAATGTGCTAAATAGTCATTTACATAGCACAACTTGGAGCCTATTCTCTGTGGGCTGCTACTTCACTCAGTGCACTTTCTGGTAGCCAGCTACACAAATGGAAAATGCAGTTACAGTATATCTAAGATGGTGTTCGGAATACCAGTGCTGGGCAAAAGGGAGTGCACTGAAGTCCCATATGTGGGACAGCAGGTGAGTTTTTCCTAATGGATTTGGTTGCCTGGAAATACCCAATAATGACACTGATCTTCTCCTAGGTGGTTCTGGGAATGGTGAGTGCTGATGCAGCAACCATTACCTTGAAGTTTCCCTCCAATGAAGACATTTCTTTTCCCTTCACTTTCACTTTTCAACCATTGTTTTTCACTGTTCCTAGTCTATGTTGTCTTAGTGGTTTTAGTTGTGGGGATGAAAGCTGTTCTTATGCAGAATTGCTTAGTATTATGTTGTATATGTTGTGGAATTTATTTTCTCCAGTGTTTTTGTGCTTTTAGTTTTAGTGCATGCTATTTACAGAATTTGATACAGGAAACTCTTAAATGGAATTGAATTTGGTCATTCTCAAATATCTGAAAGGTGCAGACCTATTGGTGAGTAATGCTATGCTGCTGTTTTGCCTACTCTCTCACCTTCACCCTCTTTTAATAGGGGTCAAGGACCATAATAGACAATTTTTTTTCTGCTTCCTCTTTTTGCATCTCATGGGTTGTTTTTTTAAGATATTTAAGGCATCTGTGGAAATATATCTACCTATTAAAATCTCATATAGTTTTTCCTTGTATTATATTTGGAATGCAAAAATATTTATATACACCTTTCAAAGATCTCCCTATAATCAGATGTGATAACTGTATCTTGGCCATTCTCACTAAAAGCAATAGCATTTTACATTCATGGGAGAATGTGCCACTATTCCTTTAGAGATTCTGGGCTTCAATCTTGCCGTTGGAAAAACAAGCAAATAATGAAGTGGTACTATGGTGTCAAGTGATAAGATCTGTAGTGAGGTTGTCTGTGTTGCTAGTCATTGTAGCAATTGTGACTTTTACTGAAGAGAAATGTAAACCAGAATTTTCTAGAGGGTCAGATTTTAGCTACTTTTGTGTGTTTTATGTGCTCCATTCCATATAAATCCATATAAATTCCACCGGTATTGGCCCTCCTTGCTTCCTGTTGCTTGCTCAAAAGCATAACAGGATGTATCCATGTACAGTATATGTATAAAAAGCTGCTAGTATTTCCATTCCACCCTTAATCTGCATTAAGACCAGAAAATGCACTTCCAAAGTGCACACTGAGCCTTTTTGCACCTTTGTTTCTTGGGAAAGACAGGGAAGAGTTATGGCATCTTTTCGAATGCTGGCTCTCTCCCTAATCTCACCAATGCTTCACTAAGGCGTATGGCACTGTTGCCATGGTGACAGAGTGACACAGCACTAACCACGCTTGCACTGCCCATCCCCAGGCTCCTTTCAAACCTCTCCTGGCAGGGAGAAATTCAAAGGGGGGCGCACGTGGGAGTGTAGAATATACATGCTCCAGGAATACTGCTGCATGCATGTGGCCATCCCTGAAACAGCAACTGTTCCAGGACAGGTGGATGTTGCATGCAGTGGCACTTCTGGAGTTCTCTACGTAGATAAATGAGCCAGTTTGGTCGAGTTTGATTCTGCTCTCCCCCATGAAGCCAGCTGGGTGACCTTGGACTAGTCAACAGCTCTCACAGCCCCATCCACCTCACAGGGTGTTCTGTTTTGGGGACAAGAACAGAAGGTTTGTCAACAGGATACCCGGTTTACTGACGGTAGTCAGGAAATGGCCTAAACTGTAGTGTCATGTAACTGACAGCTCTATTTCGTGTTCTCTTTTTTAAATGCATAGGATTGGGAAAAGGTCTGATTTCTGCAGCAGATCCTCCTAATGTAATCCTCCCAGATTTTCTTGCAGATTCAGAAGTAAGCCCTAGGCAGATATTTGGATTTTACAGTTCATAGTTAAAAGAGTAACAAAGAGAGAAAGAAAGACATTTTCATGTAAATAAATTTAGAATGCACTTTTTTTTTTAGAAAAAATGATCATGCATATTTTATGTTTAAATGTGTTTAACAAAAGGAACTACAATTGAAATGTAGTCTTTTGATGCATTCTTTCAGAAAATCATGTGGAATGGACCTGTAGCTGGGCACCATGGAAAGCAATTGGGTTGCTCCGTTGATGTCTGGACTAAGGCCGAAATGGTATACATTCAGAAGAATTTTCTTTTACTTCAATGGTGCTTAACTTTTAAGTCTAAGGAAGGGCTGAATTGTGAATGTCTCACTTCCTGAAACAGTACCCTTCAGAAAAATGACTTGACAAGTGCATTTCCTTTTATGTTAGCATGACATTGAAAATGAAGTTATACAACCGACTCTTTTGAACTGCAGCTCTGCATTTTTAAAAAATACTATTTATGTGCTCAGTACCAAGTTTTGTTGTCTTTCTAAAAGATGCTTTTATTTATTTTTGGTACCCTATGTACTTCTATTGTTGTTTAAAGTGTGCGTGTTTGTGTTGGGAGGAGATATACGTAATGTTCAAAACTTGGCTGTTAAAAGCAAAAGACGTCCTTGGCTCCATCCCTCCCTTATTCTTTTTTTAAACGAAGACCTGTCTGGTTACTATGCTAATTGAACAACAGAGTTCATTCTCTCTGCAATGGGGGGGGGGGGGGAGATTTCTCAATGAACCACTTTGAGATGGAAGCTATTTGAATTCTTTTTCTGAATGACGCAAGACTGAGCTCAAGAGAGTCAGATCAAAACTAGTTGAAGAGACGGAGATGTTGAGATGGAATGAGAGTCCAGCTGGGATTCCTGCTATTCACAGACACACAATAAAATCTTTGATAAAACACGATCCTTCTAAAGTCCAGTCTCAGGGGAAGCAAAGCAATTTAAACTCAGACAATGAATAAGTGAAACATTTTCCTGTATTAAACCAAAGCCTGGTAATAGTTTCTTTTAATTTCAAAACTGATTATTTATATAATAAACTTGTACATAATAAATATTTAACTAATTTTTTCTCCACTCACTGACATAACTCATTAGATAGTTGCCTCTGTACTAAGTAGGCTCTTGATTGGCACAGTGTTTGTTATATAGAACAGGAGGGTCCAACCTCTGGTCTGTGGGCCACATGTGGTCTAGGATGGCTATGAATGCAGCCCAATACGAAATCATAAATTTACTTAAACATTATGGAATTGTGCATGCACTTTTTTTTCTCATTAGTTTTCATTAGTGTTTGTGTATTTCATGTGTGACTTAAGACAACTCTTCTTCTTCCAGTGTGGCCCAGAGATGTGAAAAGGTTGGACACCCCTGATACAGAACAAGGCTTATTCTTGATTAACAGAGAAATAGTTCAGGAGGCCAGAATTGGCCGGTTTCTTGACAAGAGGGGATAATTAAAGAAGATGAACCATTTTGGAGGATTCTTGGACAGGCTCTTCCTTAACAAAACATATAGATTTGCTCTGTTTAATAGTGTTCTATGTTCCTTTGCAAACCTTCAGCTCCAGTGGATAGCTTCCTGTTAATTGTTTTATCCGTAAGAGAGAAAGGAGAAATTCGCACTTTGCTTCCTGTCTGTGGGAAGCAAACCACCAGCTGTGTATACTAAACATTTGCATTTGCGAATGCTTAGTACATGTGATCCCTCCCCTCATGTGTCCAGACACTCACCTCCAGTGCAAATGGTGTCCGGGTACTGCTATCTTCCTAACACTAACTGGTGTTAGTGCCATTGCACGTACTCCGGCGTCATCACCAGGGCAGCCGTGATGTACTGTGCATGTGTGCTTGGATGGCATGTCACTTGAAGTATTAGCACACTTGTACAGTATATCAGATAACCCTCCAGCACCCAAAAGAGGTATGAATGCAGCACCCAGAGTCTTGCCAGCTCTGGCACCAGGGAAGATATGATTGTCCCATGTGAAGTTGATCTGGGGAATGCTCCTGCATGGAAGGAGCCATTTCTGGTGCTTAAGCAGGTCTTTCCAGTGCAGATGCTCTGTTTGGGAGCATTTCCCCAGATTAACTACCAGGGCAAGTGCGGAAAGGGCCCTGGTCTTCATATCTGTTCCATAATTATGGAATTTCTTCATCTTAAATATTTTTTGCAGCCTGCAGAAAATGCCTCCTACTCATCTTTAGTGGCTTCTATTGGATTATGGTGTTATCCTGAAGACAAGTTTATCTGATATTTGAAAAACTTATATTTGAGACTTTATTCCATATTAGGTAAAGATTACATTTTAGAGATGATTTTGCTCAGTTAAGAGATGCCATGATATGCCTACAAATGAAAAGACAAAAAGCTAGGTAATTATATGGTAAACAGCCTTCTCTTTCCAATTAGCTGACATGCTCAAGCCATTGCATTTTAAAATTGCATGATTGATAAGCAAGCTATTTTCTTCTCAAAAAGACAAATATTAATGAAACAAATTAATCCTTCTTTTGCCTCAAATTCCTAAGAAAACCCATGAAAAGTAAAATACAGCTAAGATCATTATGTTATGAATATTTTCAATATTTGCTTTAAAAAACTATCTGAATATGATGCTAACCCAACAATACATTTTACTGAACTAGACTACCCCTTTATTTTTATGGTTTGGAACCAGTCTTGCACCTGCCCAGATATTACCTAATTGCAAACTAAGAGGTAGATTGTCTACAATGGACTTTGATGGAATTAATTGTATCTGTGTATGACTGTGATAGCCAAAATTCCCAATAGGTCAATCCAGTTTACTGATAGGAAGAACAGAGGAAACCATTCATTAACAACATTCAGAACATTCAACAGTTCAGCTTCCCACACTATGTGTCACCACACTGTCTGGGCTCTTTTCATGTGACTCTTGTGTACCCATTTAAAAAATAAACAAAAACACTCCAAGTGTTCAAAAGAAAAGGGAAATCCTACTATTCCTTCACCTTAAAGCCTGGCAGTCCCTCCATAGCAACAACTGTTGGTCATTCGTTGGATCCTGCTGGCTGGATTTCTGGTTTCCTGAATGGTTGTCCCCTGGCAGCCATTTCCCCTAGCTTCCCACCCCATCTGCCCCCCCCCCACCCGCCGCAAAGACTCTTGCCTCAAGAGTTATTCTTTCCTGTCTATGGAAAGGACAGATAACTGGTGTCTTGGGGACATGGAAAGAGTTTGCTTAAATCTTATGTATACCCCTTTGGTTTTGATTTTGCCCCAGCCCTGCCTCTTTTACTCTGTGTGATCATGCCCTCTGTCTTATCAGTGACCCAGTACTACCATTCCCATAGCAGCTTCTTAACCCCTCTCCCATAAGATAACAGACCCGTTTTCCTTATTGGGCCCACAATCAATTATCTTATACAGTGTCCTTATTGAGTCAGAATACCAACCAAGGGGACTGCACTATAGAGCTGTCCACACAACAGTCCAGCTGGTATACCAGACTAGCAGCCCACACAGGATGCAGGCTGTGGATCAATATATAAATCTCAGCACCATTTTCCTGAACACCTGGAGGCAGCACCAGAAGGCACATTGCGTCCGGTTGCCCAGCTGAAACAGCCCTGGTAGGAATTTTCATTCTCAGCTTCTGGAAATGGGCTGAGCTGTGCCACTGGTAGTGCAGACCCCCTTAGAGAATACCAGGAGTAGGCCAACCTACTGTGTCCACACCATGTGAAAGCTAACAATTCCTGGCAATGAAATCAGCTGAGTTGCCAACTAGGGATGAGGCGCAGTGAGGTGAAGAAGTACCGTAAGCCTTCTTCACTCCTGCCACAATCATGTGGTAGGCATAAGGATGTTCTCTTACAAGTGTTTGGTCAGACTCACATTGTCTCAAGATTGTAGCCACTCTTGACTGGGGGTTGAAGGAGAGGCAGTGTGTGAGTTTTTGAACATGAGAAATGACCTCAGGGGTCATTTGCTATGTAAACAACAACAACAACAACCTTCTGATGTCAGAACTGAAGGTGAGGATTCCCTAACTTCAGTTCTAAAGGCAGAGGGAAGGGCTGCCCCTGCCTGGCTTTTATCTGACATGGAGGGCAGTGATGGCATGCAGAATGTGCATGATCCCATTAAGATATACTCCTGCTTTTAACATGGAGGGATGGAGGTGGATGTCTTAAAGTGCCCCACCTCCTCCAAGTGAAGATCCTATTACAGCCTCAAGGAGAATAGAGAACCCAATCAGGGAACTTCATGCTAAGGGGCAAGTTCTTACTTCTCCCTCCTTTAACAAAAGAGAGCAGAACTTTTTAAAAATTCCATTCTTAGACCAACAGAATCTTCCATAATGATCTAAATGTGGGCATGCTCAGCTCACAACTTGTTTTTGTCATCTTCTCGGGTCATCCAGACACAAGTGAAATTCCACACAAAGATCCTGGATGATGATGATGATGATGATGATGATGATGATGATGATGATAAAATCTGTTCAGCCAGTTTACCACATTGCCACTTTGATAAGTCCCTTTACTGAAGTGCCACAAAAAGAACATATTTTCCAGTAGTCATTTTGCATGAGGTTTTTAAAGCTGTTTACTACCACTCATGCCCTTGAATGCATAGCTCTGCAGTTTTGAAAATCATTATACTTATTAAATACAGAACTCAAGCTTAATTTACTTTATAATTTGAAGACAAATTTGTTTTAAGTTACTGCCTACTCACATTCTGGTTTTCATGCTCCTTCTCTTCTTTCCAGAGTCTAACCTACAATCAGGAGCAGCAAATATCTATTGTATACAAATAAACAATACTATTCCTAAACTCAAACCTTTGTATGCAATCTGCAACCTGCTCTTTTCTGTCCCAGTGAACCAGAAACTGGAATGCTCTTCATCACTGAGGTTTTTGCTTGATTGAGTGCAACAATTATTTTCTGTGTTGCTCTTTAATCCACATTATGAAAAATATTAAAATAGCTGCTTGTATCTGTTTTGTGCTAGTACTTCAAAAATAAAAATAAAAAGCAATCGGTGATGGGCAAATTTATAGAAGTTGCATGCTCATGAAATTGCTGGAAAGAGAGTCAGAAAGATACAGAGCCTTGCTAACAGCAGGATCACACAGTCCCTTGAAGTCAAACATGACTTGATGGCACCAAATCACACCATAGTAAAATGGAGCAAACAAACAAAAACAAAAAAAGTAAAATTTAATATTGTTTTATGTTTGAACACCAGTATAACAGATGAATATAGAAAAATTACAATCAGACAAAGCTGAAACATTTTGGATATTGTGACCTATGAAGTATGTGAATTTCAAACTCTTATGACTTTTTACTTCTTTCGGAGGTTGCATCTACATTTTTCGTGGTCATCCACCATCTGAGGACAGAGTTAGGATAGTTGCATTTGCCTATACACCGTGCACTGCTCCTTAGTGCACTGTGAGACTTTTTTGGGATTCCATTGGCACTGTGTGTACATACACATTATATATAGTCAGGACCAGGGCTAGTACACCATGAGGACAGTGCCAGACTTGATGTAGATGCAACCCCAATGTTACTACCTCTTTTAGACTTAGGCTATGGAGGCATCAGTTGCGTCCTCCAGGACCCAACACTGTTCTCCCAAGAACAACCAAGGAGATTGTCATGCCTCCAGAGCATCTTTGATGCTCTTGAGACATATATTTAGTTCAGATTATAATAGGCTTTTCTGTGTATTAGTTTAGAAGGGGAAATAGATGTTTATAGCTTTAAGAAAGAAAGGGATTGTGGAAAATTCTAGGGTCTTATACTGCCCCTCCAGTTAGTTTCAGTTTTGTATGTAGTGAGTTTGCAACCAAGTCAGACCTGAAAAGAGCATTTTCCTTTGACAAAGACAAAGTCCACAGGAGAAAGATACATTTCACAGAAGAAGAAAGAGAAAACACACAAAGAAGAGAGAACAAGGTATTTAACCAAGACTGTTGAGAGAAAAGAAATTATTTCATGTTATGTGTGTTTGTAACCAGTAAAGCCTTTAAAAATCTAAGAAGTTTGTGGACAAGTCTTATGTTCGGGCTGTGTTTCCTAGAGCCAGAGATTTCACTACATGCAAGTCCATAGCATTGCTCTGGGGACAAAACAAGATGAAAAAGAAGACAGAGAATGAATGTCCAAGATGCACTACCTTCTGACTACCTGCATCATGGAAAATGGAGAGATGTAAACATCTTAAGAAACTCCAATGGAACAGGTTATGAAGATATGACCTTGACCTCCCTGATCCCTTTATTCCTGTAAATTATTTGTTTGATGATCATTTCCTAGTCTTCCTAAATGATTGCTTTTATCAGCTTGAATAACTTTTATTTAAAACATTCCATACCGCTTCCCCATTAAAAAATAATGATCTTTTTAAATTAATAATAAATCTCAAAGTGATTATTAAAATTAAAACAGAAAAATAATGAAAAGGTAATGAAAACTGAAACAGGAACATCCATACTCTAAAATCCTTATCATTTTTCTTATGAATGGTTTTTCTGCCTCATGAAACCTTTTCCAGTCACACAGCACATTCATATTTGTTAAAGTGACCACACAAATAGGTTTCTGTGTACTAGAGCTGTTCCTAGTCTGCTGAGATGACATTTATTTTTGACAGTTCATTTTAGTTCATGAAAAGGCAGTTCCTTCATGAACTAAAGTCTCTAGATCATCTACAGACTAGATCTCCTCCAATATTGACCCACAGTTAATATTAACTTCCATTAGTGCATATACTGATCTGAATATTGTTGGATTTCCTTAGAAGGGAAGAAGTTATTTCCTTTGGATTTCTTGCTGTTTCTAACAGGCCATAGTTCTGCACCTTGAGAGAGGGAGAGATGCTATGGGTCTTCTAAAGTACAAAATATAAAGTGGGAACACAAGAGCAGCTCTTTTCCTTCTGAACATCTAGTTTAGCTCAGGAGCAAATCACCTGAGCACAGTACAAGGTGAGCAAGGAAGAAGGGAGACAGCAAACTATTAATGCTGCAGTTGTGGTTTGGAGGAGACATAACATTTGTGTGTATGTGTTTTCATGTTTTTTCATGAACAGTCTGAAACTTGGTGTAGGGACACACACATGTTTGCAATCAACCAAACCAAAGTGCACATAGGCTTAAAGGTTTCTCTGCTTGCTTATTTGTATGCAACACCTTCTTTGTATGCCTACACATTAGCAGTCAAACGTCTTTTGCTTTTATAGCTGATTTTTGGCTCTGTCTTTCAGAGAAAGATGGGTGTTTTGAAAGAATTTGAACCTAAGGACTGGTACATAGAGTTTGTTAATGGTGACTGTCATACTCAGTCAAATGGAGACTTTTTAAATATAAATTACAGTATTTTTTTTACTCAAAAATTAGTGCTGCACAAGCATTTCTTGCAAAGTGTCTAACAGTCATCTAGATTATTTCAATAAGAATTAGCAATAATTTGTTTTTCTTCTACTTTGATTATGGAATACATAATTTAATAGAATCCCATTAAAAATGTTACTACTACTACTACTTTGAATTTTACACACTTCTCTGTTGATGTAGTTGTCAATATTCTCAACATCACACAGAAAAACATTGTTATTTGCAGTGGGCTTAGAAATCTAAATTAGGAGGAGACTGGCAAGGGCAAAAACAGAAGTTAAGGGAGACTGGAGGGGAAAGGGTATCAAAATTTCAGATAAGAGTCACAAGTGATTCTGGAAAAGAGATTTGAGTAGGGATGAGCACAGATATTCATAACACTTGAAATTCTGCCAAATTTGGACATTCTAATTCAAATCAAATGTTTCAATATTTGTATGCTAACATTTGAAAGAATACAAATGTTTCCGGACATTTGTATGAATAGTTCAGACATCTGTTAAGCTGGGAAAATGTATCAGATACGCATCTATTTGTATCAGATACGTATCTGTTCATATCAGATACATATCTGTTCATATCAGATATATATCAAATGTTGGTACGAATACATAACAAATAGATTCATATTGAATAGAATTTTACCACATTTGAATGTGATCTATTTGTACAAATACAGATTTTCAAACATTTGATTTCTTTCTAATCGAATGCCAAAAAACCCCATTCGTTCACATCCTCAGTTTTGAGAGGATTCTGGAAGCAAAAGAAAATGCTAGAAATTGCAGTACTCTGATGAATCAATTAGAAGATTGAAACAGCATGACAATATGGTAAATACTGAAGTATTTTCTTACTTTGCAATGTCAGGGCCTTTCGTCTGGGATGGCCATGCTCTGAAACATGTGCAATTGCACATCCTGGAGCCTCTTCCATCCTTGAGTAGCTCCCAGCATGATCTTTAGAAAGTGTGGAGCAGTAAAACCTATTCCCTAGCTTCACTAGGAGCACCTACAGTACTAGTACAATCCTGCATGCAGTCTTCACATTACTTCCATGCGAAGGCTGTGTGGGGTTGGTGAGGTGCACATGGTCTGGATGAACTGTGGGATGGGACAATGCATGCAATGCAAGTTCTGGTCTGTCCCTTATCTTAACTGAAGTTAAGTTCAGGGATGGTGGCCAGCCTTTGCACCACAAATGCCCACACTGCCCTTAAGAGTGCCCCTTGCAGTAGCATCACCAAAGCGACAGCCACATCAACTTCCAGCATGTGCCATGGCCATCCCATGCAGTGTACAACTTCATAGCTCCACTCTCCCACCCCTATTGAGCATTTGCATGCTCTGGGCTGTTCTGAGATGTGGGTTGTTCTGTGGCGTGCGTATAGAGCATTCCAGATCATGTGAAGCCGTCCTGATTGGGTAAGTGCAAAAAGGCTCCTTATCCTACATAGCTGATTGAGACTAGGGCCCTTTCTGCACTGGGTCTTATTCCAGATTATATCTCAGACTAGGGCCTGCTACCTGTATGCAAGTGTGGACTACAGCAAGACCAGAGTGGGGCCTACCATAGTCTGCACCAGCACACCAATGACAAGTCTCTGTTCAGAGATATCATCCAGAAAAGGTCCAGTGCGGAAAGGACATAGAAGATCATGGACCTACAGCATGGGCAGGGAACAATACGCTCTTTCCAACCTCCTTTAAAGTAGAGAAAAAAATAGCCCCATTTCCTCCAAATATTTAAAAATGACAGATGTGCTATATATTGTAAGACACCAGAAGAGAATCTCAAGTTGTAAATATTTATTGCATTTTGCTGCCTTGCGAAATGTAGATACTTTCTTACCACTGAATACTAGCGGGGGGGGGGGATTTCTGATCTAGCTGAGTCAATTTCAGTGCTAAGAAATGAAAATTGCCTGGTACATGTTAGCAAATCAAAGAAAATTCTCTCTACCCAGACACAGTCAAAGAGCTGTGTCTGTATGACAGCTAAATTATAGGAGTACTTTACACACAGATTATCTTGTCACAACATAAGAGCTGCCTACTGTGCTAAGTACCACTTTCAGGAATAACATATAATTTTTCCTTATTGCTGGGGTGGGAGAGAAGGCAGTCAGTTCACTTCTGCTTATGGTTCCTTGCAGTGCTTTTCTTACATGCGTAAAACATTAATGCTATGTGTGGTTAATGCAATTTCTTTATTTTTAAAAAAGAAATGTTGATTCTTCCCTTTTCCTCACTTGTTTAACACCAAACACCAATTCCCTGTAGATTCCAGAAATCACTTACAAAAATGGAAAGTGCATTGGTAGTGTAAGACACCATTCAGATGGAGATGGGTTTGAGAATGTGGTATGAACTGCCACTCTTGGCTGCTGGTGGTGATATATAGTCCACACCATGTACTGCCCCAAAGACCTGCAAGAATGCTGTGGGGTGAAACACTGTCCCCTCTCAATGTAATTTATGCTGGGAAATGGAAGTGCATAGGGAAGTTCACTTCATTTTTTATGCCTGGCAGCAATTCTGGATGGGTGTTTGGCTGTTGTGTTTGCTCCTAGGCTTGTGATCTTTCAGATAGTACTCAGGAACCAACCTCTCTATCCTCCCACTACTAGGTGATCACAGAGTGCAGTGCAGCTTCCTGTAACACAGAATCTTGCAGCTGGGATTCGCCATTTACAAATGGTGATCATGGATCCCCCCTAACATGTTTCCATGATTCACCACAATGTTTTGCCACTGCGAAAGACATGGGTCACAGGTGAAGCCTGAAGTATAGAGGGCCTTCTCTCTGCTGGAGCAGCCACTTCCCCACTGACCTTTCAGCAGTGATGAGGGTGTTTGCTATGGCTGTTTTCTGAAAACTGACTACGGATTTCTGAGTTTTTGGTGAGTTTTGACTTGGTTTTGAGTGTGATTTTGTGAATTGGGCCATGTGGAGTAGAGTAGATGTTTGGGAGATTGGTTTTGTCTGGTTTTATGTGTTTTTGTGTTCTTTCAAGTGCTTTTACATATGTAACATAAGGTATCTCCGCTGTAGTTGGTGACTGAGTTCCTCAGTGAGTACAGCGTGCTTGTGTAGGGATATGTACTAATGTTTTTTTATTGCATTCAATTTGTATCAAATTGATCAAGTTCAAATCAAGTTCATATGTACTGGGATGGCCCCTTTTGTGCCAGTTTCTGCCATTGACTCTAAAGGCTGCACTAGCTCTGGGACTGAAAATTCTCAGGGTGTGTGTTTTGATGACACATCCTGTTGCACCACTGAAATGATTCCTGTGTTTGTAAAGAGGAGGTCTTGTGCCTTCTGTACACAGCCTACAGTTCTTGGATAAGATAAGTAGAATGCTAGGAGACTCTGGTGTCAAGTTCCACCAGTAAATTGGGCTAGGGAGCCATTTTGCATGTCCTAGCTTGCTTTGTGTTCCATCCTATGTGTACAAAGAGTGCTTAGAGAGCATAGCTTCCCTTATTCTGTACCAGCGTGCAGAGGAAAGGCTTCTAAATCCTTCCCTTGCATGGAATATGGCAAATGATTACTGTGATCATTTCTAATTTATTGGTACAACCAATACAAAATACAGATACGACTGCAAAAGCAATGAAAAAAACACACTAAGTTTTGGACTTAACTATTTAGCAGTGCAGAACATTCCAGCACAGAAATAGAAGTTGGGGGGTAGAACTAGTGAAAGTTGGCCTACCTCTACCCCCACGTTCACAACTGTAGATGTTGGCCGTCCAACAAATCTTAGTAGTCAAATTTATTTAGCGTATGACAAATTCACATAGTTTAAACAATGTGATAGAACCAGGAGATCCTTTAAGATAGCCTGGTTGCCAGACCTTTGAGGTTTTAGATTGTAGCCTTGAAGTGACTGCTCTTTAGCACCACTCAGGGAACATATGTGACTTATTGTGTGACATGGATGTGAACAGTCATCATTCCCCATTATTAGTAGTCAAGAAGTATATGGGACAAATCAGAGAAGTGTAGGGCTGGAACACCTTGATCTGCTCTTCCCCTCATTTTTATAAGACCACCACTGTGGCATTCTGCCACATTGTGGTGAAAAGCACATTTGTCCTTTATCACTGATCACCATAGCTCCAGCATGTGGAGATGACATGCACTGGAAACAAGGACCATTCAATTATTTTTTTTTAACAGTGTAGCTCTCTTATTTTCAGTATATAAACTCTTGTTAGATGTTATGGAGCAGAGTTGGTAAACTTGCATCATCTCCCCGAAGACTTTGCAAAGCAGGGATGAGTGTGTGACGCACCACACAGTGCAAGTCAATAGAATGTAGGCGTCTAGCTTTTACAATATCCACCTGCAGAGACTTCCTAAATGAAATACTGATGAGGGAAGATTCAGAAATTTTGCAGTACTATGTGGAACCTCATCACTTGAATTTATCACAACCCCCAGTGATTTCAATCCTTTATCAGGAATTAATTTTCTCCCTTTATTTCACACCAATAATATTAATTTGAATTTCACCTTCTGACAGTAAGTTATTATTATTGTTGAGAATTGGTTATCTATTCAGGAAAGGTCTGTAGCTTACGTAAATCAAAAACTCTCTGGCTGAGATTTTGTCCTTCAGGCTCTGTGGCATCATGAAAATCAGATTCAACATTGTGACTTGAATATCTGAATGCATCTCACAAGCTTCAGCAGAGTGACTAGTATAATAGGAAACCCAACTGGGAAAGTGAAAGATCTACCAAATGTTGGAATTTGGCTATATTGGTTACATTATTCCTAGCCATAGATTGGGACTATGAGTGTAATAGAGGAAAGGGTGAAGTTCAGATTCCAGTTTAGCCCCCCCCCATCAATTGTCAGACACAGAAAAGTCACCAAAGAAAAAACTGCAGTAAAAGGCTGTTTCTGCACCTAAGGGTGCATTCCATTTGGAGTGGTTCCCAGCTGTCCCAGAACAAGGCCATCCATAATTGGATGTCCTGTTGCGGAACAGCCCTGTACCATCCCACACTGCTTCAAACCTTATGCACCACCAAACTGACAAACTGGAACAAGGAGGTGTATGCCTTTGTACATATGTCCCTATTCTATTCTAACAGTCTTTGAACTGCCATTACCAGTAGACCAGTCCATGGGTATTTTTCCACCATGCTCCTTAGATCCAGATCTAAGAAGATCCAGATTTAAGGAATGGGTACATTCCTTAATCCTGATCTAATAGATCCAGATTAAGGGAAGCACCCAATGTGTTTCCACAGGAGGTGTAGCACCCATTAGTAATGAATGCTAACCTCCCTGCCATGGAAACACCTTTGCACCCATCTGGAGAATCCAGATTGACCCCCAAGGGGTCTGTCCGTCACCTCAGGTGTCTCGGGGGACAGGGGGGTGCACTCTCTGCAGTCCCTTCGAAGAGATCAGTGCAGACTTCGGAGCCGCTCCTGAGTCCCTTTGGAACGTCTCCGAAGTCAGTGCTGATCACTTTGGAGGGACTTTGGAGGGAAGTCCGCATGGTCTGTGCTAATAATGAACGGATGGTGCTGACAGCTCCGGACCCTCTCCGAAGTCTGTGCCGATCTCTTCGAAGTGACTTTGGAGTCATTTCACAATGATTTTGAAATGACTCCAAAATCACTTTGAAGCTGGGATTTTGGGGCTCCCTGCCCATGGGTGCATCCCCTCCCCCTAGCCTCCTCTAGACCCCATTGCCTGTCACTCGTGGAAACAGGCTCCCTTTAATCCGGATTTTCTGGCTGAAGACCTCATTTGAGACCCTATTAATGGGGTCTGCAGAAAATCTGGATTAAAGGTTGAGATGTACCCATATGATCCGGATTTTCTGAGACGCGGTAGAAACAAATATGTCCCAAATGGGTGCTGTGGTGGAAATGGGGTCATCCAGCTCACACCCAAATGGGTCCTTAATGGGTGCAAAAATGGGTACTTTCTGCCAGTGGAAAAACACCCCATGTCCCAACATGTTGATAGAGGTCCACATGTATAAATATAAATAAAGATAATCACTTCAAACTTTCAAATAGCAAAGGCTCTGGAAAATTTCTGGAATGGCAGTGATTGGAAATCACCCTTTTATCTTTCCAGTCCTCATTAGGGATGTGCATGAATGCATTTTTTGCATTCGAATTTGCATTTGAATTTTGCATTCGGATTTGAATTGAACCTTCAAATATTTGAATCAGATTGAACTTCAAAAATCCGTATTTTTGAAAATCTGATTCGGATCCGGATTATCCAGATCCATATTTCTGAAAATCCGATTTAAATTGAATGATACGAATGTTGGGAACATTTGTATCCAGTTTTTGAATCTGTTTGCATCCCATTTTTTGCATTTGCATTCCATTTGCATCCCATATTATATGCGCAAATAGACATGAAATTCAGATGTGACGTACGATGTCAAATTCATTTGAATCATTCAAAAAACCGTATCGGATTTTTGGAAATCTGATTCGAATCCAAATTCAGAAATTCAGATTGTCAAATATCTGTGCACATCCCTCGTTTTCATATTGATTCACAGTAGATTATATTATGGTTTGGGGAAGTCAAAAGTAAGTTTTCAACCTTCACCTCACATGTCCTCCAGCAGCCACTGCTGCTTTAATACATAGGAGTTTTTAATGTTTACTGATAAGGGAGCTTAAATAACTGTTAACAAGGGATCAAAAAGTTAGTTGTATAAGAAAAATAAAGAAGAAGAATTGGCTTTTCTACCCCACTTTTCTCACCCATTTAAGGGGACTCAAAGTGGCTGACAAAATTGTCTATTCTTCTCGACACCAAAGAACACCCTGTGAGGTGGGTGAGGCTGTGAGAGCTCTGAAGAGAGCTGTGACTAGCCCAAGGTCACCTAGCTGGCTTTGTGGAGGTGGGTGGAATCAAACCCTGTATTCCCAGGTAAGAGTCCGGCTCCCTAACCACTAGGCCAAACTGGCTCACAAAAGGTTAAATCACATAAACTAAAAATAAGGAAAGGCCAGATCTTCTCAGCTGCAACTAGTAATGGAAGGAAAAAGGCCAGAGGGAGCCAGTCTTGAAAAAAAACAAAATGCTAGTACACTTGAAACCATTAATCAATCCAATGTCTCTCTCTCTGTGTATCAGTTGCTGATAAAACAGGAAAATTGAAGCAGTGCTGAAGGCAGACACTCTGAAGTAATAGGCCAGTTGTAACAGAACATGATTTGCTGTGTTAGTTATGCTTTCTCATTTATCTTAGCCTAACATTGGCAGAATCCACTCAAGATGGGGAGAATTGCTGGAAGCCTAGCACCTTCTGCCCTTTGTGTTAAAGAGCAGTGCTATAATTGTAGCATTATTCTTTATAAGGTGAGATGTTGTTTGTGTACCACGTCTTTTCCCATCCACTATGAAGATCAAAAATCAGTCTTCAGTCTTGATAAGGGAGTATATTTCAACTCAGGAAATAGCCCCACAAACCATCACCAAGAATGCCACCAAGGAGATCAGTAAATCTTCTTCAGTGGCAGGGGTATTAGGGCATGCACCACAAGGGAAGAAAGGTGTGAAGCTCTTTGAGAGTGGAGTGTGGCAAGGGAAATGTATGGCCTCTGTGTAGACGTTCTGCTCTTCCTACAAATAAAATGTACAGTGAGTGTACTATATCCTGCAGACACTGTACTCTCGTAGTGCAGTCAAAGTACCATGAAAGTACTGCATTGATCTTGCTTATTAATGATTTGCAGTAGAGAAAATTCCCAATGAAGACATGTTATACACACAATGTGGTAGCTGTTATAGGAAGGAGAATGCCTATCTTTTTAAAGGCACAACAATGCATGAATAAATACTGCCTACTGGTACTTAATGTTGGGAGCCATGTGATATAGGCTGTTTCTCCACATACTGTTTCTAGGTACTTCTGTGTGTTCAGGAAGGCACATAGTACAATTTTGCTGACAGCAGGCTGCTTCCAAGCCATCATACATGCCGTTTTTCAGCATGATTGCCTACAGAAGTGCTTCCAAAGCAGGGTGCTTTCTTCTTGCTTTGCCTCCTGGCTCTGAAATGATGATGAGAAGAGTGCCACTCTTGGGGATACCTCCCCTACCTTCCTTTCCTGGAAATGGGGATATGGGCAATTCTGCTTGTATAGCAGATACATGATCTTTTAAAAATATATTTATTTAAGAGGTGTCTATATTAGGGATGTCCGTGAAATTTGCATTCATATGAATACAGCCACATCAAATGTGGTAGGATTCAAATCCACTGCGAATGTATGGGATGGTTAGGAAATCCTGCATTGAGCAGGGGGTTGGACTTGATGACCCTAGAGGTCCCCTCCAACTCTATGATTCTATGAATGCTATTTGAATCTAATTTTATTCCCTGCTGCCAATTGCCACTCCAAGGGCCTATTCACACTCGGCCTTTTTCTGGAGTATATCTCAGGATAGTGGCCTGTGGTCAGTATCCTAATGCTGGCTCTGTCAGGCCTCACCTTGGAGCTGCTGTAGCCTGCACTAGCATGTGGACAAAGGGCCCCTATTCCAGGATATATTCCAGAATAAAGCCAAGTGTGAATAGGCTCCAAGTCTGCTTTGATTCCACCCTGAATACTTTGAATCCTTTCTGAATCCACTTTGAATCCTTTCTGAATCTGTTTTAAATCCCCTCTGAATTCACTGCAGATGTGACAGGACAGCCGACTTGCAACCTGCTCACATTCATGAATATAACAAAGCTTCAAACGATCGCACGAAAGCATTTGCTTCACATCCAAATGTCAGTTTTTGAATGTAGCCAACATTCAATTCAAATGTGGATGTACAAATTTGTACAAATTTGTACAACTTTTGAATGTGATGAATATTCATGCACATCCCTCATCTATACTGCTACTCATCTTACATCCCAAAGCAGCACAGGGAAAGAATAAAGCTGTCAGCATCTCACTGGTTTAACTTTTTAGGCTATAAGGGACAATAAGAAGCAACAGTAATCAATACTATGGCCCTTTCTGCACTAGCCCATATCCTGAATTATATCCTGGAATAGGAACCTGTCATCTGCATGCTGGTACACACTTAGGTAGGTCCCGTCTAGGGCCTAATGTAATCTGCATTAGTGTGCTAGGGTTTACTTACGAGGATCCAAAAAGACCATGGACTCTGGAGGGAAATTTTGACAGAGATGAACTAAGTTACTTAGAAAGGTTTTATATTCAGTATCATCTGTGGAGATATATGATACTTATGAAGATCCAGAAAAATATTGTATCTGAATGAAATTTTAATGTCCACCTTCCCTGCTCAGATGGCCTATAAGGTCCTTTATGATGATGACATGACTGGAATTCCAGTCGGGAGACATAAATGTGAGGTACCTAAAGTTAAAACCTTAACATTTTATGTCCTGCCAGGGTATATCTTAAACTTATTGTTGTCCTCTTAATTTAGTCTTAAGCCTTTCCTCAAGAACTTACTTATCAGATACTTTATCTGGTTTACTAGCACAATGTTTATTACTACTATTATTGTGGTGGTTGTTGTTACTATCTACTACTAATGTAAAAGGAGTTATCACCTATATCATAATTTCCTGAAAATAACTTAGGGTGCTTCCGCACCTGCCGCTGAAAAACAGATCTAAGAAGACCCGGTTTTTGGCCATCAGTTCTTCTGAGGATCTGTTCCAAATAGGGACATATCCTCGGAGGCCCCGCACGTCCACACACACACGGGGTGGACCTGGCTAGGCTGGATCAGATGGCCAGATCGCCCGGGTGCTGCGCGGAAGTTGTAGCACCCAGGGCGGAAGGTAGCCAGATTCCCACACCACTGACACCGCCCCCGGAGCCATGGGACTATAGCATGCAGCTGCCAGTCACCACATGTTTCCAGTGGCACGCAGCATGCCGGGGAGGGCAGAAGGAGGCAAACCAGCCTGCTTCCACCCTCCCCAAGATGGCGGCTGTGGGGACATCCAGCATTCCCCTCTCCTTGTGCAGAAGCGTCCTGCTACTGAAATGGATTAAGGCAAAGGGCCAGATGAAGACCTAATTTTTCAGGTCTTCCCGGAGGCCGGATCTTTCAGTGGCAAGACCCGATTAGGACCAGGCCTTGCCTGCTGATGTGCGGAAGCGCTGCCAAAAAGGGACCCGAATCTGGCCTCCAGTGCAGAAGGTAAGTTTATATGTTGTCTGTATGTGTGTCTAATGTGTGTTTATATGTGGTTTAAGGGCCTGTGTGGAAACACCCTTAGTGAGACCAATTATGTTTATTCTTTCAATGGTCCTGAATATTGTTTAATAAATTATTGGGTTGTGTTATTGTTTTAGTTTTGTGTTATAAACAGGGATTCAAAACCCAAATAAACACCAGCCCCTGACCTGCTAGAGGACAGTCTTATAGTCTTCAAAGCATTTTTTTTTCTGTTATCAGTTGCTCTCTGTTAACTGTGGAGGAAACAAAAAATCCTTACAACGTGAAAAAGAATGCAAGAAGAATGTCCTACCTCCATTTAGTGCTGTGTCAGTTTTCCACTTAAAATGCACATTTTTTACTTAAGGGCATACAAACCAATGGGTCAGTCTGGCATGCTGCCAGTCCAGCTCCGATTCCACTGGTACTCACTGGACCCACAATAGTAAAGGCTTTTTGGTTTCATTCTTCCCAACAACTTTTTTCACTTCCTGCTGCCAGACGCATGGTAGATGGTTGTCTAGATGGCCATTGCACCACTGAGACTTAAAGCAGAATGGTCTTGTGCCTGCCTTGGGCTGCCTCAGGGAAAGCAACAGCAGTTACTTGCTAGGAATGTACTGAACTGGTTCTATACCAGGGTTCACGGGATTCATTTTTGGAACAAATTCCTTGAAAAGTTTAGTGTGTGGTCCAAAATAAACAGAAACAAGGATGATTTGATAAATGCTTCATTTGCTTGATCCTTCTCCCAGACTCACCCCCTTTCCCAATTGTGTTTTGCCCTGCATTCTGCCCTTTTCTTTCTTTCTTTCTTTCTTTCTTTCTTTCTTTCTTTCTTTCTTTCTTTCTTTCTTTCTTTCTTTCTTTCTTTCTTTCTTTCTTTCTTTCTTTCTTTCTTTCTTTCTTTCTTTCTTTCTTTCTTTCTTTCTTTCTTTCCAATCTCATTCTGCCAATCCCAGGCCATGTCTTCTCTCACTATGGGCCCTAAGTGCAGTATAGAGAAGACTCTAGGGGATTCCATTCTGCACACTGAACAAAGGGTAAATTGGGCAAGGGCACTTAAAATGGCATCATAGAGCAGTTTACTAGTAATCCTCAATATAGATGTCACGCCTCCATTTCTGACATACTGCAGGGGATCCATGTCAGTGGCACAACAAAATACCTCACTTTTGGAGGCCTCCTGAAAAACCAAAACTTACAAGCCTCCTCCTTGAATTATCTGCTCCTGAGTCAGACAGAACACACACCTGCTCATTCCAGCACTGATTCTAAGGGCTTTTATGTGCAGATCTAGAAGAGTGGGGCTGGAATTGAATGATCTGTCCCAAGGCTGGGACAGATAGCTCTGGGCCAGAACAAAACTGTTTGCCTTGTGTTTCATCCCAACTTCTGTGCTGGCCCTGAAGCTAGATTGAACTGGAGCTGGTGTCATGTCCTGTGCCATCAGCCCCTCCTCCTCTGATGAAGAGCTATCTGTTGCCTTGGACAACCAAGGCAAGGCAAGCTTCCCTGATAGTCAGGGCAAGGAAGGCACACCTCAGGGGCACAATTTGAATGCTGGCCCTATAGCCCAAGATGGAGAAATCTCAGATAAAGACACCGGGCAATGCCCTTTACCAAGCATTCTGAGGCAAGAGCGACAACAGCTGAGATGGTCAGCTTATCTGCAGGCCAAACACCTGTGCCAAAGAGGATGTGATTCTTCCTCGCCTACTTAAGTATGCCCCGTGCCTGCAGAACTTGTTGCAAACAATGTCTCTTTATCCTACAACCCTGGTTTGTGTGCTCTTTGTATTTCTGATCCTTCGATTAATATCTGACACCAGAGACCCTCTGGCATTTTGGAACTCAGAACGTTTGACTAAGCTTTACTCTTGCTCCCCGAAATAACTTTGAAACTTCAGCTGAGTGTATGCGTGTGTGTTTGCTCTCTAGACCTGGCTGGCTTAAGACACGACAGCTGGCCTGTGTGACTTCTACAGGCCAAGAATGAACATACCTGATCGTGGAGCTCCCTGGGGAACCCATTTTGGTGGTGCAATAAGGCACAGCAGTGAAATGGGTCCCCCTGAAACCAGAACATGGAAGTATGCATCTCCTGCACACCTCTGTGTTCTAAACTAAGCCAAGCTGGTACACCAGTAAGACCTCCAGAAAAAAAAGGAATTAATGTATAATTTGATGTTTAAAGGTTTGTAAGAGACACAACAGGAAACAAAAATGCTTCTTAGTATTGTATTTTCACCTTAATAGCTTTCTTACTGAAATCTTTTCCGTTTCCTGACACATTTTCTTTTGGCTGTTAGATTTAAAGATGAAGGATACATCAATAATTTAATGCACAACCACAGCTGAAGTTTTCAGGTAGTTATTCCCCCCCCTACCCACCTCTCGTTGTGACATTTGATGAATCAACCAAACCAGTGACATCAATATGGGGGAGGTATTCTTTTTAAAAGCATTTTCTGAGGCTCAGCATACTGGCTCTTAAGTTAAACATTGTCATGAAGCATGATATTTCTCTTAGATTATAGCAGTGTGGATGGCCGTGAAAAACATTTTCTTCATTACCCACTATCGTCTTCCTAAAGCTTCCCACAGATGCACTTTCATAAAAGGTAGGAGCACTAATGATTTTTTTCCTCCCAAGTTCATGTCTTTTATACAATTGCTTTTGTTATGTGCTGATGATGGAAGAAAATTCTAGACTTTTCAAACTGGGTTGGCCACCCCACTCTGTGCACTAGACATTGATGCAGCACAGGAATAGAATATACTCTAAACAATCTTACAACCCACTCACCTCTCTCTCTCTGTGTATCCTTGAATATGTAAGTGTTGTAAATAGATAGATAGGTAGCAAGCATAAGCTGTTGACTGTCTGACATCACTTAGAAACTGAAAGCCGTGGAAGAAACAAAGAAAGAATAGTGCTGTCTTGCTGACCTTTCCCAGGAAGTGACATCTTGAAATTTCACCATGAGGTCACTTTACTTTAAAACAAAATGAATTAAAAGTTATATCATCTACTACATTTTTTCTCTCTAGAAGGGTACATGAACCTCAAAAGTGGGGCTGCATCCGCATAGGGCAAAGCAGGTGGCTTGCAGAGGGGTGCAGCATTCACTTGCTGGTATTCCAGCAAGGTTCATAATGCAGCGCCACAGGTGGAAACCACCTTTGGAAGTGCTTTTTATGCATACCAGGTAAAGAAAACTTTGTGGCATATTTACAGCCAGAGGTGGCCCTTTATGGCCACCATAAAGTACTGTGTGGCACTTTTATGGCCATGTGTCCATTTCATCTTTTATGGCAATGGCATGCCTTACAGAGGCTAAAAAGGCCCATGTGCAGTTCTAAATCTGATGCAAAACAACCATAAAGCACCACTGTATCTTTTGCGACCACTTTATGGAGGCTGTAAAGGCCCACTGCAAAGTTGGTGTATGTTACTTACCAAGAACAGGTGCAAAAGTAAAGCCTAATTTCTTTTGTGGGATGAGCCAGATAACCTGGAGATAGATCTGTGTGCAAGCTGATTTGGCACATCTCTATTCCTTTCCCTCCATAAACCTTTCCGCTTTTCGACTCTTTCTGTGCTTATATTCCCACCGAAGATTAATTGAAGGAAACACGAGGTAGAAGAAACACACAATTAGAATCATGTTCTTAACGTTATTTTGCAATGGAGCTCACTTACAACCTAAAAGGCTGGCTAGACTGTGACTTTAGTCACAATTAACACATGAGTCTGGATAACTTTAAGAACAGAATAGACAAATTCTTGGATGACAGGTGTATCAATGGCTACTAGAATGGATGCCTAGGTACTTCCTCCAGGTTGGAGAGGCAGGATGCACCTAAAGTCCATTTGCAGGAATTCAAGAGTAGGTGAAGGTTTTGTTTCTGTCTTCTGCTTGAGATGTACATAAGCAATTGGTGGGCCGCTGTGTGAAACAGGATGTTGGAACTAGATGGGCTGTGACCTGATCCAGTAGCACTCTTCTTATGCTCTTGATGTTTTATACTGCTACATATAATGGCTACTGACCATTGGGACTTGTGAAGCGGAAGGCAAGGAAGCTACAGTTAGAGGAGCTTTCTGAAACTCTAATGTTTAATTATTTTGTAGATATTTATACCATCCAATTACTGCAGTCTCAGGGTGGTGCAGAATAAAATCAATTACAGAAAACTAAAAATAAAGATAACTAATGAACATAAGAACAAAGAAGTAAAAATGGAAATGGAAAAAAAATCTCTAAATACAAAGACAACTACAGAAGGAATCAAACATTGGGTCACGTTACTCCCCAAAGGCCTGAGTGAGCAGATTATAATTTCACAAGACAGCTAAATGACTCAGTTGTGGATATCTGGTGAATCTTTGTAGGGAAGTTGTTTCATAACAGGTAGGCCACCACAGAGAATGTCCTATTCTTAGCAGTTGTCCCATAAAACTCTTCAAGAGAGTTTATAGCTTGGAGGGCTTCTATTGAAGATCTTGCCAAATAGGCAGATATGTATGGATACTGTGGAACTGAAAAAGAAACACTGAAAAAGTAGATATATTTTCAGAAGAATACTCTATGAGGCTGAGTTCCCACTGGACTATTTTACTGCTGTTTTAAAACTGTATTAATTTAATCAGCATTCAATCCATTTTTTCATGTCCCCATTTATGGCTTTTTATGCAGATTTACAAGGGGGAGACTCCTTCCCTCTCTTTTTTGCATCATACCCTGACTTTATAGGGTGGGGATCCAAACCCTGTAAGCATGCCCCTGATTATTGTTAGAATGGAGATTCTAACATTTTGCCCAGTAGAAACAGCTAAGCAAAAGAACAAAGCAATTGCACATTTCCCTTTTCAGATGGAATCTCTTTCCTTGCCGGTTCTTCCTGATTGCACTAAAACAGGCGAACCGACATCACAAATTCTAATGGAGAGCTGACAGCTCTTTCTCTTTATGTTTCTGTGGGGTTTGCAACAATGTAATAGCTCGAGGCTTGAGTTTTAAATGAGCAAGAATTTTGATGCTTTCTTTTTTCTCTTGTGATTGTGTTCAGAGCAGGCATGGCGAGAGGAGGGGGGAGACCTTTGCAGCCGTGAAATCCCACCCACATCTGTCAGGCATTGGCCAAAAGGACATGTCCCTGCCCCAAATAATTCAGTAGCGTTCCCACTGGGGAAAAATAAAGCAGGCTAGCAGCAAAAACGGGAGTGAGAGCTGTTTCTCCAAGGAGTTTTTTAAAGTGAATTTTGGCTATTTACTCCTCAGAAAATCTGGGAATCTATTTGAATGGAGCCAAAGGACATCCAAACCATTTTCAATGTGTTATAAACCTTGAATGGGGATTCAGCTTGTATGATACAAACATTTTATTAAACAAAAGTTTTGTATGAAAAAAAATGTCTGGGAACTGATGCCCAAATTTTCTCTCCCCAAACCTGTTTATATTGACCCCTATCTTTAAAAAAATCACCCTTCATGGTATTAAGCACTTTTTGTGGTCAACACAGTTTAAATTCATATTAAAAAGTGTGGTATTTCATTTATTAAATAGTCACAGCTTTCTTTGCTTCACACTCCCTTGATGTTAACTCTTCAGTCTGAAAGCCTGTATATTGAGGCACTTGATCTTTAGTATCAAGATGAGCTTTTAGTTGCGAAAATGACAGCATTATAATCGTGGTGGGGGAGAAAAGATTTTAGCTTTCTTAGGTTCAAAGCAGTTTATAAAGAGATGGTTAACTAGAAGGGCAGGACAATGATAGGTTAGTTTTGTAGGTGTTCTCTGTGCTTTCAGACAATGTCCTCTGGTAAACCCTCAGACCTTTCTTAACTTCAGGTAATAGCAATGTCATGCCGACCAGAGTCTTCTACAGAATCTAAATTGGTTATAACTTCAACTTATAAAATTGTATGATTCACTGCAGGGCGAGGTTGTGAAAAGATGCTTGCTCTGAAATTCTCACAGATAGAAAGATAGGAGGTAAAAAACAGCAAGTGAATTTTGTGAAAAGTGTATACACCAAATTTCAAAGCAGTTTTTGAAAGGAGGTGTTTTTGAAGGTTTGAACAGGTTGGTTTTGACCATGAATGACTTCCATTGTTGAAACTCTATAGCAAATGACTGACTTATTTGGTAAAAAGTGACAGCCTGTTTAATGGCAACATGCAAGGAGATTATTTATTATTATTTTCCCACAGTTATATCCTGGCTTTCTTCTGAACAATTCAAGGTGGTACACATTTATCTTCACAACAGTTCTTTGAAGGGCTCTGAAGCTTGAAGGAGGATAACGGTGGTGGCACATGGCTGAGTTGGTAGTCATAGAAGAGATTCCTAAATCTTAATCTCATACTCTAACTATCCATAATGGTGGATTAAATTTAGACACAGTAAGAAAGACTGCAGTCATGAAAACTTATAGAACTAAACTTGGTAACTTATTGTCGAGGAGAATAAGAGACATGTTATTCATGCTTTTGTTGGCTTACATGCTCTTTGTCCCTAGCTTTGCTGCCTGTACATCTATTAGTAGTTCATCTCCTTTCTGGCTCACCCAGTTTTCTCAGCTCTGGAATATTTTTGAAGACAGCTGGTTCACAAACTTTATCGTCCAAAGCTTAAGCCAAAGCAAGGAGTTTTCCATAAAGAAAGATTTAGTGAGCTAAATGGTGTTTATTGCGTTCATGAGCCTTCTGTAATTGACCTTTTCTAGCACAGAATGTTCATTGGGAGGTGAGGAGTGGAGAGAGTTAGACTGGTATTTTAACAAATCTACCTCAAAGCCTTCTCTGCTTTTTATTTATTTTCCTATGTTTGATCACAGCATAGAATGATCAAGCAGCCAGAGCACCTCTGTTACAGATCAGAGGCCTTTTCGCATTACAGCCGGAACGGCTGGAACTTGGGCTAAGTTCCTGCCTGCCTATGTGCAAATGCTCATGGTGTCCCAACCTGACTTAGCCAGGAAAGGCCGGCCAGGGGCACGGACACCTCCCCCAGGCCTGCCTGCCATTGGGTGAGAAGACCAGGGGCGGGCAGACCCGTCAGGTGGCTTCTCCCAGTTCCTGCCAGCTGTACAAGAGCCGATCGGGTCCTGTACAGTTCGGGCACCATCCCACCCACCCCGGGGTCCAGGGCCAGCTGCCTATGAGCCAGGGGCTGTGGGACCCCTTGGTTGACAGGACCCCATGGGTCCGGTTTACCAATGTCCCACCTCCCCCGCCCCACTGTGGCCAATCGCGAGACTCTGTGGGGTCGAGCTGCCTGGATCGAGGTGGCTCAGCCCCACAGAGAACCCCCTGGGACCCGCACCCCCCACGCCAGGGCCCAGGGACACACCCACGCACGTGCAAGCCTTACCTCCTTAGTGTCCTTGCTAGGAATGAGCTGAGGCCGCTGGGAGCACGCACCACGTGGGCACAGCATGGCTCCTGATTGGGCAGGCTGCTCACGTAGGATGGGATGGGATAGCTTAGCCATCCTGGCAGTGCATATGCTGCATCCCCACGTGTTTTCTGCATGTTCGAAAACCCCCAGTGCGAAAAGGCCTCACGTGGCAGTATTCAGGCCTCTTCAGTCTCTTGAATGACAGCATTTAAGAAGGGACCTTACATTCTTATGAGATCTCTCACAGTGGTTTATGGTGATTTTCCTGGTCCAGTGAGATTTTCATTGCAAAGCTGTATGATAGGATTTTGTTAGGAAACACTGAAGGGGGGAATGAAAGTTCCCCAGTTCAGTGTTCTCTTTGCCTAGAAGGGCAGCAGGAATGCAAACAATATGCTTTAGTGGTCAGAACCCATTGTTGTCAAAGGTAAAAGAAAATATTTTGGGTCACAATCTTCAATTAAAAATAAGTGTTTAGTGTTTGAAGATTTTGAAAGTTTCATTTATCTTTTATCATAGACTATTCTGTTTGGCATGCAACAATGAAAAGAGGCTGATATTGTTGAGATGTGACTCAATCAGCACACTGTGGAAAAAATTTGACTGTATATTACGTTGGTGATGAGCATATGTCTGATCCATGTTGACTGGGTAAGGAAAGCTCAGAAGAATCGGTTTCTGCCATATTTCAAGGGGGAGATGATTTTACAAGATGGGAAGCTGAGCAGAAATTGACTTCTCCCTGTTCATGACCAAGATGGGAATGTAAGAACAGAGGAGGCATGCTGGATCAATCACAGCTATCTAGTCCAGCATGCTGTCTCACACAGTGGCTCACCAATTGCTTCTGGGGATCTTCTCAAAGGCAAAATCTTGACCTGCTTCTTCATCATATTGGAGCTTGCATTGATATTCTGGGTCTTTCTGTCATTTGAAGTGAGATGCATCATGTATTTCTGACACTTTTATCTCTGAGTGGTGAGTGTTTGTGAGACCAATATCCAAAACCAGTAAGTGCATCTCTGTTTGCCTTGAATCTTGCTACAGGAAACCACCCCCTAGGAATTATCAAAAAGGTTCCTGTATACTTCATGGCTCCCTGTGCTGCTAAATTTCATATGTCAGCAGAAAATATGATATAGAAACTAAGGGTAGAATATTGTCAAATTTTATATGCAGAAAACTGTGATGAGTAGTTGCCTATGCCAATATAGCCCTGGGCGTAGAAAAGCATACCTGCGCTTAGTGTCAAGAGGGATTGCAAATTAAATACATTTGTGTGTGTTTTTCCAGAGTGGCAAAGCTGTATTGTGAATGATGTGTATACATACTGCATGGACTAGCTTTTCCTAAATGACATTAGTGAGGTGTCTCGTTGAAAGAAAAAGATACAGATTGAAGAACATTTTCTGTCACCTTGGAGCAGCTAAATAATTGAATCTCTGCAGTGGTTATGTGTTCAGTGCCCCTGAAAAGACACAACTAATTTGCTCACTAACTTTTTTACCTTACTGCTTTTTGAGCAAATAATTATGGAAGGTCAATGTCTGGTCAAATGAAATACCAAGCTACACACAGCCAACATCATGCTGAGAACTTTCATTCCCAGCCCACAAAGTTGGGCCAGGGTGGTCTGCCCATAATGTGAATGGCATTTGGCTTGGGCAGCAGGTTGCCCAGCTCTCTGTGGGCTAGGTTGCTTGATTTGGTGGAGGATATCCCCCAGATGTGTGGAAACAGCCCTCTTCTCCTTGCACTATCATGTTAAATTTGTTAAGGGCCAAATGAGGCCAACAGATGACTTTCCATCACAAGGGGTGGAAGAGACATTCAAAGCCCTAGACAAGAAGGATTTAGTTTTGTCCCTTGCAGCTGTGTCTTTGGAAGAACCTCCTTTTGTCTGCAGCCCTAGACAGTGAAAAAAAAAGGTTTTTCTGCTGCCCATGTGAGCCTAACATAAAATCACTAAAATGACTAGCATGAACAAAATCTATTTTCCAACTTTAAAAATATTTGGTTTACAAAATGCCCCATCAGTTAAGGCAACAATTTACTTACACACATTTTTAACTTATTGACTTCATGGTGAAAGATGGGAGATACCATCAGATACCTTATGAAAAGAGACTGTGTGTTTGTGGTGCAGCAATGGTTGAAGATCTTTTTCATATCTTGTTTACCTGTCTCTTGTATCCCTCAATAAGAACAACTTGTTTGGGCCCCCTTTTACAAAATGTGTCCCACTGGAATGCAGTATATAAGTTGACTTACTTTCTGTTGGGAGAAAATGTCCAGGTGACATATAGGGTAGTTTTGTTTTTTGTTAAGGCTGCCCAACTTAGGAAATCATTCACTGAGTTGAATAGGGTGTCTTGCAAGGGTGATGGGGACAAATAATGTTATTTTTACTTTGTTTCTTAATTTTATCCTTGTATGTTTTATCTGATTTTATCTTTGTAAACTTAATATGGTCAAATGCCTAATCAATAAAGTTCATTTCATTTCATTTGCTGTCCCTAGCAATCTGGGGCTGGAAAGGTTCATCCTCTGCTCAGACCAGCAGAAAAGTATTTATTTTCATTACTTGACACTGTTGAATGTGAGTCTCTGTATGGAGAAGAATCTTCATTCCCCTTTGAGGACCAGGGATCATGGTCACGTCTCCAGCATCCCTCATGTTGCCAAGGACCACAAAAATTAAATAACATAAAATAGTAAGGAACATTGGTTATTAAAAATGCCAGAAACCAAACAATAGCCCATCCCTAGCAAGGCTGTGAACACAGATCTTTGAAATTCTCAGTGACCTGCATTTGGATTTCCTAAGAATATCAAGGAGATGGGGAAAGAATCTACTATCCAATTTGGCACCATTTATTTTGCTTCTATCATCCAATGAGCTCTGCTACATGGACAGCTGCTCATAGTAACCAACTCCAAAGGTGCAACCATGGTTTGCTGGGCAGCAAAGAAAAGGGAACCATTTCATATTCAGGATGAGGATACTTGAAAGTTTGGAACCAGTGGCTCTATCTGCAGCACTGACTTGCTTCACTTTGTGGGGTTTTTAAAACACCTAGGCCACATCCCCATTAGAAGCTTAGTCCAGTTTTCCTAAATTGAAATAACAGAACCAGATGCAAACGCGAATTTGCCTGATCCCATTACTTTCAGCCAGAATCGCGTTCAATCTGGATTCTGAGGACGTACGTGACTCAAAGGGGGATTCCAGTGGCTACTTTTTAAAAACCACTTTTCGGGGCTGTCCTGTCCTCTTCCTCCTGGTGTGAATGCGCCTCCCATAACAGACCCCTTCACGGAGCCTAGCTGGGTGGCTGGGTGACTGCCGCTTGCCTGGATGGAGGAAAAACAGCAGCGAGCAGCCAGCAATACTTTCCCCTCCTCTCCTCATTGCTCAGGGCACGCAGCAGCAGCAGCAACAAACATTCACACATCTCCCCAAACTGGCAGCTGCTTTCCTTTCTTTTGCCTTTTTTAAAGATCAGAACTTTCAATGGTAAGATTGTTATCAGGTGTGAAGTGGTTCGATCGCTACAGGGTAGCTTTAAGCAGTGGATTTTACAGCTTGCTTTGGAAGGAAGCTATTGGGGGAGGGAAACTCTCATCCCTTAACACGGAAGGGTTCCCACAGTAAAAAATGTAAAACGCTTCAAGCACACGAACTGGAGTGAGACCTGTTGGAATGAGGATTAACATTTACAACGCATTGGGGTGATTTAACACGCGGAAAGTATGTTAAGCCAAACTGATGTGGGGTCTGCCAGGATTGAAAACGTTTTGAATTCGAAATAAGCTTGCTGTGGGGATTCGCCCCTAGAGTTAATGACAGCATTCATTTAATTAATAGCAGTAGGAATCTAAATGCAAACCCTCCCTGACTCACAGAAGTCTTTGACCACTTCTGAATGTTTTATGAGAAACAATTCATGTGTGCCTGGGGACAGGGAAGCGCCGGTGCTGCCACATGCTCTAAGAAGCCCTGAGTAGATGTTGATGGCAGCCTCAATTTGCCATAAATCAAGCGCTAAAGGGGAGCCTTGAGAGCAACTCATCAGTTTTGCTGCAGTCCTTGCTGGCAAGCAGTGGTGGTTTCAGCACACACCGGTCACTTCTGGATTTTTAAATTTGTCATTTCATAGAGCTTTATGCTCTTTGACAGCATGAAGAAGTTGCTGACAGCTGAGTCTAGATTCAGCTAGTGCTGAAGCCCTCATGTGCTAGCAACGGCCACATGAACAAGTTCAGAGGTACAAAATGTGGAGGCAAGTGAGACAGGCTATTTTTGTTGTGACCCCCAGGCTTCTGAATTAGGGATGTGAACAAATGCAGGGTGGGGGGTTGGGGGGATTGGGGGGGTCAATTCAAATTGAATCAAATGCAAGGAAAATTGCATTTGTTCAAATAGAGCCCCTTCCAATATAGTAGGATTCGATTTGATACAAATGTGTGCATGAACCGATTTTTCATATATGATTTGATATGAATCGAATGTGGGAAAATTTGGCTCCCCCATCCCTCCATTCCCACCCCTCACTTATCTGTCCTCCTTGCTGCTGCCACCGCTGTGCCATCTTCTAAGGCACTTCAGGGGCTGCACACCCAGACTGGAAATGCCTTTTCTGGGCCCTGAAAGGCCTATCTTGGTCTCCAGGCAGCCCAGAAAGAGGCCTGGGAAGCCACCAGAACTCACTACAACCAGTAAGGGGGAGCACAGGAGGTGGGCGGGACTGCTCCTGTGGCATCCTGGGCCACTTCTGCAGTCTCCAGAGGCCAAAATTTTCAATTCAAATTTGCACATGTGAATGTTGATTACATTCATATGTGCCTGTATGCATCTGTACACATCCATATGCATCCATACGCATCTGTATGCATCCCATATTTATCCTGTATACGTTCCATTTTCAACCTATACTGATCTGTACAAGTGCATACAGATGTGGGAAAGATGTGTACAGGCAAGTATACATCGTGTACGTATTCGTACACATACGAACGTCCAAATAATTTGAAGGAATAGATTCAGAAATTCAAATTTTGTTCAAATGTTTAAATTCGAATTTATAGACATTCAATTCAAATTCAGATGTTCAAATTCAAATTAATTTGATTGAATTTCAAATGTTTTGAATATTCGTGTACATCCCAAATTGCCAGCGTGATTGTGGCACCTCACTCCAAGCCCCTGATGATCTTTCTCAGTGGCTTCATGTTGATGTTGAAAAGCAGAGGGAATGGGATGGACACCTGAAGAACCTCACAAGTGAGCTCCTAGGGAGAGGACAAGAGCCACTTTGAAACAATGTCAAGGTACGTGTCGAGCTGTCTTCTAGCAGTCATGTCATTTGAAGGAGTATAATTTAGCCATATCTAAAAGCTTGGGTTCAAAGCTGAACTATGGGACACAACATGACAATTCCCAAACTATGACAAGAGAGATATGATTTCTGTAAATCAATCACACTTCAATTTCTATATAAATCCAGAATTTGTTTGTCTCTGACCTTCCTACGTAAGTGGATGTATGTGTCTTTTTGAGAGCAACTTCTCCAGCAAGTGGGCTGAAGTGACTTGGTTATACGTATAATTTGATTGAATTGGTGTTCTGTATCATATATAAAGTATGTTGGTAACTGTTTCTTTTATTTGAGTTGTATGCGGCCATACTATTTGTTCTTTTTTTTGGAATAAACATATCCATTCTTTGTCATCAATGGATGTCTTAATTTCTAATCCAATCAAGTTGAGTTTAAGAGCATCATATAAAAATGAAAACGAATCAAAACGCTAAGATTATATATATATATATTTCTTTTGGGGGTTGTTTGCAGCATAGGCAGATGATGAGCACTTCTTCCTCCTTTCATCCTCAAGACTCTCAAGGGAGAGATCAAGGTGGCCTTCTCTTTAACATACACTAAGAGTACTCTTGTTGCTGCATTTGGCCCTGAGCAGCTGTGTGAACATCTGCAGCAATCAGGAGGAAAATGTATGGTCGGCAACGCAGCTGAAGTCACTGTAGAAGATCAAACCTCCAGTGGATTTGCATGGGTATTTCTGGTCCTCTGCAGTAATTCTAGGTGCTTTGGAGAGGCTGCTGGACCTAAATTGCACAAATGCAATTTTCAGGATTCGATTCAATTCAAATTGAGTACTCAAAAATTCAATTCAAATCCTTTAAATTCAAATTTAACAAAATTTGATTTGAATTAAGCAAATTCGAATCTCTTTGTTTGAATCTTTCATTTGGATTTACACTTACAAATGTCAACAACATTCATAGATGACCATAGGCATCTTCCTCGGGTCTGTACACATCCGTACACATCCATACACATTTGTATGCATCCCGTATACAACCTGTTTTCATCCCGTACCCATCTGTACAAATGCATACAGATGTAGGAAAGATGTGGATCTTCAAGTACACATTGTGTATGAACCCGTACACATACAAATATCTGAATAATTTAAACAAATAGATCTGATATTTTAAATTTGAATCAAAACTTTAAATCTGAATTGAAGGACATTCAATTTGAATTAGAACGTTGAAATTTCAGTCAATTCGATTGAATTTTGAATGCATTCGAATATTCATGCACATTCCTAGCTGCACCCGCTAGGAATCTTTGCCCCTAACATCTAATTTTCCTTACTCATCAGTAGATAGACAGAAACTTTCAGTCTTCATGTGTGTAAATGTGAGTGTGTGAGCCTTTTCAGCCTTCAGTGATCAGGGATGGCCAGGGATGCTCTGGCACAGAGCGTTCACTTGGTGCAGAGTTGCTTCTGTCTTGGACTGGCTCTAAGCATGTGGGGCTATCCCTGATCACTGTGTGTAAAGTGCTCCTAATAAACTCCCGCATAGAAAATTTGCATGTACTCCCATGTGTAGGCTGACATGAGTGGGCTGGTGTGACTATGGCTGCACATTCATGCACATAGTTTCTCAGCTGCTGCAACAATGGCCTCCAGTGTATGACAGCAAGTGCCAGGAACCTCTGGGAAGGAGGCTGAGTTTGCAATGTGAAAGCCAACCTCTGTACTGGATCTTCACTTCCCTGGGACACTGGATGTTAAGCGTGAAAAGGCCCTAAGTTTGGTGGTGATGGAAGATACAGTCCCTCTACTTAAATTTTGGAGAATTAACAAAGCAAAGTTTTGATCAAAGAAATTTAATTAGGAAAGGCCACTTTATGGTGTGGTACTGTGTTTTCGCCTGTAAGCTCGGTGAAAAAGCAAGGACATTGTTCACCAGTTTCTACCATTCTGCAGCATGAAGGTCATGTTTCCATCTGAAGTGAATGCAAGAGGCCTGGCACAGTTCTGTTCATGGGGTGAACTCTCTATCTGGATGCAGATGTGAACTGCAGGAAGAAGGGCAACTTTTCTTGGTTTGCTGATTATGGAGAGCTAATAGAAGGTCAGCCTCACTTTTATTGTAGAAAAAGTGTATAATCAAACCCTTAACAGCTATATATAGTCTTCCTTCCCTGAGAATTGCCTTTAAACGAGAAAAATGCTCTAATTTTATTCTTCTTTTTCCTTGTTCTCATTCAGTTGCAGTTCGTATATGCATTAAAAATGGGAAGCATGCAGACATGTGTTTTTTTCTTCTCATTTTGTTGGTAATGAAATATAAATAAAATCTTCTGCAGTATAAAAAGGAGGTGAATCAGAGTGAAATTAAAATATGTGTACAGCAGGCAATGCAGAAATCAAGAGACAGCATAATTTGAACCAAAATGAAATATTTTGGTACCCACAAATCAACACAGCAAAACATTCCACAGAAATTAGTTATGTAAAGTCGTGACTGCTGCCTGTAAGTCAGCGTTGCTTTAAATAATTCCTTGAATTTGGAAAGGGCAGCAATTTGTGCTTGGAGGTGGCATTTTCTTTTCTTCAGAGCACTTATTAGAGAAAAGGGTAGATAGTGGGCTGATGGTGAATGACGTTATGCACTGCAAGAACCCTGCTTTCATAATCAATATCCAGCACTTCAGATTAAGCCACTAACCATCTAGATCCATGTTTCAGGAATTATGAGTTGGCTATGATTTGGCAGAGGCTGGAAGGACTTGCAGCTCAGATTCTGTCAGCTTACGACTTCCACATCCTTTTGTTTTTACAAATTTGAACTGACTAGATCTTGAAACAAAATGAAAGGGAAGGGAGCTGCTTTTATGCTTCACCACAGAAAGAACATTGTCAGTGTTAGCTTAAAATCAGTTCCTACGTAAAGGTTGATTGACACATAGAGCTAATTAATAAGAAAAAGAAAAAACAGCTACTGGCATTCCTACGTTTCTGTAGATTGTATTATAACTTCAAGAAATACAGATTTTTTTTGCTGTATTTGACAAAGCTCCCTAGTGTGTCCCTTTGAAAACCTTTTATCATTATCTGTTTTCAGATTATGCCCACTGCTTATTTGGATGGTGTATTTTGGGAAATCCCTTTGGAAGTACATGGTCTATGTGTGGCTTGGGGAGGATGCCATCCATTATTTCTTCACTTCACATTTTATGACGTAGTTAGGGCCAGATCCACCAAGCAGATTATTGATAACTTCCAAAGGTTAGCCAAAGAACACATTTCCTTTTTTTTTTTTTTACATTTCCTACCAAGTTGCCTTCCTTGAGTTTTCAGCTGGTAAATTTCAGGAAGACTTCTTTATGTTTAATTGTAAATTTTAATTCTAAGACTGCAGAATGGGTGGGAAAGTTTTACTGGAAAGGAAGTGCTAGTATACTGTATATGTGTGTGTTTTAGCAAGACTTTCTGTATTTTCAGAAAGGCTTTCCTTGACGAGCTAACAAGGTAGAAGAACTTCCCCTGAATCAGTAAAATGTCATTTTAAAGTGCAGAATACTCCAGTAAAGCTAAGGAAATCAGTATTTTAACTCCTTCTCCTTAGTGGGACAAAAAATAGCAAAGCATTTTCAAGCACGGTGAAGAACACAAAAGTTCATTATGGCACACTCCTATACACCTTATCTGTTGCATTATTATTTTATATAATTCCATACGCAATCTCCCCAGCTTTCCCATTTGCATTTCAGCCAACAGAGCAACCTTGCATAACTTTTCCTTATTCAAGGGGTGCTTGATGAGCAGGTCTTTTCAGGGTTTGCTGAAGAAAAGCAAGAACTGCTGAAACTTGAAAAAAAAATGCATGCTCCTTAGCAATCTAGCAACATTATCTTGAGGTAAGTATCAACCTTTTCATCTGAAATTTCACCAAAACATTCCCTCATCTTTCTACTTTCTTTTCACCTCTGCCTAAACGTTGCTGTACCAAAATATTCATCTCAGCCCAGAAGAGTTTCCTCAAAAGACCTAGGCTCTTCATGTTGCCTTGTAAGAGACAAATACAATGTTTTGAGTCTTCTCCAAATGCTGGTGTTTGTGGAATCCTGGGCCCTTTCTGCACTTGGCCTTATTCTGGAATATATCTTGGGATAGGGGTCTGTTTTCTGCATGCTAATACAGGCTATGGTAGGCCTCGCTTGGTGCCTGACATAGCCTGAATGATCATGCAGACAGCAGGCCCCTGTTTTGGGATATAATCCAAAATAAAGCTCCTACTCTCCCCTACCCTAGGCTGCTATGTGATTCAAGCTTTAGGTTGTATATGGATGGTCCTGTCATCATCACACTTAAGAGAATGAGCTTGCTTCTCATGTATTGAATGATGGTAATATATGGCTGTTATATCAAAATTAGAGCTCCTGTTTTTTTCAGTAGTTAGAATACTAACTACTAAACAGCTATTAAAGATTTAGGAGCTCTGGCCTCTTTTTCATATGGTAATCCTTTCATAATTATGACAAGTTATTATGAATATTTCCTACTGCAGCCCCATTTATTTTCTCCCAACCTCTATGCAAAACCTCTAGTTGTAACTGATTTACATCTTCAAAGGTTTATTTTCTGTAGCCCTTGGGTCCCTAACTTCTCAAGATCAAGGGAGGGGAAAGAGAAGACATGATGATAACTTATGAATAATTCAGCAGCGCAAAGACTATTTATTAAGTTATGAGAGGCTCAATGTAAAAGCTGATAAAATTAAGTCAATATCATGATTCTCTGATTTGTGGCCAATGTGTTATAAAGTTGTAAGTAAATAGCCTTAAGTCTAATTGTAAAGGCCTTCTCTTTTGATTTGTTGGAAGGTACACAATACTAAGCCAGACCAGATGTCCCTGGGGTTTACTCTGTCTACTCTGGTTAAAAATAGAAGAATATAAGAATTTGAAAACATAAAAGTATAAGAAGTGTCTCACTGGATTGGATCCATGGCCCATTTAGTCTAACAATATCCTCTTGCAGTGACCAGTCCACTGCACAAGGAAGCTATCAGGACCACCACTCACAGGTCCATATGCAAGGACCCAGGCAAATGTCAGAGTTTATTCATAAAAAGATCACAAAGGGGTAAGTACCAGTAAGCACATATATACTTCCATGGCTGCCCTTTCAGAGCCTAGCATCCAAATATTTACATACATATTCCTGTTAGCTCCCAGTTCTTCCCACCAGTTCTTACCTTGGACAGCAGAGCTAGCCTAATTAAAAATAATTGTCACTATCTTATCATTAATATGGAGCAAAAAGCAAGATCAGTGAGGCAGGGCCTGATCAAAGACACAGCAGAAGGTGGTAATGCAGATGCTGTCGTTGTAGAAACTTACCAGCAGGACATGAGCACACTACTTGCCTGCTCACAGTCTCCCATCTGCTGGCTTTGGGAGCAGAAATATTCAAATTCAACTCATGTTTGACTAGTTAAAATTAAACCAAATGGCTCAACCCAATTTGAATTGAACTGTACTACTCCCCTGTTCAAAAGGGGCAGTGGTGTTCATTCAAACTGGTTCAAATTGAATGGTTTGATTGGACCCATTCAAAATCAAACCCATTTGCCTCGAGCTGCTTTTTTAAAAAGGACAAGACTTGCACAAGTGAGCACTTTTTAAAAACATTCAAATAATTTGCAAGCTGTTTGAGGTTCAATCGAGAACTAGTGAAGCTTGTTCAATCTTGTTCTACTTGGAGGCATACTACTTCCTGCTGCTGCCATTAGGACTCATAGCCATTGACCACCTTGACTTCCATGAACTGGTCCCAATCTTTTAGAAACCATGCCAATTGGAGATTTAAAACAATATCATGTTAGCAACTTCCAAAGGTTAACTATGAGTTGGTTAAACAAAAGCTTTTGTTTGTTTGTTTTATTTTATCTTTAAACTTCTAGGATTCAGCTTTGTTGGGTGACTCCTGGTTCTAAAGTTTCAGCAAAGGGAGGCAAATTTTGTTTGCACTTATACCTAATATGGCACCACTTCTCATTCTCAAACAACTCCTTTCTAGATTGCAAAACCCTACTCACTGAAAGGTTTTCTTATAATGTTCTATTTTAATTACCCTTTGCTGAATTTTTTCTCAGGCTGCGTTTCGACTCATGTTATAAAATGATTTGAAAATGATTAGAATTTTCTTTGTCTCCATTACAGTTTGGGTTACCATGTTTTCCAAGGAGTAAATCGCTAAAAACCGCAATAAAAAAAACTGAAAATACAGATGTTTTTCCCCATTTTTGTTGCTGAAATGATTTATCTTTATCCATTTGGGAATGGTACAGCAGTATTGGGGCAGATGCGTCATGAAATGGGTGGGATTTCACCCATTGCCAGATTTAAAGTGCTCAAGCCTTTTTCCCTTGACAGACCGCTTTATGGTTTCAATTTCAGCCACTTCACACTGATAACAAGTAACAGTTCACCCACTCCACACTGATAGAAAAGTTTCATTTCTCACCTGTGCTTCCCCTCACTTTCTCCTTTTTCACCTCGGCTAGCTCTTTCCTGCATGGGTGGACAGGAGATAGGTGCGAAAAAGAAGAAAGTGAGGGGAAGGCTTAGGGAGGCAATTTTGTGCAACAGGGTAAAATGGGTCATTGGAGGAGGGACGGGGGGCTCTGGAAGCGACCCCCATGGTCGTGTTCACTGGAAGGTTTGGCTTTGCTATGGAGAAGCAAATGGCAAAAACAGACAGCAGCACCAAAAGCAGGAGGGGAGGGGGAGCTGGGATTCCCCACCCTTGGCCACATAATCCTGGGATCAAACCCAATCGGGAGAAAGGGGTGGACACCCTGACTGGCAAAGGGTGGGGAGGAAAAGATCTGCTTTCCCCAATGCGTTTTTGAAGCATTTTCTGTGGAACAGCAGAATCAGGGTTGACAGCAATTTAAAGTCAATGAAGTGGGATCAGCCAGAGTACACATATGCATCAAGTTTTGTTGTTTTGTTTTAAAAAGCTTTTTAAAAAGCTCAGGTGGGAACAGAGCCTAACTGTATCTTTTTGAGAGTCAGCAACTGAAATCATGCTGAAACCATTGATTTGTATAAGGACATTACAATATTAGCATTTTCTTTTTCATTATTATCCTTTACATGTTATTGGCCTCCCTTCTTTCTTGTTTCAAATGCATTGATACTTTCATTCCACTACCTTGACTCCAAGATTCATTTGATGATGTTACTATCAAGTCTGAGCCCATTAATGTATATAGTTATGATATTTAGCTTCATTACACATCCCTTTACCTTTATGCTTATTCATGTTAAATGGAATCTACCATTTTGATGCCCATTCCAACCTCTCATGATTTAGAGATTTCTTTGGAACTCTTCATAGCCCCTTTTTGTTTTTACCACTCCGAGTAACTTGGTATCCTTCTTACTGCTCTGAATAATTGGTAAGGGTCCAGAACCTTAGAGAGGGCTCTTTTTCAGGCTGCATCCACACACATGCAAAAAAGTGGTTCAGAAGTGATAGCATGCTCCCACCTAATCCATATAAAAGGCCGTTAAAAGTGCTTTTTCTGGAAACAGTGTAAGTGATCCTAATGTATCTGCCCTTTAATTATATAAAACTTTGGGTTTTCATAAAAATGTGCTTTGTATTGTGCAATTAGTCAGTAACACAGCCTGTGGAACAGGACCTTAGTGAGGTACACAATAACACCACTGAAATTCCCTCTTCGGCCATTCTATGGCTTCTGACTTCTTTGTTTCTTACCATCTTCAGGTAAACATACAAATTAGAGTGTGCATGAATGATGAGCTGATTGAGAGCTGGAATATCAGACTCTCCTCAGCCATTGGCAGGATCGCTCCCAAGCAGCCTCTCAGGCCCCATAAGAGTCTCTCTCCTTGGTTCACTGGGGAGTCCTCGAATGATACTTGAGACACCTAGAGAGAGTTTGGAGGCGAGCCCAGGATGAGGCATCGAGAACATTGTATCTCAGGCTAATGAAGAAGATGCCCTCCTGGTTGTTCCACCACCTCCGATAGTGAGGTTGGTGGGCACCCGGGGGAGAGCATTTTCTGTGGCAGCCCCTAGATTGTGGAATAGTCTTCCCTCCTGGGTGCGCCATGCCCCTTCCCTGTTGTCATTTAGGAGGGCTGTAAAGGCATATCTTTTTGCCTTAGCCTTTGGCCAAGGTTGACTCATTCCTCCCTTGGTCACAGTTTTAGTAATAGATCCCTAGATGTAGGGCTTATATCAGAACTTTTAATTATATACCATAGCTCAATCTGTGCCCTGTTTTTAATACCTTGTTTTAATTATTCAGTTTTAATATGTTTACCTGTGTCTTGTTTTTAATATGGTTTTAACTGTTATTGATTTGTTGTTACCCGCCCAGAGACCTTCGGGTATGGGGCGGGATAGAAATAGAAATAAATAAATAAATAAATAAATAAATAAATAAATAAATAAATAATGAAAGCCTATGAGATGGCGACCAAGGATGCGAAGAGAGATTATCTCTGTGGAGATTGCATCTGCAAAGTTGAGCCCGGCACATTTATTTAAAACAATTAGGCAATTAACCTCCCTTCCAAGGAATCAAATTTTTTCAAATTTGGCAATTGACTGTGAGGCTTTTACCTTTTTTGAGGATAAACTCGAAGCTCTGCCTTGACCTTCCTCCAATGGTTGATGTGGTAATGGAGTTAGGGACCCATCAACCATCTCCAGGTCCTGTGTTGGATCGCTTCAACCTGCTTGACCAGACAGAAGTAGAGAAGGCACTTGCAAAGGTGAGACTTGCCACTTGTCCTCTTGACCCATGTCTTTCATGGCTGGTCAAGGCCAGCAGTGAGACACTGGGTGCCCATCTGTTGGAAATAGTCAACTCTTGTCTTGAGCAAGGAGTGTTCCCAGATGGGTTAAAAGAGGCTGTGGTCCATCCCCTCTTAAAAATACCTAGTTTGGATCCTTGTGGTCTGGCCAATTACTGTCTAGTATCGAATCTCCCATTCCTGGGCAAGGTAATTGAGAGAGTGGTGGTGGAACAATTACAAGTGTTCTTAGATGATGATGCTGTTCTGGACCCTTACCAATTTGGCTTTAGGCTGGATTATGGGACTGAATCCATGCTCCTGGCCATCACAGATGATACCTGGAGGCAAACTGATTGAGGTGGTTTGACGCTGCTGATACTTTTGGATCTATCAGCAGCATTTGACATCATAGACCATGACATCTTAGTCCACTGCCTTGAAGAGGCTGGAGTTCAAGGAACAGTTCTCTCTTGATTCATTTTGTTCCTCTAGCACTGAGGGCAGCGAGTAGCGTTCGGGGGTCAGAACTCCCAGCTGTCCCCACTTCAGTGTGGGGTTCCCCAGGGTGCACTGCTCTTCCCACTGCTCTTTAATATCTTAATGTGCCCCTTGGCTCAGTTAATCCGGAATCATGGACTGATCTGCCATCAGTACGCTGATGACACTCAGCTCCTCCTGCTGATGGAGGGTCAGTTGGCTTCTGTCCCGGATGTTCTCTCGCGTTGCCTGGATGCCATTGTGAACTGGTTAAGAGGTAGTAGGCTGAAATTAAACCCATCAAAGATAGAGGTTCTCTGGCTGGGGCATGGGGCTGAATCTAGTGGCCTCCAGCTGTGTCACATCTCAGGCTGGCAAGGCAAACAGGCCAACACTCACACAGCTTAGTTCCAGAAGGCTCAGGCATACTTGAGGTCAGTTCCAATCCAGGGTCAAGGAGTCCAGAAAGTCAGCAAAGGTCAGTCAGTCCAAAGGTCAGCAAGTCATAAGGAGTCCAGAGTCAGAGCACAGGCACCGAGTTACACAGAGTTGCATGAAATTGTCTGCAACACTGAAGCAAGGTGTGTTTGCTCACTAAGTAGAGGAGTCATTACCCTGCCTACAGTTCAGCTGAGCTAATCGTTCTGATCTGCAATTCAGTTGCTTCTGTTGTCTCAGCAGGTGAGGTGAGGGCCTTTCATGAGGTTCACTGCTTGTAGTTTCTTCATCAGAGCTGTCTGCATGCTCACCTGAAACGGTTACCTCCAGGCTAGATTACTGCAACCCTCCCTTCCCCTGGGCCTAATCCAGAAGCTGAAATTGGCCCAGAATGCAGCAGCTCGCTTATTAACAGGTACCTCTCATGGGCCCCACACCTCCCCTATCTTATGGGAACTGCACTGGTTGCTGATTGAGTTCTGGATCCAGTTCAAGGTGTTGCTCATGACCTTTAAAGCCTTATGTGGCTTGGGGCCCTCATATCTGTGGGACCATCTTGACCTCTATACGCCCAGGAGAATATTAAGGTCATCTGGGGACCTTAATTGGTTACAGATCACTGGCTTCAGTGAGGCCCACCTTTCAGCCACCAAAAATAGAGCGTTCTCATGTGTCCCCCTACCTGGTGGAACTCTACCTGCAAGTACTCGAGCAATCCAAGAACAGTCTAGTTTTCAAAGAGCCTGCAAGGCAGGGTTGTTCCGCCAGGCTTTTGGCTAGTTTCTGGTCTATGATAGTTTAAATTGTTTTAAATGTTCTTTTGATTTTGATTTTATATAATTCATGTTGTACCCTGTGTTTTATGTTTTGTATTCTGAACTGCCCAGAGCCCACTTGTGGGGTGGGCCGGGTACACATGAAAGAGAAAAGTAAAGTAAAGAAAGGGTGTTTCCTCACTGGCCCTTTAGACCCCATTAGGGACCCATTAGAAACCCATGTGGGACAGATCCTAAAAGATCCTTCCGCACAGGAAACCCCATTAGGACCAGATGAGGGAGGCCTCTTCTACACAACGGCCTCCCAATTCAGGGCACTAAATCCAGATTTCCGGAAGACCTAAAAATTGAGTCTACAATCTGGTCTTCAGCCTTGAAACCGGATTATAGACCCATGCATCTGCACACTTACCGTGCAGATGGGGTCTTCCAGACGGGCCTGCCAGGAGCAGAGCTGCATGCACAGGTGGCGCAAGCTCCACCCTGCCACTGACAACTACAGAGGCCTACATGGCCTCTGCAGTTGTCAGAGGACTCTGGCACAGTCCAGAGTGGTGGTGGGGGGACAATCGTGTGTCATCACCCCATTCCTGATGCAGCGGGGGGTGGGGGAGACAGAGGCAGCAGGCCCCTGCTCCCCCTCCATGTAGCTGCTCCAGTGATGGAGCTTCAATGACAGGCATGGGTGGAGGTTTGCCTCTGACCCCACATGTCATTCAAGTTCCTTTGCTGGAGCAGCCATGGGCTGCTCCTTTCCAGTGATAGGGCATCCATGGCAGGCAGCAGCAGGAGTTTGCCATCACCTTCGCCTGGCATGGATGCCCAATTGCTGGACAGGATGAAAAGTGGCGGTGGTGGTGGTGGTGGCAAACCTTTCCCCTCCAGAGCAATGGAGCAGCCACGGGGTGAAGTGGGCTGTCACTCTCAATGCTGCTGCCAGCTCCACCCCCCCCCCCAGAGGCTGCTTCCCCTGCCACCACCTCTCATGTCCAGCCCCCTGGGGGAGGGGATCTGGAAGAGGCAGAGTCACCTACATGGACTCTAGTTTCCCCCTGCCTCTGGCAGCTGCTTCACCATTGGAGAGGAGGAGAGGCAGCGGCGGCAGTGAACCTTCCCCCTCCAAAGTGATGGAACAGCCATGGGGTGAAGGAGGCTGCTGTTGTTGCCACTGCCACCAGCTCCACCCACCCACCCTGGAGGCTGCTTTGCCAGAGCAGGGAGATAAATGGCAATCTGCATCGCCACCTCTCCCCCCAGTGCTGTTGGTCCAGCAAAGCAGCTGTCACCGGGGGAGAGGGTGTGGCGCCGTGGCTGTGATCGCCACCTTCACCAGGCTCCTTCCCCAATGACAGCTGCTTTTCTGGGCCATCTGCCTCCACTGCTCCAGGTGATGGTGAAGCAAGCCTCACCTTGGGGGCATGACGGAGGTGGCTCTGCTGCCGTCACCATGCCCCTGAGGGGCAGCAGCAGCATGTCCTCCTGTGGCTTCTGCACAGTGCCTTTCTAAGCACCCTTTCTAAATGGGTGCTGGGAGCCTGTGTGGAAGCAAGAGGTCTCCTGAACATCTGGATCTTCAAGATCTGGATGTCTGGGAAGACCCCATCTCAGACATCTGGATCTTGAAGATCTGGATGTTTGAGAGCAGTGTGGAAGCACCCTAAAGGTTTGGTGCAAGCTGTCCAGAAATCCATCACGTGTCAAGCAGTCCCCAAAAGGGCAGCAATGTAAGTGTTACTCCTTGATTTGGCATCGTAGTACTCATCCTGACAAAAAGAGAAAAAAAAAAACCTAACAAGCCACACTGCCAGATATGCTGTACCATATGCCTCATCGTTCTTAACAGCACTTATACTTACTTCAATTCAATTAGCAGATTTGATGCATGGAACTATTGCTTGCATCAAAGACATGCAATGTATTCCCACAATGATAACAATAGTAAATGAATAATTTGCTGAAGTCATGTTCCTTCTGCCAGCTGACAGAAGTGTTCACTTGAGCCTAATTAATTGCCCAAAGATTCTCAACACATTAACTATTGTTGTTGGCATGCTTTTAAATGACCATTTTTAGATAGTTTATAGTTGCCTGCAGCATCACAGGGTGATAAAACAGAAATTGTTTTAACAGAAGGCCTTGCTACACACAACGTATTCCTGAAGCAATGTCCAATGTGCCTAAATGCATTTAAGAAACGCATCAGAAGGAAAATAGTTAATCACTTTGCTGATGTTTTCTCTTCACACCAGAAATTGGTTAAAGGTAGACTAATACTTAGATGCAGCCAAGACAAGCTGATGGACCGTGTATGATACAGGATGCTAGAGTAGATGGGTTGTGACCTGATCCAGCAAGGCTCCTCATATGTTCTATGTTCTTATGACAGTCATCTATGAATTTTATGCAAAAAAATAAATACAATGTTTACAATGTTCAGAGCTTCAGTTCAAAAATCTGATGGCTAGCATTTAGACAGAGACATATATTCATAAGTTTGGGTCTATAGTGGGAATCACCAAAACCCTATCATTTCAGTGTAAATAAAAAGAACCAAACTGTTTCCATCTTATAATTTTCTGGTAACATCTAGTCTGTGAGAAGAGTCTCAAAATGGAAGTTTCCACCCTTAACTGTAAATTCTGCCTAGAACCAGAAAGCACCTGGAACTTCAAGGACAAGATAACGTTAATTGGGAGCCTGTGAATCCAAACTGGATCAAAGGGCAAGTTCTTAAAACAATTAATCACCAAAAGTGACCTCAGCTTGTACATTGCTTGTTGGCTTATGTGTATCATGTGCCCTAGCCTGAAAAGGGAATATAGTAGGAATGTTCTAGCTATGTGATATTTGCTGAAGATATTTATTTTGTACTTTTGCTCAAACTTTAGAACGTTTTCTTATTTTTTAAACAAACCACAAAAATCCACGTTGGTTTTGTGTGACTTGGCTCGGTCCGTACCAGTAGGGTGAGTGGCCCCTGGAGGGTGTTCATCCTGCTACAGGGTCCATGAGGGATGTGATTGTTATTGGAATCAGAAAGTGAATCAGAGAAATCAAAAGATCGATCCTAAATGCTGTCTTGTTCTTGTTCCATCACTCTGCAGGCGAGGACACATCACCAACTCCTTGGTTTGCTTAAACTTTCTTGACCTCTAATATCTATTCAAGAATGCAGCTGAGATTTCGCATTAAAGTATCTGAAGGAGCACCTCCTTCCATATAGTACCAGGTAGATGCTAAGACTGGTAATGGAAAACTTGGTGGGCACACTCATATCCATAGACAGTATTTCTGACTGAAATCAGTCAAAGATAAATTATTTGTATATTAAGAATTAGCTGAATGTCCATGTAAGTCAACTATGGGGTATACTCCTGGTCAGAAGAGAAAAAGAATGCAGGGTAAGTCACAGTTCTATTGAACTATCCCATGGTTTTTACAGTTCCAAAAATGGAGACACTCAAATGGAGCTTAAACCTCTGCTAAGGAACTGAGGTTATAACTACCCAAGTTATAACTTTACTTATTCCTTCTCCACTAAAGACCCTGTTATGAACAATGCTCTGGGATAATTAATTTGGGGGGGGGGGGCTTGAACCCAGGATCAGGCCACAGCCCATCTATTCTAGAATCCTGTCTCACATGTGCCCCACCAATTGCTTCTGGACATTCAGAAGCTGAAGGATAAGAAAATCTTCATCTGCTCTCATCTCCTACAAATGGCCTTTAGAGGCATCCTGCTTGTCTCTCCAACCTGGAGGTGGCACTTAGGCATCCATTCTATTAGCCATTAATTTGTCTAATCCTTTCCTGAAACTATCCAAAGCTTGATTACTGACACAACTTCATGTAGTAGATTCCATTGACTGATGACTCTCTGGGTGAAAAAAAAATGCCTCTTCATGCTGGTCCTAACTCTCTTGCCCATCAGCTTCATAGAGTGCTCTCTGGTTCTGGTACTGTGTGACAGAGAAAATAATTTTTCCTACGTACCTTTTCTATATCATGCATGATTTTATATATTTTGCAATTATTGAGATTGAATCACCCAGTGTCAGGAGATCCCTCTGGAGTTCTTCACAATCTCTTTCAGTTTTTACTAACTTGAATAATTTAGTATCATCAGCAAACTTTGCTACCTTACTGCTTACCCACTACTTTCTAGATAATTTATGAATCAATTTTTAAAAATGCAGGTCCCAATACTGAACCTTCAGGTACCCTACTTTTCTCCACTCTGAAAATTGTCCAGTTATCACTACTCTGTTTCTTGTTCTTTAACTAGTTACCCATCTAGCTCAGCAACCCTTCTCTTTTTCCTTGAGTGATGCATTTATTCAGGAATCTTCGAAGAGGGACTTTGTCAAAAACCTTCTGAAAGTCCAGGCAAACAATGTCAACTAGATCATCTTTATCCAGATACCTCTTGATGCTTTCAAAGATTTCTAACAATTTAGAAATCTTTCCAGAAGCCATGCTGATTTTCCTTCAGAAATGCTTCCTCTTCTATGTGCCTACTAATTTTATCTTTAATGATAGCTTCCATCACATTACCTGACACAACTATTAAGCTGACTGGTCTGTAATTTCCTGAAACACCCATCGATCTTTTTTTGAACATTGGTGTGACATTTACTTCTCAGGTATTCAGGCACAGAGCCTGATCTTAGGAACATCCAATTCTGGTAAATTCCTTACAAGTAAATTAAAAAGCAATCTCTCCCCTGTGCCTTCCAAAGGCATGTAGTAGTAGTAGTAGTAGTAGTAGTAGTAGTAGTAGTAGTAGTAGTAGTAGTAGTAGTAGTAGTAGTAGTAGTAGTAGTAGTAGTAGTAGGAGGAGGAGGAGGAGGAGGAGGAGGAGGAGGAGGAGGAGGAGGGTTGATGTTTATGCTGCACTTTTCTCACCCATTTAAGGTGACTCAAAGTGGCTGATAAAACTTTCTGTTCTTTTCCCCACAACAGACATCCTGTGAGGTAGGTTGGGTAAGAGAGCTCAGGGGAGAGCTGTGACTAGCCCAAGGTCACCCAGCTGGCTTCATGGAGGAGTGCAGAATCAAACCTGTTATTCCCAGATAAGAGTTTGGCTCCCTAACAACTGGACCAAACTGAACAGTCAGTCTTCTGCTCTTTTAATGACGAGCAATGTTAGATGAGCCATTTCAATTCTTGCCCATCTTTATATCCTAGCAGTTTTATTTGCATAATTGTTTGCTTTATTTTTTCTCACTTGACCTGTATGCATGTACCTCAGTTTGTGTTTTCTTGAGTACTCTCCCTCCTTCTTCTTTTTCTAAGGAGGTCTTTCCCCTTTGCTCTTTTGTTCTGTCACACCCAACAGCAAAAGTCAAAGACACAACAAATGCAAAAAGCCCAAACACCTTTCCAGGTGCAGCGTTGCTTAGCCATGTCATGAGTCTGCTTACGTCGCTTCTAGAACCATGGCAACCTCGTCTGCATTGCTGATCTCACTAAAGCTGCCTCTTGCTATATGCTCAGCTGTTTGTTAACTTCCATGATGAGAGGACCAGATAGCGTTATTAAGTAATACAAGAGCATTGCTCAGAATTACAATTTGATTGAATCTTTCTCGCTTTACTTGAACGTACCTTGACCTTGGATCTCAAATTTTCAGAGAAGAATAGCAGCAGCAGCTGATGATGATGATAGAGGCTTGGAATTTCATTCAGATTTTGACAGTGAGACATACTCATTTCATGAATCATTTGTTTATGTTTGAGAATAAAGACAATAGTCTCAATAAATTTATATTTAACTACAACTTAACTCCATTAAGTGCCATAGCCTTTGCTGTGCTTTAGTAGGAATCATTTTTCAGTACCAATGAGGGATTCAGTTGCAAAGTAGATTCTATTTGTGAAGGCAGTTTTTCTTCAAGCCTGCACCAGGAATTGGAATGGGGCCTGGGCCAGTTGATAGAACTAACTACCAGCAGCTGCAATGCTGGCCAGTTTCTTCATAGCAACAGCTAAAAGAAAGGCTGCATCTGGATGTTGGTTACTTAGGGCCTTTCCGCACAGGCCAGATTTAGAGCCAGATGCGGGAAGGATTTGGATGTGCCATCTGCACAGAGAACCCAATTAGGGTCCCTTTGAGGACACCACGTCTGCACATCAGTTGCTTAAACTGGTTTTGCCTCCCAAACCTACTCAGGTCTTACATCTGGCTTTTCCCCTTAAATTGGTTTGAAAGTGAACGCTTCCATATTTGCAGGGAAAAAGCCAGATTGCCAGTGCACGCCCAGCTGTTGGAGAGGCAGAGCGCATGCTCTGCGTCTCTGAAAGGTGGGTGAGTCCGGCAGCCAGCTTCCCTGCCTTCGCCCTGGCAAGAGAAGCGGTAATCGGCCATTCTCTGGCCAGGGGAAGGCGAGTCCTACTCCCACCCCCACCCCACCGGGGGTCCCGCACTCATGCCATCTGCCTTACCTCGCCGTTGCCGGCCCAATTCTGGGGCTGACAGGGCTGGCACCAATCACGCATGCGCGCACCACAGATTACAGTTCCCAGAAGCTGCTGGGATCGGTAGGGCTGCAGCACGCACATGCGCGATCGGAGCCGGCCCTGCCAGCCCCAGAATCGGGCCAGCAACAACAACGTAAGGCGGAGGTGCAAGTGCGGGACCCCCGGTGGGGTGGGGGTGGGAGTAGAATGGCAGATCACCGCTTCTCTTGCCAGGGGGAAGGCAGGGAAGCCGGCCGCTGGACTCGCCCACCTGGTAGAGATGCAGAGCATGCGTTCTGCCTCTCTAACAGCTGGGGATGCACCATCAGGGCCGGTTTGGGATGGGTGCTGGTGCATCTGCACAGCACCCACCCCAGTCCGTTTCCCCGTCCTGCCCTGCTGCCGCCGCCCCACACATATGCATACACACGGGGTTTCCGAGAATCTGACCCTCTATGGGTCAGATTCCTTTTAAAATGTTCCGCCTGAAAGTGGATCTTTGAGATCCGTTTTCCGGCGGCATGTGCGGAAAGGCCCTTATTCTGCTAAATCTGGATATTCTGGAATAATGCTTTATTGCAGAATATCCATGTTTTATATCAGGATTTCCTTACTCTTGTTTCAGAATACCCAAATATAGCAGAATAAGTAATTAATGTCTGGATGCAGCCTAAGAGTGGGATTTCCAGTCCTTACCTAGCAAGGACAGTGCTCATGATTTTGGTGCCTGATTTAGAGTTCTGTACCAGTGCAGGGTGTATTGATTGGCCATATTTGCAACTATAAAAGTGACTCTACAGAAGCAAAATAACAGCACCCTGCCATGGGCTTGGACCAATCCGATGGCCTCTTGGAAGTTGGAGACAGGGCTAATGCTGCTTCTCCAAAAGAAATGCCCCTTTCTCTCACCATCTGGAGTGTCCCTGTAGCAGCATTGGTTTCATGCCAGCTTCAGCACTCCAGGTGTAGATTTCTCTACTCATCAGTGCTCGAAGAGATACATAAATAGAACAGCAAGAGAACTTGTAGTGTTACCCTGCCAGTTAAATGAGCCTGTGACCATATGCTATCTTGTGCCTGCCTGCTGCCTTTTATCTTGCTTTGCTTGTGCGATTACTTGGAGCAGCTTCACTTTTCAGATTTATTTCATGAACTGAAATGATCAGCACAAAGGTACTTTTTTGTCTCTCTATTGTCCCTCTATTGCAGCAGACTTTTAAAATGTGCATTGAATTCCGAAATAAGCATCCCCATGAGGCTCAGTAAAACGCGCTTTGTAAATGCACCTTCTGTCCCCATGGAAGCCGTGTTTCCTTTGCCTGCATCTTTCTCTCCCCGTCCCCTCTCTGGTTGATAGGGTGCCGGCAGGAACGGGGAGGGACTGCAATCTGTGCAACCACAGCCACAAAGCATTTAATGTATTGAGAGTCAGCCGGGCAACCAGTGCAACAACCCCCGACATGTCAAAAAATACAAAACAACCATCAGTATTCACTAGTGCTCCGTTTGCCAAAACACCTTCCACACCTGCAAAGGCAGTTGCCGGGCTGCAGCGTTCGCGTGATCGTGCGCATGATCAGCAGGCTCTTATCTTTCTGCCCTTCACACTTTCAATTGCGGATGCCACAATGTATCTTTTGCGATTGAAATGTCTGCCTAGTGTTTCCTTGAATGTTAGTATTGATGTCAGTGGGTGTATTTGAAGAGAACACAAGGGAGAAGGCGGAAAAAAGACGAAAGGTGGGACAGGAAATGTAAAAAGCAAAGAATTGCAGGAACCCCCCACCCACTGATACCGTGGCCGGCAATCCCCTCCCCCAATACCTCTTTGGCCACGGAGTGTCTCCATGCTCCATGTTGCTAGGAAAACCCGCGACTACCAAAAAGTGCGCTGGTAGTCTTCTTTAAAGGGGGGGGGGTCTTTCTTCTGCGGATTTTCCTCCTTTGTGGGGCTGAAAGCCCAGAGAAAAGCTCTGTATGCAGACGCTCCGTGGCAAAAGAATCTTTTTAACAGGCTTTTTATTGCATGTGGATGGGGCCAAAGTGCTTGAGGAAACTGCCTTCATCCAAGGGCTTCCTTCTATATTATAATGGAACATGGCTGGCCATTCAGCTACATTTATCTTTGTCCCCCCACTCAGTGCAATCCTTTCTGATTTGCAGCTGAAATAAGAGGAGAGAGGCGTGAAAGAGATTTCAGACATTTACCCAGTAGTAGGGAAGTTGCTTTTAACTAAACATGCTCCCCAGGAGAGCAAATAACATCCTCTGTCTTTACAATATATCTGTCAGATAATCCAAAGGTATTAGAATGGGGGTGCCCGTATGGTATGTAAAAATGACACACGAGTTTTATTTTTAGAAAGGAACTCTTCTAATGCCATGGGGTCATTTTGATGCAAAATTATCAAAACGTTTTTATATTTTAACTTACATTTCTCTGCAGCGTTTCCCCAGTGGCATTAATTGCTTTGGTGGTTTCTCAGCATCTCACCTTTCCTTCGCTTGAACCTCTTGCAGTGACTGGATGCTAATCGTGTGTTTGCATGTGTCAAAATACTTTGAGTTAATTAGTAATGTCAGGCACACTTACCAGCCTGCTTTTGTGTTCTATTATTGTGCAGTCAGCTTTATCATAGAGTTGTTGCCCTCCAGCCAACAAATGAATCAGTCAACTAACATAGCACAACTGTTGTACCAACTGTGTAAGCTCTGCACGGAAACAATTGGATTGTCCTATTTAAATTGCTTACATTTGTCACTTGCTTTTTTCTTTCTTTCGACACACAGTGTCATTATGTTGTTACTCAAGCATTCACAAAGGCATTCTTTACAAAATAGCATGGATGGCATGTAATTTTGTGTCACCCACAGAAGCTTCTGTAATTTCTGGTGTATGTTTTTTTGAGTGATAGATTCCTCCATAAACCATTACATTGCACCCCAATTGATTAATTAGGATTAAGCTGCTAATAGTGTGGCTTATAGCACATGCCCGCTCTTCTCTTTTCAGATACAATAAAATCTTTAAGTTTTAAGTGTTTGTGGAAATTGGTTAAATTAGGCTGCCTCCAGATGGTGGCCAGATAATGTGAAAAATCCTTCCTCTGCAATTACTGCCTCTTAGCAGACAGAGACGTGTCTGGCATTGTCTTAACACATTTTATTGATGCACGCATCTGGGAATTCAGCTGTCCTGAATGCCTGCATCTGCACATCAGCACCTCTGTGCATGTGATTGCCTCTTTCGGCATCCTTGCATGCACGGTAGGTGGTGCTATAATGTTGGCTCCATCCAGAAGGCAAGTAAAAAGCACTATTGTTGGAAACCCCGTGACTGGTGCTGGGTTTTCCAGGAATGCTTTCTAGCACCTTTTTGGGGAGAAAGAGCAGTGTTATCGTGGGGTTGCCTCAAACACATGAGGCAACTCTACTACAGCAACAACCTAATGGTAGGGATGTGCATGAATGGGGGGTGGGTGGGTTGCATTTGATTTGTTTTGAATCAAATGTAAGAAAATTCATATTCATTCAAATACTTCCCCTTTGAATGTGGTAGGATTCTATTCCATATGAAAGTATTTGTATGAATTTGTACAAATATCCAATACAAACGCATATGTATTCTATTCGTATCCAAAATGTATCCTGTAACATATCAGCTCTGAAAGCATCAAATTTCATTTTGTGATTTCATTTTTTAATTTTAATTATCTGGTTGATCTGGAATCCAGCTCTCAATTGGTTGACCATCGGCACATCATTTTATTCTTATCCCTTAAAAAGACAATTTAGAGTATATTTTCTGGGCCGTTAAAAAATAAGGAGCAGGATAATATCACTGATTTGTAGTGAAATTGCACCTACCTTAACCACCTTCTTAACTGTACATCGATGTATGAAATAGGAAGTTATTAGACATTTTCAAGATGGAGACATCAGAAATAATACAAAGGGGTTGTTTTGTTATTCCCATCTTTCTAATTTTTAAAAGCAGTCACTAATCTTCTCATTTTGATTCTGAGTGACTTTGATTTAGAAAAAGAACATAAGAGGAGCCCTTCTGGATCAGGCCACAGCCCATCCAGTTCAACTTCCACCAGAAGGCAAAAGCAAACCTTTATCTGCCTTTTCTATCAAGCACTTTTAAACTATTTTCCATATTGCTTGAAAAGAGTTCCATGTCCAATTCATATATTGATTATGATTATGCTTTGAAATTTTGCCACATTAACACTTTTGAAGGTTTAGCTTTTGTTATTCTTTGAAATAAAATAACAATTCAGCAGCAGAAAGCTTTTTCATCAAAAGGAGACATTATGTGGAATGAACGCTGAATTTCAGAGATATGGTCCTTTTGATTAGTTAGGTTTGGATTATGTGACAACCCAATTTTGTGAATTTTGTGAACAGCACAGAAGTAACTTTGTGAGTGCAGTATTGGAAATTCTGGAAGCATTTTATAAAGGCAGAGATGCTATCCAGATGGCTGAAGAAGCAGGGCAAAGGACAAAAACTCTGAAGATCTGGGAGAAAACAAGAAAGTTATTTGAATAAATAGAGCTTGTAATTGTGAAGACACTTCAGGTACGAATGAGAATTTGGCAAGGATGAACAGCCAGTTTGCAGCCTCTAAAAGTATGAGAAAAAGAATGAAGTTCTGTGATTTCAGTATGCACAAAGCTTCATTCTGAATAATTTCACATATCCAGTTATATGAAGAAAACAAGCTACATTCTAAGTTATGAATATATATATAAGTTATAGTTATATATAAACTCTGCTTCATTAATGACGTTGTCCTAAAACAGATAAATGCGTTGATCTGCTGGACCACATATGTGATGCCTTTTAGCCTGACATGACCCTCAAATCTGTCTGTCGAGATCCGCACAATGGCAGATTCTGCTGCTTGAAGAGCTGGAAGATTTGCTTCTTCTCAGGAGGTGGAAGTTATGTTATTTGCACCTACTCCTAACCTCAGCTGCATTCATGCTGAAGTTTCTGCCTGCCACTGTTTCAGAAAGTGCAGGAAGCAGCCCTGGAAGTCAGCCATTTCCTGCAACTTCCAATATAGGGCCAGTCAGATTGTGCCACAGGTAGGTTTTAAGAGCTGCAGTCATCTGTTCCCATGTCAGTTGTGGGATGAGAGGAGGGTAGAAGGTGTCATCTCGTTCTGTATGAAAAAGGAACCCTGATAACACATGGTGCACTAGGCTTTTTGGTTCTGTTTTGACAGTTCTATAGGAAGCCATTGCTCTCACATTTTGCTCCATCCCTCAGATGATTCTTTGGTCTATGCTGCAGCCCCAGGTCTAAAAAGGTCCCCAGCTAGAATCCTGAAATAGTCTTTCATCATCTGAGCCCTCCATGCTATGGTCTCCTCTCACTGTATTCACCCTCTGTGCTGCCTGCTGTTAGTGCAATGACCTGACCACATTTGAACTTCGAAATTCTAGCTCTGCCTCTCCTCAGTCTTCATTGTCTTTGGTCCAAAACAACACAACTGGATTTGGATTCTTAGATTCTAAAAACAATCGGCTGCTTTTTGATGGGCCTCTTGGGCTGCATTCACACCTAAGTTTTAATCCAGCTTCAGCCCACTTCCAGAGTGTGAGAACAGATCAGCAAAGCGAGAAATTGTTTTCTTTTGGCATTATCTAACTCAGAAAACTCAGAAATAGATAATGTGGAAAGAAAATGACTGGTCAATTTGCTGACACGTTCTCTTGGTCTGAAAGTGGACTGAAGCTGGATTAAAACTTCGGTTTGAATGCAGCTTGATTAGTGCTGTTTTTCTGGGCTTTGATGCCTTTTTGCTGTATTTTAATAATTGACTTATTTTTATTGGAAGAATCGTTGATTTTTGAGTTGTTCTTGCTGTCTGTCTGCTGTATTTATGATTCCACACCAGTTACTGTGTGTCTATTATTAAAGCCATTAGCCTAAAAGATCTTGTAGGGTTAGTGCCTAGGAGAGCCTTTTCTTGAAACCAGAATGGCCCAGCACAGCTCTCTTATGAAGCTGTGACCCCCAGCTCTCCAGACATGTTATTGTATCCCTGAGTGACAGAAACTTTGCATAGAGTTTTTTTTTTAAAAAAACTATTATTGTGCTGCAGGAGGTCTTCATTTTGTCATAGGTATACAAGTCAAAAAGCTGTGGTATGATGTCTTCTTGACAGAGATAATTTAAGCATCAGATGTGGGGAAATGTGTGAAGCAGCTCTGAGACAATGGTGTTGGATTTCTGATTAACACAGAAGATCAGAGTTGGGATGAATCTGTTGACTATTGTCAGAACTAAAGTGAAAAGAGAATGTTTTACAAACATTTTTAGATGCACTGCCCCCCTCTGCAGAATTGCACATCTCTTCAAAACCTGTGATAAAAATATACTTCTGTAGTTTGCAGTCTCTCTTTCCTTCTTTATAAAGCGAAAGTGTCACAAATGTTGAAAATAGGGGAGGGGAAGGACAAAAATACATCAGAGAGTTTTTTAAAAAACCCACACACCTAGAAAAGTGAGAAAACATACAAACGTGTCACTCCAAAAGGTTTAGTCATAACACCTGAAAATGATGTGCTTTCTGTAAAATGCACACTATTTTTAGGGACTAACCCAGATATAGAATATGCTATGTTTTTGCTTTTCCTGTAGCAGATGTCACTCATGTCTTCGACTGTGAACAGTGCTGCAACAAATAATAAGAATCTATTTATTTGCATAGGCATTCCTTAATCATATTCCTAAATATATGGGCCTGTGTTCGAGAAACATGTCACAAGCCCAAAGACTGAATTTTCCTAAAGACCAGTAAAACTGTGGTCTTTCAGCTGTTGCTAAACTATAACTTCTAGTTTTGCCAATGACAGGGATGTACTCCAGCAGCATGTTCTAATTCTCATTAAGCATACATAAGATGGTATGTAGCTCTCTTAATTTGCTTGTACCTCTGCATAAAAGATTGCAAATATTCACGTTAGCTTCACAAAAGCTTATTCATCCAGGGATCCTGTATGCCTAGTTTCACTTGTTTTCTGGTGCTGTAATGTGCAATAAGGGATGGAAAATGTGCAGAACATGAAGATTTATGTATGCCAAATATATGCAATCATTTCGTCTTTAAAAAGCATGGACCATCATACAAATGGAATTCTTCTGAGGAACTATGCTCACCTAATAATATAGTGTTATTATTTGTGCTGTATGATTAAGGATTATCTTGTGTTGATTTTCTTAATGTTTATCACTATACATGAGATGTCAGTGCCTAATGCTGAAATTTCTGAAGGATTTCTTAAGGGCTTCAAGTCAATGATTAGGGGAAGAAAAATAGGGAAAATACATTTTCCTTTTCATAGATCACTGCTTTGTTATAGTGGTGAGGTTTTTGTGGGTGTTTCTGTACTTACCAGCTCTTAATTGGAATCAGTGGGTCTGGCCACAGGAAGGCATGGGTGGGATCAGTGCCAATTGCACCACGGCATTGATCCATACCAGCCCATGCTGCATCCTTGAAGTCTGTGTGAACTTCACAGTTTCACTCTCATGCATTCAAGGACTAGGAACACTAGAACCAGGGGGCACACTTTGAAGCTGATGGGCAGAATAGTCAGATCAGACAAGGGGGGTGCTTCCACACATGCCCTTAAACACCCATTAAGGACACATGCAGAAACCCGCATCCGCACAGCGGCACCCTTTTGGAACACTTTGGCTGATTAGCGTCCGCACAGCAACACCCATTAGGCACACATGTGGGAAACCACGTCTGCACAGCGGCACCCATTAAGGACGGAATGGGTAGACTGCGTCCGCACAGCGGTACCCATTAGAGACAGATAGGGGCGGCCGCTTCCGCACCTGTCTGTCTCAAATGTGTGCTTAATGGGGTTTAAAGAAAGACTACATTCAAGATAGTCTTAATGGGTGTTTCACTGGGAAAACACATCCGTTTAGAAGAGTGATGGCAAACCTTTTGAACTCGGTGTGTCAAAATTTGCAAGAAAACCTAGCTTAAATCGGGTGCTGTGTCACATCTAGAAATATCCATAATTTTGTGATATTTGTAGCTCTAGTAAAAAAGTTATATTTTTGATATATGTATTTTATTAAAAGCAAAAACAAATAATTCCTTACGTTAGTGACTTTTGTTGCTGAATTTCGTTAGCTAAATCTTCAATTGAAAGTTGGCGTTTCACACACTTCAAGAACAAGCAAGCACTACATGCCCAGGTGCCAGGGTGACCATGTGTGTCACCCAAAAGGGCTTGGCGTGTCACCTGTGACACACGTGTCATAGGCTGGCCATCACTGGTTTAGAAGCTGCCCTGGCAGTCCGGAGGCACACAGGATGCACGCACGCAGACTCCTGGGACCCCACGGCCAGAATCGGGGTGACTTTTTTGAGTTCTTTTTCTTTTCTTTTTTGTTGATTTCCTCTTGTGTTTAACAAAGTTGGGGTGGGGGGAGAGAAGAAGCAGTAGATTGGAGTGCAGTGTAATGTCCAAAGCTGAACTATTCTAGATTTGAAATGGACAAATATGTGAATGAAATGGGCAGGGTTCTCTATGTGGATATCAACAGAGAATTCCTGAGTATGCAGAAAATACTCACATAAAATGTAAGAATGTAGACCAAAGGGTAATTACATGGGCATTCTTGGGATGGAAGACCAGATCATTGTGTGATGTGGTCCAGGCCCACCCTTTGAAAGGATGGGTGAAATGCAAAGAAACAAACCTGTCATTTCACTGTAATGTGTTATATTTCACAGCACTTAGAAAACAGCTTAAGCGTTCCTCCCTTAGCACCTTAGAGTGAATCATTATCCTCACTGAAAAACTCATGAATGGATAGATGCTTTGAACACAAGGAATGGTGGACTTCTCCACAAAGCATCCATTCATGCCATGTGACATGAGTCAGTCATATTAGTACTGTGCTTTCTTGGCAAACTTTTTGAATTCATTTTTCAGTATGCAACCACACTTCTGAAATGTGTCTCCTGCATGTTCAGTAGCATGCTTTCTCAACTAGCCCTGTTTGAACTGAGTCCTCCTGCTGTCTGCCCTGAAATTTTCACATGGCATTGGGTAAATTTATTTCCTGCTGCACTCAGCCAGTGTTTGAACAAGTCATGCATTGATTTTCTGAAGCATCAGCAGGTGTCCCTGTCTATGGTTCTGACTACTATGGTCAACTCTTTTAAGTATACTATATTATTTGCCCTTGCTTCAACAATAAGTTCCTACACAGGGCTGAGTATTTTAGTTTTATCTATGCTAAAAAAAAGCACTGATGTATTTGCAGGAGCTACATTATTTGCTTCTGATTTTCTAGTGTCTTTTGATTACTTGTGTGCTAAGGCTGAGAGGAACAAATCAACCTGAGAGCAGACCAAAGAGATAACATTTCATTTAATCTATTCTTTCATTTCTTTAAGAACCAAAATACTTCAGTCCTTTTCTGTCTTGTATTCCTCTCATAAGAGGAAGCTTAAAATAATAACAAACAAAAAATCCTCCTAGAAAATGTTGCACTATGCAGTTTTAAGGATAGGATGACTTCTGGTGAGGGGGAGAATTTTCAGCTAACTAGCCTGAGCTAGTTTGTAAAACTACTGGCCTGTACATAGTCCCAAAACACAAGGGGTTAGGAAAGATGACAGTTCAATTTTTCTTTTTCTTCATTGGCCTGATTGATAAACAACTCAAAGGATTCTTGCCCGTGACCTCAGTCCTTTTTGATATAACCAAGGGGATGTAGGCAGGAAGCCAATGCTTGCCTTTAGTCAGTGATCTGTGAATAACCCTCCATCCCACAATGACGTGAGTGAAGCTTCCAAAGGGAGGCTGTGAGTCAGACCTAAGGAGGCAGAGAGACTGCCTGAACTGCGATTAGCACGCCACTGGTAATTCCAGCGACACCTTTTACATCCCTGGCATTTGTCTCAACATGTCCTCTTGAAGGCTGAGACTAGGTTTGTGAAAGGCCTTTTGACTGGGTGTTGCTGATCTCTCTGTGTTGTGTTCTGCTTGCCTGCTTGCTTGTTGTGACAACTGTTGTTGGGTGTATTTGCAAGGAAGGATAGGGATGAAATTGTTATTGGATTGCAATACATTGCCTAAATACAAACTATATGATATGTGGAAGAAAAGGTATATGCAAATACCCCTGGAGGCCACTTCTGTTTAGTTCAGTAAATGAACTTCATCAAGTAACAGTAAATATAAATAGATAATTGTCAAATCAGTTCATATTTGGAATCTCCAATGACTCTTGGAAGATATTTCTTAAAACTGCTTTAATGTTGCAACCTGAATCTCCTCGAATGGGACTTAGGGAGGCTCTTGGCAGATGCTAAAAACGCTGGAGTCAGAAGGTATTCATAATGAATTAGCACACCTAGACTCTTTATTTACATTTTGCCACAGACAATTTATGTATGCAGAATAGGGAGAGTGAAGACATTTGATGTCTGATGTTTGAACAGATTTTTAAAGATCTGCGTGAACTGATCAGTTTGCTGTGTGCAAGGGTTTCTGTTTAGTCAGATAAACAACTTGTTTGAAAAGTTATTAATTGAGGCTCACAAATGCACTTCTGCAAGCTTACACATATAGTTAAATATATGCATTTGTATATATAATTTTGTTCTATTCCTTCACTATTTATAATATTACATGCACTGGCTGGATAGTGCAGCACTTAAGCATGCATTTTACCATGCAGTTGCCATGCAGGATGACAGTTTAAATCCAGGTTGGAACACCACAGCAGCAAAAGATTTTTGGCAAGACCTCTAATGCTTTAAGTATATCTGCCTACTGACCAATTTTGAAATAATGTACACATAGTATGTGAAAAATCTCAAAAGTCTAGTTCCAAAACTGTATGGAATGGAACTCTATTAGATCATAGACAAATGTTAGGAGAATTTGGGAGTCTAAAATAGGAAACATAATATCTAAAGAAAGCTAGAATTCACAGGTAGAAAAGGCAACAAACTAGGCAATAGATTAAAAAGTTAAATATGCCTAAAACCTTTATATAAATGGTATCTAAGTCCAATAAAGCTCCCACATATAATTAAAGCATTAACAAATATATGTTGGAGGTGATGTTCTGAAAAAAAGAACCTTTTACCCTGTATGGTGGTTGTGTCCAAATGTCAAACAATATTGGCTAGCTCTTAAGGCTGAAATTGAAAACTTGTTAAACACTAAGTGAGAACTAATATCTGGTTGTTAGGAGTTTTTGAAGGACAACAACAATAAACACTAAATAAAATGCTTACTAAATTCCTCGTCTATGCCACGCAGCTACTAACAGCACAAAATTTAAAATGTGCTTATAGTGTGAGGCTATATAGTCAACATCGCCAAGTTCTGTGGGTTCAGATAGGTAATATAATTTTACCATAAATGCGTTCTGAGGAATAGAGACAGAGCTCAAATTCTCCTCAATCACAGAAGAACGTCTATATCTTTTATGTTAGAATGGTCTGTACAGAAACCTCCTATACAAAAAGATATAAAAGATCCTGGAGGAGATCATTCCAACATTAAAACCCCACAGAAGCTGTGGGTCAAATAAACTGAAAAGCCTTGTAACTGTATGTTGCACTAAGCATTATCATAAAGACTGACAAGCGAAACAGGGAGAAACAAAACACTTGGGTTTCATTTATAAACAGCTGCGAAGCTAGACTAATTAATTAAGTGCAACTGATATTCACTAGTAGTGAAGACAGGAATGAGACTTAGATTAAAATGACATTATGCTAATTTTGGGAGATGATATTGGCTACATTATGGCAATGAGTAGCAAAAGGGTGTATCTACAATCAGTTTATTTTTACTTTAGATATTATATGTGGTATTTGAATAAAAAGGATCTACTTTTATTTTGGGAGAGTAACATTTTCATGGATTACTGGTATTTTGCAAGAGAACTGAGTGGTGTATATATAGTGGTGGGTGTATATATAGATGAATCTATGTGTGTCTACATGGGGCGGCCCTTGAAGATGGTTTGTAATTTGCAGCTGGTGAAGAATGCAGGAATGAGAATGCTAACTGGCACTGCTGGCCAGATGCACCTGGCACTGGTCTTAGAAGAGCTTCTCTGCCTGCCAGTTAGCTACTGAACCCAATTCAAGGTGTTAACTTTGACTTATAATCCCCAACCTGGACCTCAAATTTCTAAAGGCCTCAAATTTCCCCTTATCAATCTGCCCATTCTTTAAGAACTCCAGATGATGCCCTCCAGGTTGTACCACCACCTTTAGTAGCTATAGTATGGATACTTGGGACAGGGCCTTCTTGCTAGTAGGCCCTGTCCCTCTCTCTCTTGAGGTGCTCCAAGTATCTTCTTTGTGTACATTCAGAAATCTGGTAGTGGGACCTTTTAAAATAAATGAATAAGTGTCACATATATGTGAATTTGTTGATTCAAGAGAAGATATCTCCCTTTGCAACAGAAACAAATAAGTACAATCTAGTGCAATAAATTTGGCCCATCCTATCTGGCCCTGTTGAGGTATAGTCCTAGCTTATTGGCACAGGGCTCAAATGCAAATAGTCCTAGGCTCAGTCTCCTGTATCTCTAGGTTCTAAAGTAGGAAACAGTAGAGAGCTGTTGACACTAGCTTACTATCTGGCATAGACAGATAAGTGAAATATGCACACACACATCTTAAAATCTTTTATGAGAAGCAGAAATGACATGAAGTTTATTTAATGTGATTCCAGTAGCATTTCCTGCTTGGTCTTTCTTGGTAGCAGTCTTTGGTCTATGCCACTTAAGCAACAAGAGGTGTATTTTCAAATTAATATCAGTTCTGAATTGCAGAGATTTACTTCTTTGATGTATATCAGTGTGGTGGAAAGCACATTGGACTCCCCAAATAGTACTTCAAATACCAATTGCAGGTTAGCTGAACATGATGGTCCTATGTTTGGCAGTGGCATTTACGTAAACTATAAATGCAGGCACGATTTTTCTGCAGCACTATGCTCCTGAAATGACTCAGACAGTCATAGGATAAGGTGGGCTGGCCATCTTGGCCTGTTGATTACATAAGCAACCAGGCCATAACCAGTTTTCAACGCATTTCTAGGGCTACCAAAGTAAAAAAGACTAGCCTTATTTCTACAATCATGTTACCCACAGAACTCCTCACTGGGGGTTTATGAAGGAAATTTGTTCTACCTTATCCCTGCTTCTAATAGGTTATGTTCCTCAGGATTGCACTGTAAAGTATTTTTATGTTGTTGTAGCTGCTGTTGTGTCTGGTGTGTGGAGAGACATGGGTGGCAGAGTGTATCAATTGCCTTGCTGAGTAGGAGGTGACGCAGGATTAAGCTATTAGTGTGCAAGAGGTGGGAGGTGAGTTGAGTTTATGAGCAGGTGGGATACATATGCTTATAGATATTTAAAGACAAGAATATAGAAAATGGAAATGCCAACATTGTGACAGAATCTTCCTTTAGTAATATAAATATATTACCCATAAATATAATTCAGAAAGTTAAATATTTACTGAGGTCCAAATTGCACCTCTTCCCAGAAAATTGAAATTAAAATCATGTTCCAGAAATATATATGAACATATAGCATTTTAAAACAGCATCTGGATAGGAAACAGAATTCATTTATATTTGAGATCGTAACAATGGACTGGTGTTGGAAGCTTCTGGTTCTTTCCCTTGATTTAGTAAGTTCTGGACTGCACTTTTTTTTTCACCCGCTATAGGAATATAGGCACAATTTGAATGCCACTGTCATGTCCCCTTGAAGGGACAGTATCTGATCCACACTGAACCGTGATTGCACTCTCAAAATGGAGAAGGAAAATAGCCTCCATTCAAGTGCCATGCTCTTCCCGTTACGCCACTACAAGTGCCATTATGATGCTGTAGCAGCTGAGCCATTTGAAGAGCTCTTCAAACCACTTCTATGTTCTCTTGGAGTAGTGGTCCTGCTGCTGGTGCCACCACTGTTGCTACAGGTCCCTCAACAGAGTTTGTTTTTGAAGACCATTCCCTGTCTTTGAACCGCTCTCCCACATTCTTCTGATATTAAAGCAAGGAATATCTCTCAAAAATAATGACGGCTTTCCTCACCTGCCATTCCTCACTCCCATGGGGGGCAGGAAAATAAGTCTTCATACATACCCTTCAAATGATTGATAGGGATCTAGTCATTTTCCTAAAATTATCCTAACTTGAAGGTGGATTTTCTGAGTTAGTTAATGCCGAAAAAAAACAGCTTGCCACTTTGCTGATGTATCCGCTCACTCTGAAAGTAGACTGAAGCTTGATTAAAACTTAGGTGTAGATGGAGCCTGAAACAAATTCAAAGACTTAGAGGCATTATTATTGCAATTTTAAATCTGGGTCTTTTCGCACTTACTTTTGAAGAATGGTTCCAGCACTCCTGGGGACATGGCACTGCCACTGTCCTGGAGCTCACTACAGCTGCCCTGGTCTTCACTAGCTGTGGACAAGTAAAAACTTGTCTGTAGCTTGATTGGGAGCAGCTAGTGAGCTCTCGGTTTGCAGCTTCTTCCATATGTGATGCTGTTACTGGGTGTGGTGGTGAGCCTGTACCTGTGCAGTCATGCACCATGGGCTGATTGCCAGGGCAATGTCTGGATACAAGCCAGAAGATACTGCAGTCATTGTCTGGACTGTCTGGGTGAACAATCTGCACTCCAGGCGCTGGTGGTTCAGTTGTGGACTGCACCAGCACTTAAAGTACAAAGAGCTCAGTATCCAGTTATCCTGCCTCAGAGTGCATCCAGACAGGACCTAGACTTTGCAGGGACATTAGTACTGCTGTTAAAGAGCCACACAGCTTCTAGAAAGCTCCAGAATCCCTGCAAATTAAACCCCAATTATACACTGTTCAGATCTTAGGTTTTAGTGAACTGAATCCAGACAAGACAGAGGTGCTGTGTGTCACAGGGTCTCGGGTCCGGGTAGTTGGGAGAGGTGCTGTGTGTCACAGGGTCTCGGGTCCGGGTAGTTGGGAGATACCCTGTCCTCAATGGGGTGGTTATGCCCTGGAAGGGACAGGTGCGTAATTTGGGGGTACTCCTGGACTCTGCGCTGACACTTGAAGCTCAGGTGGAGGCCGTGGCCAGGAGTGCCTACTCTCATCTACGGCTTGTACGCCAACTTAAGCCTTTTCTGGATAGAGATGACCTGGCCACAGTTATCCATGCTCTGGTAACCTCTAGACTGGACTACTGCAATGCACTCTACATGGGGCTGCCCTTGAAGACGGTCCGGAAGTTGCAGCTAGTGCAAAACACAGCAGCTAGGGTGCTGACTGGAACAGCTAGCCGGACACATATCACGCCGGTTCTTAATGAACTGCATTGGCTGCCAATTCGCTACCGGGCCCAATTCAAGGTATTAACTTTGACTTCTAAGGCCCTAAATGACTTGGGCCCCAAATATCTAAAGGAACGCCTTCTCTCATACCGACCTGCCCGTGCCTTGAGATCCGAAGATGAGGCCCTCCTGGTTGTCCCACCACCTTCGGTAGTGAGGTTGGTGGGCACCCGGGAGAGAGCATTTTCAGTGGTGGCCCCCAAACTGTGGAATGGTCTCCCCAATGAGGTGCGCCATGCCCCTTCCTTGTTATCATTTAGGAAGGCTGTAAAAACATACCTTTTTGCCTTGGCCTTTGGCTGAGGAGATACATTCTCTCCCCAGTTATAGTTCTCATGAATACACTATGGAACGAGCAGCTTATATCAGAATTTTTAACCAAGTACCTTGTTTTAATCTGTATTGTGTTTTTAATTGTGTTTTTAATATGTTTTAATCTGTATTCTGTTCTTAATATGTTTTTAAATATGTTCTCTGATTTGTTGTTACCCGCCTAGAGACCTTCGGGTATGAGGCGGGATAGAAATGGAAATAAATAAATAAATAAATAAATAAATAAATAAATAAATAAATAAATAAATAAATAAATAAATAAATAAATAAATAAATATACCAAGCTATCCTTCAGAAACAATGGGTGTTTTTCCACTGTCACTAGGAGTACCCATTAAGTATCCATTAATGGGTACTTAATGGCATTAATGTACCCATTCATGAGTACTTAATGGGTACTTTCTCCTCCGACTCTTCAGTCGGAAAAGACTGAGCTGTTGCTACTGCTCTTTCCTGCATCAACCACTAGGTGGCAGAGCTTTTAGAGTGTATAAGTAGTCCCCTCTGCCACATGGTCTCCCAGTTTTTGCTGGTCGCTCCTTCCTGCAACAGCAAAACTTCTACAGAGAAAGAAAGCTTCTAATTACTGCATGGACTATGAGACCTTTGGGTTTCAACCAGCTTTCCTATCTCACCTGCAGGACTCAGTGGGGCTCTCCGATCTGCCGGCTGGCATTTTGGACCTTTTTCTTGCCCTCCCCCCCCACTCCTCTGCAAACCGAGGAGTTCCTCAGGCTCGTTGGACGCCTGCAGCAGCCCTTAGTGGCTTTATTCCCTGCCTCCTCAGAGGACAGCGCGTGCAACGCCGAGCTGCAGTTTGGAAACTGAAGCTTCCCTCTGCACCCCTCGATGGCTGAGGGTCTGGAATGCAGCGTTCCTCCCACTGTCCCCCAGCCTGGATCCACTACAGCGGCGCTCGCAGATATGACGCTGCTGCGCAGACCTGGCCAAGCCAAAAAGGAGAGCAAGCACACAGGACACTCCCCCAACTCAGCCTCGCGCTCCTCAAGCAAAAAACAAGGACACAGCAGCGGCGCGAAGATGTCTGTAAGTATGACCACTGCCGGGGGGGTCGGAGCAGCCCCTTCCTCCTCCGTCTCCCATACCCAGGCTCGCTCCCTCGTGGCACCCATTCCTGCCCCAGCTCTCCAGACCCCTGAGGACATGGTGGGCCCGTCATCTCCCCCCTCCATCTCCCTTAACTCAGGAGCATGTGGTGGACATTTTTTCTGCTCTTCTGGATGAGAGAGATAGAAAACAAAAGGAAAAGAATAAAAGGGCTAGATCACCACCCTCTTCTGAGTCTTCTTCTTCCTCGTCCTCGGAGGAGCAGACGCCAAGAAAGAAAAAGAGAAAGCATCTGGAGCCCAGGCCTGCGGCCCTCCCCCAACAGCCCTCTCCTGCTCTTCCACTCCCCGTGGTCCAACCCAGGTGGGAACAGGACCTCCAACCCACCCTTCCCACTTTGCCAGAAGAAGGGGAATTGCCCAATTCTGCCTCTGATTTGGAGACTGGGGCAGATGGTTTGGAGCCTCAAGAGGAGATCTTCTCCCAGCAAGGGCAGTATTTGTTTTCTGGGGAAGAATTTGGCCCCCTAGTGGACATTCTTATGAACTTTTACGAACTGCAACCAGAGGTTCCTGTTACTCCTGAACTCAGAGCTGAAGCACAGAGATTCCTTATGGTTCCTCCTTCTACTAGCTCCATCCTTCCAATCCCTTCAGTTTTCAAAGCCGTGGTCCTTGGGGAGTGGTCTTCTCCTGCATCTTCCAAAAAATTGCCCACGCTGCCATGCAAGTTCTTTGGTGATGCAGATGCTGTTGATCCAATGTGGGCGGTGCCGGAAGTAGGCCCCCCAATTTCTGCACTTGTCTTGAACTGGGTCATCCCTGAGGTCCTTCTCAAAGATGCAGTTGACAAGAAGATTGAATCAAACCTCAAGAAATCATATGAGTGTCAATCCCTTTCGGCTCGTGGAGCTGCAATGACTTCCATGTTTGTTCGTGCAGGCCTCTGCTGGATGGATGAGCTTATGGCTAACCCTGCCATTCTAGAGGCTGACAAAACAATTCTTTTGAACATCCATTCGATCCTTGCCTTTGCTGCTGATGCTTCCATGGACATCCTTCAGCCATTGGGAGGAGCAATGGGTGGAAATGTGGTTTCCAGAAGGTCGCTTTGGCTCAAGCACTGGAAGGTTGACTGAAATTCTAAGATGAAGCTCCTTTTGATTCCTTACAAAGGTCGAAAGCTGTTTGGAGACGAGGCATTGAAAGACCTTTTGATCGAAAACCAAGACAAATGTAAGGTCATGCCTTCCTCTGCTCCACAGGAATCCTACAAGGGCTGGGATCAAAAGTTTTACCCTCCCTGGAGGTCCTTTTTCAGGCCCACCCCTCCCCCACCTCCATGAGCACCTGACCAGAGGAGAGACTTACCTAAGCCACAATGGCGCTGGTCATCCTAGTCGCAGAAGCCTGGCAGCAGCAAGGGTTCCTTTCGTTCCACCAAGCCCGGGGGCAAATTGTTCTAGCACCATGCTGGCAACAGTAGGGGGCAGGCTGCAACTTTTCCACAATTTTTGGCTGCAACACTCTACCTACCGATCGTTGGGTTAATTCTATTGTTTCAAATAGCTATAGGCTAGAAATTGTTAAAGTTCCCAGAGGAAGGTTGGTTTCCTCTTCTCTGTCTTCTGACCCTGTCAGGAGACAGGCAGTTCTTTCTGCTATTCTCAGGTTACTGGAGGACAAGGCTACTGAGCCAGTTCCTTTTTCTGAAATGGGGCAGGGTGTTTATTCTATCTTGGTTTTTGTTAATAAAAAAGATGGTTCCCTCTGAGCTATTTTGGACCTGAAGTTTCTTAATAAGTTTTTAAGAAAGAGGCGCTTCAAATTTGAAAGCCTTTCGAACATCTCCAGCCACATTTTTCAAGGGGACTTTCTTTTTTCTATTGACTTACAGTCCACTTACCATCACATATTAATCCACCAGGAGCACAGGAGGTTCCTGCGCTTCCGTATTGGGGGCAGGGACTATCAATACCGCTCGTTAGCTTTTGACCTAACCTCAGCCCTGAGAGTCTTCTCAAAGTTTTTTTTCAGTGGCCCTGGAAAAAGTTTGGCTCGAAGGCATTCAGGCTTATGCCTATCTCGATGACATTCCCCTCATTAATTGATCCTTTCAAACCACACAGGCTTCAGTTGCTCGTGCTATCTCCATCATTGAGAAATTTGGTTTTCTCATCAACTGGGATAAAAGTTCTGTGAGGCCTTCAACTTCTCTGATACACTTGGGAGCACTGATAGATACCCAGGCTGACTTAATTCACGCTAGCCCAGAGGGGGCGGTTTCCCTCATAGCCTTAGCTAGATGCTTCCCTCCTAGGGAAGATGATTTTATAATTTCTCCATTGGCACACATTCAGTCTCATGACTTACAATCAGTCCTGTTGCCTTACGGTCCCCTTATTGCTACCTCCAGGGGTCTCCTTGTTTTCTTGCCACCAGCAGTTAGGGACTCCTTGACTTGGTGGCTAAACAGGGACAACTTGACAGTGGGGGTTCCGATTGGTTCTCCACCCAGGTTTTTGGTCACTATGGACTCCAGCCTTAGTGGGTGGGGGGCGCACTGCCTCGGCCAGACCACGCAAGGCATTTGGTCGGCAGAGGATGCAGCTGCATCTATTAATTTCCTGGAGCTCAAAGCTATTTTTCTAGCCCTCCAAGCCTTTTCACAGTTAGTCTCTGCTAAGCATGTGCTACTTGCCACGGATAATGTTACGGCCAAGGCACATATCAACCATCAGGGGGGCACTAGGTCTAAAAGTTTGATGTTGCTCACTTCTCTCCTGTTCTTCTGGGCTGAGAGTAACCTGTCTATCTCCTCTATTTGCATTCATGGGACAGCCAGTTCTGTGACAGACAGTCTTTCGAGGGTCCTGTTACCACACTCAGAATGGTGCCTCAATCCAGAAGTTTTTCACCTTATGGTTATTTGTTGGGGGTTGCCAGAGATAGATCTATTTGCCCCCTGGGACAATAAACAAGCTAACTTAGTCATGTCCCAACACAGGGAGCCTGGGGCTTTTGCCACAGATGCCCTATCGGCCCCCTGGCCAGTGGGGTTACTGTATGCATTCCCCCCCTATCCAATCTGGCCTGACTGGTCTGCAGGGTGTGGCTGGAAGGGGCACAAATGATCCTGGTCCCCCCTTTCTGGCTGAGATGCCCATGGTTCCTGCTTCTCCTCTCCATGAGCCTGGAACCTCCATTACGCCTTCCAGTATCCCAGGACCATCTCAGTCAGAAAGGAACACTACATCCAGACCCTTCCTGGTTGGTCCTGATGGCCTGGAGAATCAGCGGGGATTTCTCCAAGTGATGGGACTTCAAGGGGACGCCATCCACACTATCCTAGCCTCCAGGCGTCCCTCTACTAACCGGCTGTATAACGTTGCTTGGAAAGCCTTTTGGTCCTGGTGCAAGGCTCACCAAGTTCCTCCAGATCAACCTTCCCCTACTCAGGTGGTCGCCTTTTTACAGGCCGGTTTGGGCAAAGGCCTAGCTCTGAACATGCTTTGCAAGCAAATTTCTGCAGTTTCCGGCATGCTGGAGTTTGCAGGGCTTCCCAACATCTCCCAGGATCCGCTCATCAAACGTTTCCTTGCCGGGGCTAAGGCTTTAACACCACCTGTGTCTCACCATTATCCTTGCTGGGATTTGCATTTAGTCCTTTCTATGATCAAAGGACCACCTTTTGAGCCCATACGGGACATTTCCTTACATCATCTCACCTATAAAGTGGCCTTCCTAATCACTCTCAGTCTGCTAGGTGGGCTTCCAAGCTTCCTGTCATGTCCATCGAGGATCACTTATGCCAAATCACTCCAGACTCGATCATTCTTAGGCTTGACTCAACCTTCCACCCTAACTGGTTGCATCTGCCATAGGAATCTTGGGTATGCAAGCATGGTTCCCACAACTCACATTTTTTCTTGCTAGGAAATCCCCATTGACTTGTACATCCTCATGTGTTATTTACACCATCTGGGCTGATCAAGAGTCAGGGACAGCCCCATCACCTGGTTCTACAGCTGCAAATGGTACAGTCTCTGCCCACTTCCCACACAATGTCTGTCATTTGGACTTTGACTCTGTACTGCTGCAACAAGAAAAAAAACACACCTATATTTCAAATGTGCTTGACTTGCAGCTTCAGCCGGAAGCAGCTCTACTGAACTCTGATCTTGATCACCTAAGCCAGAACCACCAAATGGCAATTTCAACCCTGTTGGTGCAAAGTTGCACATTTCTTAAATTCTGCTGCAACTCAGCCTAGAGCTTTTGCTGGACTCTGGTTCCTTGTCATGGCAGAAGCAGCCTACAATCTCAACTCCTCTTTGCTTCTGAGAGTCAGAACTGTGTGATCCCAGCCAGGTTAGGCTTCTCTGAGTTAATTTTAAGATAGATCTAGATCTATTTTTCCCTTTAGCCATCGAAACTCATAGAACTGTCAAAACCTGTCCTCAGATAACCCTTGTTCATTCATTAAAACACTGTTGTAACCTTGTTTGACTCTGAAGTAGAACCTCTATCAGGGCTAGCTCTCTACTATTTCCCACTGGAATTTTGCTGCCTTTTGACTTTGACAAACAGCTGACTTCTGTCAGATCAGGTGTGAGCAGGGCTGGTACGACCTCAGTTCAAATTATTAATAGATGTCCTGTCTTATATAGGCGTGACTAGGGCCAATAAGTACCACCTTCTGCACAAAGAGTCTGAAGTATCCAGTCTCTTCATGAATCAGCCTCTGTATACAGACACTTGTGGCCACATAATTCATATCACAACATTTTCACAAAACATTGTAACTGAATGAAAGAATCAGGTTCATCTTCAGAGATGAAATTATATCCTGACTCTAGGATGCATTTTCCCCACCGTCGAGGCAAGAGTAAGAGTCCTTCCCTTGCTACATTAGCATGATGACCAATTGGCCTAAATGTTTATCAAAACTGAAGTTCAAACATTGTGACTCTGTTGAAATACTGCTAACAATCTGAAATAGAAATATATGAACTCTAGCTTATGCATTTTTGTCATTTTCTTTTTTGTCTGGCACCCTCTTACTGGGAAATACATGGGCAAAGGATTTCAGCTGTCTCCATTTTTTTATTTCCTGTGATTCTTTCATCATCATCAGAATGCTTTACAAAGAAACAACTTCCCAGAGAGTAAGATTTTCAAAATCTGCTTTGATTGTAAAGGACAAATTCACACTTTGCTTCCTGTCACTGAAGGATAGCTAGAACATTCTAAACTTACCTGAGGTGTGAACGGCTGCCTGGCCAGCAGCCATCATGGAGCTCCGGTGACAACAGCCTGGCCAAGTGTTGGAGGCAGGGTACCTTCAGCAGCTTCTTTAGAGATGAAGCTTCATCTTCCATGGTTCTCCACTCCCAGGCTTCCATAGGTAGCAATCATTTGTATAATATGGTTTTGCACTGCACGGTGGTTTGCAGGAACCAACCATAACGTTATTCAGAGGACTGCTGTACTTTTCCTTCTAGAAGGAAGGTTTTTCATTTTAAATAGAAACTTAGTGTCCAGAGTCCTTTTCTGAATACTGGCCAGGGGCCATAGCACCAGCACTGGAGGTGGTTCTGTGCCTACGTAACATACATTTGTTTTAGGAGCAACTTGTACATTCTCAGCAACTCAAAAGCTACCTTTTATCGCATTTTACAAAGAATTTGATTCACCTCTCAGCCAGCTGCGTAGGTAAAGAAAGCAATTTTGAAAGGCCTAATTGGCCTGATATAAATTTAGCACCAAGGGTCTCCTGAAGTGCCACATCTGTTCAGTGCTTTAAAAGTGCTTCCAAATTAGTTTAATCATATTTTAAATTTTAATCTTTTTGAACATTATTACAGTTGCCCCTGGCTAAATTCAACAGTATACTGAACTCCCCATGACTCAGAGAGAAAACTGTTTTAGCAGATCCAATGCTTTGTGAATCACCACTACAGTATTTCAAAATCAACTTTTTTTCTTTTTTGCATTCTTAATTACACTACTGCTTATATGATTAGGATGAACATTGAAGGAATTTTTCTGCCTTTTATAGGCAGGCCTGTAGAGTAGTATTTTCTTCCAGCAGCAACATATGTAGCAAAATTGCAGTAATTTATCACCATTCTTTTCAGGCCATGTTTCCACTTACCTTACCAGACCCTAATGGAACAGGATGAACTGCTGCGTCTCTACTGATGGTAGTGCAAGGTACCTTGCAAGGAATGCACTGCCCCCAGGGAGGGGCACGAGTGTGCTATGAGGTTACCTCACATGAAGCATGATGTCTGGCAACAGTAGAAGAACACTTCAATCCCCATAACAAGGCAAAAGGGGAACCTTTGCTGAGACATCAAATCATAGCAATGTTGCGTATCTTTAAGTTTCCTTTCAAACACATATCTTACATGGCATGGCTGATTCACGTTCAGAAGGCCATGATTTTGGAAACTGTGAAGACAGCACTTTCTGAGAAACCTTTCTGGCACTTCTACAGTGTAATGACAGTATCAGCAGATGGAACCAGCAAATACCAATCCAATGCATTCAGACAGAAAGGACCTTTCTGCACTGTCTTGCTGTGATCTGAATCAATGGATCTGGACCAGCAAGGCCCACTGGTTCTGCTCATGGCAAGGTGGGTTCTGGGACGGCACTGTCTGTATGGCAAGGTGAGTTCTGTATGACAGCACTATGAAACTTGCCTGAATTTCAGGACCAACCTCCAAAGTCTTCAAAGGAGTTGGAATAAAAGTTCCTAGACTCAGAGCTCCCAGGAGACTCATTTTGGTGGCATGTTTTGGTGCATTGTTGAAATGGGTCCTCAAGTAGTCCAGAACATAGAGACCCTGTGCATGGACAAGCTGGTACACTAATAATTCTATGGATGGAGCATATCAGTGGTGGGCACAGCCTCCCATATTCCTCTAAAGTGTAGAAGGAAGCCCTTAGTCCACCTTGGTGGTAAGGAATACCAGCAAGTGCAGAACAGCCTTAAGAACTAAAGCAGGATTGTGTAGTCATAAACATAAGTAAAAACATGATTTGGTTTTTGGAGTATGATGAAAAGGGAGCTCAAGCATGCCTATGAATTATGCACATTCAAGATAGGGATAAATCTGGTTAATTCTCCTAGAACAAAAATAGAGGAATGCTTTCCTCTCAGTGGAATGTGCTTAGAACAACTGGAGAGAGAGGACCTTCACTTATAGCAACTGTTGCAGCAGGAAGCTTTGCATGGCCATTGCCTTCCACCTTCCTGTTGGATAGATGGGGAATACTTTCAGCCAGATCCATCTTTCTGCCTTATTCTGTTCTCTTCTCACGGCCTGAAAAGAAATAGGGATAGCCTAAGTAACTGCAGGGTATAATCTGAAATATTTTGGTGGGGCCTTTTGGATTCAAGATGATTTCGAATTAGGTGTCAGGAATATACATTATTGCATTTTATTAAAATCAAAGCAATATCTGCATTTATATTCTGAAAACTGTTAAAACTACACCTGTAAAGAAATGTTTCTAGCTTTCTCTTCTGCAAACTCTTCCAATTTTTTTTTCAAAATTTAGGTGATTTTACCTCATCGCGTTTTATGGATCATATAGACTTTTTATGGCCTTTTGCGGTCATGGGATGCAACAGATGGATGAAACTCCACAAATAGGGAGTTTTTCATGATAGTTTTGAACCTAGAAGATTTTATTTAAAATATACTGCTAAGTCAAATGTGCATAATGTACTCAGATGTGAAAAGTTTATTAAAGAATATACACATCCAGCTATAGTTCAGTGTTATATATCTGTGAATCAGTTTTGCTTGAGCTATTATTTATCCGTGGTTTTTTGTTTGTCCATGTTGCTTGCTTGCATGCTTTATTCATTCTTACCCTGGATCCATTTTATACATATAAACTGTTACTTCACTGTATGATAATAGTGCAAGAGACCTATGGTAAGAGGAGGGCAAACCAAAAGAGAGCCCAGAGTATAGCAGCTGTGCCACCATATTCACTAGGGGTTTGCACGAATGCATTATTGGGGATTCAATTCATTTCAAATTGTTTATCCAAAATTTGATTCGATTTGAAGCTTTAAAATCTGAATTTACCCACATTCGATTTGAACTAAGCAAATTCAAATCTATTCGTTTAACTTTTCAATTTGAATTTGCACTTACGAATGTCAATAACATTCATATGTGCCCATACTCATCTTTAAGCATCCTGTATGCATCTCTGTACATCCCATATTGACCCGTATACATCCAGTTTTTGTCCCGTATGGATCCACACAAATGCTTACGGATGCAGAAAAGATGCATGCAGGCAAGTACGCATCATGTACGCATCCATACACATACGAATGTCCAAATAATTTGAACAAATAGATTTGAGATTTGAAATTCGTTTGAATGTTTAAATTTGAATTTATAGACACTCTATTTGAATTTGAATGTCCAAATTTGAACAAATCTGATCAAATTTTGAATGTTTTGAATATTTGTGCACATCCCTAATAGTTGCGAGTGTGATGGTGAGTGGGAGTCCTCTACTCCTGGGAGAACTCTTTGCATACTAGTAAAAACTGCTCCATAATCTGGTTTGCACCAGGTTTGCTTCTGCCAGTGGTGCACAAAAGGCAAGATTGGCATAACTTCCATGCTGAAGTCCTGTGCCATCATGTAAAGGAACAAAAAAATGGCCCACTCACTTCCAGGACCATTTCTTATGTTTTGTGTAATAGCTCTGGACAGAAACTTTGACGCTGGGGAATTTTCATTCCCTAACTTCAATGTTAGTAAGGCATGGGATGCACAAGCCAACCAAATACCATTTATCCAGGTTTTGGGCCCAGGAATTGACCAACTGGCACCTATGCATATCCCGCCTACAAACCATTTTCCTTTTGCAAATGTGAGTGAGCTGTATCTTACTTTACATCAAACTTGAATTTAATACCATTTACACAGGGATACACAATGGTAAACATCAGAATAAAACCAAGCAATTCAAGATTTTTAAGATTTGGAACACATCCGCACACTGCAAAAGCAAATCTTTATTCAGACAGCACTTACTTATTATGAATTATTTGGATAACCCATAATAAAGCATAGACAATCTGGAATAATTTTTTTTGGATATGCTTTACTCCAGATTATCCAAATAATGTGGAATAAGTACATGTTGTCTGGATGAAGCTCAAAAGGTCTGTCTCTTATACTAGCTAGCTGCTTTGTTCCCTGCCTTTATAAATCCAATGCTTAAATGCTTATATTTTTGGGATCTCTACATATCTGTTTGCAAACATACACTTCTGTGACAAAAGCCACACACTACTGAGAAGTGTGATAACAGTATAGTGCTGTTCTTGCTTGCCTTTCTGGACTTGTCTTTAAGATGAATTACGATCCCTCATAGTACCTCACCAGTGTGAACATTAGTGTTGATATGTGAAGCTCTGCCCACTGTTGGCATGCTCTGTCTGCATTAAATGGAACATGATCCAGATGAAGAGGCCCTTGATTTGGATCACCCGGAGACCATGGACTGATTTGCACTTTGGCCCATAGTTTATTATTAGGCAATATCTGGGCAGGTGCACCTGAACTTACAGGAGGTGCTTACAGCCTACAAGCACCCCCTGCCTACCCAGATGTTACCTGAATGTAAACTAGCTATGGGGCACAACATGCACCACAAGCAACCCCACATGACCAGAACCCTAGCTGGAAGCATCCAGCAAGCAAGCATCTGCATTTTTTTCTGGCTGGGGAGATAATCTGAGCTGTCACGCAAGTGGCAGCTAACATCAGGCTCTGTATCTGAGGACTGGAGGGTAGCAAATGTAACACCAATCTTCAAAAAAGGATCCAGGGGTGATCCAGGCAATTACAGACCAGTTAGCTTAATGTCAGTTGCATGTAAGGTGATGGAAACTATTATTAAAGACAAAATTAGTGTGCACATGGAGGAGCAAGCATTGCTGAACAAAAGCCAAAATGGCTTCTGCAGAGGTAAATCATGCCTCACAAACTTGTTGGAATTCTTTGAGAGTGTCAGTAAACACGTGGATAAAGATGAACCAGTAGATATTGTCTATCTGGATTTTCAGAAGGCTTTTGACAAAGTCCCACATCAAAGGCTACTGAGTAAACTCACCAGCCATGGAATAACAGGACAAGTTCTGTCTGGATTTGTGACTGGCTTAAGGGCAGGAAGGTGAGAGCAGTAATAAACGGCAAATTCTCAGGGTGGAAAGAAGTAAAAAGTGGGGTACCTCAGGGCTCAGTGTTGGGACCAATGCCTTTTCATTTATTCATCAATGATCTAGAAGAAGGGGTACATAGTAAAATAGCAAGGGTTGCTGATGATACTAAATTATTTAGGGTAGAAAATCCGAAAGAGATTGCCAAGAGCTCCAGAGGAATCTCTTAGCATTGGGTGACTTGGCAACCAAGTGGCAAATGTGCTTTAATCTTAACAAGTGCAAAGTAATGCACATTGGGGCCAAGAATCCAAATTATGTCTATAAACTGATGGGGTCTGAGCTTTCTGCAACACACCAGGAAAGGGATCTCTGGGTTTTGGTGGACAGTTCAATGAAAGTGTCAACCCAGTGCGCAGCAGCGGCAAAAAAAAAGCTAATTCAATGCTGAGAATAATTAGGAAGGGAATAGAAAATAAGTCAGCAATCATCATTTTGCCCCTTTATAAATCTATGGTGAGGCCACATTTGGAATATTGTGTACAGTTCTGGTCACCACACCTCAAAAAGGATATTGTGGAACTAGAGAAAGTGCAGAGAAGGGCAACCAGAACGATTAAGGGGCTGGAACACCTCCCTTACGAAACCAGGCTGCAACGTTTAAGAGGCGACCTGATTGAAATATATAAAATTATGCATGGTATAGAAAAGGTGGATAGAGAAAATTTCTTTTTTCTATTACACAATACTAGAACCAGGGAGCAGTCTATGAAGCTGATGGGTAGGAGAGTCAGATCCAACAAGAGGAAGTATTTCTTCACCCAGAGGGTCATGGGTTTATGGAATGTGCTGTCGGAAGAGGTGGTGACAGCTACCAGTCTAGATGGCTTTAAGGTAGGGTAGACAAATTTATGGATGACAGAGGTATCAATGGCTACTAGAATGAATGCCTAGGTACATCTTTCAGGCTGGGAGGGGGGTGGAAGCAGGACACTGCTAATGCCATTTGCTGGGATTCAAGAACAGGAAAAGGTTTGTCTTTTCTCTGTTTGAGATGCCCTTGAGCATTTGGTGGGCCACTGTGTGCAACAGGATGCTGGACTAGATGGACTGTGGCCTGATCCAGCAAGGCTTCTCTTATGTTCTTATGTTCTTAAGTGTGTGGGCAGCTCACATGACCCCCTGACATGACTGCACTTGCACAAAGCACCAGCGTTGCCATAGTAACAGTGGCCAGGATAGATCACACAGGGGCTAGGCTGTTGTTGACTAGCACTTGGAAGTGCAAGTGCTAGTCATAAGAACGTAAGTCTCTTGCACACCTTTAATGTCCTGATTAAACAGGTTTACTGGCATACCAGCTCAGGCTGCTTTGGATCACAGAGGCATGTGGAAAACCAAAGTGTGTCATCAAAATGGATCTCCCAGTAGCTCTGAGACTAGGAAGTTTCCAATTTATTTTTTTATTTTTTAAAAAATCCTCCTTCTTATAGTTCTGCCACTTTCAGAGGTGCAAGGGGTGGTGTCATGTGAGAGGACCTTTTCTGTAGTGGCCCCATGATTTTGGAATAACCTCCCAGTGGAGGAACACCTGATGCTAACCTGGTTCAAACATACCTCTTTGCTCAGTCCTTTGATTTTAGCTCCTTCTGAATGTTCCCCTGCTGGGCAAGTTATATGCAAATTATATTTTACGTTTTTAGCATACTGGTTTATTGTTTTGCTAGTGCTGCAGCCCACCCTAGGACCTTCAAATGAAGGATGGGATAGGAAGACTAGAATGAATACAAGAAATCTCCAAGTAAATGTACTGATTTGGATGGGGAAAGAATTGGCTGTCTGCCCAGTAGGGAATTCCTTTGTAAGATGCTGAGAGACTGGAAACTTCTTTATTGGCCTCTTCATTGTACATTTTGATCTGCCACAGTTTAGTGCATTTCAGGATATCCAAGAGAGGTTTAAATGAGCAATGTGCATGAAATTTTTTTTTGTTTCACTGCCAAGGTGAAAATCTGATAATTTGTTTCACTGAATTGTTTAATTGAAAAAAAATGCTCTTTTGTTTTCTTTTTCAAACTTCGCAAACAAAAATATTTTTCCCTCCAATGAAAAGGCCCTTTTCGTTGGCTCAAACACAGGGAAAGATCAGTTTCAGTCAAACTGCTCATTTTCAGAAGCAGGAGATGGGTTCGTTTCAGTTTTGAACAACTGTTCTTTTAACTAAAAGAAAGGACTTTCTTTTTGATGCAAATGTCTGTGAACACGAAATATTCATTTGAATTTGTGAACATGAATTTTGCACACCCCTCCTTATAATCAGAGCCTTGCTTCTCTCCTCCTCCTTTCACAGAGTCCCTAGCTGCTAGTTTAGTTTATTAAATTTATTTGGTTGATTAAGACACAGGTTTATGCTGTCAATGATCTTTGAGAATAAACAAATTAAACACAAAGTAGCCAGTGTAAATACACAGAGCTGGAATTATTTATGTTAATAGGTAATGATAGATGGAAATCGGTAAGGAAGTAAATTAATAAGGAATGTGGGAGGTAGGACTGAATAATTTAAATTAATAAGTGGAATGGGTATAAGGAAAAAGAGGGAAGAGGGCTTTAAATGAGAAATGAAATGAAAATTAATGGGTAAAAGTGAATATATAGTGCAATGATTTTAAGAAGAAGAATTGGAGCTAGAAATTAATGTAAATAAGTGAAGCAGAAATAACAAATACGGTATAAGAGGGGTAAAATTAATCATAAAATGAAATGAGAATAAGAAAGGTAAAATAAGATTTTTTAAAAAGAAGCATGTCCAACTATTTATAGGGAATTATAATTAATTTGACTTTCTTTATGCCTTCATTACATTTTACCAAACCTATTTTAATTTAAGAACTAATGCAACCAACCTGCAGTGTTGTTATGTGAATGTTTTAAAATATGATGAATTTTGTATGTTTGTTCATTACTATCTTGTAAATTACCTTGAATTTCCTTCCTCCAGTTATATTGTAAGCACCTATGATAGTGTGGTGGCAGAAGATGAAGAACTCTAAATTGGTTTCACACAATTCAAACAAAATTAATGTCCCTTTTACTTCCCTTGATTCTGATCTTTAAAAAGCATCCTCAAATAGCTGTCTAGATGATCTTCACTTGGTGGTGAATGTCCTACTAACATCAGGCTGGAGGTGACAGGCTGATGCCATCTGATACCTGGTGTGACAAATTTGTAAGGCAGTTTAGGCACAAAATTACTCAGGTCTACATGGAACTAGGTGCCAGAATTAACAATAGTCCAGTGGAAGTGTCAACAGAAGGTCTGGTTCAGTAATTTTAGGTCACTTTCAACTATTGTGGTTTGAGAATATGGATGAGTTGGGGTATGGCTAAACACAGATTTCCTTGACCCATGTCCATCCAGGCTGATACATCCAGCTGGCAGGGTGTGCCCATGGGAATTCAGAAAATGGTGGATGCCTCACTGAGGAGAAAGATGTCCCACTGACCTTCAAGAAAACAGAGGCCAACACACTTCTGGATGTCAATCAGCTATCTTCTAGGCCCTTTCCGCACTTGGCCTTATTCTGGAATATATCTCAGGATCAGGGTCTCTTATCTGCATGTTATTGCAGTCTACAGCAGGTCCTAGTGAGACTTGCCATAGCTTGTATTAGCATGTGGACAAGAGGCCCCTATCCTGAGATATAACCCAGAATAAGGCCAAGTGCGGAAGCAGCCCTAGTTGCTAACATAGCCTTTTGGAGCAAGGTTTAGCACTGAAATTGCCTTGGCAAGCCCTTTTAATAACCCTTACTGGAGAGAAACAGGGAGAGTGAAGTTTTCCTATTATTTTTTGATCTTCCATTGGCTTTTAAAAGCTTTCTGAACTGCCTACAGGGTTTGGGAGTCAAAGACATCGCATTGTGCAGACTGTGGCAGGCTCTTATTCTGGGTTATAAGATGGATTTAGGCTCAGCTCAGAAAGGGCATATGGCCCTCATGGGAACAGGGCCTGCCAGATGGGGCCTTAAATGGGGTCTGCATGAGGACAGGGCCTTCCTGATTGATACAAATTGGGTACCAATCAGGTTCTAAATGGGTTCCTAATGGCCAAAACAGCCATGATCTTGTGTATAGTAATGATGCTTTTTTATTTCTGTTCCAAAATGATAGAATCCATTCCATCATGGCAGAATCTTTGAATTTAGATAGAGGATCAGATCTGAAGACCATTCACGGATTGTTGATCACCACCTGCATTTTGAAGAATATCCATTGTTCTGGAATATTTGATGGGGTTTTTGTTTCCTAGTTTGGTTTTTAATCATAAATAAAATAAATCAGTATGTTTTTAACTGCTCCTCCTTTTTTCCTCCTGAAGGCTGCAATACATTTTTAAGTTCAATGGCTAAAATACCACTAAAGAAACAGCTTGAGGGACTGTACAATAGAGAATTGTGTCATAGATGAAAATGTACTATTTAAAATCATCAGGAGTACTCAGTAGCTTGCTAAAAATAATTAGCGATTGTACACTCTACAGGCACACATATTCAAGGATACGAAGTTCCTTCCCTTCCCACCATGCTAATAAAGAGAGCTTACATATAGATGTCTCTTCAAAGAAGGGGATACATAGCCCGTTGCCAAGAATTGTGGGTGAGAGAAAGTTTAATTAGCAAGTCTTCCCAGAGAGACATTTCGTAGGAAGAGTGACTCATAAGATAATACAACTTTGCCAATAGTTAGGCCAGGGAAGAAAATTATAAGGGAAAAACTTGCATTTAGAGTCACAGACATAGTAGTTTTTAAATATTTTAGTATAAAGATAACTTTGCTAATCTGCTTTCTTCTGTACCTACTGTAAACTCATTTGGTTTAAAACCAAATCAAACCAGCTCTAAAAAATTCCCTAAATATTTGATTTTCTCTACGGCCATTTGATAAGAACAAAAGGATCTCTGAAATGCACCTTCCAAAGTGCTAATAACTTTCCGGACCTTGCAAGAAATATCGTAGAAAAGACACCTCCCTCCTTCTGTCCCTTCCTTCACCCACCTCCCTCATCTTCAGGAAGTGCTTTAGAATTTCAAGTTTTACTCAGTAATTAAATCTTTTAGGAAGAAGTATCTTCAAAGATGGCTGTATTGGAAACAGGAGATTGAACCGGGTTTCCCAAGATCTTTAGACAACAGTGTTTTGTTTTTCCCCTGAAAAGAATGGTGACATTTATTGTTGAGTTTCCAATCTTACCTCATTGTTTCTGCTAATGAAGCATACCTCAGAAAACAATGACACATTGATTCAGTTTCTTCCAACATCTCTGCTTTCTGTTTCTTGGCAGTTATGTTAAATGTCATATGTGCCACTGGAGATCTTTCTTCAAAGTGTTTTGAAGCTCCTACTTTATTCTGTAGCCAGTGGGGTCATCCTATAAGTGAAATGACCAATTTTCTCTGCAACAAACTGTTCAGTGCACTCTTCACCTATAGTGCCTGATTTCTTCTGTGGAAGGCACAAGAATTTCTGAACACTCAATAGTATGGGAGAATAATGCTCTATACTGTATTCCTCCAAGTATATTAAAAATATCAGTGGAAGTAGTTCTTTCATGTCATTGTTGTACATAAAAATGTTTGAAGATTAGCATTAGCACAATACTAAACTGAGCTAGGCCCTTTCTGCACTGGCCCTTATTCCAGATTCTATCCTGGAATTGGGGGCTACCATTCATATGTTGGTGCCAAGAACAGGGCCTGCCACAGTCTGCACTAGCAGACAGCAGACCACTCTATAATCTGGAATAAAACCCAGTGCAGAAAGAGCCTGTAGCTCAGTGGTAGACCAAACTGCCTGGAGAGCAGAGGGTTGCCAGGTTGAGCCCCAGCTTCTCCCCAGTAGTAGGTAAAGGCAAACTACTTCTGTATTTTTGCCATGAAAACTGCATAGAAGTGTCCATGAAGTCAAGCAGGAGTTGGCCACAAGTCAGTGATACCCACCGTTATTTGATACATTGTTCTGTAAATATTAGCTGGAAAACTAGTGCACTTACCTCATATCAGAACATGACAATTGCTGGATTACTTCCTCTGCATCTGGAAATCATTGTCATTGTCCAAAGTGTCCTATGGGCTCCTTGGACTGACCCAGAGGTGAACCTGTTTATAGAGGTCTACAAGCGATCCTGCATCACGTGTGCTGCTTCAGGCAACAGCACTTCTGCAATCCACAGTCCCATCTTTGAAGTTTGCATGATATTTGGAGATGAGGCTGCAGAGGTTTCCATTGTTCCCAATGGGAGCTTCAACATTCATTTTCACAACAGGAAACCTAGGAACATATAATATACCTCATATGACATTTGAGCAATAGGGAAAGGGTCCAATTGTGTTGAAGAATAGGTAGCTCTTATGCTGGTAGTAGCCTTCACCTGAATCAGAACAGGCTAGGCACTTTCACATTGCCACCAACGTTGGATTGGCCAGTGGAATGCAGACAGCAACCTATGAATTCAAAATGTGCAGAATATTTGTGTACATTCTAGGGATGTGCATGAATTATCCATGCATTTAGAATCTGGACAAATACATCTGGATTCCAAGATTTGTGGACAGATCAAATAGGGCCCTATTTGAAGCGTCCTATCCATCCATGAATTGGATAATCCAGTATCTGTAGAAGCTTTGGTAGAAGCTTTTAAGGATACTGGATGCCCTGGAGCCTCCCTTCTCCAGCCTCCCTCCCCCCAAACCCCCCCCTCCACAGCCTCCCTGGGGGGCCCTTACCTGCTCCAAGCTAGAAGGCCTGTATTTAGCTCTCAGAAACCCTTTCAAGGTTCCAGAGGGCCCTGGAAGAGGCCCACGCTGCCACCGGAGTGCGCCTGAAGGGGCAGCAGTGGCGGCGCAGAGAAGGCGGCAGCAGCAGTGGTGAGGTGTTCAGGTAAGTAGGGGAGGGGTGGGATTGGGGGTGAGAATGGGGGTGGGAAGGGTTTATTGGTTCTGGGCATGAATATTCTATAGAATATCTATGCCTGGATCCAAATATCCCCACATGCATGGGGGGGGGGGAGAGTTATTTGGCCGGAGCCAATTTTTTCCACATTCTATTCACTCAAATAGAATGTGGAAAATGGCTCCATGCACACCCCTAGTACATCCCTACTCCAGAGGTATACTGACCATGCATCCAGATGATCTCATACCCTGGGAGCCATTTTTATGTCTTCAGTACTCATTAGAGCACTCTTAACCACTGGGGTGGGGGCATCCCCAGCAGTTTAAGCTACATTGCAGTGTCCAGACCTACGTGGTCCAGCTTCTTCCAGTGCTGTCTGAAGGCTGACCTCCACAGCATCCTTCAATGCTCTCTGGGACTAAATTCCCAGTTCAGTATTCTTAGAACAGTGGCCGACATGTGAACAGCATTCTATTGTTGCCATGAGCAACAGAAAGAATGATCAAGATTATTCTAGGTTGCATCCAGACATTGTTTACTTATTCCATTATATTTGGATATTCCAGAATATCTATACTTTTTTTCCAGAATATCCAAATATAGCAGAAAAAATAATTGATGCCTGGATGCACCCTATAAGCAATAATCATTTAGAGCTCAAGCTGCTCTTTCATGTGAAACCAGCGTATAGGGAAAAGAGTTTGGCTGTATTCAGACATAGCAAAATGGGCAATTTGAAGATGGTTCAGAGAGACAGCCTGTGTGTTTCAAGCCCTTCTGTGATCTACTTTTTCTAGCATGGAATATTCATGGTGTAAAAAAGGGCATCGATAATGATTAAGGGGCTGGAATACCTCCCATACAAAATCAGACCGCAATGTCTAGGCCTCTTAAGCTTTGAAAGATGGTGTTTAAGAGGAAACCTGATAGAAGTATATAAAATCATGCATGGTATAGAAAAGGCAGATAGAGAAAAGCTATTTTCTCTACCACACAGCACTAGAACCAGGGGGCACTCTAATAAGTTGATGGGCAGAAGGGTCAGATCAGACAAGGGGAAGTATTTCTTTACCCAGAGTGTCATCGGCCTATGGAATTTGCTGCCAGATGAGGTGGTAATAGCAACCAACCTAGATGACCTTAAGAAAGGGTTAGACAAATTCATGGATGATGACAAGTGTATCAATGGCTACTAGAATGGATGCCTAGGTACATCCACTAGGCTGGGGAGACAGGCAGGTTGCCTCTGGGGGCCATTTGCTGGGACTCACGAGCAGGTGGCAATTTTGTTCTTGTCTTCTGATCAGGATGCCCAAGGGTAAATTGGTGGGCCACTGTGTGAAACAGGATGCTGGACTAGATGGCTGTGGCTCAATCCAGCAGGGTTTCTCTTATGTTCTTATGTGTGTGAACAATCTCATGTCAGAGTTGTCTCTGAGTTGCCTCAGAGATTTATGTGTGTGTGTGCGTGTGTGTGTATGTGTGTGTATGTGTGTGTGTCCTGTCTGGCCACAGCCTTTGTTCTGACATCTGGGAATGGTTGTTTAGAAGATAAAACCCTTGTATGTATTAAAGGCATTACTTTGTTTTACATGTCTTGTTTCTTCATAAGAATAAGCATATTTATTGAACAATGTAATCCTTCAAAACTTTTATTTAAAAAGTTGGCTTTATTACTCTTATTTTTAAATGTATATGGAGCAACAACCAGCAGGTTATCTGCCCTGGAATCTATTCACCTCTCCTCTTATTTCTTCACTAAATCTGTTCAATATGCTGTATTTAAAAATATATATATTTACTATGCAACCTGTGCACTTTCTCTGAGGCTGTTGTGCACAAAAACCTCCAAGCTTAGCCAGAGCTGTAAAAAATAAACCCTGAACTTGCCAGAAAGAGAACACACAAACACTTTTTCATCAGTCAGGATATACCTGGACAGTGGTTCTGTCTTGGTGCTGTGTGACAAAGTTTACTGAGCAAAGACTTGCCTTTTATACTTATCAGAATGAAAGAACAGACACCTGGCACATGAGGATACTTAATGGTTTATCTCTGTTGGAAATGAGGCAATTAACAGTTTGGGCTACTCCCGGATATTACTCCTAATCGCTAACTAATCAGGAACTTCAAATGTTAGTAATTAGCATCATCTGAACTCCTGACCTTGCTGACAGGCAAAAAGCCATGTAGGCCATGAGCTCAGGACAGCAAATTAAACAAACCAAAAATCATCTCCGCTTTTTACTCACAAGGTCAACACAAGAACTCGTTTATACTGCACAGCAGAATGTGCAGTCATGATCGAGGTGTCACATACAACAATCGATGGATCATCATGGTGTCACATTATCCAATTGGTATTGCACACTTATCTTAATCTGATCTAATGACACGTGCTGCGCAGTGTTAACAAAATTTGAATTCCCCCCCCCCAGTCTGTGCAGAACGGCAAGAAGAGACCAATGAGAACAGGAAAGGCAGCTCAAATCTGATTGGCTGCCTCAACCCACATGATGGTGCATGCCAACTCAGTTCTTGCAGCTTCCAATGGGAAGCTACAAGAGCTGCTTTTCAAATCAAGATGGCCGGTTGCCGCAGTGCAGTAAGTATACTCTGCTTTTACATTTAACTGCGGATTTATTCTGCAAGTCTGGAGGCAGCCCTACTATATTCTAAGTGGCTCTAATTGCATATCCCTAATCCATACATTTGTACATGTAGTTTGTCTGTATTTCTGTTTATATCTATACCTAAATTTATAAGATAAAAATGGGGAAAATATTTTTTCATGTAGTGTCTTCTATTTTGGAGAGACATCAAACAGGGTTTGTTTGTTGCCCAGAACTGAAGAATAGGATAAAATTAATGCACTAGGCAACACTTTCTGTAGGAGTGGTTTTACAGTATACTTTTCTAATGTAACACAGAAAATGTACATATACACTACTCACAGGAGTGAGATGCAAGGACAACCAGACTGGTTCAAGACATGTTTCACTGTTGAATATTTTTTTTATTTTATTTTATCATGTACTTATATTCCACCTTTCACCCAGAGGTTCTAGGATAGGTCACAACAATAAAAAGAGGCAATTTATAAAATATGAAAGCATTGTTAAAATAGAACCCTCCCTCCCTTTCTTCTCCCAACCCTGCCTGGGCATGAGAAACTCCACAATTTGCATAACTCTCAAAACCTGAATGTTTGATTTTTACAAAATTTGATTTCTCTCAAGTTTAATCTCTAATTGTCTCTTAGATGTCACTTTAAAGCCAGGTTCCCACCTCCCCTGCTTTTTTTCTTGACACTGTAAAGTTATCAACAAAATCAAGTTTAAAATCTTCCTACTTGCAATGTTTTTCACGCAGGAAAAAGCCAATAAAATTAATTTTAATTTGTAGGCCTTCTAAAATGATTGAGCTAATGTAAATGTAGATCTCAAAATCACATCCTGGAGATCTTATCCGCCAAACCGTCTAATGCTTTTATTGGGGAACGGAGTCGGGGGTGGGGAGGCAGAGAGATTGTGAAACCAGCAGAATAAGATGGACATGATTTAGACACTACTACTTATTTTTAAAACATACATTTCCTTCTCTCTGTATGGTTTTGTGGACTATTCCTTTCCTGGTCTCAAAGAGCAATTGGCTGGATAGGGTAAGGTTGAAACATGGTTCACCACCAGCCCCTTGATTCTTCTACATGGTTTTTAGTGCCTCCTCTCTCCCTTCTATCTGGGAGTAAGCCCAATCCATGCTCTTTTCTTTTTGGTAACCACAGCATGCTGTTTTGCTGCCTGGATTGGGCCTGGGGATCTTCTGTTTCATAAATGAAAATTATTTTCTGTGAGAGAAGGACTCCCTCAGTCAGTGTCCCTGCAGCACTTAGGCCGGTAAAAAGGTTGGCATTAAGCACAGGTTGGCTGCCAAGGGGCATATTCACATTTATTTTAGTGTCCCAGTCCTACTGGATTTGGACAAACTGGAGTTGGTTTCAGCAGCTGAATTGCTCTTACTTGGAAGGTTGTTCTAAGACAGCCATGCACTGGCTCAGAAGACTGTGTGGTCTTTGAAGCCAGATTCTGTGACCTCCAATGACCAGCAACCTTAGAACCCGCAGAAAACCTATTTCTGTGGCACAGTTTTGTGTACAGCCAGACTGGATGCCCCCTTGGAGGCATGCAACTCTCTGGTTTATTCATGAGTAAGATAGAAGTAGATTTTTTAAAAAAAGGTCTATTACTATCCTGGTCTAAGCGGTCACTTTGGGCCACCTGGACCAGGCTATGCTCTGTTCAGTGTAAATGGAGCATATGAGCAGGGGAGATGGCCTCCCTTAAGTTGGTCCACTGTGCAGACGGGAGGCCTCTGGACTGGCTTAAGGGTAAGTGTGGAAAGGCCCAAGGACTCCAATGCCAGAAGATGTTGCTGTGTTCCCTCTGTTGCTGCTGATAAGACACTGCACTTCTGTTTGCTTTTAAACACTTTTATTTACTCACCTGCTATATAGGTAGGTTGACCTATTTACATACAGTACTGTATCTTTATTTTGTTCTTCCTGGAAGTGAAAAGTTGTGGTTCCTTTCTTAGATAGATTTATGACATAACATAGTTTCATTATTAGATGAAACTATGTTGTGTGCATGCACAACAGGAAAGAAAATAAAGACAGTATTTTTTGCTGCATTACGTTTTTACTTCATAACATGGATAAGCTTATGCTGTGTTTTTATTTGCTCTTCTTGCAGCTGGATTTAGTCAAGAGTTTTTATTCTTACTGATTGCAATATTAGTGAAAATTCCTGGTGCTCCTTTGGGCTGTTCTTACTCTTATTTGTTTCTTTTCTATTTTTGTGCTTAGAAAGCTAAAGGCTGTAGACTTTATACCTCTCATATCCATTTTGTTCCCACAGAAACTAATGAACGACAACACCATATTTTTTCTTCTCCACACAATCTTTGGCTGTGTTTCCATGCATGGTGCGGGAGGAATCTGGGGGTGGATGCATGTGCTGAAGCACACACCCCTCTACATCAGCTGGTGCTTCATCATATTTGCTTCTCTTTGATGAGGTGCCTGAAAATGCAGTGGACTAGGCAGTCCTCTAGAGAGTGCTGTTTCACTCCCTTGTCCCCAGGCATCTGATGTCAGTGTTCTCTGGCATGTGTCATCCCAGTGAAAATGGATACGTCCTTCTCCAGGGGCCTATTCACACTTAGGCCTAATTGCATACCAGAGGCCTAAGTGTGAATAGGCCTCAGGTCTCATAGATATGCAAGTGGAGACATAGCCTTAGCTTCACAGCAACACAGGGTAACAAGAAAAAGCTGAAACAGGAATAAAACCTGAGCCCTAGACTCAAGCTGTAACACCATGCTGGCTTTTATTGCATTTGTATTTTGCCCTTATTTGGCATGTTGTTCTGTGATCTTTGTTCTGTTAAGTATGGGGTAGAGAGAACCATACTGGTTTAGGTGTGCATAAGCCTGTGGATTAATTTTGATTCATGGGCGGCCAGAGATGACTAGCATAAGAGTGCCAGTATTGCTGGGTCCCAACCGGAACTAAGTGAAAGCTCTCTCTTACAATAATTGTTTTCTGAAATTATTTAGGAAATTAATTTGGAAGTGGCCATCCACTGCAGAAATAGTGATAACATTTGCACGGGGATGGAAGGAGTCATCTGAAGGCTGGAGTGGCTGCTTTGGGCTCAGGAGGGGAAGGAAGGTCCTTACGTGGGTAACATGTCCTTGGCTGTGCATACTTTGAGGTCAAGGAATGAAAATTCCCTAGCATCAAGATTTCCAGCTGGAGCCATTCCACGAAGCACTGGAAATGGCCCTGAAGTGGAAGTTTATAGAATGGTGTTGAAAAGGAGAAGTGCAGATAGGTCATGGCAGCCAGATGTGGGAACCAGGCCCATGGTCCCTTTTTCAGATTCGTTTTTAACTACTCTGCAAAGGGGACACTTCTGCAAGTGGATTCCACCATCACTGCCCTCTTAGCACTCTTTTGCGTGTCTTGATGCCACTGCATGGATCTTGCTTGTGAACAACCCTACTGTGAATAACGTTATTAAACTTCTGGGTATAGGATGGGATAAAAATGTAAACAAACAAATAAATAAATAAAATATGGAGTACTTTATTGAAATGTGTGCAGTCCAGCATTCTTACGAAGTGTTTTCTCTGCCTTATGATTTAAGAAGTCAAAGTGTGCTTGATGGAATCCCCCCTCCCCCCGCCGCCGCTTATAAAAGCCATCTAGTAGCTAACATCCATATCTTGTGGTATAATATATAGGCAGGATTTGGACTGGGGTTTTTCCAGTTCTTCTTTGTGTTTCAGATCACCAAATATTCAGGTTCCAGCATTCAACTCTGTTATCATAATAGATATAATTTGCCATATAGAAACTTTACAGACAGACTTTTTGCAGCTAGGCCATGTTCAGTAATTCATACTCGGAGAAAACATGGAATAGCTAACATTATTTTCTTCCAGAAGAAGAAAATAAATCACACCAGTATCTGAGTTCACCACTAGCTCTCACCTATGGCTAGAGCTGCTTGATCACCCTCAGCTCTATGACCCACTCATCACTTCCAGCATTTATTTGACACCTTTGCTAATTTGTGTGGGGTTAAATAGCATCTATACATCATCTTATATACATTTTCTTTTAATACCATACAAGTAGTAAATTTTACGTTTTTTATCCAAAGCTTCTCCCATTGATCCATTTGTATAATATATCCAAAGTTCTTTGCCTACATAATCATACATTCTTTGTTCATTACTATTATTATTATTATTATTATGTAAAAACGGTAGTAAAAACAGCAAATAAGATCACCATGCTGGATTTTGTATTATATCACTAGTTGGGCACTTCCCAAGCACCTAGGACTGCGTGATGTATCGGCAAATTATGCGAGAATCGTTGAAGTTCAATTCTCAGGTCTTCATTTCTGGTGAGTTTCTCCAACTGTTTCTCCTCAATTCTGCTGTCACCTGGAATAGCAATGTCGACGATCCACACCTTCTCTTTCTCAACGATTGTAATATCAGGGGTGTTATTCTCCAATTTTCTATCAGTCTGAAGCCTGAAGTCCCAACGTAGTTTTCAACAACTTTTTCTGGCTTGTGATCCCACCAGTTCTTTACCACTGGCAGATGATACTTTTGGCACAAGTTCCAGTGGTTCATCTGTGCTACAGCTTTGGGCAAATCCCCACAGCAAGCTTATTTCACTTTCCCTAAACCGAAATAATAGAACTGGATGCAAACGCGAATTTGCCTGTTCCCATTACTTTCAGCTTAATCGCATTCAATCTGGATTCTGAGGATGTACGTGACTCAAGGGGGGGACTCCAGTGGCTACTTTTTAAAAGCCACTTTTTGGGGCTGCCCTGTCCTCTTCCTCCTGGTGTGAACGCGCCACCCATAACAGACCCCTTCACGGAGCCTAGCTGGGTGGCTGGGTGGCTGGGTGGCTGCTGCTTGCCTAGATGGAGGAAAAACGGCAGCAGGCAGCCAGCGATTGTTTCCCTTCCTCTCCCCATTGCTCAGGGCACGCAGCAGTGGCGGCAAGTCAAGCCCCTTTCATCCATCACTGTCACAGCTAAACATTCACACATCTCTCCAAACAGCAGTTGCTTTTGTTTCTTTTCCGTTTTTAGAAGGTCAGCACTTTCAATGGCAAGATAGTTATCAGGTGTGAATTGCTTGTTTGCTACAGTGGATTGCTTGATTGCTATTCGGGCTGCTGCTGCTTTTACCGTTCACTTTGGCCCCGTCTTCATGCAATAAAAAGCCTGTTAAAAAGCTTCTTTTGCCATGGAGTATCTCCATGCACGGCTTTTCTCCGGGCTTCCAGCGCCACAAAGGAGGAAAATGCATGGAAGAAAGACCCCCCCCCCTTTAAACAAGACTACCTGTGGGCTTATTGGAACTCGTGGGTTTTTCTGGCAGCCTTTAGCATGGAGACGCTCTGTGGCAAAAGAGGTATTTGGGGGTAAGGATTGCAGGCCGCGGTCCCATCTTTCCTCTTTTTTTCAGCCTTCTCCCTCATTTTCTCTTCAAATAAAATCATCTCTTTTTTTGCCTCTCATCCACAACCAGTATTCAAGAGCTATACTGAATGCAAGAAAACGGTGGAAGCAATTCATTATGTTACTCACAAGATCTCTGAAAAAAGCACCCTGGCTCTGCTGCTGCTTGCATAAAAAACCTTAAACATTCACACATCTCCCAGAATTACAGCACCTTACCTTCCTTTCCCTTTCTAAAGGTCAGAACTTTTAAAGAGCCAGAATTGTGCAGAATTGCAACATTGTTATCAGGTGTGAAGTGGGTGGATTGCTACAGTGTAACCGATGCTGTATGGGGTGGATTTTTACAGTGAAATCACTATGTTTGGAAGCAAGCTCTGGATCCCAAAGTGATAAATGTTTCTGGTGGGTTTTGCAGGCAGGGGAGAGAACTTGTGAATACCCATGGCTATTTTTCTTTTGGACTTGTCAAGGGTTGTCTTCCTGGTTGTGGCCGCGCAGAGCGCAGTCCCTCCCCGTTCCCGCCGGCACCCTATCAACCAGAGAGGGGGCGGGGAGAAAAAGATGCGGGCAAAGAAAACACGCTTCCGTGGGGATGGTAGGTGCATTTTAAATGTGTGTTTTGCTGATCCTCATGTGGACGCTTATTCTGGAATTGAATGATATTTTTAAAGTCCGCTGGAATAGAGGGACAATAGAGAGACAATAAAGTTCCATGAAGACCGGGCCCATCAGTATTAACCTATTTTCATGACCTGATATCCATACCCACAGTGATTCGGTGGAATGGTTTGCCTTTCTGGGTTCTCAAGATAACTCAATTCAATGTCCTTTTTAATATACAGTATCATAGAAACTTTACCAGTCATGGTGAGCAGTGAGATGTCAAAAATTGTTTGTAATTTCATTTGGGACAATTGATGTTTGTATAGAGCCTAAGTTACCAATTCCCAGAGCGGTTTCAGCACTCTGTGGTGTATACTGCACCATGGCAGCCCACTCTAGGCAATACAACCAGTCCAGCTTTCGTGGCTGGAAACAAATGTTCCTGGCATCTGAAGTTGCCAAGTGAGTGTATTTCAGTCAGGAAGGGGAACACCTCCAGTCTTGAAATGATGCTAGTCTGGGTAAACAGGACCACAGTTCACATGTTGTTCACATGTGATGAGTGGTCAGGTATATATCAGCTAAGATGCTCTGTGGTCTGCAGCTGTAGGATATTGTGCCATTTTCATACTGTACTAAACTCCAAAGCTCCAGATGGAGCGTTCCAGTGAAGATGTAGTGTTCTAATGTGGGATGTGGCCTCTGATAGATAAGGGGTATGAATGAATATTCAAAAATTTGAATATGCAATCTGAATTTGTCGAATCTTGACATTCAAACTCGAATCGGATTTTCAAAAATCTTAATTTGCACATTTGAACTTGAATCAGATTTTCAAATAATTCAAATGTGTAGATTCATATCTGTCGTATACAAATCTGCACGAAAATTATATGTATCTTGCGCTTAAAATATTGGATTAATACGGGATGCATATGGGATAATACGGGATGCAAATGGATTATTATGGAATGTTGTTGACATTTGTATCTTTAAATACAAATCTAACATTTGAATGTACGGATTTGAGTGTTATGGATTCAAATTGGATTTTATGACATTTGGATCTTAAATATCCTAATCGAATCAGATTTTTTGACATTTGAATCTACTCGGTCCCTTAGGCCAGTTCTAGTGTCTCAGTGTAGACAGAGTCTAGGTTTCTGATTCATAGGGTATGCTCCCACTTGACTCTTTTGGTGCAAGTTGGACTACTTTAGTCTCCCCTGGACTATTTTAATCCGGGAACAGGACTGAGTGTGCATTTCAGGCTGTTCCCATTTATCTGATGGTAAACCAGACCCACTCACTCATTTGTGCACAAGCAAATCAGCAGCTTGTGTGGAGGGGGTGCTTTTAAAACTTTATTGCTTAAGTGGAGGAGCGTGGCAGCTGTGCGGGGAGGGGTTGTCAGTGGTGGAGCTTGATGTAGTCCTGTGTTCCAAGCCTCTCTGCCTTTTCTGCCAGCATTGCAGGCATTGTGGGCATGGTGAGCTGTGAAGTCCCACCCACATGTGTCTGGCATTGGCCAGAAGGTTACAGCTCTGCCTCATCTAGAAAAAAAAAGTGGGCTCAGGTATGAAATTTTAGAAAAAGTCCTATTTTCCTCAGGATTTCTTTTCTCCAGATTTTCGCAGAATTGTCCTCAGAAAATCTGGGGATAAGAAGTTGAATGGGAACACTGCTTGCCAAATTTCGATTATTTGCCTAAGTAATGGGAGCGATAGATGCTGAATTCGAATCCAATCTGAATTTAATTGTCTATGGAAATGCGTCCATAGAGTAGAGCTGATGTGACTGCAATTTCAATAACAAAAGCAGCAGCAACAACAACACCAGTGATGATGATAATGATGATGATATTTTATTTATTGATTTATATCCCTTCCCATTGCCTATAAGGCTTGGGGTAGCTCACACAATCACACATATGCAATAAAGCCAATATTTACTAGAACCATAAAACATTATCAAAAAGACATATAAAATAAACAACTACAACAAATTAAAACAAATAAAACACCTACAGTGTTGATGTTTTTAGACTCACTCTGTCAGGTCCTCTTCAATAGATTTGGCACTCTTCGTTATTGGATCCTTCCCAAGCATCTGAGATAATTGGAGGTATATTCCTAAAATATGCACAGTGTTAAGTAGTGAAGCCTTATGCAATTGGTGAACAGACACGTTTGTCAGTTCCTAGCACACCAAGGTGTTTTTCCAAATCTTTCAGTAGGGCACCGCAGTTAGTGATTTATTATTCCCCTCTTCCACATCATCATTGATAACAGGGAAAATCTAGCTTAGGGAAGCAATTTTCCTACTTTCCTGCTGGCTGTATTACATTAAATTAAAGGAAACATAAAAGATTTGGGAGTCTTGAGATTCTTCCACTCCTGAACAACATCTACTAGTGTCTCTGGCTGCAGTTAGGATTGCTGAGGGCGGGACAGGCAGCTATTTGCAGCAGAGGACACAAGGCAGTGGCCCTGATAGTGCCTGGGGTGAATATAACAATTTTAATTGCTTAATTTTTTTTAAAAAAATGTATTTATGGTAGGGACTGGATACTAGAATTTGTAACAACTTGTTTAGATCTCCTTGGATGTCTTCACTCTTCTATTGTTAGCACCATGATACAGGAGACAAGATAAGGAGAAGGGGCTGAATGAGAGCCTGTTCCTTCTCCAGTTGGGGCACCAGTTTGCACCAGAGGCAGTGTTTATGGCCCAAGTTTATAGCTATCTCCTGGGTAATCACTAGATTTTCTGGCATTGTTGGGGAACTTTTGTCTCCACATTGGGGATGCATCTTTTAGACTGGTTCAGGATTTTATGGCCTCCATGGCAATCATAGACTGTTGCAGCATTTATGGATCCAACCCATGATGCAGGACATACTCTTGATATGTTCTTTTCTACAGGCCATAAGGGCAAGTATCTGTTACTAGCTGGTCCTGCAGCAAGTCCATTGTCATGGGTGGATCATTATCTGGTGAAGTTTGGACTCATGTTCCTTACTCAGGGGTTGAATGGTCCACTGAGATGGTACACCCTTGGAGACTTATGGAATTTGATGACTCTGGAGGAGTTTCAAGTTGACATGGCTGTTATTCCTATGGTTGCTCTGGTCTCATTTTGGAATGGTGAGTTGCATAGAGCAATTGACCTGAACACTCTCAAGTGCCCTTGGAGCTGCTCCAGAGTTCCTAAAACACACTGGTATGTTAGGGAGCTGCATGTGATAAAGCAGGAAGGTTAATACCTAGAATACCCCTCCCCTCCCCTGCGCCATCGGACCTTGGAGGCTTTTACACACTGGAGCAATTTCACGTGGGCTTTCTCTCCACCCCCTCCCCATTGAAAGTTATTCCAGAGTTCCACTCAGCATTTCATTCAGCGACTTTCCTCTCCATTTTTTCCTGTCAAGCTTCGCGTCGCTGTTGTTTACCGTCCTCCTGGTGCTACTACCCAGTTTCTCACTGACTTTGAGTCCTGGCTGACTTTCTTTTTGGCAGACACAGTTCCGACTCTGATTCTTGGTGACTTTAACATTCACCTCGATGATACTAACTGTTCTCCTGTTTCCCATTTCAGCTCTCTCTTAGCCTCTTTTAGTTCCCAACTCCATTCTAATCTTCCAACTCACTCCTCTGGTCATTGTCTTGACTTAGTTCTCACTTCTAAAGGCTCTACCTCCAACTGTCTGGCTTCTGAATTCCCTCTCTCGGATCATCATCTAATTTCTTTTACTCTTACTTACTCCCCTCCTCCTCTGTCCCATACTTAACGTCTTTCTCATGATCTCTGCTCTGTTACCCCTGACCTTCTTGCTCAGTCTCTGGATTCCTTCCTCCCTTCTCTACCTCTCAGGGACTCCCTTGATTTGACTATGCTTCAATTTAACTCCATTCTTTCTTCTACTCTTGACAGCCTAGCTCCTCCTTTTCTGTGCGTGTCCTCTTCTATGCACAGGCCTCAGCCCTGGCTTACTCCCACTGTTCATTTCCTACGGTCTTGCTCTCAAGCTGCCAAATGTCTCTGTGTTCAAATGTAGCAAAAAAAAAAAAAAGCATCTGTAAAAGAAGTGCCTTAGAGGTGGTAGCATGTGGGATTCATACTCTTACCCCTATATGATATCTACCTGTTCTGGCTCAGAATGGGGAGGCACACACTGGCACATGAACAATCCCACATTTGAACCACCCCTAAGCAGCCTCAGAGATGCTTAATTTTTATTGCAGCTCAACAGTAGCTCATTTCTTCTGTTAAAATATCTTTAAGACCCCGTCCCCAAGCAATGAAAAGTCTGTTTAAAAGGTTCTTGTGCCTCTGAGCGCCCCCATGCCTGGCTTTTCTCCGAGCTTCCAGCGGCACAAAAGGAGGAAAATGTGCGGTAAAAAGGCTGCCCTTTAAAGAAGACTACCAGAGCACTTTTTGGAAGCCACAGGTATTCCGAGCAACATTGTGCATGGAGATGCTCTGTGGCAAAAGGGGCAGGGATTGGCAGCCAAGATCTCTGAAAAAAGCACACTGGCTCTGCTTCTGCTGCCTGCCTGCACACACAGTTGTAAACATTCACACATCTCCCAGAACAGCAGCACCTTCCCTTCCTTTCCCTTTCTAAAGGTCAGAACTTTGAAAGAGCCAGAATTGCAGAGAATTGCAACATTGTTATCAGGTGTGAAGTAGGTGGATTGCCACAGTGTAATGGCTGCTGTATGGGGTGGATTTTTATAGTGATTAAAATCACTATCTTTGGAAGCAAGCTCTGGATCCCAAAGTGATAAATGCCTCTGGTGGCTTTTGCAGGCAGGGGAGGCAAACAGAGAACTTGTAAATATGGCTATTTTTCTTTTGGACTTGTTGGGGGTTGTCTCCCCAGCAGCCTATCAAGCAGAGAGGGGGTGAGGAGAAAAAGATGCGGGCAAACAAAACATGCTTCCTTGGGGATGGTAGGTGCATTTAAAATGTGTGTTTTACCGAACCTCATGGGGACACTTATTCCGGAATTGAATGGCACTTTTAAAGTCCACTGGAATAGAGGGACAGTAGAGGAAAACAAGAGAGGCAAATAAGTTGCTTGGGGATGCAGCCTAACTGATTCTTGACCATTTTAGTTTTTCCTAACTGAACTGTATGTATGGGAAGTGAAATTCCATACATAATTTATTCCAAATACAAATATAGAATTCACATACAAAATTCATTCTGCCAGACAAGAATTACCAGGTAAATACAAGAGGCCACAGAAAATGCTATCTGTTAAGCTATGATATCTAAGGAAGCACAGTACATCAGAAGTTCTGTAGTGCCTCCTCCCTCTTGTTAGTGCCATCACTATCAGCAGATTCGTGGGCACATGAAAAAGCCTTTTCTGTGGTGTGATGATTTCTCTCTGAGGTATGTCAGTCTTTCGGGCATTGTTATTTGTTACTTTAAGGAGCTATTTTTTAAATTTGCATCTTTACATTGGTTTTACTTTTACCAGCTCTGAAACCTTAGAAATGCAAATAAATAAAGACCTCTGGGTATCATACACATATTTTAAAAATACATAAAGCTGACGGGGCAAAATGTGACCACAAGAACATGTTGATTGTGTATGTGTCCAAAATGCGAGTTAAGTTTGTTGTTATGGAATCATCCTAGTAGCCATAGGATACAGTCCCCGAAACATCTATTTTGAAGTGAACCCTGTTGAAATCAAAGAGATTTGCTTCATGTGAATTATATTTGGGACTGGGATATTCTATGGAAGATTTATTGCGTTGTGCCACCCTGTGGAGTTTCTTTGTAATTTCAGCAACTAGCACCTTGGATTATTTTCTTACACATTTCTAAGCTTTGACAGATGCTGCGCTATGTTTTTGTGTTTTCTTGATAGTTCCTATGACAAGATTTCTGATGCTGCCGAAGACAAGTTGCATTGTCACACACTGAATGCTGAAAGAGAAAAAACAACAACCTTCAATAGCACATGTTCAAAATCATTATTACTAATTAAGGATAAAGCACAAATTCTTTTGCATGTTACATATGTTTTCAATCATCACTTGGCTGAAATTTTGTCTGTGAGTAACGAGATCACTAAAACAATCAGGTGTGATTCAAAACCAGTTTTCTGTAAGATTGTTTTAGGAAAGCTCTTAGAACCATGCTGATATTGTGCATGAGGTCAGATTTACCAAAACCATTTACGTTACAGAAATAATTATTTTGTTCCAAACATGGAACCCAGATTTAGGTAATTCAGTGGGCCTTCCTTCTATTTAATGTGTTATAGGCTTGTTCCTCTAGCCCTTCAAGTAATCCCTTGATTAACTGAAAACTTCAGAATTGAGATTCTGATAAAATGGCTAGTCAACTTGATGCATGATTCAGAATCTATAACCTTCTCTGCACCATAGGGGCTACTTCAGTCACCCAGTGCATACTAACTGTCATGGGCCATACACGAGTGTGCTGTCTGCACTTAGAAGCAGTATAAATTTCCCAATAAGGGTCCTCAGGCATATTTTGGCCTATAGATGTATGTTGTCTATATGCCTTTTGTAGTCCAGAATACAGACATTAGTTTTGTTAAGGTCTAGGATAAAGTACCAGTGTGGATGAAGTGTTATTAGACACAAGGCCTGCCATAATCAATGCTAGTGTGCAGATGACAGGCCCTTATTCCTGATTTATTGCAAATAAATGCAGAAAGAGTCTATGAGAATGAGAATCAAATGACTAGATAAGTCCACTTAGGACAACAATAACCTAGGGAAGCTGACAGGTAAAGCCTAACTGAGAGCTCACATCAGGCTACAGTTTTGAAGTTCCTTGGTATGAATTACCATTCAACCATGGAAACCCAACATGTGACCTTTGAAGGGCAGAGAGAGATACAAAGTATAGTGATGCGCAAGAGGGTCTTTTCTGTTGTGGCCCCAAGACTCTGAAACAGGCTTCCTCCCAAGGTTTGCCAGGCATCTTGTTAAAACATATCACTTCATCCAAGCTTTTGGTATTTAAATGGTTTCCTTAGGGTGCTATCCTTCTAAGGAGGATGGGTGAGAGTGGGGGGTGGGAGGGAGGGTTACATTTTAAAATATATTTTAGTATTTTACATATTTTGTTCTTTTTGTGACCTGCCTTGAGACCTTTTGGTGAATGGTGGGGTATATATTCCACAAACAAACAAATAAATAAAATGAACCACTTGGGGACTCTTGAGGAAACATGATCTATGAAGACTTTAAATAAATAATAAACTAAGGGTGTTTTTCCACTGTCAAAAAGTACCCATTTTTGCACCCATTTAGGACCCATTTGGGTGTGAGCCGGATGATCCCATTTCCACCACGGCACCCATTTGGGACCCGATTGTTTCCACTGCCATGGGGGAAATCCGGATCTAATGGGTACATTTTGGCATTTAATCCGGATTTTCTGTAGACCCCATTAATGGGGTCTACAATGGGGTCTTCTGCCAGAAAATCCGGATTAAAAGGAGCCCGTTTCCACTGGAAACAGGCAATGGGGTCCAAAGGAGGCTAGGGGGAGGGGATGCACCCATTGGGGCCCCCTAAACCTAGGCTCTGAAGTCACTTTGAAGCCACTTTGAAGTCATTTCAAAGTCATTTCGAAGTCTGTGCAAAATATCTCCGGAGTGCCTTTGAAGTCTGTGCTGATTTTTGGAGTGAACTTTGGAGTGACATCGAAGTGACTCCAAAGTCATTTCGAAGTTCACTCTGAAGATCAGCACAGACTTCAAAGGCACTCCAGAGCTATTTTGCACAGACTTCGAAATGACTTCGAAGTCAATTCGAAGTGGCTTCGAAGACTGCACCCTCCTGCCTCCTGAAACACCTGGGGTAACGGACCAACCCCTTGGGGGTCGATCCGAATTCCCCACATGGGTGCAAAGCTGTTTCCACAGCAGGGGTGTTAGCACCCATTGCTAATGGGTGCTACACATCCCGTGGAAACACATTAGGTGCTTCCCTTAATCCGAATCTACTAAACACCCTGATACCTAGGTATTAAACAGGGAAAAGGCCATCTGTTTGACAGGATCCACTGGGCCTAATTCATGCTGAGCAGAAATCAGCCAACATAATTTGCCCTGGCTACTTTTCCCTCTCTGGACAGTAATGGCTATGGGGGAGTAAGAGAATGAAACACCACTCTTCAAAATCTTTGCTGAAGCTTAGCAGAAAGGCAAACTCTGAGAGTGGTTTCCCATTCCTAGAACTGGGTGCAGGCCTTATGACAGCCAGCAACGTTTGACTGCTGTGCCTCAGGGCCTCTTACAAAGGCTGTTACAAGACACAGCAAAACAGCACCCCTGAGACCTCCCTTTTGATACTACTGATTACAGCCTAGGTGGTGTTTAAACAAAACCTGGATGCAGCCTAAATTTGGCTTGTCAAGATCCATTCATAGGTGTTTTTCTTCTGAATTAATCTAGTCTTCTCTTCACATATAAGACAAGTAACTGCCTCTGAAGCTTTGGACAATGCTATAAGAAAAGACAATCAATATCAAAACACTGCAAAAAGATGTACAAACTCTCACCACCCAAATCACAGACTTGCAGGACAGACTTAAAAGGTCCAACTTTCATGTACATCGCCTTAAGGAATTTTTGGAAGGCAGAGCAGTAATCCCATATTTAATTAAGATATTCACAGACCTATGCCCAGACATTCATCTCGAGGAAAATGACATAGCAAGGGCACACAGAAGTCTAGGCCCAGGCCAAAGACCGAGGGATATAATAATAGCCTTTGACAAATATTCCATCAAAAACAAGCAATTTATGGCCTTGAGGGCAAGATCTAATATAACATATGATAACTGCAAAATTTTTGTGGTGCCTGGCCTGTCTCAGCAAACTATTAAGCTCAGGAAAGGCCTTCAGCCACTAGCTAACCTGCTTTATCATTCTAAGATCAGATTTAGATGGACAAACCCGGCTGGAATCATCACACAATATAATGGAAAACAGCTTAAAACCACAACCCCAGAAGAAGCACAAAAATTAGCAGCGAAACTGAACTTACAACTTCCACCACCTCTGCCAGAATACAGCGCTCCATCAGCTTCCCAACAAACAACAACCTCAACCAACTGGGAGGCCAAGGATCAAAGACCAAACTGCACACCAGCATATCGCAAAAAGCAAGAGAACACTACCACAGCACATTTTGCAAAGAAATGAACAGCCAAACAAACTATTTTTCTTCCTAAACCTGTACATCTTATTGTTGGTTTAATAAAACTATAGCCATTTATATTAGGAATTTGATAAGGTATGATTTGATAAGGTATGATAGAAATATACTCACAGCTGTATGACTATAAATACTTAGAATGCTTAATTGAATATTATTAAAATGTAAAGTAACTAAACACACAAATGAATAGAGATGATGTTAAAAGGGTTGCTAAGGGGAAAAGGGGGAAATGGGGGAGGAGAAGGGAAAAAAATCCTCCAAAAATAAGTTTAAGAATATATTGAGTCACAATGCTTATAAGACTGCTGTACAAAGTAGCGCCTCACCAAAAATTGGGTTCTGACTATTTATCAGTGGTATATAGAAAATTGAATTGCAAACACAAGCTCTTTTAGTAACCAGAAATGAACCAAGAAATTGCGAACAGGTTAATTGTGTTTTTTTATTTCTGTAATCTATGGTTAGTTATGGACAAAATTATATAGGTAAAGAAATGATAGCAGTCTAAGGGTAATAAAGGGGGAAAGAAAAGAAATATAAATAAAAAGGGGAAAAATCATCCTTAAGAACCAGTTTAAAAGTATAATGGAGTCATAAAGCTCAAAAACTTAAAGGATATAATTTTACTTTTTCTGAATAGCACCTCGCCATGTTGGTGAATTTACTATTTGACAGTGGAAATTAAAAAACACTCTAGATGGTCTTTCCAAAGACCCTGGTGATATCAAATAGTTCAGCAGTCTACCGATTGCATGTTCAAAGTTTTGTTTGGTTTAAATTGTTTATTTGTTTGAAAGATGAGGTTGTGTCTATAAAAGGTTTCTGGTTAAAGTTACAGCATTGTATGTTAATATATGGTTTCTTGTAAAGTTACTAACTATTAATGTTAGAGGTTTGGGCAACCCCTTCAAAAGGTTCAGAGTGGAGAAATATTTATTAAATTCCAAAACTCAAATACTAATTTTACAAGAAACTCACAAATAAATAAATAAATAAATAAATAAATAAATAAATAAATAAATAAATAAATAAATAAATAAATAAATAAATAAATAAATAAATAAATAAATAAATAAATAAATAAATAACACAGAGCCAAACCATTATTTTCACACCCCAATTTTAAAACAGAATTTGCTTCCTCTGGTACCTCAAAATCTAGAGGAGTTTCAATAATTTTTCATTCCTCCTTAAATATCCAAATAATAGATACAAAGAATGATACAGAAGGAAGATATATTTTTATTATCACAATATATGAGGGACAAAAACTTACATTTGCCAAACCTATATGGTCCTAATAAAAACCAAAAAAAATTCTTACAAACTGCATTAACACAGCTGGAAAAATTTGCAACAGGTCATCGCATTGTGGCAGGTGACCTAAACACGGTAATGAATCCTAAATTAGACAAATTAACACAAAAAAGGCAGAAAAATAAAGAATATAATAAAAGATTTAAAATGGAATGTATACAAGATTTAATTCAAAGTCAAAATTTACAAGATATTTATAGAATTTACAATGGGTCTAGCAAAAAATATACTTTTTTCTCAGAGACACAAGACATGGTCTAGACTAGACTACATATCCTTAGACAAACAATTAGTGCAACATTTATCGTCAACCACAATTGATCCAATTACCTTCTCAGATCATGCCCCATATATAATAGAATTAAAAATGAACTATATCAAAAAGCCCAGACTCTGGTTTTGATCCCATATTACTGCAAAAACAAGAAACTATTAACCTATTAACCACTGAAATTAAAAAAATACTTTGAATACAACAATAAGCCTGATATCTCTCCTGAATTTCAATGGGATGCTCTAAAACCTACTATTAGAGGCATTTGTATATCCCGGACTGCATGGATATACAAACAAAAACAAGAAAAACAAACAGAAATCATTACAAAAAATAAACAATTGGAACAACAATATAGAAAAACACAATCTAAAAGAATCTATAAACAATTGTCATAAAGAATTGGAAATTTTATAAACTTATTCAGTGGCTAAAACTCAGTTCTATCTGAAATAAAAAATAGAAACAAATAATTTTAACAACTTGAAATTTCTGGCCAGGAGATTAAAACGAAAAGAAAATAGAAAATATGTTCATATGGTTTGCAACCCAAAGACAAATTCAATAGTAACAAATAGTTCAGTTATAACAAAAGTCTTCAGAGAATTTTAGCAGACTTTATGGTAAGATAGAACCAATTGAAGTTATGAAACAGGATATAGATTCCTCAATAATTAAAAAATTGTCTGAAAACCAAAAATCAGATCTAATGCAACCTATAGACCCTAAAAAAGTACAACAAATTATCAAAAATTTAAAAAATAACAAATCTCCTGGTCCAGATGGATTTTCATCATCATTTTATAAAACATTTTCAGAAGTTTTATCTCCTCAACTAGCAAAATTATTCAATAACCTATTAATCGGAATATCTTTACCCCCTTCCTGGAATAATTCAATTATTTCCTGTCATAAACCTGAGAAAACACCAGAGTCTACAGAATCATGCAGACCCATAGCTTTACTTAACCAAGATTATAATTACAGCTATACTGGCAAATAGAATTAAACAAATACTTCATGATATCATTAACCCAGAGCAATTTGGTTTCATGCCGAACAAACTAATATCAAACCCCATACGTATAGCAATTAAACTCATCTCTCATAGTAAGGAACACAAGCAACAATTAAGTCTTTTTTTTCTGGACCTATATAAAGCATTTGATATGTTAGATCATAATTTTTTTATTGGAAACACTCAAAAAGATGGGTTTTCCTGAACCTCTTCTAGAAATATTGGCAAAAATTTATAACACCAGACAAGCAACAATAAATGTTAATAAAATTATTTCAGAAATTTTTTTATTTCTAAAGGAACAAAACAAGGGTGCCCCCTCTCCCCCTTCCTATTTGCCTTGGCTATGGTCCCACTAACTAATAATATAACTAATAATGAAAATATTAAAGGTTATTCTGTAGGTAAAAAAGTAATAAAAATCAGTCTATACGCATATGATATAGCTGTTTTTCTTATGCAACCTTTAATTTCCTTACCAAATCTATAACAAGAATTTAAAAAAATTGAAATACATTCAAATCTATTCATTTGAATGTTAGGTTTGAATCTGAAGATAGGAATGTCAACAACATTTGTATGTGTTATACGTATCTGTGTGCATTTTGTGTGCATCCCGTTTTATCCCATATGGATCCCATTTTTGTCTCATACTATCAGTGCAAATGCATACAGATATGTATGAGATTCGTACAGATATATATGCAATGCGTACATATCTGTACATTCAAATGTTTTGAATCATTCAAACCAATGTTTTGGAACATTAGTTTGAATGTTTAAATTCAAATGTATAGACATTCTATTCGAATTCAAATGTTGACATTCAATCGAATTCAATCGAATTTCAAATGTTTAAAGCATTTGTGCACATCCCTACTCGCGGTTGCAGCAGGGCTGCCAACACAGGTGGAAAATGGCATAAATTGCCCAGAGAGCTCTTCAACTCAGCATGGAAAGCTGCTTGTTCTTCACATGGGACAGTGTTGTGCACACGCTTAGCTCAGCTGCCATGGTGAATTCAAAGCACCACAAAGTTGTGTGAACCGTGCCTGTGTGAAAGGTGTAGTGTGAATCCAGCTGAGCGACGGCTTCAGCTAAGGAATTCTGCAAGTGACTGGAAAGTAGAGAGTAGGATGTTTGATCCTTGGCACCTCTCTGCTGTATCTTTGCACTACATGCAACGAACCTTCATGGATGTGATCACATGGACAACAGCCAATCATTGGTTTCAAGGGCTGCTGAAATTCCCTTACCCTCCAGGAAGCTAAATCTATCAACATGGCTGACTTGGAACTGAAATCCATTATTCCAGACACATTTCCTGTTGTTGTCTGGGAAGATTTAAAAAAAGAATCCTAAAAGTTAATTATTCATGGTAGTCGTTCTGTGTTATAAATTTGAAAAAAAGCTTGGATGAAAGAAAGCGCAGTTGTGGTTCAGTGTTTATTGTGTACAAAGTAGTTATTTTGCATGATATTCTAAACCACATATATATTCATTTTATTTATGTGTTTTATAGAAGAATGATTTTTCTTTTATCAACCATCTTTGTCCAATAGAATGTGTACTCCCCCCCCCAAAAAAATAAAAGAATTAAATGGATGCAGGGAGGGAAAGAAAAACTAACGTTTGGTTTGGAAACCATTATACGTTTGCTTTGCTTTGTTCTTTCAGTCAATAATATAGCTCACTTACTCCTGAACCACGGCAAACAAGGTAAGCCAAAATAAATAAATAAACAATTGCAGAGCATCTTTTTGGCAGAGTTGATTTGTGCTATGTTAACAGACTGAGTTTTAATTGTAATCTGGAGCTAAGAGCAGCTTGTAACACAGCACCATTGTTTGAAAGAAACACACACTTTGTTGCAATACCTTTACATCTGTGTAATATGAGATGCTTTGCATCAAAGAGTACAGTTTCTGGTGATTAAATATTTACCAACAACCTATTGGCCATATGTTATGGAGTTTGCTTGGTGGAAGGCTTAGTATTCATCACCTTTTCAAGGTGGTTCTGTTAAAAAATATTGCATGTTATGCAAGCACACGAACATATTTCAAAGAATTCCATGCTCAACCCTTTTGTCTTCATGTGAAGTTGATGTTAATATTGTATTTCAATTTAATTGAAAGATTTGACAGGAGCAAACTTATCATGGTTAACTTTAAAAAACCTAAAAAAAACAAGCCCTAACATCAGGCAAATGGCATTACCAGCATTTAGACTTGGAATATTATGGATCTGACAACATTTGTGTTAGATGTCACACGACTAGAAGTACTCTTTCAAGGTCAACTTCCTTTGCTCTTGGACTGGCAATTTGAGGAACCAGAGATGAACAGAAAATAACTGAATGGAAATTCCTCCCGTTCTTGTATCCTTGTAGGGCAGAGTTCTGTTTTCAAACTGATTGTATGAATGGTTAGAGAACCAGGTTATGCAAAATAACACATTAGGGAAAGTCAATAATTCCATCAGAATCTTGGTTTGAAGGAAGAAAAATAAAGTTTTCCATTCCAATAGGAATATGCTGAATGGGGTTGTGGTGACTGAGGTGACATCCTAACTGTTTATCTTTTTGTTTCCCAAAACAAAATGGCTTCCACTGACAGCATCCACAGTCTGCCTGATTCCATCCCAATCAGGTCCGTGGCCCTATTGTATTTTTATTCCCTGTTGATACAGTTGACAAAGTAGTGCCATCAAGTGCATAATGCCTGTGATTTGGGGCAAAAGGAAGTTGGGCAATGAGAGGAAGGAGAAGGACGATTAGATATCTTAAGGCTATTCCTCATTCTAGCTATTACTTCAGCTAACAGATTTTGAAAGCAACTAGCAGTATCCCACTACTCTGGTTGTTTGGAGTTTGGGTATGCTAGGTCTGATCACAGTAAACAATCTTTCTTCCTTCCTTCTCATACAAAATACATTATTTTGTTCAACATATAAACAAAAACAAAATTAGAAAAGAAACAGTAAGAACAATAATAGATTTAAAATATTATATAACTCACAACATCCTGATTACTAATTAACAATTACAAAATTCTAAACAAAATTTTTAAAGTCTATCAAAGTACCTTTTTTAAAAAATGACAAAAACTGGATAAACATTCTATTCTAGTGGTTCTTAACCTGGGGTCCGGGGATCATCAGGGGTCCGTAAAGGCTTCAAAGGGAGTCTGTGGTAGGCCAGAAGGAAGGCTATAGTGAAGTTTGTTCAAACCCTCCCATTTTCCTCTCTTTTAATTTTCTCCAGCTGAATAGCTGTGTATATCCTCAAACTAAATTATTTTAGGAAATTCCCCCAAATTAAGCCTACAGCTTTTGGGGAGTAATTTGGTCCACCCAGCTACAAATTGTATATACCTACAGCCATTTCATAGCACTGTGGTGGTGGCACACATCAAAATTAAAAAGGATACTTCCTCACCCATCTTAGGCTGCCATGAGCCTTCAGAACTTCAGGGTACCTCATCTCTGCTAAAGTTTAGTGGGGAATTACTGTAACAAGGCAGAAAGCAAAATGTGACAACTTCTAAAACCTTGCATAGCAACCAATGGCCAATGGAGTCTTTAAAAAGACATACCCTGCAACGAGTATTGGCACCTTCAAGCAGAGATGACTCAGTGGTTCTGCTACTGCATTCTAGCTCTAGGCATGTGTGCAAATGTGTTCCCTGTGTTTATAATTATAAACAACTGTATAGGTTCCCGTCTCTATGAATGTTATGTTCAGGCAGGTGTGGATAAATGGTATTTCTTAATATCTCTAAGGTCAAACAGACAAATGCACTCACCTGTATCCTGCTATCAGCCTGCTCTGAGGTGTGGATTCTAGAAATTAATAGGTATAGGGCATGAGAAAATGTTCTGGCCATTCATTTCCTCCATCACCATGTAGTGAAAGTGGAGAAAGTGTATTACTGTGTGTGTGTGTGGGGGGATTTTCACATGGCCTATGTCTATTTAACGTGTTTATTTATGTTGACTGTAATGTATTTGAATGTATTTATTGTAAAAATTGCCTAGGTAATATGCTCAGTTAGCAAGGACAGGTAAGCAGCAGGGCTTAGTTATTCTGATTAACATAAAGGAGGGGGCAAGAATACCACAGGAGCAACCAATCAGGGTGATGGCTCGTGCCAGGCAGGAGGCATTTAAACCACCTGCCAAAGGGAAGGAATTGTTAGTCTTTGCTTGGAAGATTTGGGGGTGGGAGGTTTCAGGTTATACTGATCTACACCCTGAGGTAAACTTACCTGCATTGATCCATACTTCTTGGGCTGTGATAAGTCAGGAAGGGAAGACTAGGATAGCCTAGGGCATTAGGGTAACTAGGAAAATATGTGTGTGGTCTTTCTGTGAACATTGATATACTTCACAACTTATTTGTTTTACTTTACCTTTCGAAACCTTTGTAACAAAGCATGAGACTTCTATTTTTTACAAAGAAGAGTATTGCCTACAGTGATTTATTAGAAAGCTAAAGAGAACATTACGTTAGAAGGGCTACTATAGCTTTAAGAAGCAGGGAAAACGGGAGCCAGAGAAAGTGAACCGCAGGGAGGCCAGTTAGAAACACTTACTCTTGCTTCAATAGAGAAAGGAGAAGGAGGGTGGTGTGCTGTCTTACAAAAGCCTGGGAAGGCATGACCAGTGCTGTTCTTTTCACTACCAAATCTAAATATGCTCAGGCCTCTTGACAGGAGGAAGGGGCAGGGAAAAAAACTGCCTTGGGCTGGGGGAGTCGGCTGCCACAGCCTGTTTTAGAATTGTATTGAAAATGGTTAACTTCCATGGTCTGATGGTCAACTGGAAAGGTCAGAAACCTTACACCTGTATAACTTTCATTCTGCAGCTGTGAGGCATTGGGTGCCAGAAAGAACTTACTGTGTAACTGGCAGAGATTTTGCCTCTGGTTGGGTTTTTAGACTCCCACCCCTCAGACAGCCATTTTCTTGGTCTTCTTGAAATAGCAGTAATATCCACTCTTTCCTCAGAAGTAGTTTTGGCTCAGCTATAGGAGTAGAAAGGGAATAGGAACCAGCTAATGAAATTACTTGTGCATTACAAGGATATCTTGAGAAGGAACTCCGTGGAAGGAAGAGCTCTCTGCTAAAATTAAACAGAAAATAACTGGGATTTTGACAAAATAACCTGGAAAAACTGCTGTTGCGCTGTGGTAAGTTTGGGAGGTAAGTCCTCTGGTTTTTTAACAGTTTTGGGGGACCACATGCCGAAATATATTATATCATAATGTAAAATATTAATTCAAAAATTTTTTATCTTAAAGAAAGTATTTAATAGTTTTTAAGGTAATTTTTCAAAAACAACACAAATCCATTAAATAAAATGAAGGTAGAATGCCAGCAGGGGAAGGGGGGCTTCCCAGTGTTTTGCACTGAGTGTCATATGTATGACTACCTGCCCATGGGGCAGCAGTCTTGGGTATGTGCTCGGTGCAATGAGCTCCAGGCTCTCAGGGAACATGTTTTTCCCGTCAAAGCCAAGGTAGCGGACCTGGAGAAGGAGATAGAGAGGAACAGGGCTGAGGGTGAGGCCTTCAAGGATGCAGTAGGAGCATCCCACTCCATGACAAGCAGCCCTCCAGCTGCCTCGGAGAGTGGAAGCCTCAGGCAAGGAGGACATCAAGCCAAGTAAGAGGGACAGGCTCCCTTAGTCGGGACCCCTTCCTCAGTGAATGTGCCTGTATCCTCTTGCACTGAGGATAGTCCTCCTGGTTTGGTGGGCCACTGTGTATGACAGGCTGCTGGACTAGATGGGCTGTGGCTTGATCCAGCAGGGCTTCTCTTATGTTATCTCTCTTATCTACATATATGCTAATAATTAAGACACCAGTGTTAGGCATAATTAACATCTTTCTACATCACACAAGACTTTGCAAATTAAAAAAAAACAATAAAAAAGTCTGCAAATGTATTCTGTATGCATGTTGTTTGTTAAATCTGTCTCCAAAAGCTAGTTGGAAGAAATTAAATTTACTTGAAGTCTTTTGATTGGTACAGGAAAGAGGTGGGCAATTTAAACAAAAAAAAAACTTAAAACTAGCCAGGTAATTTTTAGGAAGCACCTGAACGTAATAAGATAAATGGAAGTCTTGAAGAGATAACAACAAATAAAATAATGTACAAAATATGCTGAAATAGCAATCGTAAAAGAGGAGCATATAAAAAAGATGTAAGCTCAAACTTCACAGGCTCTTTCTTCTCCAGCAGACCTTTTTTTGATGGTATATGTGCTAGCCCAAAGCCTCTTTCTCCACACTCCTTTTTCAAGACTATGTTAGGCACCAGTTCTGCAGTAACTCTACAGGGTCATTGCACTTGCCTTCATATGTAGTAAAAAAATAACTCAAAACTGTTTAAAAGCACCTAAGAGATGGCAGCATGTGCCACTCTTGTTCTCACATCATCTCTGGTCCATCTTGACTAGTGTAGAATGTTCATTAGTAGTGGGAGGTGTGGAGGAGCAGAGGACCATAGTGGCAAGTAATGATCCCACTTACAAAATGTGGTCCTTTCTGCAATAGGGCTCATGTTGGATTATATCCTGGAATAGGGACTTGCCATTCCCATACTAGTGCAGACTATGCCCAGGGCCCAGGGCCTGCTATAGCCTGTGCTAGCTTGTGGATGGCAGCTCTCTATTCTGAGATATAATCTGGGATAAGGTCCGGTGCAGAAAGGGCCCACCTCTAAGATGCTCAGAGATGCTTTTATTTTATTTATTGCATGGGTTTTTCAAATGCAGACTTGTAGAATCATACACATCTCCAGTGGAGAAGATTCAGTGCCATGGAAACCTTCCTCAACACAATGTCATGTGTCAGAAAATAAAGGACTGATTGTTTAAAATGGCTAATGAGGGGAAAGAAAGTCAATAAACATTTTTCTCATTTTTCCCCCTCAAGAATTCTCTGATAGAAGTTAATTGGATGAGAAATTGCATTTGAAAACTATCAAAGGATGGAAGGAAAAGTTGCAAGGTCCAAGAAGCTCCAAGCAACCTAGTGTCAAACTGAGCTCCCCATATGTACAGATATGTAAATCTATGCTAGTGATTCATCTCTAGTCTGGCAGGCCATCACAAGAGCAATACCAGGTTACCTTTTGTATCCTGTGTTGCCTCTTTGGTCTAGTGGTTAGGGAGCCAGACACTTATCTGGGAACACTGGATTTGATTCCACCCTCCTCCATGAAGCCAGCTGGGTGACCGTGGACTAGTCACAACTCTCTTCTGAGCTTTCATAGCCCCACCTACCTCACAGCATATCTGTTGTGGGGAGAAGAAGAGAAATATTTGTCAGCTGCTTTGAGTCCCCTTAAATGGGTGAGAAAAGCAGGGTTGAAAACCCAACTCTTCTCCTTCTCCTTCTCCTCCTTCTCCTTCTTCCTTCTTCTTCTTCTTGCTGTCAGAGAGCAGCTTTAATTTTCTTAATATTTAGATTTTGCACTTTTTATTTCCTTATCTATTTTAAATCATGTTTGCTTTAATGTTTGAATATTTCAGATTGTCAGTATTTCAGTTTCCAGTCCAAAATCCATCTGAGTTTGAATTCTAGTAAGTTACATACACGTTTCAAATACACTTTTTCTCCTGGATAACCTCATCACTTACTTTTTTTTAAAAAAAACTTGTTGTCTCAGAGACCCCAGAGATCCTTCAGCACTAGCCACTGAATTAAAAATGATGAGACAGTGAATGGGTGGGTACAATGTCATAGAGCTGTTCTGATGTGCAGTGGATCAGCATCAGTTACAGGATGATTTAAAGTGATCCAAAATGCTGCATCAACCCAAGGTCTGTATCTTACTACTGCCCAACATTTGATTACTGGTGCTGGTGTCTAGTCCAGCTGGTCACAAAATGTCACTTCTAGTCTTTGGATGCAGCATTTTACTGGAAGAACAAAACAGTGACAATTGCCATGGCAGCAAACAGCTACAGGAAAGAGCAAACAAAATCAAGCTGTCATGCCACTGATGGCCAGGGTTGAATTTAGCTGATCTACCCCATTCTTCCCTCCCTGCTCCATGTGAATCTTTCCTGCATCTGTGCACTCAGTGGAAGAGGAGCTCACCATACAATACTCTTCAGCCAGGAGTATACAGTAGCTGCACTCCGCTGCTAAAACCTCTAAACAAGCTCTAAACAATATATATGCTATGCAAGGTGTGAGAGCCTAGAAAATCTGAGTAGTACTTTGAAAGTTTTACTCCAGCTCAAACATTAATTCCAAATACTCTTCTCTGTGGAATCAAGGCTTTAAACTATCTGGAGATCTTCTGGAAGAAATGTCTTGATTTTTGTATGTCTTATGTGTTTTTACTATAATGATCGTTAATAGTTCTCTTTTGAAAATTAGGCACTGGCCTTTTCCCCCCTACAGTTTTATGGAAATATGGATCTCATTTGACTAGAAAACAAAGGGCAACCACACACAGGGAGTTTAGTTGTCTAAAAGGCAGATGTTACTTAATGTGTCCATTTTGAGGGGGGGGGATGTGAACTAGTGAGCTGTTGTAAGGAAGAATAATGTAACAGTAGGCTTTGCAACTTTCTACATTTACCTGATGATCTGAGCCTTCTCATTTGAATGTTAGTGCAGATCAAGGTGGTCTTTCCCCCATTAGTCCAACTTCATCTGCACAAGCCAGAGTCAGATCAAGATCCTTATAATTCAGAATTCCTGGGTGCTGCTATTTGGCAGACAGTGGAGATCACGCATTCCCATAGGCTGGATCAGTAGGTGCAGTGAATCCCGATCTCCTGATCTGGATCTAAATCAAGTAAGTTCAGTAATGCCCTTTATTTCAAACAATCAAAATGAATATCTCTTTTTCAGATGTGAAATTGTAGCTAAAACTCTAGATCAGCCTAAGAGTGAAGGGATGTAAAAAGAGGTATCCGTGAAGGTTTGCGATTTGCACTGCCACTTTTTAATTTAATCATAAATGATCTAGATGTGTGTTGGGGGAGGGGATAAGCAGTGAGTTAGTAAAATTTGCCGATGACTCTAAATTATTCAGGGTAGTAGAAACTGAAGGAGACTGAAGAATTCCAGAGGGATTATATATATATTTTGGTGGACAGCTCAATGAAGGTGTCAACCCTATTTGCAGCAGCAGTGAAAAATGCAAATTCAGTGCTATGGACATTATAAAATAGAAAATAAGTCCCTAAATGTTATTGTGACTCTATATAAATCTATGGTGACAAATACAGATCTACACATTTGAATCATTTGAAAATCTGTACTGGATTTTTGAAAATCCGATTCGAGTTCGAATGTGCAAATCCAGATTTTTGAAAAACCGGATGCCCCTGCGGCCAAAATGGCCATTTAGACCAGGATACCGCTAAACAAGTCTACTGGAGGTCCAGGAGCCTCTGGAATGGAATAGCAAAGCATGCAGAAGGGCTCAAGCTTCCCTGTTTCAATGTAGCAAGATCATCCATTTCAATAGTGCACCAAACTGAGGGTTTGAGGCACACATTTACTGTCCTAGGAATACTCGTAACAGCATTTAATACTGGGCATCATATATGTCTCAGCACTTTGGCCCATGGAGCAAAGGTTGAATACATGTCATTTCTTTATATTCCGCCCTTCACCAAATGGTCCCAGGGAGGGTTACAATAAGAATAAAACATATCAAAAGAAGAAAAAATAATAATTAAAAATATCACTCCCTCCCACATCCCTCCCTCCTCCCTAGCAGGACAGCACCCTGAGGAAGCTATTTAGATGGCAAAAAGCCTGGTTGAAAAGATATGTTTTCACCAGGTGCAGAAAAGTATACAATGTAGGTGCCTGGCGAACCTCAAGAGGAAGGCTGTTCCAAAGTCTAGGGAGTCTTCCTCCCTTCCTCCTCACTTGCAGTAAATATTCTATAGGATTCACCTTTTACTAACTTATTAGAACTCTGAGGCAGCTTCTGCAAGAGCAACCTGGGCCATATTACCTACCTCTGTAAATTGTGGCCAGGCTTCCACTTACTTTTTGAGGTAGCTCCATTTTGATCAGATGGGGAAGGTACCCTGATCTCTTCCAGAAAATGATACCCTCTGCAATTTCAATTTGGACTTGGAGGCACCATTCCCATTCCCAGTGGTGCCTCTGTTCAGGGTGTGAAATCATTCCTGTGAAGAAGGTACCTTGATTATACCAGTAAAGTAGGTAGTGTGACCATCATTAGGTGCCTGCTTCCTCCAGGAGGCGGAGAATGCATTTCCCAATGGATGCAAATGTGGATGCTTCACAGTGGTCAGTGGAGATGTGATCTGTGACTTCTGCTCATCACAACAGTCACAAAAGGCAAAGTCTCCTGGGAAATCCTCCGGCCAGTCTTTCAACCATTCCTGGGCCATGGGTCAATCCAGCCATTAAACAAGCAGGTGGCTGGAGTGTCCTATGTGATGCATGAAGCCTGGCATCATTTTCTGGGCTCTGGAAATGCCCCCAAAAGAGGGCTGTGGTGGCATGCTAGTCTGTTCTTCAGTCTACAAATTTCCCAGTCTCTGAAGGTGGCCAGAACAGGGTCATAGCAATGAAGATGAGCCCTGGTATGCATTGCCTCTCTCTGTCCTGTTCTTGACTCAGATGGAGTACTACCTACACACCAAACCATGTAGCATAGAAACTGCCAAACAGAATATTATTGATTCATGATAGGAAGCTTCTGAAATGGAATAAATATCTCCAGAAATAGCATTGACTAAAATACTGTATAGTGTGGGATTTTGCTGTGGAGTAGCAGAGTACACAAACTTCTGTGGAAAAGAGTTGTTACAAAATATTTTGTATGTTTTTCATTAACATTTGGAATTTCAGAAGCAAAAGCATTCTAGACACATTCTTCAGAGGGATGAAAAAGTTTTTATGCAAAGCCACAAAAACTACACATTCTGGGACATGTTAGGCACTTAACAGGAATGAGGTTTCCGATTGTTGGATGCATATTGAGTCTTTGTAAATAAAACAGACAAGAACATTTGTTCCTATAAAGGGATTACTCTGCAAAACAGACCGTAAATAAGGAATAATTTTTTTATTAATGTGCCTTCCATTTAATATCCAAATAATTGTTCTCTCAATCCAGAACATGTTAATTTTTCCAGAGCCACTAGAACCTGGGTAGGGACATTTGTTGCTGTTGCTGATGTTCTTAATTTCACATGAGCTTTCCAGATTATTTTCCTTTCTGTCTTTTAATGTTCTTTCTTTCTTCCCCTGTTCCTCTGTCATATTTGGAGATATGTTCACCCATATAAGACTGGCCAAATACCATACAACAGCAAAATTGTTCATAACCATTCATTTCCATGCCCTAATTAATTTTTATTTTTTATTTTAAATTATATTGCATAATTTAAAACAACATTTTCTAAAACCACAAGTATAAAAACATTATACACATTTATAATACAATGGAGCACTGTTTTTTTCAATGCAGATCACATCCTTGTGTGGGAATGGTGGTGAAAGCCAAATCTCATGTTTGTACCTTTTAAAATGGAATTCTCCCATACCAAAATGAGGTTCAGATTGTCTGGTTTTATGGCTGCTTGTACCGTGGCCTATACTCTGAACCTGCAACAATTTGTATTAATCATAATTATTGTCTTTGCTGACACTAAGTCATGTCCTATGTACCAAGGCAGCTTAATTCAAATTAAAGAGCACATCTGATAACAGAAGGGGGCTAGCTGTACTTGAACAAGTCTTCTGGGACAAGTCTTCTGGGACAGCTCCTGCACTGGTCCCCAAAATATGCAGTCCTCACAGGCGGTGTCTGTCATCTCCAATGACCCAGGATTTAGGCTGTAGTCACACATTCATTTTAAACCATTTTAGTCCATCTTCAGGTCTGTCACCTTTTCATTTCCATCCATTTTATTTGTGGACTTTCCACCTTCCATTTGGGCTATCCTGAATGGAAAGTCCACAAATATAATGGATAGAAGTGAAAAAGTGTGAGGAGTCAGTCCTGAAGATGAACTGAAGGAAGTTTAAAATGAAGGTCTGACCATGATCATAAACTCTGACCTGCACCTCTGAAATGCCCCCCCCCCAATTAAACTGGTCTATTGGTATCCTAGTCTAGGTGACACTTTTTGCTGCCTAGCTCAGGCTTTGATCTCTGACCAATGAAGATGGAACATACTAGTGGTAGAGTGTGGCGTCTCTTAAACTGGATCACCATGTAGAAAGGAAGCTGCTGGACCCTTTCATGGACTGATTAAAGGTAAGTGCAAGAAACCTTAAGAAACCAAATTATTAAGACAGGAGTGTTAGTTTCCTTGGAATTAAATCAAACAGCTGATTCTCTGGATCAAAACCTTGCCTGACCAGTTGCAACCATTAAAAGTCAGCTTTTAAAGTGTAGTTGTAGCTCTTGCAACAGACTCATGTCTTTCCAGCCCTGCCCTACAGTGGCAGACAGCTCTCAACAAGGAATGGGGTCAACTCTCATGGGCGTCATCAGATCTTACTATTCCGACGGGCGATAAAGTTTGCAACACAGAATTAGAATACAATCCATAGCTATGTAGTGGAGACTGTAGGAAGCTCTATTAAACAAAATGGGCTTTTATTTGAATTTTAACCACTTGTAGCCCTTCTTCAGGCTGGATGGAGCTTATTTAAGCACCATGGGGAGTGCGATGGGTGGGCAAACTGATGAGGTTCTGAGCTGTTCCTGTTGGTGGTGGCCTGGAAACTGCTTTGGAAGTCAGGAAAAAAGTTGGCATGAAGGAGAAGATGACACCATAGGCTGTGATCACACCTTGGTGAAATAGTCTGTTCTGTTAAGAACCAGGACTCAAAACACACTAACTCTGACCACACTCAATACTTGATAAATCTTCCTCAGTTCACCTTCAGTTGGGTCACTCTGCTCACACATTTTTGTTCCTTTCCTGAGACTCCTTTGCAAGATTTTTTTAGACCTTCAGTCCTTTCCACCATCACAACATGCATTCTGGTAGGATAAGAGTTTCGTCACTCAACAATGTGTTAAGTACACACTGGGTGAAAGAGAAAGGACTGGCTCAGTCCTTCTTAAGTCCTCTTGCACGATCACACCCAAAAAATGAAAACAAATTAACACTCCATAATGGCTTCAGGCTTGTAAAAATCAAAACTCAAGAAAATATGATTGAAAGGAGGGAAGTCCACAAATAAAATGGATCAGACTAAAAAAGTGTGAGTGGTGAGGGCCGAAGATGGACTGAAGAAAGATTAAAGTGAAGGTGTAAGCAGAGTCCTATGTGATCCCTTATGCTGCCAAAGGTAGTGATCTCAGAGTAGCTTATCCTGCATTAATTTTAGGCATTACTTTTATTTGAAAGGGGGAGGAAGCATGTATGGTGCTCAGCCATTTGCCCAACCTGCTGTTGGCCAATTCTACTTTTCAGATGTGACCATATATGCTTATGCTTTAATGCATCACAAAAATATTTGTTTGCAGGGCAAAATATTGTATGGTTGCATCCTATTTTCTCTGACATTTCCCTTGATTTTTTTCCCCAGCAAAAAAAAAAAAAAAAATTACAAATTGATCTAAGAATAGATTTGCTTATTACTGGAAGTGTTTCAATGTCCAAATCTTTCATCTGTATCCAGTAGCTATAATTTTCTTATAATTTTGCTGTTTGTATAAATATTCCACTTAATTCTCTTTAGAAATGGGGTTGAAAGGGCTTTTTATTATGGCATGTTTGTGTAAGTTTAGATCCAGCATTTGGTCTGTCTTTCAAGTGGTTAGTCATGGTATTGCCTCCAGGATGCCTATAAAGGCAATTTGTGGAGAGTCCAGAACAGGTTAAGTTTCCCTTAGCCTTCTGCTTGAGAAGCCCAGAAGCAGTTGGTGGGCCACTCTGTGAGACAAGATGTTGGAGTTGAGCTGTGGGCTGATCCAGCAGGGTTTCTCTTATGTTCATATGTCTGTTTGATAACAATGCAACTTCATGCATCCTTTGAGATACTGCTGACGGTATTCTAGCAACTATCTGTTGGGCAACTCTTGCAATCATTATACTCAGTCAAAGACTGGAACAAGTTAACATCTAAAGAGACAATTTTCCCCACATTAGGAAATGCACAAATAAAACCATGATATTTCAGTGAAGTGTTTCCTCCCCCTACTGGTGAAAACTCAGTTCTAATGTGAAAGCACATTGGTCAATGGCATCATTTCTGGATAATTTTTGTACTTAAAATATACTGATGCTCTTTGTATTTTTCATCTTTACAATCAGGAGAGTAGCTAGTGCGGTATGAAAAACATCTACCATGGAAATAAAAAAATTATGAAAGACCAGAATTATTTCTGACTGCTACAAACTAAAGGTACAGCAATGCCATGTAATTTTCTTTTCTTTTTAAAATGTTAATCTGAGATCTTGAGACCCATGAAACTTCAAAAAGGTTGTTCAAAAACATAAAAATAGGATAATTCTTCTAATTAAATTTTTCTAATTAAAATTAAGAAAGAAACTTTATAAAATCAGAAAGCGTTAGCAACAAACATAATTCTGTTGAATTTATTTAGTCATATAGCTAAACGTTCACTCATGATCTAATGGAAAATCTGTCTGTTTTATTGGGCTGACTGCTTCCCAGATCTTCAAAGTACTCCAAAGCTTGTGGGCACTTTTAATGTTAACTCATGAAATGCATGCTAAAATTCTCCACCATGTTTGCAAAGTCATTTCTGTACTGTACCTTATTCCAGATTATTCCAGGAATAGGAACCTGCCATCTGTGTGCTCATGCCTTTCACAGACAACCTAGGACACATTCAATTGTCAGTTCTTGTTGCAGAAGGTTTTGCTAAACTTGCTCTAACTTACCTTTCAGCACATGTTCATTTCAATGTCTTTGTTTTCTTCCTGCAGTCTACTGTCTCTTCACCCATTTAGACTGGGATGTGTTATATGAAGAGTTTCCTGGCTTCTCGCAGTGCTGCATCTTCCATGGTCAGCCAGGAAGACCACTCCTCCTTATTCTACTGTTTGAGACGGGTTTCAGATTCCCCACTGGGCTAAGAGCAGAGTTCACACTATGCCTTAGTGTTGGTAGCCCATGCCTATGTGTTTCCTTAATTCTTCTCCAAGGATGGCGATGGATTGGCTTCTGGCGGCCATTCAAGGATAAGCTAGGACACATTCAATTGTCAGTGCTTGTTTCAGAAGGTTTTGCAAAACTTGCTTAACTTACCTTTCTCACGTGTTTATTTCAATTTCTTTGTTTTCTTCCTGCAATGTACTGTCTATTCACCCTTTTAGACTGGGATGTGTCATATGAAGAGTTTCCTGGGTGGGCTGTGGCCTGATCCAGTGTGACTTCTCTTACGTACTTAATTTAAAAAACCAAAACCTAAGTCATCCTCATTGCAAGAAAGGACCCCAATGGCTTTTTCAGACTGTGTACAATGCACTTAGTACTGTGCTTTGACAGAATATGAGTATGGATATGCATGAATATTCATAACGTTCAAAATTCAGCTGAATTTGCATGAATTCACACAATTGAATTTGAATCAAATGTTGGCATATTTGAAGATTGATGTATGAATATTCATTACATTTGTTAACCTGGAGAGGTGGGAAAATGGCTGCCCCTGACTAGGGATGTGCATGAATGATTCGTAAGTTTGGAACTTGGACGAACACGTCTGAATTCCGAGATTAGTTGATGGATCGAATAGGGCCCTATTTGACGGGCCCTATCCATCCACAAATCAATCCAGCATCCATAGAAGCTTCCTCCTTCCCCTGGCCACACTCCCCCCAAACCTCCCTCCTGGGGCCTTCCTCCCCCAGCCACACTCCCCCAAAACCCCTCTACCCTGGGGCCTCCTTGGGGCTCCCTTACCTGCTTCAGTGGCATCCCAAGCGTCTTTCCAGGCTCTCCAAAACTGCAAACAGGTTTTCTGGAAGGTAAATATAGGCCTTCTGGTGGGAAGGGGGTGGGGGGAGGGTTTATTCTTTCCCGGCACAGATATTCAATAGAATATTCATGCATGGATACGAATACCTCCACATTTGTGGGGGGTGTATTTGGCTGAAGCTGAATTTTTCCACATTCTGTTCAACTCAAATAGAATGTTGAAAATGGCTCTGTGCACACCCCTACCCCAGTCACATCTGCAATGGATCCAGAATGGATTCGAAGTGGATTGAGAGCAAATTCAAAGTGGATTCAGGGCAGATTTGACATGTTCAGAGTGGATATGTAGTGGATATGTATGGGATACATATGATATTTGTATTAAACATTTGTATCAAATTTGAATCCTACCACCTTTGAAAGAAATCTATTTGAATGAATACAAATTTTCTTGCATTCTATTTGATAAGAATCGAATACCGAAAAAAACATTTGTGCACATCCCTAAATGAGTTCCTTTTTGTAGAGGTTCCTAATATGTTTTTGATGCATGTTTGCCATATGGAAAAGAGGACAGAGCTCCTGGACCTTTAACACTCGTATGAATAAGGGATTTCGGCAGGTGTAACATTGTATAGGCAACAGCAGCTGAAATATCATCTTTTACACAATTCCTTAAGATGCAGAGGCCTTGTCCTCTTTTCCACATGGTAAAGCTAACCTGAAGAGGGTACCAGATTAACATTTCCATGGCAACTCATTTTGCAGACTAGAGAAAAAGTGTTAAATTTTAAAACTCAAACTATATAAAAATTATTTCATGTGTGAACTGCTTACTGGTCCCTACTCACTAAAACCTGAGCATATTGTTTTAGGATTCTATAAATCATTTAATATTATTTACATGCCTATTTTCTTCCACTGAAACTTTACAGAATTTAATTAAATGAATTAAGATGCATTAAATTAATAAATGTAGAGGCATGGCTCCCGTTTTTGACAATTTCACCCAAATCATCACAGCAAACAGTGAAACAAAAATACATTGAATAAGGTTGATCTTGCTTAGAAGACAGTAATATATTTATGCTTCTAATTTTTTTCTTTTTCTTTCCAACCTTTTTATGAGAAGGAACCACATATGTATTTGTTTATCAGCTGATTGTGATGTGGTGAATGGATTAATTACTGAAACCATGAGGGGATGCAATTAGAAAGTCTTCACGTAGCTAATTGGAAGTTAACATAATTGCTAATTAATGTAATTACTCCTGGAACCAAAGGGAGTAAAAATGAGAAGCTGGAGGCTGGTTTCAGTGATATGCCTTCTAACATGGGAGTCCTTTGGCATGATTTCCTAAGGAATTCTATGTCCTTACATGCAGACATGTAGTGTGTTTGGGTATGTTTACATGTATGAAACAGAATGAGAGAAAGAGAAGCAAAGTTAGAAAAAGAGACAGAGGACTTTTCTGCACTGAAAGGTCATGATACAAATAAGTGGGTTTCAGTCAGTGAGACTCACTGGTTCAGACCTGAATTGCATTGTTTGCACAACAGCGCTGGCCCAGATTAGCTCCCCTCCTCAGTCCCAAAGGGCTAGGAATGAAACTTCCAAGCTGTAGAGCCACCAGGGACCCCATTTCAGCACCCCAGTTTGGTGTGCTTCTAAAATGGGTCCCCTGGTAATCCAGAAGAAAGAGGCGTGCCTTGTGCTGGCCTCTGTGTTTCAGACTAGACTACACTGGTCCACTGATAGTCATTTATATTGAGATTTATCTGTGATACAGATCAAGGCCCCCTAGGTCTGGATTACATTTGGTCCTATGTGGATGGCGTGTATTGGATGGTGTGTACCAGTGAGTAGACCCTTCACTGGAAGGGAGACCCATCATCTACTTCTGGAATCAGAATAAGGATCTGTACAGCTACTAAACTTGTAATTAGTATTTCACATTGCTGTAGAGAAATTTCTCACTCTTATTTGCAGAACTGCATTAATTCAGCCACACTGCAACTATACATTTAAGTCTCTGCCACAGCATCTCAATGTAGTTCAGCTTCAGATTGTAGTTCAGCTTCAAAGACTGACTGGATCTTATGCTTCAGATTGTTATTTTGCTGCACAACCCAATTGGCTTCAGATCATGGACTGATAACTACACCGAATTTTCTGGTACAAAGTAGAATTCAAAGTTCCATCACTGATGACAGGTGGCTCTGAACCAGCAAACATCCCCATGCTGTCACATTGCCACCACCAAGTTGGATTGTTGATATGATGATCTTATTATGGGATACTGTATCAGCTTTATGCACCAGGACCAATTTCTGTGTGTTTCAATGTAACTGATATCAGAATTAGAAATGATGAAATGTCAATCAAAACAAAGCAATCAGAGAAAGCAAATTAACTTGACAATGGGAAGAAGGTGGACAAAGGGGGAATTGTTGCTGTGGCTTGGTTTTCAAAGTCTACCAGTCAGTACATGGAGGTGTGGGGAGCTACCATTTGCCCCTGCCTGAACCAATTACTATAGCTTGTCTTATAAAGAAGCATCCATACATGATTCTGTGATAGAGTTAGAGCTGGACATACATATTATATATTATATATTTTCCTGTCCTACCTCTTCAGCACACCACATACTGTTGCCATGAGAAAAGCAAGAAGTATTTAAGAACAAACTTAAATGTGATTTTAACTGACTGGTGGCACTCTTATTGAAGTGGCACTGTTCTGAACACACGTTTGCCCTGCCCTGAGTGCATTAATAATGCATTGAGGGAACCTTTATTCTCCATGTGTGATGTTAATGATTAAGGATCTCTGAACACAGTAAGTGAGTCTTTCAAAGACTTCACAGGATGCTTGGCAAGACAAGGTGGGTCTGCTCAATCAACCATGGCATAGTGGTGGTACAGTTGTGTATAATTCTGGTAACCACACCACAGAAAAGATATTGTGGAACTGGAAATGGGGCAAAAAAGGGCCACCAATATCATCTGGGGATTAGAACATCTCTCCTATGAGATCAAGCTACAGTCTTGAAATATGGCATTTAAGAAGAAGAGTTGGCTTTTCTACTCCACTTTCCCCACCCATTTAAGGGGACTCAAAGCAGCTGACAAAGCTTTCTGTTCTTCTCCCCACGTCCCTGTGAGGTAGGTGGGGCTCTGAGAGCACAGAAGAGAGATGTGACTAGCCCAGCTGGCTTTGTGGAAGCGAGAGGTATCTGAGCCTGTATTCCCAGATAAGAGTCCAGTTCCCTAACCACTAGACCAAACTGGCTCCCTCATTTAAGAGGAAGGCCTGATGAAAGGTTTTTGGAAAGGTGTTTCAAGAAAAGTTCTGTCACCCAACTTTAGAACCAGGGAAACTGCTGGGCAGGAAAGACTGATAAGAAGTATTTTTTCATTCAATCTGAGGAGGTGGTGATGGCTGACATCTAGCCTGGATGCCTTTAAGAAAAGGTTAGACAAACCCATGGAGCCCAGATGTATCAATGACTCCTAGAATGGATGTTTAGATATTATTTTCACATTGGAGAGATAGACATGATGGTTCTAAAGTCCACTTGCAGGGACATGAGAACTGATTAGTGTTTCACCTTCATCTTCTGCTTGAGAACATCCAAAAGTAAATTGCGGGCCACTATGTGAGACAGAATGCTGGAAAAGATGGTCTATGGCCTAATCCAGCAATGCTTCTCTTATGTTTTTAAAAGGGAATGGAACTAAGCACCATCTGAGTGTTTTGTTCCTAACCCATCTTTCAAGTGTGAGGGAATGTCAGGTGGCTGTGTGGATATCCATGTGGATGCTAAACTAGTCCAATTCACCCAATGTAGTGTGATGGATTGGGGTCATGTGGACCCAGCCCCATCCAGGTACATTGACAGCACCAAGATAGCATTGCGCCAATATTCCCAAGATCAAGATTTGAATATTAGGTTGCTGGCATTTATGTTGACATTTTTAGGCTCATAAAGGAAAGTTCACAAAGCCATTTATGATTGTCATAAAGGTGGTGTCTGTTAGCAATTAATTTGTCTCTATAATACTTCCTTAGTTTGCTCTTCAATCCAATTCAAAGGACTCAGTTTGAAGCTTCAAGTCTGGAAACAACTAGAAGTTTTGAGTCCAAAAGTAGTGCATGAACTACCTCCGATGAAAAAGCATCCCTGGACTGTTTGCATTTCCTTGAACAGTGTCCAAATACATTCAGAATGAACAATTATTTGAAAAAAAGTGTAAATAAATAAATGCATCAACAAAATAATTGCTCTTGAAAATAATTATCCAGTGCCATTTGTTTTACTTTATCAGTTTGTAAAAAGTAATGAAATAGTTTTCCTAGTTCATTTTGTTTTCTTTTAACCCATTTGGATTTAATAAAAAATATGTGAGCATATAATGTTTGTGAATTAATCTGAACTTTATAACTGGCACTCAGTTGAGAATATTACATAGGTAAAATCATGACAGGAAATGCAGGGATGTGAGAAACTATTCTAACCTACTTAGAAAACCAGACATATCCCACATGGGAGTTGGTGTGCAGACATGGCAGCATAACTTTCTTCCCTTCTAGGACCAAGGTTAAACCTTCCCCTGGTCATATCTATTCCTCTTGCATACATTCAGCATTCTCCTGGCCAGAAGGGTGGTGTTGTAGGGACATCCCAAACAAATTCCATTTAGAACTGGTTCAGCATGAATCAGGGAGGTTCTTGGGGCTTGAGACTGAACCTAATCAGTTTGAGGCTTTGGTTATTACCAATGGGAGTTCTAACTAAAACAATTCTGACCAAACACCACAAACACCTCGATACGTGCCAAACTGGTTTTATATTAATAGTAATATTTCCAAATTGTGTAGATTCACAAGGGAATATCTATGATATAGTCTTATTATGTCCCTTTGCCATTAACTCCTGAACTTCTGGAAACAAACATTGCTTTCCTTTAGGAGAGGCCATGAATGCAGTGGTTTGCAAACTGATGGCTGTGTGCATCAGACATTTGAATTTGAATTGAATGCTTCAGAACATTCATACAAAGTTTCACTTGAACAACCAAAAAACAAAGATCATATGTACTTAGTCCATTACATAGCATGTGCAAAATTCAATTTATGATTAAAAATTCAAATGAATATTACATGTTTGCAGACATTTTCATCAAAATGAAAATACAAATTTTCACATATCTAAAATTTTGATTGAACCAAATCAGTCTCCTGCTTGCAAAACCAAACAATTCAATCAAACATTTATGCTCACTTGAGTATTTTGTAATGAAAAGAGATTTTAAATTGTTTTAAAAAGTATTTTTCTTTGCAAGAAGTTCAAAAACAAATGTAAAAAAAACAATTTTTGAAGTATTCAAGAATGAAACAAATTAATGGATTTTTGCTTTGATGATGAATGTTCCTAGTCCTTGTGGTGACATCATTATCATGTACATGGAGAGTAGTGGCTTTCTCAAATTGCATCAGCTGCACAAAAAGCACATTTGTAAAATTATTTAAATTCTATGATAGTAATCCTATCCTATTGTATTTGCCAAGAGCTTTCTGTTAGACTCCTGTTATGCCACAGAATTAATGTATCATTGTTTCAGTTGATGACAATATTTCTAATGATTTTAACATGTATAAATTGTTATGCAAACAAGTGAAGACATTCATGTTCAGAAGCCTTATGCAAACAAGTGAAGACATTCATGTTCAGAAGCCTTATCCCAAAGGAACTTTACATAATAGCAATTCCTTGTTCTTGTCAGAGCTCACAAGTATAGAGAGCAACACTGGCTTCTCTGCTAACTCATTATGGATTCCGGAGTATCAGAAACTATAGTAAGGATCATTTCAGGACTTACGTTAGCTGAGGACATCTTTTTATCCTTGCCTCTCTTTTTACCAGTGGCAGAAATGATGCACAGAAAAACTTGTGTGATGATTCTAAGATTTTAAACCAAGACACATATATTTTACGTGTGTTAATACACAAAAGGGGAACATATCTACATCCTAAATTTCAAGAATTAAATAAATGCTTAAAGCTGTGTCCTCACTTTACTTACAGGGTTCATAGTGGAAGGGACTAACCCACAGTGTTTCCACTTGTGGTGACATGGAGTACCCCACAACAAACAGAAAAGGGCACAATAACCACTGGAGTCACCTTCACACTCCCAGATGGAGCCACAGATGCATCCTTCAGCCTGATGAGTGTGGCACTTATATTGAGGCACCCATTCTCAGGCCTCTCTTCTGTCATGTGGAGACATAGCTGGAATTGATTTTTTGTGTCAACTGCATTTAAGTTCTACCTTAGGAACAAAATATTTTGTACCTGTTCTTTCAGTGCCAATAATCACATAATGTGTTCATTGGGAATAACTTTAGGGATTATCTAGTCCATATCCACTTTATGAAAAAGTATCTCTACAAGAGTATATATGAATGAAGCAAAAATGATATAGACCTTTTTCACCCAGAAGAAAATTATTCCTCCCCCCTCCCAACTTTATTGAGTGTCCCAGAGTAAGTTTATAGTGGCAACCAGAAAGGCCATTTTTAGATCAAATATAGACTGATAGTGCAAGTCTAATTAAGTCTACAAAGAAGTCATTCATCCCGAAATTAATGATTCTCAAAACCTATTAGAAAGTTAGACTAACAGGAAACTGAAAGGAAAGGAAAGCATATTAAGACTAGAGGTGTGCACAAATGCAATTTTCAGGATTCGAGTTGATTTGAATCAAGTACTCAAAAATTCAATTTGATTCAAATGTCTAAAATTTGAGTTTAATCAAATTCGATTTTAATTAAGCAAATTCAAATCAATTCATTCAAATTTTTCATTCAAATTTGCACTTACGAATGTTGATATTTATAGATGTCTGTATGCAACTGTACATGCATCCCGTAGTTATCCCATATGCAACCCGTTTTCATCCCGTACGGATCCATAGAATTGTGTACGGTCGTGGGAAAGATGTTGATCTTCAAGTTAATACACAAAACCGGAACATATCTACATGTTCCGGGTAATTTGAATGAATAGATCCAAAATTCAAAATTTGAACAGAATCTTTAAATTAGAATTTAAGGACATTCGATTCAAATTTGAATGTCAAAATTTGGTCAATTTGATTGAATATTCATGCACATCCCTAATTAAGACTTAAGCATCCACACACAGATTCTGAATGCTTATTCAAGCATCCCTATCACTTTACTTATCTACTATCTCACTTTTCTTGCTCATCAACTTCAACATGGGGGGGGCAAGTTACCACACTCATACACATTTATATGAATGATGACAATGAGGAGACTGAACAAGTATCCCTGCTTAAATGGAAATGTGCATGGCCCTGGGTTCCTCCAGACATGCTTAAAGCTTCACTGCCTCTGAGCTTCTACTGACCATGTAACTGTAAACGGTAGCAGATAAACTCTGAAGTAAAAAGCTGCTGATAATTGGCCATCCTATCTGGATGCTGGGAAGCTGCTGCACAGAGGCTCTGCCCTTCCTGCACAGTTTCTGCTCATTCCATCTGCCCAACAGGAAGCAGCCATGCAGAGGCCGCAAAGGTTTAAGAGTATCTAGAGGCACCCTTTTTAGGTCCCAGGCGGGGACTGCCATAATCTGTACCAGCATGTGAATAGCAGGTTCCTTTCCTGGAACAGAATCTGAATTAAGGCTTAGGATCTTCCCAGTCTGGGACCATTCCTGGTGCTTTGCTTCAAGGTTCTAAATGCAACTTGCACCCACAGGGAAACATTTGTTCCCCACTCTCAAAGTTTGTGAAGCCCTGGGTGTAGGTATCATGCAAACAGGCCACTTTTCTTTTTCTAGAATAATGTAGGCACTCTGACCCATGAGTGGATCCCTTCTGTGCCTGTGTGGATGAAGCCTCAGAGTGCTGAAAGACTGGAAATACATAACTTCACATTTTCTTCATGCAATGATTCATTGTCTTGTGGCTTCACCAGGACCAATCACCATAGCAACCTTAGCAACCATTTCTCTGTCTCTATCCTTTTAATGAAAAAGCAACTGTTTTCGTTTAAGAAAAAAAAAATTTGATGCTTCTGCAAAACTGTACAATCAAAATCAATCATAATGAGTATACATAGAAAAATAATAAGTCAATATTATCCATAGTTCAAATTTCCTTTCCTGTTTCTTAATTTGTACATGACAGCTTTGATTTGTCATTGAGATGTTAATGTCAAATAAGGCATTGTCTGCTCACCCTCCAATAAAGAATCTGTTCTGTCATTCCTACCTCTAATGATGTATTTTAGATGTGTTGTTGCATCCACAGGGTGAGTGAAGAGAAAATGGCAGAAGAATCGTAAACCAAAAATTCATCTTGGATCAAATTTCAATCATTTCCTTCCCATTTCTCCTCCAATAAGATCACAATGAGGCCAGTGTCAACTTCTTCACAGTCATGTTGGCCATTGTGCACATTGGAACATGTTGACTGATCCCAACCAAGATCAGAGCAGATGCCTGTGACATGCAGTAAGGGCTGTCTGCATTGCCCTGACTTGACCAGCCCAACTTTGGAGGCTAGTAATAAAAGTTCCTGCCATCTAAAGGTCCTGGCTGAGGCTGTTTTCACCAGATGCTCTGAATAGCTCATTTCTGGAGCTGTTTTCAGGAGTTTGGCAAACTGGCACCAGTCTCCACACACTAGGTGGACACACCTGGAGCTCTGGAGTTCCACGCATGCTCTAATCCTTGGTTCCATGCAGACAAGCCATTATCCAGGAGGCATGGCCTCCCAGCAGCCTGGTGTACCAGGCAGATGCAGTGCCCTCCAGAGTAGAAGCTCCCGTTGTCACTTAGTTGGTTGTACCGATATTGGGCAGCAACTATTACATATATTAATATTCAAGTATATTCCTCATGTAAAACATAACTATTTCTCCAAGCACATTTCCCCATTCAGGTCAAATTGCTCCTTATATTTTGGAATATAACAGTATGGTCCTCCTACAACCCCTCACACAGATAATGGATAGTACATTGTGTGTTGTACTTGGATTTAGTAAGCATCAGGATTCCCACCACCACCACCACCACCAAAGCTAGAGAAAGTAGGAAAGGAGATTATGGACCTTTTTACACTCAGTCTGGAGAATGAGAGAATGCATTGTGCACACTATAATCTGCTTGGAAAGTCTCTTTGGCCTCCTGCCCATTCCCTATGCTTACTTGCTGTGGCTAACTTAACTGATTTTTCAATATTTTATAAACTACTTTGAGATGATATTTTTAGTATGAAGTGGCACTGTAAATATTTTTAGAATTTAATAATAATCATAAATATAACTAACTCTGTTCTTTGGCCTACAAATATTAGAAGCAAGAGAGACTAAAAGAGTACCAAACCCAAAATCAATACTTGGAACTGGTGACTATGCAGAGTTTTGGAACTCAGATGCTTTAAAGTCCTAAGAAAACCATGATTTACCAGTCTTTAAATGTTCTGTATGATCCTAACAAAGAAGTTTTTAAATGCTCTGAACAGACTGCAAACTCAGTATGTAAGTGGCTAGTCTCCAGAAAACCATTTGTTTTGCCAAAAGTTTCAAAAAACAAAAACAAAACACCATCTGACCATATATCTCTATATTGTCATTTAGCCACACATCTCTAAATTTTCAGCAGGATGTTGCCATATTCAATCATTGAAAGAAATTATTAGGTGGAAAGAAATACTACTGTGATTGATCACACAGGAAAATGTCTGGCTTTTGCCACTGCTTGGGGCGCTATGGTTTAATCATGCAAGAAAGCTAATCACAACCATTCTTCATGGTCTGTCTGCCCACCCACTTGAAGGCATAGGGCCATCAACGGTCTGTGCAGATGATCAGAATTTCATTAGGTACATTCAAAAGTTCAGATAGTTTTTTTAAGGCATTAGAAAATCATTGCAAATTTGTGATTGAGGAACCATGTCAAAGCTTTTCTTCCAGGTCATTCAACAGTAAGGATTTCTATTTAAATTATAGTAATGTTGTTTATAAATATGAATAAGTATACAAAGTTTTTAGGCACAGATCTGGATCTCTTTTTCATAATGTGCAAAGACATCAACATACGGTCTTTAAATAGTCTATTCTGATCTCTTCTCAAGGGTGCAGCAAGGTCAGAAGGAACAGGAAGGATGGCAGATGTTTGTCTTCCAGCCCACACCGCTATGGTTGCAGGACTAAAGAGGGCAATCATTGCCTCCTGACACCAACTTGAGAGTTTGGCAGGTAGGAAAATGTTTTACCCTCACCCTGTGTTCCTGCTGCTGTTAAATGGTGTGTAAACCATTTTGAACGTTTTACATAAAACATTTGCTTATCCCTATTGCGGTCTGGCTCTTTGGGCTCTCTATGCAGATAGGGGGATTTATTTTTCTCAAAATCCACTCAGGGATCATCTTCATCTAGAGATGGTCAGAAGTGAACAGGGGAACCTGTTTATTTGAGTGCATGAATGGCGTGCTGGGATGAATCGAAAAAGGAGATTTCTTCTTCCATTCTGGAGTCAAAAGGTTTGTCTACCCAGAGACATCTCCTCAGCTGATACCACCTCTCAAGGTAGTTTAAATTATTGCCCAGGCAGACAGACAAGTGCCTTGTTGTTTGCTTTACAAATTAGTTGCTTCCAATGGATTCTGTTACATGTGTCTATAGACAAAAGAAAGCAAGGGCCCTTCCCACATTGCATTATATTATAAGATAAATTCATCCACATGCCAGTGTCAACTCCAGCAGGTCCTGCCCCATAATACTTTGCCCTGGAGGAAGCATAGACTAGACAAGGGTGCTCAAAATGGTGTCAGTTTAGTGGTAGACATCAAAAATGAGGTCAAAGTGACCTAGGGTCAGTATACCTGACCATCAAGGGTGTGGATGGCATGCCCCCATGATCCAGTATGCCATGGGAGATCATTTTCAGTGGTGATCAAAGGCCTATCTAGAAACTTTGAATTTTGGGAATGAAGGCTCTTGGCCTTCAGAGCCTCAGCACTGGCTCTGAGGGCTTTTGAGAAGCAACAGCTGGAGCTGGAGTGAGATGGTATGTCTAAACACAGATGCCCCTATCCTGTTCTAGCACTCCAGTATGGGATGGGTTGCTTGTCCATGATGTGTTCACACCTACATTTTAATCCAGCTTCAGTTCATGTTGAGAGTGAGATAATTGCATTGGCAAAGTGACAAGTTGTATGCTTTTGGCTTTATCTAACTCAGAAAGTCCAGCTTTGAGGTAGATAACATGGAAGGGAAACAGGCAATTTTCCTGATGTATTCTTTTACTCTGAAAATGAACTGAAACTGGTTTAAAATGTAGTTAATGCAGCTAGAGTGAGCCACCCTGTCCTGGGAAAGGGGGAGTATGTGAAAGAGCCAGTGTTTCAGTTTTTCATTCCGTTAGTAGTTTTCACATTATCGTGTCTCTTGCTGTTTTGGTTTGGCTATCAACCTTTGCTGCATTGTTTACACAACTAGAACTTACTAATGTATTTATAAGAAACAAAAAAAGTAACTAAGGCTGCATCCCCAAAAGACTTATTTGCCTCTCTACTGTTCCTCTACTGTCACTCTATTGAAGTGGACTTTAAAAGTGCCATGCAAATCAGGAATAAGCGTCCGCATGAGGCTCAGCAAAATGTGCGTTTTTAACGCACCTTCCGTCCCCATGGGAGCTGTGTTTTCTTTGTGTGCATCTTTTTCTCCACGCCCCTGCTCTTGTGCCAGTGGGAATGGGGAGGGACTGCACTCGGCGTGGCCACAACCAGGAAGACAACCCCTGACAAGTCCAAAGGAAAAATAGCCATCGGTTCTCTGTTCGTCTCCCAGATCTTCCGCCCCCCAAAATTGCTTCTCGTGCCGGCAAACATTCACTCTCACCACTTTCCTCTGTTATTGCTGTCAAAATCCACCCTGTCCAGCGCAAGATCGCTCATTCACTCACAACTTTCCCTATTATCGCTGTCAAAATCCACCCCTAGCAATAATCCACCCATTTCACACCTCATAGCGATTGCAACAATGTTGCAATTCTGTGTGATTCTGGCTCTTTAGTTCTGAGCTTTAGAAAGGGAAGCTGCTTGTGTTACTGCTATGTGTGCAGGCAGCAATCCCTGCCCCTTTTGCCACAGAGCGTCCCCAAGGTAAATGCTGTGAGGAAAACCCGCAACTTTCAAAAAGAACTCTGAAAGTCTTATTTAAAAAGCACTTTTTTTGTTGTGCGTTTTCCTCGTTTTGTAGCTCTGGAAGTTCATTAAAAACCCTAGCAGGGGGCGCTCAGAGGCAAAAGAAGACTTTTAGCATACTTTTAATTGCTTGGGGACAGGGCCTAAAGCAGGGATGTCATAGATACGGCCCGTGGCCGCCCCCGCGGCTGCGGCCGCAGCCCGCCTGCCCGCACGGTCCGCCTGCCGCTGCGGCCAACAGCCCGACGACGCGGGCCGCCCGACGATGCCGCGCAGCCCGTGGCGACCCGCCCGCGGCATGGCCCGCTTGCCCACGCGGCCCGCCTGCCGACGCGGCCCATGGTCCGATGCCGTGGGCCGCCCGACACCGCCGCGCGGCCTGCCTGCCCGCGCGGCCCGCCTGCTGGCGCGGCCCATGGCCCGCCGATGCGCGCCGCCCTCCTTGGGTGCGAAGGAGGCGAGGCGAGCGCGCACGCGGGCGCCGCCATGGACGGCCAGCCCCTCCCTAGCCATGCCCCGGCCACGCCCTGAGCCCTCCTCTTTGCCCTAGCCATGCCCCCAGCCACACCCCCAGCCCCTCCTCTGTGCCCTGACCACACCCCCCGCCACGCCTCCTGCCACGCCCCCTGGCCCTCACAGTTTTTTTTTAATCCGGCCCTCGGCCGGATTGAGTTTGACACCTCTGGCCTAAAGGTTTAATCCACATTCAGTTTTCTTTAAGACTGAGAGAACACATCAGCAAAATAAGTTTTCCTTTCATATTGCCAGACTCTGGAAATTCTTCTTTGCATTACATAATGCAGAATGAAAATGGCAAATCATTTTGTTGATGAAGTCTTAGGGCCTTTCTGCACGGATGTTTCACTTGGATTAAAGGTCCATGTGGAATACTTCTAGCCCATTCAGATGCACACGTGTTAATGCAGATCAATGAGGCCACACACTTTTAGTCCTGCTCCGTTTGCACAAGATGGAGATAGATGTGGATTAAGGAGGCCCTTAATCTAGCTGTTTTACGGAATCATTTAATCAGGTTCCCAGGAGGATTAAGGGCCTTGATCTGGATCCCAGGAGGTGTGGAATCTGGTCCACACCTCAACACAATCCAGTTAAATCCAAATTCACTGATCTGGATCAAAATGGAAATAATTGCAGAAAAGGCCTCTAATTCTAAAGATGGATTGAATGTGAATTAACACTTGGATGGCCTGGCTATTCGAGACAAAATTCTAATTACCTTTTTAGCCTAGAATTTTAATGAGAAGAGGAGGGCGAAACTGGGTGTGCAAATGATCGCACCTATGAACCATCTCTAAGCTGTCTATAAAATGCTTCAAAGATGATTTTTTTAAAAAAAATTGTGTGAATGCAATGGTAGACAAATATTTATATATTGTATTTATATATGCATGTGACCCATATAATGCATAAAATCAAGGCCTGGCTAAAATGTGCAGCTCAGTACCATTTCACATACACCAACTACAAGCAGAACAAATTAAACTGCAATGTCAAGGCCCATTGGCTTTCAAAAAAATATAAAATATCCCAATGGAGCATTCTTGCTGTTTAAATCTGGTTGTGCTTCTCTTGGAAATCACAGGATACTTAATGCTTCAGGTTGGTTTAACTTTTTTCCCGAATATGTGCCAGTGTTATCTAGGGAATTAGTATCACATTATGAAGAAATTAGCTAAAAGTAACCACACTATGCAACTAGCTTAAAAACACACAAACCGAAGCGTACTGAGTGGGCAAGAAGAATTCTTTCTCGCTTGTGACTCATATCATACGCTCAGACATTGTAGGATACATTTCAGCAGGAACTATTATTAGACTGAATACAGTGAAATTGTAAGTGAGAATGGTATGAAACATGGCACTGTATGTCTATTTTAGGATTTTTCTCAGCTTCTAACAGCTTTGGGGTGTTCCCGTACAAAAATATGTAGACTGTTCAAATCATGGAATGTCTGGTTTTGTGTTGTGATATATTTAAAATCTGCAGATATAAGATTGCTATTAGTCATTCAGCTGGAACTGTTAACTATCTCACTAAAGAAGAAGAAAAGATTGTTACAAGTGTTGTAAAATATTCATATGGAATTGTCTTTAAAAAAATCACTTAAGAGCAAATAAAGCCTATAGCATTTAATCCCTATAAAACCTGCAACACTGTTGAAATAATGTACAAGTACTAGGTAATAGAGTAGACAAAGTTTAATTTCCAGTGTATAGGGCAATTTATAATCTCCAATTTGTAAGCCAACTTATAATTTCACATTGCTAAGCCATTGTGGCTTTCTTAGTATGATATCACTCAAAATATACCAACTGATGTCTTATGTAAATTATGGGAGAGGAACTTTACCTTTGTTCATTCCAAGGCTCTTTCTGCACTGTGCCTTATTTTGAATTATACCTGGAGTAGATGCTTGCTGTCCACATGCTAGTGCAGACTACAGCAGGTCCTATTTCTGGCATCACTTCCAGGAACCTGACAAAAAGCTGCCAGTCTCCTTTTGCCTGGTAGACCAATTGACATGCTTGCTGCCATTCCACACACAAGTGCTGGGCCAGAGTAGCATTGGGGAATGCTTTGGAGATATCTGGGTGATATTGGTTAATTTCTTGAGGTACCTTTGAAATTGTTCTACAGGGACTAAATGGTCCTGGATGTTTCAGAACAGAAGGAAGAGGAAGAGTGAATATCATCTTATAGCTTTGAAAAATCTGGCTTTTTGTTTATTTTAATGATTTTTCCCCACTTGTTTTATATTGTGAATCATACTCATGAGAGTATTCTACCTTCCATCTCCTCTGGCTGTTGTCTGAAAAGTAGAGAAGAAATTAACTTTGTTTCCAAAGCCAAGTCAATAAGTCTGTTCAGGCTACAGAAATATGAAAGAGTAGGAGCCAGTCAGCCCATTTTTAAAGATGGTTAATCCTAATTCCTCCTCAGGGATTAAAGGCAGCAAAGGCAATACCAAAATACATCTTTCTTTCCAGACTCCTTGTACATTGTAATGCCTTGTGGAGTTAAAAGAAGCAGCGGCCTGAAGAAATGGAGGTGCCTGTCACACTCAATTTGCTTTGTGATTAGTGATATGGGCAGTATAGAAAAAGAAAATGCATGAGTGAGGATTTCGCAGCTATTTTGTGTCAGAAACAGAAATATGGATGATGGATACTGAAAGCGTGACCTTAAGGAATTGGTGTAAGATACATTGTCATTTGCCAACAGAGAATAATTAAACTTTGATGTGTGTATGGGGGGCAATGTTAACATGGTGTTTCCTGTAGAATAGCAGTTCTCAATCTGTGGGTCGCGATGAGGGGTTGTGATGAGTCTCTCACTGCCCCTCCCTCCCCCTTTCAGCTGCCCCTCACCCGTGGTTGGGGGGGTCTCCACAACATGAGGAACTGCATTAAGGGGTTGTGGCATTAGGAAGATTGAGAACTGCTGCTGTAGAAAACAGGGAAAGCTGAGGTGGTGGTAGAGCTGAATTCTTCCCAGGAGTGTCTGGTGGCAATGCATGGACCGCTTGTCCTGGGAACAGAACCTTGGCATCTAGCAAGCTAGGAAGAGGTGGAAGCAAAATTAAAATTTGGCTGGATTTTGCAAATATCAAAATTTCAAACATTAGTGAAAAATAGGGTGGACTTTGTACTAAAATCTCACAACCCAGATACTCTGTTCTGAAAATCTTCCAGAAACCCTATTCCCACTTAGCCTTGATGCCTGGCTGATGTTTCAGAGGGCTGGTGGCAGCAACTGCAGTTATTGTATGGAATTCCTCCCTGCCTGCCTGGTCCTCCCACCAGAATTTAAGGCTTGGCTGGCACTCTGGAGGGCAGGCAGCAGCAGTTGGAGCAGGAGCAGTGTTGGAAGGGGATGGGGATATAATGGGGGGGGCTCCAGGACATGTGTTGGGGGCACCAGGATTCCCCCTGTGAATGACACATTGGGAGATGAGGCAGGGATCAAGATGGCAGACACTGGACATGAGATGGGGGATTCTCTCCATGTCAGGAAGCATTGGGAGGGGAGGTAGAGGGGTAGGGACATGAGATGGGGGCACCAGGACATGAGATGCAGAAGCACTGAGACTTGAAGTGGGATGGGAGTTCCTTTCACCCCAAACCTTCATCAAAAGTTTGGGAGCAAAGGTGAAACTCCATATATTTGGGGGAAGAGGCTTCACCCAGGGGTGAAAATTTTTCCCCTTCATGCACTGTCAAAATTGATCTCCCAGTTGTTGCATATGCCAAAGTGTACCTGCTCCATGCCTATGTCTTCTGGACCATGGCTCAGTGGTCCTCCAGTAGACTTTGATGTCAAGTTCTTTCAGTAATCCCAATCAGGAGTATACCAGTAATAGTTGGGGCTTCATGGATCCACATGGACCAATGAGATCCAGAAGTTGACTATGAGGGCTACTATTATGGATTAAAAGTAAGTGCAGAAAGGTTCAGTCTATCAATGCAAATGGCAGAAAACAATAACATTATTGTTAATTTGGGAGTTGACATTAATTGCAAAAATTTGCACTTTCCCAAGCAATGGGAGAGTAAAATAGTTATATTTGGGCATTATGTTTACTTTCTAAATGCAAAAAGATCTGGTAAACTATGTATATATGGCAGAGGAGTAATATAAATCACTTGTTTCTTCCTGTTTTACAACTTACATTTGAAATGCAACTGACTTAATAACAGGAACCATCTCAATTTCAATAAATCATCATTCACGTGTGCTCCTGAAAACACGTTTGCTGCAACCACCCCAAGTTTTCACTTTGCCTTTTGTTCTATTTTTCTTGTGTTTTTAAAATTATACTATTGGGTTTTGCTGTTCCTCCTCAGAGAGAGAAGAATTCTCACCTCCAATCACACATTTTTGAAGGCCTAGACCAGTGATGGCCAACCTATGACACGTGTGTCACAGGTGACCCGCCAAGCCCTTTTGGGTGACACACCTGGTCACCCTGGCACCTGGGTGTGTAGTGCTTGATTGTTCTTGAAGTGTACGAAATACCAACTAATACCAACTTTCAATTGAAGATTTAGCAAATGAAATTCAGCAACAAATGTCAATAATGTAAAATCACAAAATAATGGAAATTTCTTTATGTGACACAGGCACCCGAGTTAAGCTAGGTTTTCTTGCAAATTTTGACACACTGAGCTCAAAAGGTTCGCGATCATTGGCCTAGACCATAAAGGCCTTTTTAGGAAAAGAGATTTCCAAATAATTTGCCTTTAAGGTAAAGAGATTTTGTTCTTCCCAGGTGATTTGCTCTTTGACATATTCCACTAACCTAGGCAATGTTCCCACCTACAGTGAATCTGGATTACTCTGATTCAGAGTAATCCAGGTTCTGCTGTGGGTTAGGGTTGGAGGCCAGGAACAGCACTGAGTGCACATTGGTGCTGCACAGAACCCGCAGGTGTGCACAAGTGCACCTGGAAGTGTTTTTTCTTTCCCCAGATTTTCACCAGGAAAAATCTAGCATGGGAAGAGGGCTGGAAAATTCAGAGTGGATTCGGAGTACTGGGGCATTTAATGTGGATTCGGCATTGGGGGTTCACAAATTGTTGTGTTCTTGTTCAGCATGTTGGGTGATTTTGTGAATGTTTTCACACTTGCTGCTGGTGTACCAGAGAAGCCAGTATACTAAGAACCTTCCTTCTGCAACTTGGTGCACTCTAAGGCATTTTTGCACTGTGCTTCAATCAATTAGGAGGCATAGCACTAGTATGCTCTAAGCATCTACACTTGTGGATGCTTAGAGCATACTCAACCCCACCCACCCCAAACATTCCCCAAACATACAAAAAATGCAGATAGCTATCTGCAAAGCAGCCTTCTTTGAACACCGGTGCTCTACAGCTATACGCCCAGAGCACGTCTGGCAGACATGGAACCAGTTTTGGAATATAAGTGGTTTTGTGCAGTGCCTATGCTCGATGCAGGAGCCTCTGGCTGTTCCACTGGAGCAATTGCTGAAAAGCCCCCAGTGTACCAGTAGACCTCTTAAAAGAGATGAGTCAGCATAGTAATGGGTATTTTAGTAGACCACAGAGGCATGTAGATAGCACATTGCTGAAATGGGTCCCCAGTGACTCCAAGGCTAGGAGCAGGGACTGCAGTGGAACAAAAGATCTGAATGTGGATAGCTTTGTTCTGGGTCATGTAGACCACTCCAGAAGGGGAACATTCATGCTTGACCACTCCAACACATGCAAGTGCAGAAACAGCCCTTGTTACTTCACATTTTATTGGAAATTTTGCAACAAGAAATTTCAAACAACTTTAACATTTCCAATGCTCGAAAGTGACACTATGGCATTACATACTTCACACAAACAGCACACAGCAAAATTTAAAAGCCTGACACTCTTTTTGTAACAGTTTTATTAAATAAAAAGTTGAGTTGTCTGGTTTATTAGCTTTTTCTTTTTAAATATTTTCCACTGAAGGCCAAATGTAGTAGACAAATGAACACATATCACAAACTAATATATACAGCATTCAACAGACACTGTTTAGCGCTAGGTATTAAAATGAAGCCTACTAGGCAGAAAGGGAATTTGGAAGCACATTATTAGTATATAAAACATACAGAGGCAGGAAATAATTTTATTATCTTTTTTTTCCAAATAAATTTTTATTTCTGTTCAACTGTTACAATATGATAAGTTTTTCTTCCATAAAAACATATACAAATAACATCATTTCAATCACTTAGTTTTGAGGCAAGATATAATACAAAAAACATTATATTACTTTAATCAAGCAGGAATTTCACAGTATGGAGTGGAATCATTTTGTTTCCATTCAGGTAATTAAATTTTGTTATAAATGGGGACCACATTTCTTTGTATTCATATAAGTGTTCAAAGTCTTTTAAGTTTCTATATTGCAGTGTAATTACTTCATTTACCGCCAATTCAGCCAGTTTAAGGTACCACTCCGGAATATTTAATGTGTCATGGGTTTTCCAATTCTTTGCAATGATTTTTTTTTTGGCCACAATAAACATAAAATGTAGTAATATTTTATTGTGTGATGCAATTTCAGTTGAGTCTGTTATTTGAGGGAGAGCCATTCCTGCTGTGGTGCCCACACCAAATTTCAGTGCTGGGTGATGTAATTTAAAAACTATAGTGAAGGCACATTCAATGCGGAAATAAGCAAGGAAGTTCAAACAGACAGCCTGAGCAGGTAAGGAGGGGGCAAAACCTCCCTTACTAGCATAACGGGAGGGGGAAGAGAGCACTCAACCAATCAGGCATCGAGTTATGTCTGGTGAGGGGGTATAAAACCTGCCTGCCAGAAGTGAGAATTGCCCATGCTTTGGTATTCTGGGGGGAAGGCGGGTTAAACTGTCTAGTTCTCTCAGGGGAAAGATCCCAGCATAGGTCCAGACCTTCTAGGCCAGGGATAGAGCCAGAAGGGGTAGAAGGAAAAGGATTGTGAAGTTAAGGAATTAATTTGTGTGTCTGTGAACTGAAATACTTGTATTCTTCTTCAAAACACAGTTGTAAAGAATAAAGCTTTTTATTTTGTTTCTTTGAAGAGACTTTGCCAGCTTCTCTATAGTCTAACCTGGAAGGTGTTACAATTACAAAGTCCTCTATCTTCATAAACTAAGGAAGCTGAGGCTAAAGGAAATAAACAGCCAATAGGCTGGTAACAAGAGTTTTGAGTGTCAGGCAGGTGGGGTGAAGGAATTAAGCATTGCTGGTGTTTGCTTGCGGGCGCGGGGCTTGAACAAACCACAATACGCTACCAGAAATATAAAACATGCTACCAAGGTTTTAAAATTTATAAAAGCCCCTTACAGGAATAGAAGGCATAAATATAAACAGTATAAGGCAGCTTGCGCTGGGGGATGGGCGGCACCACACCTGCTGTCATATCAAATTGTATGTTTATGATGTTTTTTATCTCTTTTTCTATTTTAAGCCAAAAATCATTAATGGTAGGGCAATCCCACCAAAGGTGGCCATATGTACCTACTTTTTCGCACCTGTGCCAGCATAATTTTGAATATTGTGAGGTCATATATGAGAGCCAGACCCGTGTTGAATACCACTGTGAAAGTAATTTTAGATATGGTTCCCTTGTATATATATATCCAAAGCACGGGTGTTTTTTATTCCAAATTGTGGACCAATGTTTTTCTGTAAATTGGATATTAAGATCTGCTGACCATTGATTCTGCACATGGGTAACATCACCATATTCTGACTCTACTAATGTTTTGTAAATTGTTGCCTCACCTCCTTTCCTCATGTTTTTAAGGATATCAAATACATTTTCAACGTCTGTAATTGGCTTATTTACATTTCTCTTTATGATTGGAGATTCCAGTGTATGTATTATCGCTCTGGCTTGAAACCAAGAGCTCTTTTTGGGTGTTAATGTGTTTAAAATGTCTTCTTTTTTTACTGTTGTGGTTTGATTTATATAAAAATCTTTTGTATAGTCCTTGTTCTTGTAATTTATCCCAGTTATAGGGGGGTATTATGTCTGCTAGTTCTGTTATCGTAGCGTAATGGCATTTCTTGGGATAAATATGGATGCAATTTCGCTCTCCATTTGTTCCAGACTACTAATGAACTTCTTAAATAAGAATTGGGAATGCGTTTTAGTAAATATTTTGTGTCTGTAAATAGAGGGTGAATTTTGGTAAAATATAGTTTATTTAATTCACTTTGTGTCCACCATTTTCTTTCTGCATATAGGACGTGAAAAAGATGTTGTAGTTTGAAGGCATCATAATATAATGTTAAATTCGTTAGGCCCCAACCTCCCTTGGATTGATGTTTAATCTTTTTTCATATTTTATGATGTTTGCCTGCCAACACAAATTTGAGAATATGGTTGTTCCAAGCATTCAAAATTTTTGGAGATACAATCTCTGGGATCATACGAGAATAATATGAGAGTCTAGAGATTATCATCATCTTAACTGCTATAATTCTGTTTGTTATTGCCAAATTTTTCTTTTCCCATCTTGCCATATCTTTCTTTGCCTTAGCCAGACTTTCAAATAATTCAAATTAAATATTTGATCAATATTTTTTAGGAATGTAAGTACCAAGATATTTTATTCCTTTGGTCGCTGTTGGGATCGCTGAAGTTTTATAGACTTCTATTATTGTTTGGAGTGGTGTGTTTACATAATATGCTTATGATTTGTTTAAATTGATTTTTAAACCTGAATAATATTGGAATGATTCTAATTTTTTTTAATGGTTCAATACTTTTCTGAGAAAAGCATGCAGTCATCTGTATAGAGATTAAGTTTTATTTCTTTTTCTCCTATTTTGTATCCAATTTTTTTATTATTAATATTGATTCTGTTGGCTAGTGGGACCATTACTAGTGCAAATAAAAGGGGGGATAGCAGACAGCCTTGTTTGGTTCCTCTACTTACTTGAAAGGAGGCTGACAGTGTTCTGTTGACATATATAGAAGCTGTAGTGGTGTTGTATATTTGTGAGAAGACTTCTGTTAATGTGGTTGGCAAATGTACACTTTCCAATATGTTTAATAAGAATCTATGGTCCACGGAATCAAATGCTTTGTATAGGTCAAGGGCCAAAATACTGAGTTGTTTTTTGTAGCTTTTGCTGTGTTTGATCATTTCGTATTGGATCAGATATTGATTTGTTTGGCATGAAGCCATATTGTTCTTTGTTAACAGTGTTTAATATAAGTGACTGTATTCTTTTTGCCAGAACAGCGCTAAATATTTTGTGGTCCTGGTTAAGTAAAGAGATTGTACAGTATGAATCTAATAATTCTTAGGGTTTATTAAGTTTACAACATGGAATAATATATGATTGCATCCAGGTGTGAGGAATTACCTTGCTTTTTAAGACATTATTGAATAATTCCGCCATTTGCGTAACTAGAACATCTTGGAAATTCTTGTAGAAATTGGCTGTAAGCCCATCAGGCCCAGGGGATTTGTTAGGTTTTAATCTTTTGATTACTTCAAGGATTTCTTTTGTATCTATTGGCGCTTCTAAAAGTTCTTGCTGTTCTTGTGTTAATGGTTGCATTTTTGCACTTTCTAGATACTCTTTATTATCCTGGGTTTCATTTGAGTGTGCATAAATTCTTTGATAATAGTCTTGAAACAAATTTGAAATTTCCTTATTATCTAGTACTAATCTATTATCCTTTTTATGATTTAAACCATAAATATTTTTTTTACTTTCTTCACGTTTCAATTGTGATGCTAGGAATTTTAGACTTTTATTATTGTTGGTATCAAATTTGTGTTTTAAATATAATTTGGTTTTTGCAATTGCTTGCGTCTCAAGAGTATCTAATTCTGCTCTTCTATATTTGGTTTTTGATGCTGTGTTTTTGTATTCTGTTTCTAATAGTTTGATAGCATCTGTAAGTGTTTCTTGGGTTTTGTTAAATTGCTTTTTAGCCCATGCACTTTGGCTTATAAAACTCCACAAATTGTGGGTTTCATTGCTTCCCATCTTAAGTCAACTGGGATATCTGGCCTGGTGTTATGGAAATAATTTTATTATCTATGCTATTCTCAAATTCACTGGGTAAGCCTGAAGTCTGGTAACAGCAAAAATAATGCTTTTCCAGGGACTATTGTAACTGACAGTGACAAAACAGTTAACAATAAACCCAACAGGAGAAGACACAATTTTGGATTTAATTGTGGTAGACTAAGGTGCAAAAAGCCAAGCAAGTTTGAAACAACAACCACAACACAATCAAATTCTCCCTCTGTGAAAGTGAGCAAAGTCATCCCATTTGCTTATGGCACATAAGATACTGAATTTCAAGTGGGAAAATGATTCAGTTTGTTGTCCAGAGAGTGGTTATTTTTAGAGCTGGCATTTAAGAATATACAAGCACTATCCTCAGGGAGAGGTAAAAGCCTTGGTCTATTCATATTTAATACTACTTTTTCTTACCAATATTGCTCTATATTTACATTTTTTAAAACCATTAAAGCACACTAGATATGTCCCGCACAATAACACAAACTTGTGCATTCATAAACCATTGAGAACAAAATTGGTTCCCTTGGGAATTCCCCACCCCTATCCATTCTTACACAACATCTAGGGATAAAGATTCATACTTCCAATAAATTGGACTTTTAATTCATTAAAACATCTGCTACAATCAATATAGGTCTTTTTGCACTACAGCCAGACTGCCTATAGTGCACTTAGGCTGGAACACACAGGGACAGATCCCCCATTCATATTTTGTCAGTAAGGGATGTGTTCCCACATGTCTGTTACCATCAAAGTGTGAACGGGGCATCCATCCCTGTGTGTCCCAGCCTGAAAAGGCTGCCATATTGGCCCACTAGCTGGCAGGCTAGTCCTGGCCCATCCTGTGGTCCCGTGGGCTCCAGCTGACCTGATAAGATCAACTGGAGCCTGCAGGGACCCCCTGGGCACCCACCCCAATCCCCAAGCATGCAACTTACCTGCTTGGTGACCAAGATCAAACTGGCAGCTCTGTGGACAGGGCTTGTCAAATTTGATCCATGGCATTGTGCCCAGGCAAGTACCACAGCTCAGTTGTAGGCCACAGTGCATGCCTGTGCAGAACACCACGTATCGAACTCAGCAAGCCTCACCCATGGAGATGCCAGTTTGCTCCTGGGCACCAAGCAGGTAAGTTGCACATGGGGATGGGGGGCAGCATGGTCCCCTGGGTTGGGTTGGGTGCCCAGGGGGGTCCCTGTAGGCTCCAGCCAGCCCAGACATATCGGCTGAAGTATGAGGGACCCAAGGAGGTGCGTGGCCCAATCTCACTCCACACCTGAAAGGGCCTGCCAGCCGGCAGGCCCACAGAGCTCAATGGTGGTAGGGTGGGGCTCAGAGCTGTCTGGCAAGGAGAGTGTGAATGCTCTCCCAGCCAGGCATGTCTGGACTGGCTGGGGATGGCTTGGGCCAGGTCTGGCTGCAATTAGGTTGCCCTGGGATGGGCTGGGACAGTTCCAGATGGAACCACCTGACCCGCAGAGTGAATGCTCTGTCTCAGAGCTGGCCTAATTGCTATCCAGAGGTCTAATGCAAATAGGCCTCTTGACAGTAAGTGCGAACTGAACTTTTTTTTAAAAAAAATGTACAACATAATTTCAGCCTAGTTTGTTCTGCAGAAATCAGAACTTGGAATTTTAGAAATAACATAGGTAAGATCCATATAGTACTAGTCACCAATGAATCCCATAGGAATATTTGAATGCTGAGCTTCTACAGCCCTGGTCACACGTTCATTTTAAACCTTCTTGAGTCCATCTTCTGACTGCAATTCTCACACCTTTTCATTTCTATCCATTTTATTTGTGGACTTTCCATCCTCCATTTGGATTTTCCTGAATGGAAAGTCCACAAATAAAACAGATAAATGGAAAGGTGTGAGCAGTCAGTGAAGATCCACTGAAGAAGCTATAATGTGGTGTGACCACAGTCTAGACTAATGAGGTAGACCTTGGGCCTTTTGACCTTGAGGACAGCCTGGAGATTCTCTGGCTTGGAGCGGCTCCCAGTATTCAAACCAACCCCATCTTCAATAGCTGCAGAGCAGTAGAAACCGATCCAGTACACTAGAACCCACAGGAACCAGGGAAGGAACGTGACCGGCCTGCCTGTCCCTGGGTCTTACCAGACCCAATGAGGACAGCCCTGAGAGGCACGTCCCGCCCCTGTGCCAGCCTTTTTGGGCTATGACATGTGGGGACGGGTTCCCTTTTTGCATGTAGGCAGGCAGGAACACATTCTATTATTTTCTAAACTCCTTTTGTGCTCCCTTCCTTGCGCAGCCTCAGTGGAAAACAGCCTGTCCGCCCAGGCCATCTCTGTCGAGGGCCAATCTCCCCTTCCCAGTGTCAGAATTCTGTCAATGAGAGACTTTATATATCACTCTAGGCTGCTAAGCTACACACAGTATGCCTTGCCTTTGCGTTCAGTCTCAGTTGTCAAGGCAGCACTACTGCATCTGCTGAACATTGGTGTTTGTGCTGTAGTTCTTACGACAACTCTCACGTGCCAGTCCAATGGCAAACAACCTGGTTCATGACTATAATGTTCACGCATGCGTAGAAGACTCATAAGACATCAACGTGCCCATATGAAAAACTGGCAATTTTGACAGTTCAACTGGCATTCTGCGCTCGGCAGATATTCTCCTTTTACCAGATCTCAAAAGTTATACTTATACTTCTTCACTGGCATATGTCCTTTAGAAAAACAGGGATATGGGGGAAAGTGACATGTTAAAACTTTCTCTGGACCAAAACATACTAGTTTACTGTTCATAATTAGCTAGTATAACATGTACCTCTTCTCAGACAACCTCGGCTAACATTATTCCTTTGATAACCAAGGTCTATGGGGAAAAAATTTAATCTTAACAAGGGAAGGCACATCCCTAAACATAAGACCCCAGTCCTTTAACCATTCTTTCAGCTCTCTGTCTGCTTTTGCCTTGAGAGGCTTCCTTGGGATTGAAGTTCCCACTGCCATTGATCTCTCTGCAGCAGCACTCATGGTCCTGTGTCACCACAACCTATGATAGAATGGACCAGGCTCTGTGACACCCACAGCTATAACAGGGTAAGAATAGTGAATAAAAATACATTAGATTAGGTATTAGGAGCATTTAAAACTTTGCGCTGTTCAGCCGGTTCCAAGAGCCAGTTTTCTTACACTAGGGAAAAAAGGCGTTGTTCATCCATCTCAGTCCCTTACACTAGGGAAAGAAGGTTTAATCATAGCTTCTCAATCCCTTACACTATGTACGAGGCTTTAATCATATCTTCTCCATGCCTTACACTAGGGAAAAAGGCTCTGACAGTTGCATCTCAACCCCTTACACTAGGGGATGAGGTCTTGCCTAACAGCCCAGCTCCTGTGTAGTAGGAAAAATAGCTCCATTCACCACTCAATTCCCTTACTCTAGGGAATATTGAGATGATTAACAACCAGTCAAACGATGAAATCTCACTTCCATCTGACTAGGGAAAGGACTCCATGTAAAACTTAATTCCCTTACACTAGGGAATAAGATAAAAACCAGCATTGACCAATTAGAAGTACTGTACAGTGAATTCTTGTCATGCCTAACCTAATGTTCTTATCCTGTCCAAATACCAAGGCAATACATTACCTCTATATCTCTTATTCTGAGCCCCTGGCATAATTAAAGATGAGTAGCACTCAGCGGACCTCCTGTGTGTTTAGCGACCGAGGAAAGAGTCAGCTGGGGTCGCAGCTGGTTGGCTCATTTTTAGTTCTTATGGGCTGTGCCCCCTAGCGGTCGGTCTTGGAATAGCAAGAGGGATAACCCATGAGTATTCTGCTGGGAGCCATCCGAGAACTCCTGTGACAGCTGAATTGTGGTCAGCTCTATATAAAAGATTACAAAAGCTAGATGTGATTAGGACATAATAAACCTTGACCACATAAAAGGGTTATTTTAAACAAGGTTCCTCTTTTCTCAGACAAACAGAAGAAATGACTCAGCATTGCAAATTTTCCTACTTTAGTATCACTTATTAAAACTATATTAATAGCTATATTAAAAATGACAGTGCTCTGGTCATCCCAAATTAAACCCAATCCGATTCCTGTTTCCACAGGCAATTGCATTTTGGGATATCCTGTGACTCTGTGATATTTCTACTCTTTAGCAATCACACCTTGGGATATCTTATCACTCCTAATTGAAGACATTTTTTTTGTTTTTACAGGTGGATCTTAAAATTCTCGCATTTTGGATTTGGGATGCATTTGAGTTGCTACTCCTCATAAAGTTATTTTGATAATCAATATTTCTTAAATGTATTTGCATTTCATTGAATTAATATATGAATGCCTTATTGAATTTTGAAATTCATTTATTACTTACCTACCTACCTTTTTCTTTCTTTTTCAGGGCTTTTCTGCACTTTGGCCTTATTCTGGAATATATCCCAAAATAGGGACCTGCTACCCACATGCTGGTGCAGACTATAGCAGGCAGCAGGTGAGATGTGCCATAACGTGCATTAATATGCAATCAGCAGAGTTTTATCCCAAGATATATTGAAGAATAAGGTCAAGTATGGAAAGGCCCCAGTATTAGGGGTGTGCATGAAGCCATTTTTCACATTCATTTTGGTATGAACTGAAAGTAGTGTAAGCACAACTCTCTATAGAATTGTAAGCACTGCTTCAAATTAACATTTTATTTAAGCTATTTAAAACACAAAGCTGTCCATTGAGACCTTTCTGTTTATGTAGAAATCTATGCAGATGGTTTTTAATTAATAAATAATTCTCTCAAGATTTCATTGGCTCTGCTTAGTCGAACTTAAGGCTAGAAAGTGACACATAGTAGCTTGTAAGCATTGTAAACAGAAATAAATTAAATAATTGCCTAAAGCAGTCCGTCCAGCCTTTGGAACAGACTTGGATGAGTACAACTATAATTATCATGTGCTGCTTGCATAATCAACCAGATGCAATGACTGAAATATTAATGCTGTTGTTAATCATCATATACAAGAAAGAGGAGAAAACAAACCACTCACCTCAGTTGTTTGGCAGGCAGGAAGAGGTAGCCCCCTTGAGATCCTGAAGGTCTTGTTCCATTGGAACTTGGGACTTTTCCATTTGTTCTGAATTTAGAACAAGCCCCTCCTCTCTTAAAAGGGTGCTCTGTTTCAAGATTGGAGCACCTAAACACTTTCTTTGCATTATGAAGCATTTGGATTTGAAATGTTTTGCATATTTTTTTTAAAAAAACTTCATAATGTGCTGTCATTTTAGCTGTCACAGAAAGTGATAAAATCACAAGGTCTCCTTCAAAGGACCTTTCAGCACTTGCTTGTAATCCCAAACAGGAGAATCTCTAGTTGGTTTTTGGGACTCATTTTTTCTTGTTCCACATGTTAGTGTGGATTTTTTGAGATCCCATCCCACCTCATCGGGGATCCTGTAAAGAAGTCTACTGGTGGATCAGTAGGCTGTGGTCCAGAACATGGAAGGTGAGGAGAAGGCATGCCTCCCATGTTTGGGCCAAGTGGAGGATGGATTTTGGTAGCATGCCAGTGTATGCCACTGAAATGTATCTCTCAGAGGGTCTGAGGCTAGAAACCCTGGTTTTTAGCACTTGGATTTTTCAGAGCTTGGCCTCAAAGCTTGTAGATACTTTGAAGCTGAAGTGGACCTGGTCATGCAGACAACAGTGTTCTAGATCATGCATTTCTGGGCCTGGCTCAGATGTTATCATGGTGATTTGGATGCTACATGTGACTACACAGCTGCAATCATATGGCCATGTCCACTTGCTGTGCTGAACCTGGAAAAGGGTGCAGATGCAGCATCCAGTACCAATCCAGCCTCTGCTGCTAAGTGTATGTGGACTGCTTTTTAGCAATGCACAGCTGAATCACTCCAGGGAGGGGTTATCTAACCCCAAATCGGCTGTGGTGGTAGTGCAGTGTGGACATGCCTGCCCAGTGAGCAGACATAACTTCTCCAACAGGCAAGTGCAAACAGTGCCTAAAAATTGCATTAAAAATGGAAAAAATACAATACAAGATCCACTGATCCAGCATTTCTTGACATATAAATATCAGGTGTCTCACTTAAAGTCTTGGTGTATTGATGTCGTCGATAATCTGAGTAAGTTAAAAAAAGCATGACTTAGGAAGATTGTTTGTTTGAGATAAAAATTACAAATTCTTTCCCCCTCAGTGAAGGTCCTAATGAAGATGTTAATTGTATTATTTTAATTTATGCCATGCTTGTAATATATTTTTATTCTTTATTTTTCCTAGGATTTTATATATAATATATTTGATTATGCATAGATTCTTTATTTTGAATACTTTTAGAGGTTCTTTGTGGAGATATATCCCTCTTATTTGCTTCTTAATTTTTTCTTTACTAGATTCCAGTCTGATGAAAAGCACATTGGTTAAAAAGCATTTGGCTTTTATTGGTACCTGTTTTACTTTATTTGTAGGCTGCTGCTGCTTTGGATCTCGGAAGAGTAATCCAAAAATGCTGCTGCTTTGCTAGGGCTTTTGTGCATAGCCCCACCATGATCTGAACCAGTGGATAGGGACCAGCAAAACCCACTCATTTGGTCCACAGCAAGGCATTGTCCAGAAAAGTACCATCTACACAATGGAGCTGGTCTAGCTCAGCCCCCACACGAACCCTGAAGCTTTGGGTCTGGCATCTGAAGTCTAGGAAGACCTAGGAATGAAAGTTCCTATTTTTGGAGTCTCTGGTGAACCCATTTTCTGGTGTGCTTTGGTGTACTGCTGAAATAAGTCCTTCGGTAGTCTGCAAAACAGAGGTGTGCTACCTGCCTGCCTCCATGTTGCAGACTAGGCCTAGCTGGTATGCTGATAGACCTTAATAATAAGGACGATTGCTAATCCAGTTTTCCATTTTTTCCCCATTTTTTATTTATATACCGGCTTTCCAAATGTAACATTTGCTCAAGGCGGTTTACAACAAATGGAAAAACAAAATACAATACAAATTCATTACATCAAAAGAAGTACAACAAGTAAGTATAATGAACAACTCAATTCAAAGACAATTTTTGCCCAAGGCAGTTTACATGAATCAAAAATACATAACAACTAATATATTATATAGTAATAATAAGAATTAGGGGGGGGGGAGAAAAAAGATGGCTACTGAGCCTCCCTCCCCTCGTCCATGGTGGTGTAGGGGCATTGGGCTGGGTGCTGCCGGGTTTTTGTAGTCCTTGCAGCAGGTGGAAACAGTCAAGAACTCACTCTCCCTCCTCCCCTCGTCCATGGTGGCATTCCTCTGTGGATAGAATGTACAGCAGTGGGTGGGGGTTCCCATATTCTACCTTAAAGTGTGGAAGGCCCTTACTGCATTTGCTGGTAAGGAATTCCAGCAAATGCAAAAAAAGTCCTGAGATTTCTTAATTGTTTGTATTATTTTTTAGTTGCCCCAACAAATGGGTCTGTAGAGCCAGAAATTGTTATCTCTTTTTATTAATATTTACCTAATTTGCCAAATTTCTTATTCAGGGTCATGTGACTCTTTCTCAAGCTACTTGACCCTTTGATTGATATTTGATATTCCCCAAACAATTTAACTACATGCTCTGTAGTACTTCAACTGAAGCCTGATCAAGCAAAGGTTTGCTTGCATTTTCCCTAAGTTTTTTAAGTTTTCAGAAGTTGACTAATGGACAATATCTACTCAAGGAGTTAATAACTTCCAAAGTGACAAGCACTTAAAGGGTTCAGTCTCTAACACTATCATTTTGTACAGTTCATTTCAAAATGGATATTCTTCATGATCAATAAGGATATAAAATGATTACTAGAAACTGCCAACGTGTTGCCTCTCTTGACATTTCTCTATCAGGTACTGAGGTGTCTGATATATGAAAGATTTTCAGTCATTCAGCCAGAAAAAAACTGAAGTTGAATCATGACAGAAAGGGTGAATTCCAATTACAAACTTAAAACGGTTTTGAAATGGTTTCGATCCTCACAGTCCCCACGTCAGGTTGGCTTAACACGCTTTCCGCGTGTTAAATCGCCCCAAAGCGTTGTAAATGTTAACACTCATTTCAACAGGTCTCGCTCCGGTTCGTGCATTTGAAACATTTTACATTTCTTACTGTGGGAACGGTACAGTTTTAGTGGGATGAGAATGCATGTTTAGGGTTTCCCTCCCCCAATAGCTTACTTCCAAAGATAGTGATTTCAGAGTAAAAATCTACCCCTTACTGCAGCCGTTACACTGTAGCAATCCACCCACTTCACACCTGATAACAATGTTGCAATTTTGCACAATTCTGAAAGTTCTGACCTTTAGAAAGGGAAAAGAAAGGAAAGCAGCTGCAGGTTCTGGGAGATGTGTGAATGTTTTAAAGGCTGTGGACTGAGCAAACGAATGGGGCTTGAGTTGCCACTGCTGCTGTGTGCCCTGGGCAATGGAGAGAGGAGGGGAATTGCTGGCTGTCCTGTACCGATTTTCCTCCATCCAGGCAAGTGGCAGCCACCCAGCCACGCAACCAGGTTCCATGAAGGGGTGCCTTATGGGTGGTGCATTCACGCCAGGTGAAAGAGGGCAGGGCAGCCCCAAAAAGTGGCTTTTAGAAAGCAGCCACTTGAGTCCCCCCTTGAGTCAGAATCCGGATCGAACACTATTAAGTTGAAAGTAATGGGATCAGGCAAATTTGCGTTTGCATCTGGTTCTATTATTTTGGTTTAGGGAAAGCGTGTTAAGCTTGTAATGGGAATGTGGCCAAATTGTCTCAAATATTGGTTCTTTCAGACAGGCAGTGTGGTATAGTGATAACTCTTGAATCATGAATGTGCAGATAAGACAGAATAGACCATAATCTATGAGCACAAAATTATACTATGAAATAGTATTTAGTTTCTAAATCTTACTAAAATCTATCAGATGTAATCATTACATAAACAACTTTCTCACCCAACCCTTTGGTAGATAATTCATTATTTTTATCCCTTCTTTCCCCCTCTGTTTTTGTTTAATCCTTATTTTATGGATGTGTTCTGTGCTATTGTGTTCCATCTCCTATTATTATGGTGAAGGATGGTACAAATATGCTTTGGGGTGAAGTATCATGAACTTGGACTGTAAATGTAGAGTGGAATGCTGAAGTGTACTGCTGAAATTGTGATGTTCTAGAATTGGCTCCACAAGTAGGGATGTGCACGAATATTTGTGCTATGAATAGGCACATATTTTTGGATTTGTGGCTGAACTGGACTCTCCTTGTAGGGCACTATTTGTCCATGAATCAGATTTCCCAGTATCCGCCAAAGCTTAACCAAAGCTTTGCAGGATACCAGAGAGCCTGGGGCCTTCCTCATGCCCTCCTGTCCCCCATGGCCTCCCATCCTGCCCCCTGCAGCCTCCCACACGTCCCCTTACCTTTAGGGGAACGTTCTGCTAGCATCCAGGGCCCCTTTTCATGCTCTCCAGAGGGCAATCTAGGCATTCCAGAAGGCGGGAAAGGCACTTCCGGTTCTGGGGTCATGCACTTGTTAGAAAATTCATGCACAAATACAAATACCCCCACATTTGTTGGTGTGGGATTCAGCTGAAGCCAATTTTTTCCACATTCGATTCAGTATGAATTGAATGTCAAACATGGCTTTGTGCACACCCCTGTCCACAAATGGACCATTTTAGACCTGTCATGGGCACAGGCAGATAGGTAGGTCCAGTAGATACAGAAATGAACTGGGTCTTCGCTGTCTTTTTTGTAGCAGTTTTTCCCATTCTACAAGAAAGAGTGATTCTGGGAGTGGATTCCAAACTTGAAAGTGTGATGAGCACCCATAACATAGAAATTCCACACACCTTTGTATTCATGGTGCATGATGATGTGCAGTCATCACACTTTGGGCCCTCTTTTGGTATGGCCCTTTCTGTCCTTGTGGATAATGCCTCTATCTCTTTCACATAAGCTTAGGCTGCACCCACAGGCATTAAAAAGCACCCCAAAAGTGGGTTAGATGTGGTAGCATGTGACAGCTGAGATGTCCATCCCACATTTAATCCACATTAAATAATAGAAAATGCACTTTGGATTAGTGGATTAGATGTGGGATGGCAATACTACTGTGTCATATCTGACATTTCTCAGCTACTCTTGATCCAGTTATTTACTGTGTGTGGATGCAGTCACAAACATACATGGAAGCTCCTCTTTCACAGATATATTCCTCTACACTAGTGCACACTAGAGGTATGCAAAGTTCAGTTTGCATTTGAATAAAAGTTTTTGTTCAAATCTAGGTAGGTAGGTAGGTAGGTAGAAAATTTATTTGACTAGTCATGTGACCATTTCAAAGTACAATACAATTAAAACAGTAAAACAGTAAAACAGATCTAAAAGTTTTTGAATAAAAGTTTATGTTCAAATCTGTTAGATTGAACTAAACATGAGGTTGGTTGAATATCAGGACATTTGATCAAATTGAACCTGTTCCTCATTAATGAACACTAAGGCCCGGTTCCCATTATAAGCTTAATTCGGTTTCCCTAAACCAAAATAACAGAACCAGATGCAAACACGAATTTTCCTGATCCCATTACTTTCAACTTAATCGTGTTCGATCTGGATTTTGAGGATCGTAAGTGGTGTACGTGACTCAAGAGGGGACTCAAGTGGCTACTTTTTAAAAGCCGCTTTTCGGGGCTGCCCTGCCCTCTTCCTCCTGGTGTGAACGTGCCACCCATAAGGGACCACTTCACGGAGCCTAGCTGGGTGGCTGGGTGGCTGCTGCTTTCCTGGATGGAGGAAAAATGGCATTGGGCAGCCAGAAATTCTTTCTCCTCCTCTCCCCATTGCCCAGGGCACAGAGCAGCAGTGGCAACTAAAGCCCCCATTCGCCTGCTCACTCCACAGTCACAGTCTTAAAACCAGAACCTGCAGCTGCTTTCCTTTCCTTTCCCTTTTTTAAAGGTCAGAACTTTCGCAAAATTGCAATATTGTTGTCAGGTGTGAAGTGAGTGGATTGCTACAGTGTAGCGGCTGCTTTAAGGGGTGGATTTTTACAGAAAAATCACTGTCTTTGGAAGCAAGCTATTGGGGGAGGGAAACCCTAAACACGCATTCTCATCCCTTAACACGGTACCGTTCCCACAGTAAAAAATGTAAAACGTTTCAAGCGCACAAACCGGAGTGAGACCTGTTGAAATGAGGATTAACATTTACAATGCTTTGGGGCGATTTAACACGTGGAAAGTATGTTAAGCCAACCTGACGTGGGAACTGTGAGGATTGAAACTGTTTTGAAACCGAAATAAGCTTATAATGGGAATGCAGCCTAAGGGTGGTTCCGCATTGGACACTTAACACACATTAAGTATCCATTAAGGACGGATTTCTAAAACCCTGTCCGCAGTATAACACACACTAGAGACACTTGCATCTGCATTGGCTCTTGCACGGTGTGTCTCTAATGTGTGTTAAGTGGCCCTTAAACCGGATTAATGGAAGACTACTTTGAAGATAGGAATAATGGGTACTTCCGCAGTTAAGGCACATCCATTTTGGATGTTTCCGCACTGTGAATGTGTCCCTAAGTGGGCCGTCCCCACCACCCGCCATGATTGGCTCCTCTGGAGCAAGCATGGCAAGCTGGGGGCCTCCTATCTTGGGGCTGCCCCTCACCCCAGAAGCCATGGATCATGCCTTCTGGAGCCGGGGGGGAGGCTTCACCTACACCCACCCTATCCCACCCCGGGGGGACTGCACATGATCCCCTCTTTACCTTCAAGCAGCCAGGCTGAATCCCACCTCAAATCTGTCTCTAATTCCGTCCGACCCTTGTGGGTGCAGACAGAAGGGGTGGTAGTAGTTCTGTATCTACTAGTTACGGATCTACTTAACACGGATTTCCAAAATATGGATCTAATAAATCCGTATTTCGAAGGTCCAGTGCGGAACCACCAAATTGTTTATGTTTGCTGTGTTTTTGCCCCCTTTTAAAAACACTTTTTTTAGTGAAACATTGTATTTTTTGTTTTCCAACAAGTTTGGTCACGGTCACAGCTTGCTGAAATGGAGAGATTCTATAACAGTTTGAGACCTGTAAAAATCAGGACTCAAGGAAGTACGATTGAAGGGAGGAAAGTCCACAAATAAAATAGACAAAAAGGTGTGGACTGAAGAAGGATTAAAGTGAAGGGGTGAGCACAGTAGGGATGTGTACAAATGGTTTACTTTTTGCATTTAATGTTTGTAAATCTGTATTCATACAAATAGATTGCATTTGAATGTGGTCAAATTCTATTTGACAAGAATCTATTTGTATGTATTCATATGAACATTTGATACATATCTGATACAAACAGATACGTATCTGATGCAAATAGATACATATCTGATATGTTTCCCCAGCTTAAACAAATGTCCGAACTATTTGTACAAATGTCCAGAAACATTCGTATTTATTCAAATGTTAGCATGCGAATATTGTAACATTTGATTCAAGTTTGAATGGCCGAATTTGGATGAATTTTGAATGTTATGAATATTCGTGCACATCCCTAGATCATGGCCTTTGAAATAGAATACAAATGACTATTTGTTTGATTAAACAGTTCACTGTTGAGCTGAACAAACAGGTCTGCACTTTACTGTTCATATGAACAAATGGATGTTTGGTTGAACACACAACACATGATTTTTTCATGTCTGCACGTCCAATGCATGCTGTCTTTCTCGTTCACATCAACGTGCAGAGGGAGAAATTCCTGCGGGTGCTGCTTACTACTTAGGCTAGTCTGTATTTTCTGATCCCCCCCCCCCGCTGTACATCTAAGCATAAAAGCCCTGTCCTGTGATTCGTCTAGCCATCCTAACAAACAAATAATGTCTGTACCCCATCCCTTGAAACATGCAAAGAAAAATGAATAATTCATATCAAAGTTTTAATAAAATAAAGAATAATTTGGGAGAATAGCTATAAACTCTGCTCTCCTTCAGTTCAGTGTCATCTGGAAAAGGAAATTTCCAGGGATATTGTGGTCTGGGATTTTACTTTGGCTACAGGTTACAGAAGTAAATAAATAATAGCATTCTGAATTGGAAAGTAGCTGTGGAAGTCTCATTAAACCCTTAACTGCTTCAGGCTTTTCCTTCTCTCACCTGCCACCCACTGATGACCTATGAGTCACCAACAATTTCAGCTTCATCTTAAATCTTTATTAAATTATTTTAAACCCTAAAGCCCCATGTGATGAAAAAAAAGAAACAGCTCAAGTTTTATGTGTTCTAAAATGACTCTTTTTTTGTTAAGAAAGTTTAGAATTCTTAATTGTCATGATGCACATATTACAAATAAAAGCTTTCTTTCATAAATTGGTATTATTTCCATAGAACTTGGTAATTTATAGTAATACTGAATAATAAGCATGCTTATTCCAAGTAATAAAAAGAAAGAAAAAAATAGTATTATGTGCACAAAGATATAACCAAACAATTTCCCAAAAGATTCTCTCAATATGAGCTTGTTAACAGACCCTTTTCAACATCTATCTTCTGACACACATTTTCATCTTTTTTTGTTGTTGCAATTCTCTGACCATATCTCTAGTTGAGTTATTCTGAGGGAGAAATTTTGAGCTATTATTCTTTTCTTTTTAGACCTAAGGACAAAACTTCCCACATTCAGCATCACAGTAGGTAAAGTTATGCGCAAATGTTTGTACATTGATTTTTATGATGAAAGTTTTAAGAGTTTAGGGCATAGTACACAATTTCCTTAGCTCACCTTTACCAATTTCTTATTCCATAAGTTGGTCTGTATAAGTCATTTTCACCCTTTTATCATTGAAGGCCAGCTGTGGGATCACAATGAAAGTCCTGTTGTGAGACACTACAAGATAACATTCAGACAAATGCCTCAGCTCCTGAAATCAGAAATTTCCTACCAACAGTGTCTCTGGGCCAGAATACATTTAAGCAGTTAGAATAGCCCAGTACACTGGGACAGAGCATCTATGTACTGTGATGCCCTCTCCATCCCAGAATGATCCAGGGCTGTCCTGGAGTGATTTCACACCTCTTCTTATCCACTGGACAGGAAAGGAGTGTAGTCACCCAACGTTGGCTACTGCTCACACTTGCGAGTACTAGTCACTTACAGACTAAGTCCCATGTGATTGGTCACTCACCTGCGACTGATCCAGGGGCCGGTCCTCTTCCTGGCACCACCATTTTGGTTTCAGAGCCCTCTGCGACTGTGCATGGATTGACATTGGTGCCATGACAGTGCTGATGCAGTCACGTCTATGCTTGCATGGCACCTCAGATGACCCTGGAGCATCAAATGCTTCTGGTAAATAATCGGGTAAGGTTAGGAAAGGTTAGCACAATTTCATGCTCCACACCTAGTGTATGATTAGGGAACTTCTGGGAAGGCAGGGGGCACCTTGAGGCTGTAACAGCCTCCTCAAGGTGCAGACACTTTTCCCCAGAAGTTCCTTAATTCATGCACTACTATTTATGAAGCAGTAAAAACTGCTTCACAGCTTGATCAAGAGTGCTTAGGGAACTCTCAGTCAAGTTTTGGATACAGCATGGTTGTGGCTGCACCACCATGTACCACATTGCCAATTGCCATAGCAGTGACCCAGCATGCATGGTTGTTGCTACAGCCATGCAGAAAGTCCTGAATAGGACCATGCTCACTGCACTGAATACAAGGTAGTTTTTGGTTAGGTTTGGGATGGAGTTGGCACTTGTAATGTGAATGCTGGCTACCAACCCTGAACTTTTCTATGGGAAGCTGTCCCGTGGATATTAAATGCAAAAAGACCCTCTTATCAGGGTTCACCCTCAGTTTATTGGTCCTCATCCACCAGATTAAGATTCAGCATTCCCAGGCTGAGATTGTCCCTACAGATAAGAAGCCATTGTAGCACAATTCCACTCACTCCCATCCCACAAAGGTGGATCCAAAAGAATACTGCAATCCGATGTCCAATATTGTGGGGTCACTTTCAGGTTTTGAAGCATGAAGAAGTGGACAAGACACTTGCAGCTGACTGGCTACGTGATGCATTCTAGATCTTTGCACATCTTCGTTTATTAAAGCTAGGCAAGAGGGGTTGACTGGGTGAATCCAGGGTGTGGTGAATGCATCTTTCTTTGAGAGTATAGCCTCACTACCTTGAAAAAGATTAGGGATGTACACGAATGTTCTAAACATTTGAAATTTGACCAAATTTGATCGAATGTGGACAGCTGAATTCAAACAGAATGCCTGCATGTTTGAATTTAAACATTCAAACGAATTTAGAATGTTCCAAAACATTTGTTTGAATGATTTGAAACATTTGAATGTACAGATACATATGTATTACATAGGCATCTGTACAAATCTCACGTGAATCTGTACGCATTTGCACTGATAGTACAGGACAAAAATGGCATCCATATGGGATAAAACAGGATGTGTACAAAATGGGTACAGATACATATAACACATATGAATGTTGTTGATATACATGTATCTTTAGATTAGAATCTAACATTCAAACAAATAGATTCAAATGTATTCAATTCGAATTGGATTTTGTTGCATTTGGATTCTAAACATTCAAATCAAATCAAGAGTTAAACTGGACAGAGATAACGAAGGAAGAGGTCCTTGCATGTCTTAATAAACCAAATGTTAACAAGTCACCGGGACCAGATTGTATTCATCCAAGAGTCCATAAGGAACTCAAATGCGAAATTGCCAACCTTCTAGCAAAAATATATAATCTTTCCCTAACATCAGGCTCTGTATCTGAGGACTGGAGGGTAGCAAATGTAACACTAATCTTCAAAAAAGGATCTGGGGTGATCCAGGCAATTACAGACCAGTTAGCTTAACGTTGGTTCCATGTAAGGTGATGGAAACCATCATTAAAGACAGAATTAGTGTGGACATGGAGGAGCAAGCATTGCTGAACAAAAGCCAGCATGGCTTCTGCAAACGTAAATCATGCCTCACAAACTTGTTGGAATTCTTTGAGAGTGTCAATAAACACGTGGATATAGGCAAACCAGTAGACATTGTCTGTCAGGACTTCCAGAAGGGTTTTGACGAAGTTCCACATCAAAGGCTACTGAGTAAACTCAACAGCCATGGAATAAAAGGACAGGTTCTGTCCTGGATTTGTGACTGGCTTAAGGGCAGAAAGCAGAGAGTAGCAATAAACAGCAAATTCTCAGGGTGGAAAGAGGTAAAAAGTAGGGTCCCTCAAGGCTCAGTGTTGGGACCAATGCTTTGTAATTTATTCATCAATGATCTAGAAGAAGGGGTACATAGTAAAATAGCAAAGTTTGCTGATGGTATTAAATTACTTAGGGTAGTAAAAACCGAAAGAGATTGTCAAGAGCTCCAGAGGGATCTCTTAGCATTGGGGGAGTGGGCAACCAAGTGGCAAATGTGCTTTAATCTTAACAAGTGCAAAGTAATGCACATTGGGACCAAGAATCCAAATTATGTCTTTAAACTGGTGAGGTCTGAGCTTTCTGTAACACACCAGGAAAGGGATCTCTGGGTTTTGGTGGACAGTTCAATGAAGGTGTCAACCCAGTGTGCAACAGCAGCAGAAAAAGCAAATTCGATGCTGGGAATAATTAGGAAGGGAATAGAAAATAAGTCAGTAAGTGTCATTTTGCCTCTTTATAAATCTATGGTGAGGCCACGTTTGGAATATTGTGTACAATTCTGGTCACCACACCTTAAAAAGGATATTGTGGAACTAGAGAAGGTGCAGAAAAGGGCCTCTTCAGTCTGGAGAAATGGCGTTTAAGAGGGGACCTGACTGAAGTGTATAAAATTAGGCATGGTATAGAAAAGGTGGATAGAGAAAACTTCTTATCTCTATTGCACAACACTAGAACCAGGGCGCACTCAATGAAGCTGATGGGTAGGAGAGTTGGATCCAGCAAGGGGAAGTATTTCTTCACCCAAAGGGTCATCGGTTTATGGAATGTGCTGCCGGAAGAGGTGGTGACAGCTACCAGTCTAGATGGCTTTAAGGTAGGGTTAGACAAATTTATGGATGACAGAGGTATCAATGGCTACTAGAATGAATGCCTAGGTACATCTTTCAGGCTGGGAGGGGGATGGAAGCAGGACACTGCTAATGCCATTTGCTGGGATTCAAGAACAGGAAAAGGTTTGTCTTTTCTCTGTTTGAGATGCCCTTGAGCATTTGGCGGGCCACTGCATGCAACAGGATGCTGGACTAGAGGGGCTGTGGCCTGATCCAGCAGGGCCTCTCTTATGTTCTTGGATATTCGATTCAAATTTGAATGCAAAAAAAAAAAAACCATTCGTGCACATCCCTACTTCTAACTGCTCTCCAATACCCCCTTTTTGGGTAAGGTTCTACAGAAGGTAGAGACTGTGCAATTGTAGGCATTAATGAAAGAAAATTCATTAATGAACCTATTTCAGTCTGGTATCAAATCTACTTTTGGTACAGAGTCAGTCTTGGACGCAGTGATGGATGACTTGTTTTGTGAGACAGACATAGAGTGCAGGATTCTATTAATTTCACATGGCTTTTGATCATTCTCCTGGATTACCTGTGTGGAATGGGATTGGAAGGCATTGTCTTACAGTGCTTGAATTTCTATCTGTTGGGATCATCTCGGAAAACAATGCTAGGTGATTTTGCCTCAGTGGCCTGGTACCTGGTTTGTGAGATCCTCATGTGCACTATTTTAACCCAAATGCTATTTAACATCCTTCCATACAAGGTAAAAATAATTTTTTTATCAGATCTTTTGAGACTATTGTTAATTTCCCCCCTACTAACATTTATTTGACAGCCTGCATTTATTGGCTTTTAAATCCTGGTGTGTGTGTGTGTGTGCGTGTTTGGTAGATTTTAAAATTCTGAAACTGATTACTTTTAGCTGTATTTTTTCCAGTTATTATTTTAGATTTTAGGCATGTGTGTGTTTTTATTCTAAATTTATGTTAAGACCCTGGAAGACTCTTAATAAAGGGATTTTATGTAGGTGGATTTTATGTAGATTTAGGTTTGAAATTACTACTAAACACTTCTGTTTCATTCAGTGTGTTTGAATTCTGGAAGAAAATCAGCTAATTTTCCTAAAGACATTTTTCATCAACATGGTTTTAAATAAATTGTGTGTAGGAGTAGGTATTACAGAAATTAAATGAAAAAGCTATCTGTGATAAATTAACCCCTAATGAGTCTCAAGGAACTTTTAAAAAAATGTTCTGATGTACTATTCCATTGATATTCTGTTGCTTATATTTTTTTTGTTTTTAAAAAAACACCTTTTATTATAAACAGCTTCAAGATTTTGATATGAAAAATTACACCTTTTGGAATAAATGGATAATATTTATTGGTGAAAGTACATCTTGTATGAACTGTTAGGGTGCCTCTAGTAATGCCCACAGTATCCTAGGTACATCTTTCAGGCTGGCTGGCTGGGTGGGAGCAGAAGCAGGACACTTCTAATGGAATTTGCTGGGATTCAAGAGCAGGAAAAGGTTTGTCCTTGTCTCTGCTTGAGATGCCTATGAGCATTTGGCGGGCCACTGTGTGCGACAGGATGCCTGACTAGATGGGCTGTGGCCTGATCCAGCAGGGCCTGATCCAGCAGGGCCTCTCTTGTGTTCTTATCCCTGCAACTCCCCCCCCCAAGTTAAAAGCTGCCAATTAAACAAACAGCTTTTAAATTTGGAGATTCCGGGGATGCTGTGGGGATACTATGGGTAATCAAAGCTTCCTGTCAGACTGACAGGAACCAGCTGCAAATTCTCTTCACAGCTTCTACACTTCCTTTCAGTTAGACAGAAAGTGGCTGTGGATTACTTCCTTAACATCCCATTGTCCCATCAGTAAGATGGGAAGTGACTATGAAGGGAATTCACAGCTTTTGTCCCATTTGGAAGCACACTTAGATTCTCTTGGCTGTCTACTTGTTTACTGTCTTCTATAATTCCCTAAAAAAAAAAGAACCTCCTTTGTGCTTGGAATCTGTGGCCCTTTCCACACAAGCCTCCTATCCCATTCCAGAGTGGCCCACAGTCTTGATGGTGCCTACAGACACAGAGCTGCTCCCAACAACTGTTGATGTTCCCTAAAGTTCCCATGGTCACACCTTAACTTTAAACCTTCTTCAGTCCATCTTCAGGTCCAACTGCACATACTTTTTCATGTCTATACATTGTATTTGTGGACTTTTCACCCTCCATTTAGACTTCCCTGAATGTAAAGTTCACAAATAAACCAGATAGAAATAAAAAGGTGTGGGTAGTCAGGCCTGAAGATGGCCTGAAGAAGGTTTAAAGTGAAAGTGTGATCACAGCAATAGTCTCTACAGCAACCCTTTTGTTATATCTGAACACAGGTTCAGTGTCCAGATTTTGGAGAAGGTTATTATAAAGTGAGTTGATGGGTAAATAGGATACCCTAATGGTGACTCATTCACCCCCACTTTCAGTTCAAGTTGGGCAAGTGATTGTTAAATTTGACTTGTAGATGAGACAAGCCCTTATTTTTAAGCCTAACTCAGTACCTCAAGTCTTCAATTCAATGCCTGAAAATCTTGAGATGGAAACTTCATTAACATTTATTATGTGAGTAATTTTCCATTTGTAAATAGATCACAACAGGGCTGTTTTCATTGGGAAACCAACTCTATTTTCATCCGTTAGAGAACCATCCAGTAGAAACAGGAGATTTGAAATTTATAGCTACAAAATATTTTTGAATTTCACTGAATTTTTTCCAGTAATTTTCCTCTTTCTTTCTTATTTGTATTTTATGTAATGATGAGTCATTTTGGATGAGAAGTCAGTTCCTGTTAGTTTTACCTGTAGCTCTATTTTCACTTTAAATGGACTTGCATGAAAAGTGTAAAAAATAATATATTGAATTATTTGCTGCAGCTCAATAGTAATGAGTGTTAGGCTTTCATTGTCAGTAAAGCCAAGGCATTGATTGCCCTGGAGTCATGTTTGAGTCCAGATGACCTTCATGGCAACAGTACAGAAGTGCTTTGCTATTGTGTTATTCTAGAAAGATGCTGGGGTTAGTATCTTCAGTGTGCAAAGCTAACTCTCTTTCACAAAGCTAGCCCAGTACCGAAAACAGACAAATATGCCAGTGAAAAATCTATATGACTGTCTTTATCCCTAAATTTTAACCCAGTTTCAGTCCACTTTCAGAGAGAATATCTAGTCACCCCCCCATTTTATTTAATCTAAAACTGGATTTTCTGAGTTAAATTATGCCGAAAGAAAACAGCTTGTCACTTTGTTGATGTGCTGTGAAAGAGGACTGAAGCTGGATTAAAACTTAGATGTGAACTCAGCCTGTAAGAGTGTTAGCAGAAAACTTTCAAATCATTTTTTGAATTACAAAGCATTAAAATATTTTTTTAAGTCTTAAACTTCATATTTCCTTTTTCATACTTAAATTGTTTAAAGGATTATCTGGATTTTTGAAGCCATTGATACTATATCAGTGATTCAGAATTGGCTCTTTAGTTAGAAACAATCAGAATATTAAAATGTGGCTTTTGCCTTGATTCTAAATAGATATTTTCTTGATGGGGAATATTGGCACATTTTAAATATTTAAATAAGCAGCACATTTCATGGCTTTTTCGTTGCCATTCAATTCCTCATGATGCAGAATAACTCAACTGCTGACATTCAAAGCATCAAATTTGAAGTCACCAAATCTTTCTGAAATAGCTCTGAGCTGATTAAGCTCATGGCACACTATCTTTCTCAACCTCACACCTTTGTAGATTATACTGTTCTCTTGTAGGCTGCTGCCCTTTTCCAAGAAGAAGAGTGGGGGGATCAGGCTCTTTATTAAATCAGAGCAAGCGGGCTAAGATGTACATATATGTTACCACTTTGTCAGAAGCTTTTTATTAACTTCCTGTTGTGAAGCCATCAGAAAAGCTTTGGGGAGCAGGAGAAAACTGACAAAACTTTCAACCTATTTGAAAAGCACTGTAGGTTGGGTGAGACATCATCTGGATTTGCACTGACCAGCCTAGAGTGGGATCATTATTGTTATTTTTATTTAAATACAATAATAATATATAAATAAATAATAAAAAATTAAATAATAATACCATATTGGCTATTCACTGGGGCCATTTGCACTATGAGTGATAGAATAGCCCTGTACCAGGGTTTCCAGTGTGAATGGCCAGCCCAGATTGCCAAGGCAATGTCTGAACTGGCATCCAGTGTGAGATCAGACATTGCCATGATAATCTGGATGCTGCAAATGGCTGTGTAGTCAAAGTCACACAGCCTACACCCCCTAGCTGTGCAGCACTCAGAAGAGGTGCAGAGCCATGTGTGGACATGCCTGGCCAGCAAGCCAATTGGAGTGATCTAGCTTGTAAGTGCAAAAGAAGGCCTATCATGTCTACTCTATACTAAATAAATGCTAATGCCTGGACCATAATGGACAACATTAGTATGAATAAGCAGACCTTTTCAGACAGGCCCAATGCTGAACCAGGATAGAGAACCATTAGGATGGTTCTGGACCAGAATGGTGCTGTCCCAACACAAATGAAGAAGACTAAGGAGCAGACTGTTCTAGAATACTGGGCAGGTGCAGAAAGGGCCTTTAATTTCATACATCAAAAACATTGGTGGTTAGGATTCTCAGTCTAGTAAAATAATAAAAGATGGAAACAAACTGTAAATTTAAAATTGCATAACTTTTGCATATATTCATTTTATAAGATATGCTAAAATAGATTTTTTATAAAAGAATATAAGAATTTTTAGAATTACAACATTATAGAAATATTGTGGAACAACCCTATGAAGAATTGCACTGAAACTGGCATGTACCTATAGCGAACCATTTCCCAATCCCTAGTTTTTCTTATTCTCCCATTAATATCTTATCATTGAAGAGAAGGGGAAAAAATCTATATATGATTACAGTATCTTTAAAAACAGATCATGCATTTTCTTTCTTTCTGTGCCTTAGATTTGAATTCACTAACTCATCCTGGACTCATAGATTCTTGCTGGTTCATGGTGCTCTTCACTTAACTTCTTGCTCAGATGTCTGTTGTGCAATTTGGGGAATAGCAGTCCTGGAAGACAACCCCCCACCCCAACAAAGAAACCTCCAACAATGATGCTGGACTAGAAAGAGGTATTTTTACATTTCTGTATACTGTTGTACTTTGCTGCCTCTCTCTTCTGCAACTTATTTGTGTGCATGCGCATGTAACAATTTGGATGGTCTCTGGAGATTCAGGGAAGACTGGAGGTAAACACTGTACCAAAAATAGGGATGTGCACAGATATTCAAAAATTCAATTAGCATTCGACAGATATCAACATTTGAATTCAAATCGGATTTTTTGAAAATCTGAATTTCTGAATTCAATCAAATTTTGAATTTCTGAAAATCCAATATGGATTTTGAAATAATTTGACTGAATTCAATGTGGTATATTGCATCTGAATATCGGGTCAATTTGTGCTTATAACACAGGATGACAACAGGATGCGAATGGGACAAAAACGGGATTTGTGCAAATTCAAAAATTGGATACAAATGTTCCTGGCATTTGTACTATTTGATTCGAATCGGACTTCCAAAAATACGGATTCGGATAATCTGGATTCAAACCGGATTTTTGAAAATTCGGATTTTCAAATTTCAAATCAAATCAAATATTCAAATTGACTTGAATTCAAATGCAAAAAATGCGTTTGTGTGTATCCCTAACCAAAAATAATTATTGTAGCCTGATCTAAATGATTCAAGAATGTGTGCTATATGTTTCATACAGGCATGATATATGCATTGGCTGCCTATGTGGTGTACTGTACACCTCAACAATCTTATCATTTGGAACCATTTGCTACTCTGTATACGAAGTTATGAATGGGCTAGAGGAAGTGCAGTTGATCATACTTCTTCAGTTGCAGTTCAGTTGCCCCTATAAACTCTTAGGAAAAGCACCTGTTGGGTAGCAGTGGAGAAGGGAAGGCAGTTGAAGTATCATAGGTGAGAAGAAGGAGGGCTGCGACTGTTGCCCAGCCATTCAGCTAGTGGGAATACAATCTTGCATAAGGAATCTCAGGTGGTTCATTGCCTCCACCGGATTTATGCAGGAGCTGAACTGCTCCACAGGGAAGACATTCCTGCCTACAAGCAGTAAGTATGTTTGATGGTCCCCAAGACTGTCAGAGGCAATGAAATTGCTCTTTAAGCTCTTTTTCCTGGATGTATGTTCTCATTTCAGGGTCAGCATTGGTTTCATCTTTATTGCTGTGCCATGTGGAAAATGGTGCTGACAGATTGGGCAGTTCACATTCCCTGGCCCCTGCAGTAGGGTTGTGTAGCTAATGCTATCTACTACTGGCTACTATGTTGTGCTGTCCTGAAACAGATATGTTGGATGATGATGGGCCATGCTACCAATAGCATACAACAAGCAGAATTGCAGGTGGCCCATTGTAACTTAAACTTGGATGCTCCTGGCTTCTTAAGTTATCAGCTGTGGTTGTTTTTAACTAGATGCCCCAAAGAGACACATTTCTAGTGCATTTTCTGGGTACCTGGAGCTTAGAACAGGCTACAGTGCAATATTCCTATGGTCTACATACTCCAATGCCTTGTTCAGTGACAATGAAATGGTCTGTCAGGAGACATGGCCTCCTGGTAGCCTCGCACTAGTGCTGGGTCAGTCTACCAGACCAGTGTGGACATGGCCTTTGAGTCTTCATCGCATAGCCCTATGATTCTTCCCATTGCCACAGCACGGAACTGCTATATCTCATCCACTCAGTCACAAGATTGCCTTTAGGATCATCATGGAGGGGAACAATATTTAGGAATACTAGAATATCTTCTTGAAAATAAGTTAGTTTTATCGAGCAGACAACCAAGTGGAAAAGAAACAAAATAACAGATCCTTTCTGCATTTTCATTTGGAAGACTCAGTGACTCATAATTTTAGAGGCCATTTAAAGGTGCAAGAAACAGTTTGCATTGTTTATGAAAATATACTTTTAAAAAATTAGAAAGCAAGTGCAGATTTAAGTTACATGCTGTAATTATTTGGTTCCTTAAATAAGACACATGTGTTGTTATTAATCTGATGGGAAGATGTGTCAAACTACCTTAAACTCAGATTAATTAAATCCACACAAGGAGCTCAATAATATGGATTGATACTAAAGAAAGAGAAAATGTCAACAGTTTATTGAGGGGAATCGGGTTCTTAGGGCATCATTTTTCTGAAGCAATTGTACAGCTAGACTAAAACAAATGACAGGATGTGGAGTATATATCTAGCTGTGTTCTAATATAGTGGTTAGTGTTGGCCCTTTGCCTCAGAGGCAAATACAAGCAAGACCATTCTAGGATGAATCAGCACCATTAGGAAGAGCATTAGTGAGAGCAAAAAACCTGTCATTTTTCTTCTATGTGTCTATGCAAAATGAAATTCTCAGAAAATCCATCTTTGGGAATACCTAGAAATTGAGGGAGAAAATATCTAAATGGTTTGATGAGATTATGTACTAAATAAATGTACATGAAATCCATAGGGGTACTACTGGATACCAACTGCCACTATTCTTCCACTTGGCTCAATAACCAGTGAGAGGATTAGTGCACAGAGTATGTGCAGTTCTTAAAAAATCAAGTCGCAGATGCTATTGAGCTCTTCAGAGTTTTTGTTTTGGAAGTTTTACTAAAATCAACAGGACACTATGGCAGATACTGTGAATCTTTCTGGGCCCATGGGACACATTTGGAAATTCACACCTTTCTGCACTTATCTCTAGTACTGTTCAGGAAAGGGTCTTAAGGGGTTGGCTTTGCACACTATCAGGACACTTTTTCTTCACAGAATATAGTGTGGGATAGGCACCTAACGGGTGTCCTATTCTGTTCTACCAGTAGACCTACACCCTGAGGTCTAGGGGTGTGCCCAAATGGTTTTTTTTGCATTCGAATTTGAGTCAACTCAAATGTCAAAACATTCTATTTGATTTGAATGTTCAAAATCCGAATGTCAAAAGATCTAATTTGAATCCGTACCATTCAAATCTATGTGTTCAAATGTTAGATTCTTATTAAAAGATATGAATGTCAACAACATTCGTATCTGTGCGCATTTTGTATGCATCCTGGTTTATCCTGTATGCATCCCATTTTCATCCCATGTTATGAGTGCAAATACATATAATATTTGTACAGATATATGTAACACATGCGTATCTGTACATTCAAATCATTCAAATCATTTGAACGAATGTTTCAAAACATCCAAAAACCATTTGAATGTCTACATTTTAATGTTATTGAATCCAATTTGAATTCAAATGTCAATGTTCATCGGCTTCTAATAGGATTTTTGAATTTTTGAATATTTGTGCACTTCCCTACTGAGATCTATTGGCATACTTCTGTGTCCATGGGGGACCTATTGATGACACTCCAGGAAGCTTCACTGGAAGTGGCTCCAGAGATCACCTGACATCAAAAAAGGCCATCTTGGAAACTTCATTTTCCAGCCTCCAGAACCTGGACAATGACTTCAAGGGCTGGCTCCAGCTTTTAGTGTTAATGGCAAGAGCTGGGAAGGGATTGGCTATGCTTAAATCCCACTCTGGCCTGGGATAGTGGGGGAGGGAGTGATGAAAAAGTCTTTTGAGAGCATGTTCATGGCACCATTCCTTTTGCAGTAAAGATTTACAGAGCACTTCTACAACAGCACTGGATCAAGGCTGGGGAGGGCAATATTCTGGTTGTAAGCCTCAAATTGACTTGACTAAATTGCATTTGTTTCACACTGGATCAAAATGCAGCTCACTATGACCAAAATGGTTTTTCCATTCAGTATCCAGATTCTGTATGAAGACATCAATGCCTCTTTGTCTGCTTCTGCCCTACCCTCAGGTTCTTTATCCCTTTCCTGATAAGCAGAAAACTCACAGATTAAAGATCTTTTCTTCTTCATGGCATCCATTGCAATTAAAGTGGATCTTTGACTTCTTAAGTGCAATGATTTCATGGACATTGGAGGGTCATTTAAAATTTAAGCACTATCAAGAGCAAATATGCATTCTGCTTCCTTCTTTCAATTCCTATATTACTGAAGGTGGAAAAAGTAATAACCACCCTTGATTCTCCAAGAAGAGGCACCAGTGATCTGAAAGTCTTATGTCATTTTGGCAACAACTTAAACTGCCAGGAACATCACTGTATACACATGTACTATGTTGGCAGTTCATACTGTATGCCATTGTGATCAATATTAACCCATCAAAACTGCTGTAATTTGGTATTCAAAAATAATGGGAATTTTCTCACATTAGTGTCTAATCAATATGATCTGTCTAATCAAACTAATGAAACTACCTGCTGCAGAAGAAATTTTTAAATCAGTTATTATAACTAGATAATTGATTATTATAACTGAAGTAATGTACCATTTTTGTGGTCAAACATTGCAATCCAATAAGCATTTGTGTTTTTTCATTAAGAAATTTATTTTACCTTAATTGGCAGTACTCTATACAGGAGGAAAACCCAATAATAACTATGATTTCCCAATAATAACACTTTGAAATGACAACAAAAATAATAACAGTTTGAAATGACAACAAAAATAATTTGGAGAGAACAAAATAAACAGAAGGAGAAGAAGAAAAAGAAACAGGAAGTTGGTCATGTTATTAATATTATGTAAAACAACAGTTACACACAGCAAACGAGATCACTATGCTGGATTTCGTATTATATCACTAGTCGGGCACTTCCCAAGCACCCAGGACTGCGTGATGTATCAGTGAATTATGCGAGCAGACCCCAGTAAAGTGGCTTTTTGTCGTTGGTAGATAGATATTTTGTCAATGCCAATGGTTTTTAGGTGCCCGCTGAGATCTTTTGGCACTGCGCCCTGTGTGCCGAGGATGACTGGCCACTTTCACTGGTTTTTGCCAGAGTCGCTGTAGTTCAATTCTCAGATCTTCATATCTGGTGAGTTTCTCCAACTGTTTCTCCTCAATTCTGCTGTCACCTGGAATAGCAACGTCGATGATCCACATCTTCTCTTTCTCAACAATTGTAATATCAGGAGTGTTATGCTCCAATTTTCGGTCAGTCTGAAGCCTGAAGTCCCAAAGTAGTTTTGCCTCTTCATTTTCAACAACTTTTTCTGGCTTGTGATCCCACCAGTTCTTTGCCACTGGCAGATGATACTTTTGGCACAAGTTCCAGTGGATCATTTGTGCTTCAACATTATGTCTCTGCTTGTAGTCAGTTTGTGTGATCTTCTTGCAGCAGCTGAGTATATGGTCGATTGTTTCATCCACTTCTTTGCAGAGTCGGCACTTTGGATCTTCTCCTGATTTTTCAATTCTGGCTTTGATGGCATTTGTTCTTATTGCTTGTTCTTGTGCAGCAAGAATCAGTCCTTCTGTTTCCTTTTTCAATGTTCCATTCATAAGCCAAGACCAGGTCTTTTCCATGTCCACTTTGCCTTCGATGTTCTCCAAGAACTGTCCGTGCAGTGTTTTATTGCACCAGCTGTCAGTTTGGCGTTGAATTGCAGTTTTCCGGTACTGGTTCTTGGTTTACTGCACTTTGAGAAGCTTCTGGTTGTTGACTTCAGTCAAAGCTGATTCTTTGCTTTCTGCCACATAATCTGCTAATGCATGCTTCTCTTCTTCTACTGTTTGCTTCACTTGCAAAAGTTCTCTACCGCCTGCTTTCCTTGGCAAGTACAGCCTGTCGACATCACTACAAGGATGTAGTGCATGGTGGATCGTCATCAGTTTTCTGGTTTTTCTAAGTTGTCCAGCTCCTGCTGAGTCCAGTTCACAATTCCTGCAGTGTATCTAATGACTGGTATGGCCCAGGTGTTTATGGCCTTAATGGTGTTACCGCCATTCAGTTTACTTTCAAGATTTTTCTAGTCCTTTGGATGTACTCTTTACTGACCACAGATTCCACATGGCCATGCTTAATGTTATCCAGTTGCAGGATGCCCAGGTATTTGTAGGCTTCTGACTGGTGGGACCTGATGACTTGACCACTTGGTATTTCAATGCCTTCACTTTCAGTAATCTTCCCCTTCTTCAGTGCCACTGTGGCACATTTGTCCAGGCCAAATTCCATAATGATGTCGCTGCTGAATATTCACACTGTGTTGGTCAATGACTGGATCTCGATTTCAGATTTTCCATAAAGCTTCAAGTCATCCATGTACAGTAGATGTGAAATTTTCTGTGAATTCCTGGCAGTTTGATAGCCCAGGTTTGTTTTCTGTAGGATGAGTGACAGCGGGATCATAGCGATGATGAAAAGCAGCAGGGACAATGTCCCCCTGGAAGATGCCCCTTTTGATGTTGATTAGTCCATAACTTTCATTTCCAACAAAAAGCTCAGTCTTCCAGCGTTTCATCGCACTTTCTATAAATTTTGTGATGTTCTGACTGATCCCAATGGTTTCCAGGCGCTTTGTGATCCTGGAAACCATCGGGATGAGTCAGAACACCACAAAATTATTATTATTATTATTATTATTATTATTATTATTATTATTATTATTATTATTATTATTATTATTATTATTATTATTATTATTATTATTATTATTATTAAAGAAAAATTCTCAGTGCCATTTGAAGCAAAACAGCTAAAGTCTTCTAGCTATTTCACCTTCAGTAAAATCTGATACAGGTAGAAAATGGTTTATGAAGACAGGGGCAGGTGTAACTGGAGCATGCATGGAAGTATCTGGACAAAATTTACTATGATCCTGTTTTATTATTTTCTGCTTTCTGTGCTATCTTGATTTAGGAAACTCATGTTTAGGTAACTCTGGTTCTCATTCAGCATAAGGTAATGTTTCTGTGTTGTTCAGACTCATAGCTCTTTCATTCACCATACTATTGTTCAGTGAAGTTAATAACAGCTTAGAATCAATGAGAATAAATCAATTGAGTTAGAAAATTTAGAACGCTGAACGTGAATGACTCATCTGATTTTCCTCTGTATTTTAGGAAGCATGTGCAATCATGTTAAATATTTTATAAACTGCAGCAAATTGATGCAATATAACTGCTTGATTAGACTTATCTAGTTCTGCATCCTATTTCCCTTGGTGGCCAATAAATGTCTGTGGGAGGCTTATAGGCAGGACATAAGAGAAGCAGCCCTCTACTGTTGCTGTTCTCTTGGTATTAAGAGCCTGTGTTGTCTAAAGTTATGATGATGAAGACTGAGGCTGTGATGCATACAGTGCAAAGCATCTCAGAGATGGCCTAGAGATGGTTCACAGGTGGGATTATTTACACACTGGCCTGCTCCTTCCCTTCACATGAAAATGTGGATCAGAGATGGCATTAGAATGTGGGAGGGTTTCCACTAGCACTAAGTGCCCATTAAGTACCCATTAGGGACCCATTAAGGACCCATTAGGCTCAGGGCAGGAAGACCCCATTTTCACTGCAGACCCCATTAGAGCCACATTTGTTTCCACCAGTTCTAGGGAAATCTGGATTGAATGAGTCCGGATTTCCTGTAGACCCCATTAAAGGTTTATACAATCGGGCAATGGGGTCTAAGGGGACTCTGGGGAAGGTGCCCCGAAACCCAAGGCTCTGAAGTCTGTGCACAATCTCCGAAGCTGGCTCCAAAGCCAGCTCTGAAGAAAAGCACAGGCTCCAAAGAGGACCACATGCAAGAGCAATGCCAATCCTTACAGATCTTTGACAAAGGCTCCGGAGAATCTTTGAAGTTTGCAGCAGATCACTCCAGAGAATCTTTGGAGCTTATAACAAAGCTCCAGAGATTCATCTGTGGAGTTTGCACCCCCTGTCCCCCCAAAACCCTGGAGTGACAAGCGAGCCCCACATGGGTCAATCTGGATTCACCACATGGGTGCTCCGGCGTTTCCACTGCAGGCGGGCTACACCCATTGCTATTGGGTGCTGCACCGCCTGTGAGGATGCATCGTGTAACTCCCTTAATCCAGATCTACTAGATCCAGATTAGTTGAAGGAACCATTCCTTAGATCTGGATCATCTTAGATCCAGATTAAGGGAGGTCAGTGCAACCCCCCTCCCTGAGTGCAACATGCTACTGTCTTTGAGGCACTTCTAAGATGTTTTTGTTATATGTATACACAGCCTCAGGCAGATATATGAGTGGTGCCTTTATGGTCTGGAAACCATGTCCTATGAGGAAAGGTTGAAGGATCTAGGAATGTTTACCCTACAGAAGAGAAGACTGAGAAGGAGACATGATAGTGGTAATCAAATATCTGAAAGGCTGTCACAGTGCACAGGGATTGTCCCTATTCTCACTTGCACAAGATGGGAGGACTAGAAACAATGGTATGAAACTTCAAGGGAGTCAATACAGACTAGATAATAGGAAAAACTTCCTGACAGTGAGGGTGATCAATCAGGGGAATAGGTTGTCATGGGAGGTAGTGAGTTCTCCTTCGTTGGAGTCTTCAAGCATAGGCTGGACCTACAACTCTCTGGGATGGTTTAGCAAATCCTGCTTTGAGCAAGGAATTGGACTCGGTGACCCTAGAGGTCCCTTCCAACTCTTATGATTGCAAGATAAGTGGCAGGGTCCACATAGTCCTTCCCCTTCATGGTGCTGGGTGAGAGTTGCATTCACATGGGCCTCCACTCAGCTGGCCTCCATGCTTCCTTAAGAATACCTTATAGCACTTGAACAGTAGAATGTGAGGAAGTCCTTACTATTTTGCTCTCTACTGAAGTGAAATAATATTTTGTATCTGCTAGTAGTCTCAGTAGTATTATACAGGCTATATTAGCAAGAAATTGGGTTCTGTTTCTGCAGGTTTTTGCACTTAACAGCCATGGAATACTTACAAGTTACAAGAGACAGTTACAGGAATAAATGGACTGTTACCCTGATAACACTAATGATATTTAAATACCGAAGCTGTCAAGGCATAGGATGAGATAGGATGGAAGGAGGAGGGGGGAAATTCAATGTATTTTACATTTATATATAAAGTAGTATATGGTAACTATGCATGTATATGCTGGGCCATTGTTCCTGTGGTCAGGAGATGTATTGCACAACTGCACAGCCATAGCTGCACCATACCATCTCCACACTGCAGGGCTGATCGACAGCTACCAAAGATCAGGATGGCCATGCACTCTTGGAGCCCCTCCAGGCTCTGGGGTGTGTGAATGCACCATGTCAAAGTGTGTGCAACCATCCTGAATGTCCCAGTCCAAAATGGCCCTATGTCCTGATTGAAAGTACCTTGATTTCAATTTTTCTCCTTTTGCATAGGAAATCTTGAGGAGAAGGTTCTCTGCCAGGGAGGAAAATTCTACTGTGCTGCTTACTTCATTGACTTCCATACAGAGATGTATACTTTGATCAGTTTGTGTTAGCTGATATTTGTATTGAACCAAACATCTGGTAGTTAACATGTGCAGAAATTTAATAAAACCAAACCAGTCTTCTGCCTGCAACAATTCAATCAGTTTGTGCTTACTGTGAAAAGGGCTTTTCTTTTCATTGAAAATGTGTACTTTTAATTTTTGAGCAGTTTAGAATCAAATGTAACCATTAGATTAAATGTGTTTGCCAGGAAACCAAACAAATAGGTGTTTGCTTTATTGAAAAACGAAATACACAATTATTGTTGGTGCACATCCCTACTTTTCACAGAGGTTCTATGCAGCTAGGAAGTTAGAAGTTTAAAAATAGCCAAAGAGAACACAGGAATATAAGCAGATGCCTACTGGATTGGGTCACTGCCCATCTTTTCTAGCAACCTAACACAGAGGCCCACTAATTGCTTATGGTTTCTACATTAACTCTTAACAAAGACATAGGAGGATAGGATTTTCTTGATGTCAAGTTAATTCCAGAGACCATGAAACATCACAGGAGGCTTTTTCCTGGCCCAATACACAAAACCTTTACTAACTGTGGAGCAAAGAAAATATGCAAGTGCTGAGCTCTGAACTCATATTGATTAGCAAAATATACAATTAATATGCATCACCTAATAATTACTGCTGATTTTCTAATGTATGAGAAGTCTGAAATATGGTCAGACTGAAACAGCTAGCTGTTCAGTACACAAATTCAGTTAAGAACAGGCCAGAAATGCCAAGAGTGAACTTGTCCCTGTGAAAAAGTTGGCATAAGGAAATCAACCTTATTTTCTTTTTGGATACAAGAGGCTCTTTCCTTAGGTCCCCCTCAAGTTTGGACATAGCTATATTGCTGCCGTGAACATTTTAATTGGTTTCAACTTCAATGGATTTGATTCAGTGGAGAAATGATAACAATAATAGCGATAGTGATAGCAATTAATAACAATATTAATGATGATGATGATATTGATAATAATAATGATAATATTAATTTTATGTTACATTGTCTTTGAGGTCATACAGCAGTATCATAGAATGAATAATCTAGCCAAATGGGAAAACTGTACTCAGTGCATAAATGTCTTTAGAAAAGCACAATCGTATGTATCCCACTTTAAGAGGAACTTTGTACGTTAGTTTAGAAAGGAAACTCAGCCCAGTTCTTTGTAAAAGCTTAATAAATGAGTCATCTTTGATGGCTTTTCACATTCATTCACATCTTCCCAGAAGTTCCTGGGGATTTAATATCTGAAAAACATTGCTAAGGAAATGACTGAAATTGTTCTTCTTAGTTATTATATCTCTGAGTGTGATCATTTTCAAATGATTCCGCATTCAATAATATAGTCATGCCAATAGCTATTTGCTCTCTAAACAATAACTACTGTCATGGTAACAAGCCAGTGCTAGAAAACAGAAAGGTCCCTTGCACAGGATTAATTATGCAAAACAGAATTCTGAAGGTGTGTTGTACAGCGCTACAGGTTCTCTGCTTTGCATACAAGTCAGAGGAATAATATCCAAGCATTTACTACTCCTTGAATTATTGATATTGCAAAGAGGCACATGTGAATGAAATAGGAGGTGAGAGAAACCACTTTTTAAATTTTCTGTGGTTCCATCATATTATATACCTAATAATAAACCTGGATATTTTCTATTTTCTATTCTGTAATTAATGAGTGACTGGGATCCTTGAAAGTTCCCTAATGAGTGCTGATAGTTAATGTTGAAATTATAATTTTTAGCATTTTATTTTATTTTTTAAAGAATGCTGCTTGATTTTAACATGTTTTCCCTTTAAAGTCAACAAAAATGAACTTCCAGGAAACCAGAAGGCAGCAGTATTAATGTAATTTTGCAAACTGTTTTACAGGAGATTTCTAATATACAGAATTAAAGCAGTTTTTATTTAATATTGTTCAGTGTGACTCAGGTCCTTCAGAACAACAACTATGAGGAGATGAGAAATGAATTTATTGTGTAGCTGTGGAAAATGGAAAGAAGGAGCAAGAACAGATGGAACCAAGGTAATCTCACACAAGGTCTTTAATATATGGTGTAACCATGGCAACACACTAAATAAACCATGTTCCTATAAGTTTCAATTGTGTATATGGCCTTCATGATGCATTAGGTTCATGTGACAATTTTACTGAATGTTAGTGCAGTTCAGTCCTATGCTGTCTACCCAGGAGAGAGCCTTACTAAATTTAGTGGGACTTTCAGATTATATAGGATTGAAATTTTTACCAGTAATAACCAAAGGGCCCGAAAGGGCCCAATGGCCACAGGGTAGGGCCCACAGCTGTCCGGCAGGGAGAGTGTGAATGCCGAACAGCTGTGGAGAGTAGGATATCCAGGGACAATGTTTTTTTCACACTACGGCCTCTATAGCACAATTAGTGCAGCTCTGGGACAGAACATACGTATTTGCTGGAGGCTGGTTCTGTACAGAACCATCCTAATTGCGTTCCGCGTGTAGAACACAAAATTGTCCACGTGTTTATTGACACTCTCAAAGAATTCTAGTTGCACTTCCATTATTTTATTTTTAAGTAGTCTCCATGCATTTTGACGTGATTGAACTCTTTTGACTTTCCCTTTCAATTTCCTTTTTACTAATTTCCTCATTTTGGGGAAGTTTCCCTTATGAAAGTTTAAGGTCTCTGTGTTAGACTTTATTAAGAACTTACTCCGTGTATTTAAGTTGAAGGTTATTGCATTATGGTCACTGTTCCCAATTGGATCAGCTACAGTGACATCCTTTACCAGAGGCATTTCCGCACTGGATCGCGTTCGAAACCGAACGCGTTCAGGCGGAAAGCTTAAGCCAGCTTCGGGCGCTTTCCCCGTTCACACACAGACGCGCCAGAACGCGTGTAAACGCGTTCCGGAGCGTCTGGGTGCGAAAGGGGAAAGCGCCCGAAGCTGGCTTAGCCGGCAAACGCCGGCCAGGGGCGCGCCGGCAGCCGCGGAGGCAGATCGACAATCAGCTGTTTGAGAAACAGCTGATTGTCAAAGCCGCGCGGCGTCGGAGGCGCGCCGGCAGCCGTTCGGGAGACAGAAGAAGCGCGAACGCTTCTTCTCCCGAACGGCTGCGGACGGCTCGTCCGCGTTGGAACGCGTGTAGAGCACTTCGAAGTGCTCTACATTTCGAACGCGGAAAAGCCAGCTGCGGACACGTCGGGACGCAAGCCGCGCGCGGCCAATGCGGATGACGTGTCCACAGCTGGCTTTTTCGCGTTCCGTTTTCCCCCGTGCGAAAACGTCTCAGGTCCTGAGCATTACTTAGGATCAAGTCCAGGACTGCATTTCCCCTGGTTGGTTCCATGACCATTTGCTCCATGGAATAGTCATTTAGCAGGTCAAGGAATCTTCTCTCTATCTCCTGAGTTGAACAGTTCACCCAGTCTATGTGAGGATAATTGAAGTCCCCCTTTATAACAACCCTATCTTTTTGGGATACCTCCTTTACCTCCTTTTCCAATTGTTGATCTCCTTCGGGCGTTTGGTTGGGAGGACTGTATTTTTACCCACACTGCTTCTGTGGAAGAGTCAGACTCACCTAGACATTCCAGTTTGTAAGATTCTATCTCTTCTTTAATATGCAAGGCTACACCACCTCCATGCCAAACTTCCCCGTCTTTCCTGTACAGCCTGTAACCTGGGATGACTCTATCCCATTGGTTTTCACTGGTTGACCAGGTTTCAGTTATGCCAGTAATATCAGTTCTATTTTCTATAACTAAGCTTTCTAGCTCCCCCATTTTAGCTCGAAGGCTTCTGGCATTAGTATATATACATTTATATTCACACCTCTGGTCCAAATTCTGCCGTCAAGGAGCGTGTGAATCCTTATACTGCCTCTTAAACCACATCTCATCTACTCATACAAAAAAATGTGGGCATAGTAGTGGATTACCAGGTACCTATATTCATCTCTGGTAGTTCTGTCCCCATATCAACAAATTTTGGATGCAAGTAAACCAGATGATTGCCAAAATATTAAAAATACATATCGAATTTTCTCCATCCATATTCATATTACATATTTCCCATCAGAGAACATATCCATACCCATCTATTGCATTTTCTGCTATTAGCAGGACAAAATGTTATAGCCAGAAACTGGAAAAAGTTAAACATTCAGTCCTGGTTTAATAAAGTAGTAGAATATACAATAAATGAGCTTATTACCTCTCAATACTGCAAATATACAAATAGAAAAGAACGATATGTGTTTCTAGAAGTGTGGAAACCGTTGTTAGACTTCCTGACATATAATATGGAGGAATTAACATTATCAGAAAATGCCATAAAATTTTTGTTGAAATGATAGTATTAGATGTATGTATCTCATGTAAACTTTGGTCAGTGCCAATCCAAGATTTATACAACTTCATAACTTACCTGTAACACAGCTCAAGTTTTGACATAGTTTTGTTTATTATTTTATTTAAATTTGTGTATTAAGTTGTATTGCAGTTGTTAAATAAAAGTCCTTATTTTTAAAAAATTAAATCTTTTTAGTTAAAAAAGTTAGCACTCTGTACATCCTTTATAAGAAACTATCTTGTAGTATTTGCTTGCATTATGAGGATTTCTGTACTTAAAATCATGGTTCTCTTTCATCTGCTATTTCATGGCTTGCCACTCCATTCCAGAGGTTCTGATATTTTCCCCACAATTTCACTGATGTTTTAGAAAACACAGCAAACAAATGTTGACCTACATGGAGAAAGCTGTTAGGCTGAGGGAACAAGAAAGTGTGGTTGCTTTGAACTGTTAGGAAGAAGTGAACAGAGAGTAAAAAGAAGCAAACAGAGTAAAATTTACTTGGTGATTGAGTGAGGTGGTAAGGCACCCAGGGGATTATAGGGGCACCATTCGAAAAGGTTGTTTTAAGATCATTGTTGATTTAAATCTGGAAGTGGGATGGTGGCATACTGCAATGCAAATTGATCAGGGTGTTAAAGACAAAAGTGCGATTTAGGAAGACATACACTGGTCTTTCAGTAGATTCTTCCCACAGCACTCTTTTGGAACTGCTCAGAATGCCTCCCTTAGCATCTGGAATGACCACACTGAGGTCAAGGATTTATATATATAAAAAAACCTTGATGAAGGTCACTTATACTACAAATGGATCTGAAGAACAGGAGATAAGCTGCCCCATTAAAGTTCTGGAAAGAAACACAGGAACAGCAAACAGATTGAGAACAAATGCAGGATGATTCTTGAAATATATGTAAGAATGAGAGTCTCTGTACTATCAACACAAGTTTCTGCACACAATGGCAGGCCCTTTTTACACTTACCTTTGATCTGGTCTAAAGAGCCTCTTAGACCAGGGCCTTTTCACACTTTGACCAGTAGTGAATAATTTGGCAACATCTGGGGAAGATCATTTGCACTTAGAAGAGGCTGTTACAGCCACCAAGTGCCCCTTGCCTTCCCAGTAGTTGACTAATTATTCACTGTGTGGAGCATGAAATCCTGCTGCACAACCTTATCAGTCTTCCCCAATTATTTACCTGAAGCATCCAGTGGGGGAGTATTCACTCTTCTGCTGGATGAGAAGGCCAGCAGAGCTGCTGCACAAGTATGCTGGCAGCTCTGCTGCCCGCCTGACACAACGGCAACTGCATCATCATCATCATCATGGTGCCAATGCTGATGCATGCACAGTCATGGAGGACACCAAATTCAAGATGGTGGCACCCCGAAGAGGACCACTCTGGGATTGATCACAGGTGAGTGATACAGGACTTAGGCTGTAAGTGCAAGTGCTAGTCAACGTTGGAGTTGCAAAAATGGCCCTTATCCTGGACCTCCTCATCTGCATATTAATGTGAAACAGGTAGGCCCTGTCCCCATTAGTTTTGCTTTGTCAGATTCTCTCATGGACATGTTCAATCAGCTCCACAAGAGGACTAAGGGCCTTGTTCTAAATCATGGAAGGTGTGCAAACAGCATGCCTGCAAGATCCAGAACTGCAGGAGGGCTGCTTTTCAGCTGTGCACCTTTGATGCTCAATGATGCTGCTTCCATGATAAATATGTCTGTGTGTGTGTGTGTGCCGATGTTTGTATTGCTTTGTAGAAGCTTCTTAAAAACAAAACTGTATCCTTATTAACTTCTGTTTAACTCTGTTTGTTACATTAGTAACAATTTGCACCTGCTAGACCTGGCATTAGGACAGTAAGATTTCTGGCCAGCAAATAAATATTCCCACTTGTTTTACTTACTAAGTAATGAAGATCCAGTTCACTAGCTGTAGGTAATTAACTATCCAGGTTATTATCTTTGAACATCTGCAACCAAACCCTTTGCTTTACCTCAGAACTTTCTGAGAAATGTTTGGAGATATTTTTTAAAAAATCTAAGATAGCACACACAGAAGGAACTTTGACTGAAGCCTGTTGTAATCAAGCGTTAATGAACTGACGTACAGCTTTGGAGGCAGAAGCCACACTGAGGGACTGTACTGATATCATAGTAACCATGAGAGCAAACTCCACGTGAACCATGCTGACGAAGATAAGCATCTCATTTAATATGCATTGTTCATTCCAGAATATTTTGAAATGTACCTGAAAGCCCATATGGTATTTTAAGGAGCATATAATAGCCAATTGATTATACTTTTATGTAAAACATTTCCATGCCTGCAACAAATTAGCGCCCTTTCCACATGCACTCTTAGTATAGTATAGAAAAGGGGCTAGGGACTTCTCTTCCATGGGCCTTTTTCCACTAGGGCTTAGATCCCTTGTATGAATGGTACCAGATTGGTACCAGTTGAGAAGGCCCTGGACCCACCTGGGCCCCACTGAAGGCCCCATCTGCAAGGCTATGCCCCCACAAGGACAGGGGAAATCTGGATTTAATGGGTCCTTCATGATTAAAGATGTCCACAATGGGGTCTTCAGGCATCTTCAAGATCTGGATCTCCAGGAGGACCCCATCTCAAAGATCCAGATCTTGAAGATCTGGATCTTTGACTGTGTGTGGGAAAAGGGGATATATGCTTGTGCAAGATAAGGGAGGCTCTGCTCCCTCATGGGTTTTTTTTTCACTAGCACTAAGTACCCATTAGGGACCCATGGGGGGGGTGCCTCAAAACCCGAAGCTCCAAAGCCTGTGTGGAATCTCCAAAGATGGCTCTGAAGTTAGCTCCAAAGGAAACTCTGGAGAATGGCACAGGCTTCAAAGATGATCCGTCAGAGCAATGCCATTTCTATGGAACTTTGTCCAAAGCTCCGGAGAATCTCCGGAGTGATTTGCCACAATCTTTGAAGGTTTTCTGAAGCTGCTCCAGAGGATCTTCAAAGATTCTCTTGAGCATCTTCAGAGTTTGCACATGTACACCCGTGGCATCCCCCCCCCAAAAAAAATGGGGTGATGGGCAGGCCCCATGTGAGTAGATCCGGATTTGCCACATGGGTGCTCCATTGTTTCCACTGTGAGCACGCAAGCAGCCATTGCTATTGGGTGCTGCACCACCACCCATGGAGATGCATCGGGTACCTCCTTAGATCCAGATCTGCTAAATCCAGATTAGTTAAAGGACCCATTCCTTACATCTGGATCCTCTTAGTTCTGGATTAAGGGAGGTAAGTGGGAAAAACAACAACCCTAGAATGCTCTAGTCCAACATGGCAGAGTATAGATTGGCTAAGGACTCTAAAGTGGAATTCTGCTTTGGTTTATAGTAGTCTTCAATGTCAAGATTTCATGGTGGCTCACAGCATTCAGTAAAAACAATATGAACAAAAACAGAATTAAAAAATCATTAAAATATAAATCCCTTATAGGAGTACATTTAGAGGAAGCTAGGCATGAAGGTCTGGGTGAAGAGATATGTTCAACCAGATGTTGAAAGCCAGATACTGAAAAAAGACATATCTGTTGATGTTTGGGGCAGCTGGAAGGAGCTTCTGGATACTCTGCGATGATAGTGGTGGTGCGGCGTGCAGACAGATCTTCCCCAGAATGTCTACAACCACTCCAGAAAGGGAAGCATGAGCAATCCCTTTGTGTGCCTTAAGACAGATTTGTTCCCTTCTTTTTGCCTATTATTAAAACCAAGAAGTATAATATAGCTTCTTTCTGTATCACACCACACACACACAAGTTTATAATACAAAGAGTGTTGGGAGCCAGTGCTTCTTACTCACATTGAAAATGCAGGTCTGTAACAGAAGAATTGCAATAAACACTCATAAACAGATGGAAAATTCTACTCTGGGATCTGGCTGACGTAAAAGAGCAAGCAGCTTATCCAAGACAAAAAGGGAGGGGGAGAAAAGAACAAAAGGAAATGAATAAAATGAGTAGGAAACAGGGTGGCAGATTGAAGCATCTATTGGCATCATGCACATTGGAAAAAATGCCACATCACCCTTGAAGAACTGGGTGAGGAGAATTTGAGGAGACTGCCAACTAGCTTGCTCTGCCGATCTTTTCCTAGGCAATTCCATATGCTGCTGAAGGGGAAGAGATGCCTGTGTGAACTCCAAGAATCTAGTGATACTGTTCAGATACTGCCTTCATGAAAATAAGATGGCTTAGTACCAGAAAACCAATACTTCCCTGGTATCAAGCTTTTAATATCAAAGGACAGAGTGTCTGCTTTTTGCTGGGTGTAAGCCATTAATGGAAGCCCAATGCCACTTTATTTCTGTGATCACAGCCTCACTTCAACAAATCTGCATAATTTCCTCCCTTGCAGTTCCCTGCTCCTCAAGTATCAGAACATGATGCCATGTACTTGGCTGTTTCTTTCTTATTTCTGTGTTACCTTCTTTCTCACAAAACAGTCTCCTTGCTTCTCTCAGTGAGGTAGGGTAGTGGCTTGATTCTCAGATTCATCCATCAGCTTCATGTCTCTACCTTGACCTGTCTCTGACCTTCTCCAGTATACTTGTGGACAGTATCAAGCCAGACAATGCTACTTTTGGACAAAAGTAGGCAATTAATGGCTTTGAATAGGGATATGGATGAATATTCATAACATTCAGGATTTGTATGAGTTTGGCCAAATTCAGACATTTGTATTCAAATTGAATCTTGGCAGGTACGAAGATTGACATTCTAATTTGAATCCAATGTTTTGATACATTTGTATGAGGCTTTGTATGGGATTCGTATGCATTTATATTGCATTCGTATGGGGCTGAATATTCATATCGAATTGAAATCCCACTATATTCAAAGGGGATCTATTTAATAATAATAATAATAATATTTATTTGTATACCGCCCTATGGCAAACCAATCCGGGCGGTTAACAACAGTAAAATGTAAAATATAACAATTAAAAACACCTTATCCCTCCCCCCCTTAAGACAGTATTAAACAATATAACATATTAAAACACAATATCAATGCGTAAAACAATAATTTAAAAACTAAAAACCCTGATGTCCCTCTATTGATCCTCAACCATCACTAAGATGGGGCCACGGGAGGAATCAGGGAATCTGGGCTGGGATGGTTAATCTGGAAAGGCCTGCCGGAAGAGATCCGTCTTGACCGCCTTTTTAAAGCTGTCTAATGATGTTATCTGACGGATCTCATCCGGCAGGTCGTTCCAGAGATGATAAAATCACTCCTTTGATCAGGAAAGTAATAAATATTGTTGCTTGCAGATTCTGATAACTGTTGTTTAGCAGATTTCATAATGACTCTTCAGCAAACATCCACTCTGAAAAACAGATGTAGCCAACTTGATATATTCTGACTATGGTTCTTTGCTTTCATCTTCATTTAAAATAAACAATGTTATTGTAAAGCAATGAACCTACTGCAGAATTGTTTGATGCTGTTCTTTTCCAGTACAGTGAAAAGTTCTAAAAGGCTTTTACCACCATTACTTGCTAGGCATAGAATTGGAATTTTGTGCCAGTTTTTAAAAACTAACCAAACCTAATCTGGATCTGCTGATCTGGATTGTATAACTGTTCAGAAGGGATAAGCATTTCTTGCATTCAATTCAATATGAATTGGATACAAAAGAAAAAACAAAAACATTGTGCTATCCCTGCCAGATATTAGAAGGCAATCTTGGACTCTTACCTCATCTGCCTGTTGCTTGTATTATAGTTTATCTTGCAAAATACCCAGGTAATAAGTATTTTTGTAATAAGTATTTTTGTAAACTTTACCACTTCCAAATGCATTCATTTGATAAAAGCAAATAGAAAATGCTGAGGTAGAAGGGCCTTTCATGTGCTTTGGGCCTCATTGATCCATACAATGGTGCACTCTGTCTACTTGGCAGTGTGCATAGTCCAGATCAAGGGGTCTTTGATCTGCATCACCTGTAGACCTCAGCATACAAGTGGGCTCTGTGCAGAATGAGTACTTCTATTTTCTGGATTACCAGAGGACCTTTTTGTTCCAAGCCCTTTGGAGGCCACCTCTGAAGCTTGTGTGAGTTGCAGGGCAAGTGCCATCATGTGAATAGTGCTGTTCCAGGCCACATCGTTCCATGGCCTGGACCGTGGGCTTTGCTGGATCACAGCGCAGCCAGTGTGAAAAGATCTGGAAATTTATTTCAGAATTAGGACCAAAGATTATGCATGCTTTTTTACCTACATGGTTAAATTCTTTTGTATTTGGATACATGGAATATATGTCATCTCTGTTGTTATAGAGACACATCACTGTATTTTAAACTATTTGTTGCACAGAGCAAGAAAATCATAGTTGGCAGGCTTGGGCATTGTTATGCTCCTTGCTTTTTCTCCAGCTGGACACATGGCGTAAGAGTTCAGGGATCTGGATGAACCATTTTCAACAGTGGAACTTGCAGTAAGGCCTGGAATTAGGGATGGACACGAATATTCATAACGTTTGTTATTTGTATGAATTTGTACATTTGTACACAAATCAAATGTTATGACATTCTTATATTAACATTCATGCGAATACGGATGTTTCTGGACATTTGTACAATAGTTCAGAAATTCATGAAACTGGGGAAGTGGGAAAGCGGTTGTGGCAGTCCAGAGTACATTTGACAATGGATCAAAAGTGAATTAAAAGTGGATTCAGGTCAGATTTTATGCTTTCATAGTGGATATGTTGTGCAATACATATCAAATACTTAACGGGTACATATTCATTCATATTGGATATTCGTACGAATACATTCGTATTGAATAGAATCCTATCACATTTGAAGGGGATCTATTCACCTGGAGCCTGCCATAGTCTGCACTAGCATGCAGTTAGCAGGTTTACTATTCTGAGATATATTCCAGAAAGGCTCTTGAATTCACTAATACAAATTAAATGATGTTAAGTCCAGAAAGAGCCACTGTGTTGTATCTGAAATTATGTTCTCTCAGGTAGTACTAAAGTTCTTCCAGGCTGTATTTTACCATTCTGATAGTGTTATGTCTAAGATAAAGATATCAGATCACTATGGCCAAATTATGCATGAAAATACAATTAAAGAAAATTTTAAATTACTATACTAAAACTATTCAGGTAATAAAGGATATTGTTCTTCATTAAGTCCTGCCAAGTTCTATTACGAGTTGTTATTGATGCTATGAGGATGTGTGATTGTCACTGAAATGGATCAAAACCTAAAGTCTTGATTAATAGGGAGACATATGAATAGTGTGCTTTATTTTATTAATTTTATTTAATTTTTAAATTTAAATTTATTTTATTTTGATGGATCAATAACCGAGAATTCAGGGTGGGTCTCTACTTCATTTTGGATTTGAGAGTACATGAAGGTTTTGCCTTTGTCTTCTACTTCAGAATGTCCAGAACAATTGGTGGGTTACTGTGTAAGATGGGATGCTGGATTAGATGGGCTGTGGTCCTTTCCTGAGTGACTCTTTTTGTGTTATGTTTTATATAGAAAGTCCTTCAAGATGGCGCTGAGTTAAACAGCCTGATAATCGGTGCTCCACATGAGAAACTGTATTTTCAAATTTTTAAACTTATCAGAGGGACAAATGCACACTAGCAAGATAATTCTGACTGCTGTGAAGGGAAAATTTACTTTTAGTGGGTTGAAGCACCAAAGGGTATCTGTCTGTTTGTTTTAAAAAAGAACTGGAGTCCCTCTGAAACTTCACCTCCCTTCAATCACCTGCAAAAGTTTGGAAATTCCCCTTTACTATTTTTACCTTTTTAAACTTGTCTGAATGATCACGGTGCCAGGCAGCTGTACCTCATTTCTTATTTTATCTTTAAAAAGACTGAAGCAAACAAACTTTTGTTGCTTGTTTTAACCCACCAGATAGTCTGTTTGAGTGCCTTCTTTTAATTTTGCAATGGGAAAAAGGAAGAGAGAATGACCGTCTTCCTTCGCCATGCAGAATGATAAAGCAAGTAAGCTGGCAAAGGAGGACTCTTCATCTGACCTCTTTTGCAAAACAAATATGAACTGCTTCAAGGAAACTCTGAGGTTAGTAGCTCCGAGGAGAGAACTGAAGACAAGAGGAACACACCTGCCAAATGCACTGCTGAAATTAAATCTGGAATCTAAGGAGAATTTATCAGTTTATGATTTGTTTGCTAAGCAAGTCTTTTTAACCCATGATGCTCTGAGCTTATGCACTAAATTAGAACTCATTTAAAAACAACTAAAAGATTTTAAAGCCAAATCAGAGGAGCGTCTGAAGGCTACAACTGGAATAACTTAAAGAGCAGCAGGCCTGCATAGATAAGTTACCCTTCGTTACTCAGCAAGGCCAATTAACCAGACAGCATCTTTCACCAAACAAAGGACTTAAAACAGGGATATCTCCTGAAATAAGTAATCTAGAACCCCTGAAAATTGGAATTTTGTATTTGGAATAGATGGGGAAACAAAAACCAAGTGGTACACTCCTTAATTGTAAACGTATATATACCACCTTTGTCATCTAGATCTGCTCATCAGTCTATGTGGGCATCACTTGAGAATGCACTAGAAGAAGTCCTCACTGAACACCCAACAGCATTAATAATCTTAGTTGGTGACTTCAATGTGAGACTAGGGAACTCAATGGACAAATTGTCAGAATTAACTGGGATCCCTATAGAAGACCTTCCTCTTAATGCCGGCTGGAACTCCTGAGATACAAAGATACTCCTGAGATACTCCTAGAAACAAAGCAGGGATTGAGCTGATTTCAATATTACATAAATTCAACCTATATATACTAGGTGGCGACAGTACGAACTACTACTACCCTTTTACTTTCCATTCGAACAGAGCCAGTAGTTCTTTAGAACTGTAGCAATCCACCCACTTCACACCTAATAACAATGCTGCAATTCTGCTCAATTCTAAAAGTTCTGACCTTTAGAAAGGGAAAGGGGGGGAGGAAAGCTGCTGAAGTTTCGGTGAGATGTGTGAATGTTTAATATGTGAATGTGTGGCTGTGGAGTGAGCGGGCGAAGGGGGCTTGCGTTGCCACTGCTGCTGTGTGCCCTGGGCAATGGGGAGAGGAGGGGAAAGAATCGCTGGCTGCCTGGTGCCGTTTTTCATCCATCCAGACAAGCGGCAGCCACCCAGCCATCCAGCTAGGCTCCATGAAGGGGTCCGTTATGGGTGGCACATTTATGCCAGGAGGAGGAGGGCAGGGCAGCCCCAAAAAGTGGCTTTTGGAAAGTAGCCACTTGAGTCCCCCCTTGAGTCATGTACACCATGTATGATCCTCAGAATCTGGATCAAACGCGATTAAGTTGAAAGTAATGGGATCAGGCAGATTCATGTTAGCATCTGGTTCTATTATTTCGGTTTAGGAAAACCGTTTTAAGCTTGTAATGGGAACTGGGCCTGGGTATTCTTGTTTCCATAGCTGGTGCATCCATTTTTGATAGCCTCATTTCTGGGTTCTGATTTGTAGTAGCAGTTCATGACTATACAATTCTCTGACCTTGAGAATTTCTGCCGCTTCTTTGTTTGTGAACTTTGTTCCTGTAGCCCATTTGTCGACGGTTGCCCAGGTTCCTCAGCAACCGCCGCAGTCCTTTTTATCCTGGGTGACGACTGAGCCAGTATAGACTTCTTTTTTGTTTGTGTCTCCATTGTGTTAAATGGGTTGGGTGCACTTAGTCTGGCTCCTCTCCTTTGACCACTCTGGCATGGTTGAACCTGCTAGTAGGTTCAGCCCAGCTCTCAGCTTCATTGGAGCACATAAGTCCCACCGCCACAACAAGGCCACACCCCTCTGGGGGATGATGATGATGATGATGATCTTTTATATACTAGAGAAGCAGTTTCTGCATAGACACCTGTGGGAAACCCTGTGACTGCCAGTCCAGAAGACGTCTCCATATCTCAATTTCAGCATGCAATACGTCACTTGAAACAGCAATTCCAGGCACCTGCAAGAAACCACTCCTGGCAAATAAGGGACCTCAGAGAGCACTCACTTGCCAAAATGCCATGGTTGTCATTGTCTGTGGATGCATAGCAGCTTAACACCTTTTCCAAGGTAAGTGGAGAAGAAGCCTTAGTTAGCATCTAACTCTTGTTTAGAGAGATGATTACTAGCATCATTTGAACTTTCTAATCCATGCTATTCTGAGACAAGTGCTGATATTATTAACTTTAAAGTGGCATATTTATTTGGCTATCTGTGACTTTACAAGAAAGTTATTGGACTTTATGACTACCCTCTCATAAATTTTATGCTCCTTTTCTCTTTGAAAATTACTTCTACATAGCCACATATGACTTCAATGAAGAGAGAGATTCACATAATTTGAACGTTCCCTATCTTAGGAGAAAAGAATACTAGGAAATTTATTTAGGAAATGTATATCCTGCTCTTCACCAAATGGTCTCAGTGTGGTTTACAATGATAATAAAACATATCAAATAGTAAAACATAACTAAAAATATAACCCCCTCCTTCCCACCCCAACCTTCCCTCCCTAACAGGAGAGGGCACAGGGGAAGCTAATGAACAGGAGAAGCCTGGGTGAAAAGATATGTTTTCACCAGGCACCAAAAATTATACAGTGTGAGCACCTGGTGAACCTCAAGAGGGAGGCTGCATCAGAGTCTAGGAGCCACCAAAGAAAAGGCCCTCCCTATGCTTTGTACCTCTGAAAGAGAAGGAACTACAAGAAGGCTCTCCCTGAGATCTCACTGCACAGGCAGCTCAGTAGTGAATAGGTAACAAGTGCAAATCCTTTAAGACCGGCATCATATGGATCCAGCCAGAGACTCCTGTCAGCCATCAAGCTGCTGCATTCTGCATCAGTTCCAACTTCTAAATGGTTTTCAAGGGTCGCCCCACGTAGAACACATTACAGTTTACCAGAGTGTGGATCACTGTGGCCAAATTATCATGATCCAGGTAAGGCTTAAGCTGGCGGACCAGATGAAGAAAATTGTAGGTACTCCTGGCAGTAGCTGCCACATGGGACTCAAATGACAGCAAGGAATCCAGGAGAACTCCCAGGACACACACCTGATTTTTCTGGGGCAAAACAATCTCTAAGAATTGGGTCCCTTTGACTTCCTGGACTTGGGACCCAGTGCCTCCATCTTGTCAATGTATTGGTCCAAATCTAGCCCATCACGGCTTCCAGGTAGTGACTGAGGACCTCAACTGCCTCTCCTGACTCAGAAGGAATGGAGAGATAGTTGGGTGTCATCAGCATACTGATGGCACCTGACTCCAAAACTCCTGATGACCTCTCCCAGTTCTGGGGCCATTTCTTGCACGGCCTGGGCAGAATCATAGAATCACAGAGTTGGAAGCGACCTCTAGTGTCATTGAGTCCAACCCCCTGCTCAATGCAGGACTTCCTAAACCATCCCAGACAAATGTTGGTCCAGCCTCTGCTTGAAAACCTCTAGAAACCTCAATGCAGTGGAATACTATTAGTGATGCCCATGGAGGAGGGGCTCCCTGCTCCTGGGCTGGAGCAAGTGTTGTAGTCTCGAAGACGGTTTGCTTCACAGTCACGTGGAAGCAGCTAGCATCTCACCTACCATTAGTCCTATCAATCCTTATCCCTGGTGCCACATCTGTTCCTCTGACCCACCAGCTCTTATGAGCAATAGTCAGCACTGTCCTGTACCTGTTTACAGACTCTCAGAGAAAAAGAAAGACTCAGTCCAATATCTGAGCCACCCGCATCTCTTTCTACCCCTCTTCTTCTACCTATGTGAAACTGTAAAATCTATCCTTTCTAATAATCTAGGGAACAGCTGTCTTAGATTTCACTCCTGAAAGTAAACTGTCAGATCTTTCATTCTAATTAGGCAATGCTTTGAGGCAAAATCTATTCACTCTAATAAGCCAGAAGGCTCACTAGAAAATTATAAGCAGCCAGACAAGAGCACAGCTTCTACAAAGTCAATGGTTGCTATTCATTGCTTAAATCAATAAGGCTACTTTTCTGCCTTTCTTTTTACCCAGCAGTAGTTGCTGTCAGACATGTTTACCCAATGCATTTAAGGGGTTGGTTTGCATTTACCCACTTGGTATGGTATAAGAATTCATGCTAGGCTGATAAAGACCAAGTGTGGCATACTTTGAGTACAGAAAAAGCCAGTACCAGGCCAGTTGCACTTGAAGTGTGAATGGCCAGGCCAGGGCAAGCTGGATTTCCATGGCAACATCTGAAGCAACATTGCCATGGTGATCTGGATGCTATAGATGACTGTGCAGCCATGGTCATGCCACCACGTCCACTTGCTGCTCTGCATCCAGAAGAGGGTGCAAATGCAGCATTCAAGAGTGAATTAGCTGCTCCTAGGCTGGATAGCTCTGGGGAAACCTGAAGCATCTTCTGGTGAGTTGCTGCTACTCCCTAGTGTGGACAAGCCTCATCAGCGAGCAGACTGGAGCTCACTAGAAGAAAAGTGCTAGGGATGTGAATGAATGTGTTTTTTTTTTGTTTTTTTGGCATTTGATTAGTAATGAATTGAATGTTAGAAAATCTGTATTCATTTGAATAGATCCCCTTTGAATGTGGTAGGATTTTATTTGATATGAATGTATTCGTACAAATGTCTGAAATATTTGTATTCTTACAAATGTGAATGTACAAATGCCTGAATTCAGACAAATTCACATGAAAACAAATGTTACAAATATTCATGCACATCCCTAGTAAGTGTGGATAGGCCCAAGTTTTCCTTACTGAGTCAATGGCAGTGGCAGAAGAAGACTGGAGCGTCCAATGTATTTTAGCTGCATCTATACAATGGACAACAACTGGCCTAGGGTTGACTTGAGTGTGGATGCTTCCCAAATTAGGTGACTTTTATTTGGCATGTACCTTCCTAGTCTGAGTTTGTCTCTTTTGGGGGTACTATTATGGGCCAACATGTGGACTGTCACATTACCCCAATGTGGACCCTTATTTTGGAGTCCCAGACTATGTATGCTTTATGTGGCTTGATTTCTGGTTACAGCTTCAGAAACCCTCCTGTCCCCAGTGTAGCAATGGCACATTCCCAATCAGTCCCAATTCAACTTCATCTGAATATTGCCTTAGTAATAACTGGCCAATTATCCAGCAAGAACTATTTTGAAAAAATGATACTGTAGCAGCTCCCCATGACTATTTTTTTATTGCCAATATGGCAGTCCTCTAAGGCCAATAAAAACAACATAAAGTTTCATTTCCATGTGTACAGATATTTATTTATTTATTTATTTATTTATTTATTTATTTATTTATTTATTTATTTATTTATTTATATCCCACCCTATACCCTAGGGTTTCAGGGCAGGTAACAGTATATTTAAAAGACAAAAATATTTAAAATAAAACCATATATATAAAACAGTATAAAACAATAATATATGCAGTAGGGGAAAACTGTGCCATATTTAGCCAAAGGCCAGAGCAAAGAGGTGTGTCTTCACCCCCTTCCTGAACATATACAGTGAAGGGGCCTGATGCACCTCGAGGGGGAGGCTATTCCACAGCCATGGGGCCATTACTGAGAAGGCCCTCTCTCAAGTGCCCACCAGTCTTACTATAGTGGGTGGTGGAACAACGAGAAGGGCTTCCCCCCCAGATCTTAGGGCACGGGCAGGTTAATATGGGAGGAGGTGTTCCTTCAGATTCTGTTTTTGTATAATAATTATACTCCATTCATGTTAACATATGTTACATTTAGACTTGTGCAAGACACTCAAACAGAATCTGGGGCAAATTTGCACTTCCTGTCCCATCTGGGGGATGGGAAAGGTGAACTTGTTCGTGCATGTACTATTATTCACACTAACAGCCACAGTCTTAGCTGAAGTGTGGACACATATCCAGATGCCACCATCTTGACTCCCAATGTCAGCACCACTGCATGTACACCAACACCATCCCAAGGACAACAATGATGCGCCACACCTGCATGCTTGCATTCTAGATCACTTGATGTGCCAGTGCACTTGTGCATTGCATCAGCTGACCTGCCCAGCACCGAAGAGGTGTGGATGGGTTTGCCAGAGATTAGGAAGGCCATCTCTGGTAAAGGTAAGTGCATCTGTGGAGCATGAAATCATACTCCTCAAGTAGTTGCCTTCCAATGTGTTCCTGCACAGAAGAAGCCATTTCTGAGTCGGAAGCAGTGCCTTCCACTGCAGGTGCTCCATCTGGGAGTTCACTGGAAGCCAACTACAAGGCCAAGTGCAGAAAGGCCCCATGTCTGTTAAGGGATTTCTCTTGCAAGCCTGATTTTTCATTCATAACACAGGAAGGCAGGTGAGAGCAATGGAGAATGTATTTGCCTTCCACTGCACTCCTTCCATTACTGTGCCTTGCTTCTCAAATGACAATACAGCCAAAAAGCAGCAGGATCATAGCTAGGCTGTATGATTTAATTTAGGCTCTTTGTTCTTTCCTTGTGTGTGTGTGTTTAATTTAAGTTCTTTGCTCCTTTGTTTAATGCCAACTTTACGTGGGTTTGGGTGCCTGGTTAAAAACTTACTTCTTCACCTAGACTTTGGACTCTTAGTTCTTATTGTATGTTGAGACCTGCCCTGGGATATCCAGAGAACAGGATATAAATACTTAAACAAACAAACAAACATTCTTCCTAGTTTGTCATACTATATTATACATGGCTAATTACAAAAACTTAGCATCCAGTAAAGATTTATTAAAAACATATACTCATCTGTGAAGGGGATAAATGGAGCTTAGGGAGGTTTTTCTAGGCAAATGCAGTGAACAAAACTTAGTAGCTGTAATTAATTTGTATTGCAAAGCTGAATTCCTCTTGGTTAGGATTTAATAATTTGGTACGACTGAAGTGCTGGGCTGCTGCTGTGGGGTGAAGAAAACTGTGTGGCTTTCAATCAAGTTTGGACACAGGTCAAATTACTTATCCTAATAACTTGAAACATGCAGATTTTCATCCACTTTCTGTGTGCTTGTGTATGTGGACATATGAGTGTCAAGGGTGTCCTAAGCAGATATGATTGTGGGATCACAGATGATTGGATAGCTAGCATTGTAGAACAATGTGGATGCCAAATTACCCACAAAAATGTTATGACTTGTATCCATTAATTGAATGGACAAAAGGTAGTAATTGAAAGCAATATAATTGTCAATGAGTGTGTGAGGCAGCCCAGGATTCAAACTCCAGTTCTGTGATACATGACAGAAACAAATGAGGAGTGGGAATTTTTTCCAAAAAAATTCTATGAGAATGAACAAGACAATTAAAAAATCTTATATGAATGAATGTAGACATTTTCTGTGGTAATCATCACATGAGAAATGCAATGTAGAGCTTGTTCTGTCTGCCTGTGTTGCAAGAGTGAAATTAGTTAGATTTGGGATGAAGTGAGATGGAAAAGCATTTCCAGGGCTGTTATGTAGGCAACGGAGGAAGTGTTTTTCTTTTTAAGCAATGGCATATAATAAGTGATATCAGTCTCTTTGGTTTAATTACATTGTAACCTTAATCTGCTTCCTGTGTTTATTTCCCAAAGCTATGACATTTTTGCATAGAGAAATATTTTTGTGTTTATAATGCTCCAATCCCTTTTAAGGAATTGAGCTGATCAAAACAGAAGTTACAATAAATACCATGGAGTCAGGAGCTACACAGATAATAGTGTCTGCATTTGATTTCACTGTGATTTGAATATTTCTCTTTGCTTGCTTAAAACAGGAAGCCCAGCTATGTGCATCAAAGAGTACGTGTTGATTAGGGCATCTGTTACCTATCTGATGTGAGAGATATTGAAAAATTGAATGTTCATGTCCAAATGCAGTATTCCCCTGATTTCTGTTTGCTGAAGAGGGGGAATAACTGTTATCATCATGTCTTCCTTGTGGGTTTTCCTGAAGGCTCTAGTTAGTTACAGTTAGTTACAATGATCTAAGTGTAACCTAGGTCCCTTTTAGAGACCAGTTTTGGCTCAAGCTGAAATTGAATTTCAGTATCTTCAGGCACACATTTGTTGATGCCAAGAAAATATGAAATTGTTTAGATTAACTTCAAAATAGTTGGAGCTCTGTGCTGATTCCTACAGTTTCGAACAGCACCCTCCAACCTGATTCAGGAACACAGCAGAGACACAAAAATCAGCTAACCAGAGCTACAACACAAAAAAATGACAACCACAACCTACGATGATCTGCTGCCAGGTGGAACTATCACTCACTATTCTGTATAACGTCCACCAAAGTGTGCAATATTTTTCCTTTTCAGCTGTTATCAGGTCCAAGAGTGCCAGAGTGAACCAGGATATGTGCTGGAAGACCAATGAGTTTCAAGATTTAACTGATACATGGGATGAGCAAAATGTCCATAAGTCGTTCCAAAACAGCTACAGAACCTCCCAGTGAAGTGAAAGTGTAAATTCATCCATGGTCTATGATGCTGTGAGGCTCATAATATGTGTCACTCCTGCACTTCCTGCTCTGAGGTGGCAGGAGATGTCGTTTGGTTCCTTTGAGATTCATAGAATAGTCAGCAGGAATGCCTTTTCCATCTTCTCAGTACTGCTGGAGATTTCATATTGCAATCTGATTTGATTATTTGAGCTGCAGCTAACCACTTTCTGGGCAATGACAGAATTCAAAGCAGGATAGGTTAAAATGCAGCAAATAAATTTAGACTGCATCCAGTCATCATAAGAACATAAGAATGTAAGAGAAGTCCTGCTGGATCAGGCCACAACCCATCTAGTCCAGCATCCCGTCACACACAGTGGCCCACCAAATGCTCATGGGCATCTCAGGCAGAGACAAGACAAGCCTTTTCCTGCTCTTGAATCCCAGCAAATGGCATTAGAAGTGTCCTGCTCCCCCTCCCCAGCCTGAAAGATCTACCTAGGCATTCATTCTAGTAGCCATTGATACATCTGTCATCCATAAATTTATCTAACCCTACCTGAAAGCCATCTAGGCTGGTAGCTGTTACCACCTTTTCCAGCAGCAAATTCCATAAATAATGACCCTCTGGGTGAAAAAGTACTTCCCCTTATCGGTTCCGACTCTCAACAGTCAGGCTGTGTCACACCTAAGATTTAGTCCAGCTTCAGTCTACTTTCAGAGGGAGAGAATGAAGCAGCAAAGTGACAAGTTGTTTTCTTTCAGTGTTAAATAACTCAGAAAATTCACCTTTGGGACAGAAGATGTGAAGAGAAAGTTACTGGTAACTTTGCTAATGTGTACTCTTGTTCTGAAGGTGGAGTGAAGCTGGATTAAACCTTAGGTGTGACCACAATCTTACTTATTTCACTTTATTTTGGAATAAAGCATGGATATTACATTAGATATTACATTTTGCTACATTCAGCCAAAGGCTAAAAGAAACCTTTGCCTAGAGAAAGCAAGGGAAAGAAGGAGGGTAAATGTGAGAATTCTCTGGCTATTCCTGACAGCCTAGTTAGGGGCAGGAGACATGAAAGTTTACATCCAAAAGGGGGATTGAGCTGACAGAAGAGATCTCACAGTTACTATGTTATGCATTACAGAGACCTAGGTGGGTGAAATGGGAGGTCAGGCAATTACCCAGATCTGTCCGCCAGGTTATTTAGTGCAGCACCAGACTAGACTAGTGGGGTGGGGTGAGGGAGTTGTCATAGTCCATGAAGAATCTAACTCCTTCTCCAGACCCACTTTTCGCTCTGTGACTGGGGTTGAGGGATTGTTCCTGGTGCTGGGCCAGAGAGACAGAACAGTTACTGTTGGTGTACCGCTCACCCTGCTACCCAACAGCTTCCCTGCCTGAGCTAGTAGAGTCTGTCTCTGAGTGGTGTTGGAGGCCCCCAACACATTGGTGCTGGGGGACTTCAGTCTCCATACTGAGGACACCTCTTGGCCTCCATGACAGTCATGGGACTGTCTCAGTATGTTATGCTCCCAACTCATGCAGCAGGACATACCCTTGACCTGGTTTTTGCTATGGAGTGTGAGGGTGAGTATCCGTTGGTAGGTGGATATGTTACAAGTCCCTTGTCATGGACGGATCATTTTCTGGTGAAGTTTGGGCTAATGGTGTCTTCTCCTTGTTGCAAGGGTTAAGGACCCATTAAGATGGTCCACCCTCAGAGGCTAATGGAATCCGACAGATACCTGATGGCTCTGGGGGAATTTCCGATTGACATGGCTGGTGCTCCTGGCAATGCTCTGGTCTCACTATGGAATAATGAGGTGAGAAAGGCTATTGATAGGATCGCTTCCAAGTGCCCTTGGCACCCCTGTCGATCGAACACTGGTGAGAGCACATTATCATGCCTACCATGTGGCAGTGAAGAAGACCTATTTCTTTGCTTCCATTGCATCCTCAAGTGGCCAGCCAGCAGAGTTGTTCTGGGTGGTTAAAAGGCTGTTGTCACCAGGTCATGAGGTTATGCCCGTGCTACTTTCAGAATCCTGCTGCAATAAATTTGCAAGGCATTGTCAGGACAAAATTGCTCAGATTTGCATGGAACTGGATTTCACAGTTGGAAGTAGTTTGAGAGAAGTGTCCAGAGCTCCATCTGGTCTAATTATCTTGGATCAGTTTCAGTTGTTGCAACCTGAGGAAGGATTAGACTACTGTAATGCACTCTTTATGTGTGGCCACCCAGATTTTGTTTGCTTTGGTTTATGTATTTCATAGTTTGCACCTCCCTTTTCCTTAGCACCCACTTTTTCATCATATATTACAAGTTTGTGATGCATACACTCAACTGTAGTTTGTGCATATGCATAGCCATATGCTTCACACATCATATGCTTCCTCATCTACATTTACAAATTCAACATCAACAGCCTCTTTCCCTTATGGTTATAAACAGTTTGTTCATTTCACACATCTTAACACCTTTGTGGAGAACATACAGCCAATTCTACTAGGTCAAAGGGGAAAGCTATTAATCAGGCTACAATCTAGTGGAAACAAAATGACGTTGCTAACTAAGAATGTAATGCCCAAGGAATTAATGAAAACATTAGATGTAATATCACTGTGCTAATTAGCAGTAACAATGGCAAAAGCACCATAATGAAGAATTTCTATTAGGATTAAATTTGCCTCCTTCATCTTAGAGCAATATATGTCATTCTGCCATCTTATCCAGATATGACAATTGTCAGCAATGGTGTCAAACTGTACAATTTTTATTTGTTTTTAGTTTATTTATTTATTTATTATTTACATTTCTATCCCATCCCATACCCAAAGGTCTCTGGGCGGGTAACAACCTTAAAACAACAGATAAAAACAGAATATACACTAAAAGTCTTTAAAAATTCAACTCTAAAACAATACACAATATGTTTAAAATAAGTGTCTGTACTGGGGGACATATAATCAGCTCAGCCAAAGGCCAGGGCAAAGAAGTGCATCTTCACCACCCTTCTAAATATATATAAGGAAGGAGTATGACACACCTCAAGGCAGAGGCTATTCCATAGTCTGGGGGCCATCACAGAAAAGGCTCTCTTGGGTGCCCACTAACCTCACTATTGAAGGTGGTGGAACAACCAGGAGGGCCTCAGCGCTTGATCTTAAGGCATGGGCAGATCGATATGGGAAAAGGCATTCCTTTAGATATTTGGGCCCCAAGTCATTAAGGGCCTTATAGGCCAGAGTCAGTGCCTTGAATTGGGCTTGGTAGTAAATTGGCAGCCATTGCAGCCCTTTTAAAACCAGTGTGATGTGCATCCGGCTAGATGTTCCAGTCAGCACTCTAGTGGCTGCATTTTTCACTAGCTCCAACTTCTGAACTGTCTTCAAGGGCAGCCCCATGTAGAGTGCATTACAGCAGTCCAATCTAGGGATTACCAGAGCATGGATAACTTTGGTCAAGTCATCTCTATCCAGAAGGGGCTTCAGTTGACGGACTAGCCATAGGGAGTAGATGCTCCTGGCCACGGCCTCCACCTGAGCCTCAAGTGTTAGCACAGAGTCCAGGAGTACCCCCAAGTTACGCGCCTGTCCCTTCCAGGGCATTGCGACCCCATCGAGGACAGGGTATCTCCCAACTACATGGACCTGAGACCCTGTGACACACAGAACCTATGTCTTGTCTGGATTCAGCTTCAGTTTATTGGCTCTACTTCAGCCCATTACCGCCTCCAGTCAAGTACTTCAACCGCAATGAGCTGCACTACCTCATTAATAATAATAATAATAATAACAACAACAACCTGTCACTGAATCTTCCAAAACCACTATTGTCTGCACAATACTAGCATTTAAATGTTTCATGAAAGAAATGCATATTTAAAGGGCAATAATTAGTGATAATCAGATTGATTGCTGAAACAGCCATAGGTTTTTCTAAAGAAACACCTAACTTTTAAAATATTGGGGGATATGAGAGAAAATATTGTCAATCATGGTTGTCTCTTAATTTAGACATCTGTGTAGATTGGGGATAAACAACCTAGATCTGCCCTTTTAGTTTTATTTGCATTAATTGAGAGGTGTGAATCCAATTTTGCCAGTTTCTCTATTTTTAAAAATAATCCCAGATAGGTTCTCAATTAAATGGCCTTTTGTGCTGCATGCATTACCAATATGAAATAAAATATAGCAATTTGAATAATATAATAAAGCAAAATATTTTTTCTCATGTGAACTGTATATTTAATAAAAAAGAAAAAGGTTTTGTATACACTTCAAAAAATCCAGGAAAGTGAAATTCATAAATTGGAGACTGGAACAAAATCAATCTTATATCCATAATTTAGAATGAGTCTGCACAGAAATCCTTTAACGGGTTAAGACTCCCTCCCCCCCCCCCCCCCGCAAGTGACTGTTAAACAGTAGCCACATTTTACTAAATTTGGTCTTCTGACTTTCTTTCTTATTCCTTTGCCTTTTGGAAACAAGGAAATACAGAATAATACCTTCACATTTACTGTGAGAACTCTCTGGTAAATTATTTTCGTGTGTCATGACTCTGATATGACTCCAGCACTATGGCATTTTGACAACTTTTTGTCCAGACGTTGAGCAAATATGAGATTCCATACTGCTGTAATGAATGGGATCATGGGCCCTTTGCACATGGTGTGCAGGGCTGAGTTGAAATAGGTGAGCCAGCCCATGGCATAACAGGCAGCTGGTGGCCTGGACCAAGGTCAGTTCACATTGTTGATGCCTATAACAGCCCAACTTCAGAAGCTGGGAACAAAAGTTTCCAGTTTCCAAAGTTTCTGGCTGTGGATATTTTGGCTGAGTGCTCAGAAATTGCACACTTCCACAGCTTTTTTCCTCACTATTCTGAATGACCCATTCATGCACCATCCACACACGGGTTGCTAATGCAGATGGAGCATTCTGCTGCAGCTTTGATGTAAACCAACAGCATTCTGGCACAGGCTGGGTTCAGACATTACAAAAGAGGCACTGCAGAGTTGCTTTGGACACAGTAGCGTGTGGACCTCATGTTTGCAAGCTTTCTCTAATACACCTTTTCTAGCACAGAATGTTTATGAGATCAGGGAGGGGCAGACTGGTGTCTGAACCTCAGAATTTTTTTTTAAGGTGTGTTTGATCACAGTGACAATTTCATGAACAATGCTATTGATAGACCACTAAAACCATATTCTGATTCTCACCACAGTAGTTGTCTCACACAAACCAGCTTCTGAACTCTTGTCAATGAAGCTGTTGAAATTGTGTTGTGATGTAGCAGGAGTACTATGTCTGTGATCATTTCATCATTCCATTCCATTTTCCAGTGCCTCGCTTCAGTTGATCAACCAGTAGTGCCAGCCCAAGGGCTTCCAGAAAAAGAAGACGCTGCTTCAGTGATAACTATAGTCCACTTTTGTCCTTTTATTGCCAAAGTCCATTGACAGCAACCTTCTATAAGGGTCTATCATTAAAAATAACTAATTATTTCTCAGTAATCTGATACTTTCAAAATATTAGTTTGGTTGTGGGTGTCTGCATAAAAATATGTTCAAAAGATAGGATAAATTTATGTAATTCTTCATTATAATCAATGCATGAGTGTGGGAAGGTAAAAAGAGAAAGGCCTTTGTTTGACAGATATTAATGGCAAATTTTCCTTCAGTAGCAGAAAGGCCAATGAAATGAAAATACTCTTAAACAAGCTGTCACATATACAGCTATTGGGTGGGTGGGAGGCACAGTCAACAGAGTTAATCAGGATGTAAGTATCCTTACGAAGTATGATGCAATCTACTACTTAAGAGTTGTGGGAAAAAGTCTAAAAGCCCACACTAAATGCCTCAAACATTTCTGCTCTTCAGCTCTGTAACCTTTGTTGGATCAGAACCGCATTTGACTATATCCATTTCAAAACCTTAAATACCAGAGGAAGAAATCATGCTTCTGATATTCTTACAGATGCTTTCTATACAACACTTTTAGATTAACTATTTATTGGGAAACAAATTTAGATATATGAAAGCCCTTAGCCTAATTAACAAGGTAGGTTGGAGATAACAAAAAGAGATCATGGTCATGGCTTCTCAAGAAGCAGTAGTAAGTGTAGTTGCTTCCACAATGGATGGAGCTTTTGTGCACCAAGATGGGACACCTGGGTCCAGTATAGACAACCCATCCCAAAGTGGGAAGGATTGCTGCTAATCTGTTTTAGGGCTGTCTGCATACCAGATAGACCAGATCAGCCTTGACCACTGGGATTGAAGGCTGGGTCTGGTTTTTAAAGACTGAGAATGAAAGTTTCTTGCCAATGGAATTCCTGGATGGAGTCTTTTCAATGACTCATCCACAGTTGGCACATTTCTGGACTGCGTCTGGGTGCCTGAATAAAAAGGAGTTGGGGCCATGGGGATGTGCTGTCCGCATGCCCATTGTCGGACACTAAACCACTTTTAGTAGTGTGAACTACTTTTAACATGTGGATTGCTGAGGCCTAGGCTGCTCTGTGGCAAGTCTATTGGTTCATACAATGTCCATGGGTAACCACAGTAGGAAACTCAGAAGCTTGCTTTGAGATACTGCCATTTCCACAAAAGCAATAACTTTCTTTCACATTTAATATGTAAATGAAACTGCCAAAGAATATATGGACAGCCATGGGGTCTCCACAATTGCTCATTGAGGTCAGAGGTATATTTGTGATGTGCCAGGTAGAAGAGTGTAAAATCCTATTCTAAATACTTTATGGAGCATTTAAAATTGCCATGACCCTCTTGCATGAGTGCTTACCTTACTCCTGGATGTCCTTCAGGAATTTTACAGAGGATGGAGGGATGGGGCCAAGTGACAGAGCCTGTCAAAATGTTGTGGCTGTTGTGGCTTTCTTAATCCCCTGCCAGGACAATAAACGGTTTTTTTTCAAGAACTCTTTAGAGACCCAGTAGGCATCAGGTGAAATCCCAGCATTCTTAGTCCAATGCTCCCTTAAAAAGTCTGTGAGGAGCAGCTAGGAGCAAAGTGAGCTGACTAAAGGGCTCACCTTGCTGTAGGCCACCTTTGCTATGTGGTCCATCTAGCAATCTTGGTTCTTATATAAGAGAGATATGCCCTTTTCTAATGCTTCATGAAACATTCAAAAAGAAAATGTGCACACTCCTAATCCTGGCTGATCCAAAGACTTGCCATTAAATGTTAGCACTGGAAGGAGGCAAAACCATCACCACCCAATAGAATAGGGAAATACAATACTTTGCCCAAGGATGCTTTCAGGAGATTGTTGGAGAACTACTCATCAGTTCGCTTCCTCACTGCTCTGTTCATGTCACATAAGATCTGGATATATGCCAAAGGATTTCACTGTGCTTCCATTAGGTTACACTGGGTGTTTATGTTTTAAACTGCTCCAAAGTTAAAACATGTTGCAATTCTATCAAGTATTTTCCAACTTTCAAGATATACATTGCACTCAGTATTGCTCATCATTGTGTGTATGTGTGTGTGTGGTCAAACTTGCTGGAGCTGGTTAAATATAGATTCTATTGCTAGAACTAACAGAAATGTACAATACCTAGTTGTTGATTATGCAACATTTGATTCATTCATAGAAGCAATGCAGATATAGTGCAAACTAGAGGAAATTATGATGGCAATGACCTGAAAAGGTATAAGATGTCCTGTTCTATCCACTAAGGGTTTTGGTAATGAGCACAGGTGCACTATAAATTTAGCTTTTGGGAAACAAATATGACAATGCAATTATTTCATGAGTGATTCAGTGACGATACTTTCTCTTTAAATAATCATTTAGGAACTGAATCACATAACATCTTGAGATGGGCTAAACTCCTACTGCTGACATTTGTAGATGGTTCATGAACAGGAGTTTCACCCATCACGAATCTTCAGTTACATTCGCTTATCAGCTGGTTGGTAACAAGATATTTAAATAAACAGCAAGATACGTGTGTTGCAGCCAGAAATTACATTATTGTGATGTACATTTCATATTAGAACTGACAAAACAGTTTTGGGGTTAAGAGCTTATGTACTCCAATAACAGATTGAGGACTCATTAAAAACAATAGTGTCACCAATATTAATTGCTTCAGCAGAACTCATCCTCCCTGGTGCCTACATCTGATGCAGTGCTGAAGAACTGTAGGAACCAACTATCCTATGGGTTGGGGGAGAATCTAAATGGATACCACTTTATTAATTGCTGCTATTCAAGCTGAAATGGGATATACGTCCTTCATATTGTTACTGCAACAGCTTCTGTACACATTAAGCACTCTTCCCACATACACACAGGGTCTTCAGGACTGTACATTTGGACTTATTGAAAGTGGTGTGGAGAAGATCTCAAGGGAGAGGAAATACTTGGCTTATCTTGGTACAAACTTTTTTTTTACAGAAGATGTAAAAGGCACACAGGATATGGCATGATTACAATGAAATCAGTAACATTAGCAAGTTATTAAGAACATGTAAAAAACCCTGTTTCTCTGAAAACACAGTCAAGCCAACAGAGGAATGGAAGCTTGACTCTATGAACAGTATGGAATAGAAGGCCCATGATTACCTTATCATGCAGATGCTGTTTGATATTTTCCAGTTGAAGTCCACAACTCAACTTATCTCAACTGGTACTCAATTAGGGATATGCATAGTTTTTTGTGTATTGATTTGCATCAAATCAAATGCAAGAAAATTAGTATTTGTTTGAATAGATACCCTTCAAATGTGGTAGGATTCGTATTTGATACAAATGTTCAATCCCATATGAATCCCATATAAATGCATACAAATATCATATGAATCCCATACAATCCCCATATGAATCACATATAAAGCTTCATACAAATGTATCAAAGTGTTCAATTCAAATTTGAATATCAATCTTTGAATGTGCCAACATTTGATTCAAATTCAAATGTCTGAATTCATAGGAATACATACAAATTTTGAATGTTATGAATATTCATGCACATCCCTACTCAACATGCAGATTTCACATTGTCATCTACAAAGCCTCACAAAAACAAATTTGTTTCAAACAGTTCACAATGAGTCAGCAACTCATGACTCAGAGTCTTGTGATTCAGTCTCATGTTGTTGCAGTAATTAGATTACATCATTCTGAAACCTCATGATGACTTGCAGTTTATGAGCTATATAAGTAGCTCTGTGTTGTACAAGTTTTTTTATCTTTACTTTTTGCTGTTTGAAGAGATGTTTGTCTCAGAAAGGATTCTGAACTATAGCAGCTGAACCTTCCAGTGAAGAAAGAAATATTTTGTCTCTGGATTTATTTAGCTGAATGACTGTCCAGATATTCTCTGGGATTGACAAGTGAATCTGCTACACTACATGACAGGTTATGGGCCCAGCGATGTGGTGGCTGAGAGACTGAGCTTTGTGATATCTCAGTGTGCGAATGCTCTCCCTACCAGACAGCTCTGGGATGGCAGGGGACAGCTCTGTCCCAGGGCTGGCCTAATCACGCTACAGAGAACCTTGTGGAAATAGGCGTACAGTTATAATGGCACAAACATGGTTCCCGCATTCTACAGCTAATGCTTGTGACACTACACATTCTAATGTGCACATGTTTATTAATAATCACTGCTTGTTACAGATTGTAGTCTGGACACATGTCTTTATGGGGGAAATTTAGCTCAGCCCAGCCACCAACCAAGGTAAAGAATCTTTAATGCTTGTGGCTTGAAAAAAAAATTACTCTGCATAAGCAAGCAGGCAGCAAGATAAAAGTACTTTCTGAGTCAATTTTTTCCATGCAACATCAAAAATGTTATTACAACTCAGCAAAAAGCTTAAAAACCAGGAAAAGAGGCAGCAACTGATCAGAATCAGCTGACGATGACCAATAATGGATGAGAGCAGGCAAAAGCAAGCAAACAAACAAGCTTCATTTCAAAAATAAAGATACTTGCCTAGTGTGTGGATAAATATCTAAGGCTAAACTTTCTCTAAATTAAGTCCTGGCACTAGGAGACAGTAAAACAAAAACAAGGCCAATTAGTTTCCCCACTAGGCTGCAAAAGCTTAGAATGAAGTCTTCATTAAGAAGTAGAGCTACTCTCCTCAATTCAGCACCATGAGACCTGAGGTATTTCTGTACTTCACTTCCGGTCTACGGGACAGGAATTGTGCATCCACACTGGCATGCATTAGCGTTTACATTTGCAAACACTAGTGCATACCAAATCAACCCTCAATGTGCCTGGACACTCACCTGGGTCTGGATGCATGTCCAGGTTCCATCAGCATAGGTCCTGGAACTGTCATCTTGGGGCTGGATGTCGGTGCAACTGTATGTGACCCAGCACTGTCACCAGGATGATAATGACACATCACACACATGCAATCACATTTCTAGTCACCTGATGTGCCAGCACCCTTGAGTGGCAGGTCAGCTGACCCCCAACATTGGAAGACATGCAAATACTCTCCCTGGTGGCCAGGAAAGGTAAATTTGTGGACACATGTGGTGCATGATTTTGTGCACAACCACTAGTAGCTGCTCAGGTAGCTTCTGGTGTAGCAGGAGATATTTCTGATGTGAAAATGGCTCCTGAAAGTGCAGATAGTGCTTCTCAGAAGCTACCCTGGTGTGCACTAGCAGGCCAAGTGCAAATTTGTCTCAGGTGCAGTACCAGCAAGAAAAATGGGGTATATTTATTTTTTGGTAATTTCAGCAGCAGTGATGAGTTGGGGAAAAATGGACTATTAATATTTCTCTTTTGCAAGTGAAAAAAAAAGGAGGAAAGTTATCTCATTATTGGATAAATAATGGTCTGAGACCCCCGGCTCGCCATACTTGGCTCCAGAGGATTGAGCATCCACCTCAAATCCGTCTCCAATTCCGTCCTACCCTTGTGGGTGTGGATGGAGGGGGTGGTAGTAGATCTGGATTGGACCACTGCCCATCTAGTCCAGCAACCTCAGTTGGTTTACCAGTTGCTTCTAGACATTCTCAAGCAGAAAATGAGTAGTAGTAGATACAGATCTACTTAACACGGATTTCCAAAATACAGAACTAATAGATTCATATTTCAGAGGTCCAGTGCAGAACCACCCTGTGTGTGTGGAAGTGGGAAGAAAGTATATACAAGATTGGGGATGGGTGGTAGGTGGGAATAAACAGGAAATGAAAAGTGCTGCCAGAGGACTCCACATTCTGATGCAGTTGCACCTAAACATGGAGGGTGGGATTTGAATTTCCCACCCCCAATGAAGTCAGGGTATGACAGTGTCCAGTTGCTGACAGCTTGGGGAGTGGGTTCTGCTGAGGGAAGGGATAGGGAAGGGGGTTTCTCCCCTGCTGGTCACTGAAGAATGGAGAGTGAGTCTGCATTATAAGTTAATAATGGAAACACAAAAAAGCTGGGAAGAGGGGAAGAAAGGCAACTATCTTCAGGAAGCATGGGAAGTATACATAGTTTTTATGTTTATGTCCATCTCATCTCGCAATTCAAAGAGAAATCAAAACCTTAACAGGTACATCATTAAGAATTCCTTAACGAGTGAAAAATTCATGAATAACCAGGCTTAACTGTATTAAAATTTACTGTTTGTTCACACTGCATTTTGTTGATTGTAATGATTTTGCACAATGCATTAATAAAAATATCTTCTACAGCTTGCTGATGCTGAAAAGCAATGAAGACATGGCCTGATGATTTGGGTCAGTCTTCTCAAATTTGTAAGGTTTCATACTTATGGCTATTAGTAATTTCAACTGAATTCACATGGAGAAAAAAAAGTGATTCAAAAGGGTTTAAGAGATTCTTTAATTTTATTATACAACAAACTCTTTAGAAATACACTTGCATAATCAATTAAAAATACAAATGTGCAAATTAAACAGCAGTATAATATAACGAAGTCTAAACAAGTAGGTATTTAAATAAAGTTCCATAGATTGGAAAGTTACCTCTAGCTCTAACTTCACTGTATTACGAGAATACGGGATAATTATATATTCTAAATTTACTTTAACAAAAGGTCAAGGGGTGATTTTAGAGAGTCGTACACTAAGAGTAGCTTATATTTTGTCTCTAATAATGGGCCCTGTATGTCTATTAAGGAAATCTTAGTTTTTTCATCTTAGATTGAAGCTCGCTCGCTCGCTCACTCACTCATAAGATACCCCATATAGATTGATTCCTGGATTGGATTGTAAATAGTTTAGAATCCTACCAAGCTTTTGAAATTACTTCTTTGCTGCTAGTTCAACAATATCTTGTTTTTTAATGTTTATTATTTTATCTGCAATAATGAAGTAGCATTAACTCTTGAGCAAAGCAAATATAGCCCATGAAGTTCAAATATTTTTCTATCCCATCTCTTATCTACCTTTCTAGCCTAGAATGCACAGAATGGGAGCAGATTAGCGTGTGAAGGATCCCATCTCTGAACCATTTCCAAGCTTCCTCAAAGGAAGCTCCTTCTTGTGTGAAGTTTTTGTTTTTAATTGGCAATCTCAATATTAAGCCTCAGAGTCAATAGTAAGGAAAATCCAGGAGGTTTACAGATATTTAAGAGACATAAATATATAAGTTAACAAATACAAGCCACTTCCCTTCCTTCTATTTTCCTGACAGCCTCCAATCTACACGGAATAAGAAAAAATTTGGTTAACCACTGATTAAAATAAATATCAGGTAGGGGGGAAATGGCTCCAAGCATTTATTGCTTTTCCCAATTCATTCATGAGTTGTTTCAGAAAGTTCTACTTCTCCAATGATTGGGCGATATCAATTTCCATACACCAGGATAAATTCTCTCATGCATTTGTGCCTCATTTCCTCACTTAATGCCTTTTCATTCCTGTTATTTATTTTCTTTAATATTACATTTCCAGTATACAGGCGGTATGAGTCACCATCATTGCCATCCTCAGCAGTACCCTCCAAGGGCTGTGAAAGAGAAAAGAGATTTAAAAAGCTTTTCCACCCAGCCAGAGGAGCTAACCTTTATGAAAATGCCATTTGAATTAGAACAGAGTTCTGTTTGGTGAAGAATTATTCATAATAAGATTCTGGAGAAGTATTCTGCTAGCCCAACATGCTTTTCTCAAAGAAAGGCATGACACACAGCATAACACAGCTGGCTATAACTTTTGATCACCTCCATAGATTTGTAAAAATCTCAGTGCTTTGTGATATACTGAAACAAAAGAGTATGGCAATTAGGAATGTGCACATTTTTTTAAAATTCAATTTGCATCGAATCAAATGCAAGAAAAATCATATTTGTTCAAAGAGATCACATTCAAATGTGGCAGGATTTGTATTTGATCCGAATGTTCAGTCCCATACGAATCCCATTAAATGCATACAAATAGCATACCATACTAATCCCATACGAAGCATTATACGAAGCATCATATGAATGTATTAAAACATTCTATTCAAATTTAAATATCAATCTTCAAATCTGCCAACATTCAATTCGAATTTGGCAAAATTTGTATGAATTTTGAATGTTACAAATATCCATGCACATCCCTAATGGCAACCTATTTGCAAAGAGCAAATCATTGTTGCTTTTTGCAACTGGTATACTAGCCAGGCAAACAAACAAACAAACAAACAAACCAAGGCTGAGGAACTTGGAAGTGCAGGAGACCCAGCCAAAGTCCTCATGTTTTGTTTATACTGGCCATTGAACTACTGCCAAACCTTATATGAGGACTAGATTGTATGATAGGATACAAGTTCTATTCCTCAAAAATCAAAGCTCAACTCATTTGGAGACCACATGGGTGGTTAAGTTACTGACATGACATCATTGCTCAAATTACTTACACTAGTTCAAGAGGCTTTAGGTCCATCTGCTCTCTCTCCTTCTACAGTACACTTAACAACACAAAGAAATAACTAGTTTTATCATCAAACACAAAAGTTTAAAATATTTTAGTTTAAATATTTCCCCTGAAATTGAATAAGGCAATTCTCCTCAGTTACAGCACACTCTGGTCAAATGTTTTGCAAGATTTAAAACATCAAGAAAAAAAAAGAATCTTTATGGAATCTTTATCTTTATGAGGATAATACCCAAACTAGTATATTTCTTTCAGATCATTCCTATCTCTCTTCCACATGTAAATGGAGAGAACCCTATACAAATTAATATTAATTTCAACAAAACCATGATTGTCTAAATGTATCTAAATCCAGCAATAAAAGCAACTGAGGCATTCCTATTTCTATTAACTTCCATTGATGTTTTTTGCTTGACCCAACAAACTGTTTATCATACAATATTTTTAAAACTCTTGGTAACAGAAGAACTTACTGGATGTCTTACTTTTTTCTCTTTCTAATTTTCCTTTTTTCATATTTTATTACAACTCCAAAAACAACAAAAAAAGTATTTTATCAATGGAGCATAATCCTTGTTCTTTATCTGATCTGTAAGGATATCTCATGCCTCACTTATCACACTATGTGCTCAAAGTACATATTTTTTCTAGTTTGCCACAGAACCTTGAGAAAGTAAAACAGCAGGCATTTCATGGTAGTTTCTTTATGCAGCATCTGGATATTTCCTCCAAGATGTAACCTGTTTTGACACAGAAAGGAAGAACTGACAGCTACAAATGAAGATATACAAAGATACAGAAAATTCAGAAGGAATCTATTTACATATATCCTCTGGGTACAAGCTGTACTCATTCCATGAATGGAGCTCCTTGCAACAATGTCATCCAGATACAAGGCACAAAATTGTTCTTTTCCTGAGAATTTTATCCATAAATATTTCAAAGCTGCTGAAGCACCAACACTGCCAAATGGATAATATATTTTACTGGGTTGCGTTTCTCAGTAATAGCATATGGCCCATACAGCTTAGCCTGTGGCTTACTATCAGGATCTGGTAGCAAGAGTAGAGACTTCTCCTCTGCTATAAATTACTTATTTGTATTCCTAATGTTATAATAGTGCCTCTGACTCTCCTGTGCTTCTTTTGCATTCTCCCAGACGATTACAGAATCTGTAATACAGATACCTTATGCAACATTTTTATTTGCTTTATCATGTAGTTCACAAAGGTCTTGGGGTCACATATTGCTTTGTTCACCTTCCATAATAATATCTAGAACCCCTTTGAGTTTCCATTCAAATAACACTTCAAATAGACTAAAGCTTGTCTAAGCCTCTGGAAATTTCTCTATAGGCATTGATTCATACATTCTGTGAAACTTTCTGTTCTTATGAGAGATATTCTCATAAGAACATGAGAACATAAGAGAAGGCCTGCTGGATCAGGCCACAGCCCATCTAGTCCAGCATCCTGTCACACACAGTGGCCTGCCAAATGCTCGTAGCATCTCAAAGACAAGGACTAACCTTTTTCTGCTCTTGAATCCCAGCAAATGGCATTAGAAATGTCCTGCTTCCGCCCCCGCACCCCCAGCCTGAAAGATGTACCTAGGCATTCATTCTAGTAGGCATTGATACATCTGTCATCCATAAATTTGTCTAACCCTACCTTGAAGCGATCTAGACTGGTAGCTCTCACCATGTCTTCCGGCAGCACATTCCATAAACTGATGACCCTCTGGGTGAAGAAATACTTCCCCTTGTTGGATCCGACTCTCCTACCCATCAGCTTCATACAGTGCCCCCTGGTTCTACTGTTGTGCGATAGAGAAAATAAGTTTTCTCTGTCCACCTTTTCTATACCGTGCATAATTTTATATACTTCAATCAGGTCCCCTCTTAAACGTCTCTCCAGACTGAAGAAGCCTAGATGTTGCAGCCTGATTTTGTAAGGGAGGTGTTCCAGACCCTTAATCATTCTGGTTGCCCTTTTCTGCACCTTCTCTAGTTCCACAATATCCTTTTTAAGGTGTGGTGACCAGAATTGTACACAATATTCCAAATGTGGGCTCACTCTAGATTTATAAAGAGGCAAAATGACACAAATTTTCTATTCTCTTCCCAATCATTCCCAGCATTGAATTTGCTTTTTTCGCTGCTGCTGTGCACTGCGTTGACACCTTCATTGAACTGTCCACTAAATCCCCGAGGTCCCTTTCCTGGTGTGTTGCAGAAAGCTCAGACCCCATCAGTTTATAGACGTAATTTGGATTCTTGGCCCCAATGTGCATTACTTTGCACTTGTTAAGATTAAAGCACATCTGCCACTTGGTTGCCCACTCACCCAATGCTAAGAGATCCCTCTGGAGCTCTTGACAATCTCTTTCAGTTTTTACTATCCTAAATAATTTAGTATTATCAGCAAACTTTGCTATTTTACTATGTACCCCTTCCTCTAGATCATTTATGAATAAATTTAAAAGCATTGGTCCCAACACTGAGCCTTGAGGGACCTGACTTTTTACCTCTTTCCACCCTGAGAATTTGCCATTTATTGCTACTCTCTGCTTTCTGCCCTTAAGCCAGTCACAAATCCAGGACAGAACCTGTCCTTTTATTCCATGGCTGATGAGTTTACTCAGTAGCCTTTAATGTGGAACTTTGTCAAAAGCCTTCTGGAAGTCCAGATAGACAATGTCTACTGGTTCGCCTTTATCCACGTGTTTATTCACACTCTCAAAGAATTCCAACAAGTTTGTGAGGCATGATTTACCTTTGCAAAAGCCATGCTGGCTTTTGTTCAGTAATGCTTGCTCCTCCATGTGCACACTAATTCTGTTCTTAATGATGTTTTCCATCACCTTACATGTCACCAATGTTAAGCTAACTGGTCTGTAATTGCCTGGATCACCCCTGGATCCTTTTTTGAAGTTTTGCTACCCTCCAGTCCTCAGGTACAGAGCCTGATGTTAGGGAATGATTATATATTTTTGCTAGAAGGTTGGCAATTTCGCATTTGAGTTCCTTAAGGACTCTTGGATGAATACCATCTGGTAAAGGTGACTTGTTAACATTTAGTTTATTGAGACATGCAAGGACCTCTTCCTTGGTTATCTCTGTCCAGTTCAACTCTTCAGAAAATACGGGCTCAGTTACTGGCATGTACCCTATGTCTTCTTCTGTAAATATGGAGGCAAATAATTTGTTTAGTCTCTCTGCAATTTCTGTGTCTTCTCTAATTATCCCTTTCTGTCCTTTACCATCTAATGGTCCAACTGGTTTCCTGGTTGGATTCCTACTTCTGATATACTTATAGAAGTTCTTGTTATTTCTTTTGATGTTTTTAGCAACGTGCGCCTCAAAATCTTTCTTAGCTTTCCTACTGGTCATCTTGCATTTGTGTTGCCAGTGTCTATGCTCTCTCCTGTTTTCCTCATTTGGACAAGCCTTCCATTTTCTAAATGAACTCTTCTTGTTTTTAATGACTTCATCTACTGCACTTGTGAGCCACATTGGTTTCTTCTTGGACCTAGAAGTCCCCTTTCTTCTTCTAGGTATGCGTTCTAGTTGCACTTCCATTATTTTATTTTTAAGTAGTCTCCATGCATTTTGAAGTAATTGAACTCTTTTGACTTTCCCTTTCAGTTTCCTTTTTACTAATTTCCTGATTTTGGGGAAATTTCCCTTATGAAAATTTAAGGTCTCTGTGTTAGACTTTATTAAGAACTTACTCCCTGTAAGGTTATTGTATTGTGGTCACTGTTGCCAATTGGATCAGTGTAGCAGGAGCACAGGACCCACAAGCATGCTCCCACACTCTTCCAGGGGCCCCTTGCCCTGCTGGTACAGACTGAGCGATGTCACACGAAAGGAGTTGTGGACTTTTTTGTGGTTTATTTAAAAAATAAGAAAGATGCAAAAGGTTGAGCAAAAGTACAAAATAAACATCTTCAGCAAATAACAGGTTTCTTCATGCATCTGCATGAGTTACAGGCTTGGTTACAAAGCATCCAAACATTTACTTGCCTCTTGGTAGCATAGCAAAATTAAAGTTCAAGAAGCACGAGCATATACAGAGTTCAATATCAAGGATCTAAGACAAAATCATATCAGGTAAGTAAAGCGTAATGTAGATCATACCAGGTCAGGTAGATAGCTAGATAGATAGATTCATAAACTAGAATACATTCACACTATATTCCCTCTTCAGGCCAAATCACATGACACACTTAAGCCAATAAGCAATGTACAAGCTGAGGTCGCTTTTGCTGGTTAATTGTTTTGAGAACTTGCCCTTTCATCCTAAATTGGATTCACAGGCTCCCAATTAGCATTATCTCGTCCTTGGGGTGCCAGGTGCATTTTGGCTCCAGGCAGAAATTACAGTTAAGGGTAGAACATTCCATTTCGTGATTCTTCTCACAGACTAGATGTAACCAGAAAATTCTAAGATGGAAACAGTTTGGTTCTTTCTATTTACACAAAATGACAGGGTTTGGGGGATTCCCGCTACAATAATCTACAGTGACATCCTTTACCAGGTCCTGAGCATTACTTAGGATCAAGTCCAGAAGTCCCTTTCCCCTCCTGCAAACACTACTGCCTCATTCACACATTGAGGCTCCTGAGCTCTGCCTGTCCTGCACATGGAACAGGTAGCATTTCTGAGAATGCAACCCTGGATGTCTTGGACATTAGTCTTCTACCTAAAAACCTTAATTTGGCTTCCAGGACGCTCCGGCTTGCCTTCCCAACATCATTGGCACCGACATGTACTATGACCACTGGTTTCTCCCCAGCACTGTCTACTAATCTATCTAGATGCCACGTGATGTCTGCAACCTTCGCACCAGGCAGGCAAGTCACCATGCGGTCAACACGGCCATCACAAACCCAGCTCTCTATATTCCTGATAATTGAATCACCCACTACAAGAAGCCCCCTCCCGCTACTCGTGGAAGAGTATCCTCAGTGCAAGAGGATACAGGCACATCCACTGAGGAAGGGGTCCCAACTAAGGGATCCTATCCCTCTTCCTCAGTTTGATGTCCTCCCTGCCTGAGGCTCCCACACTCCGAGGCAGCTGGAGGGATGCTTGTCATGGAGTGGGATGCTCCTACCACATCCCTGAAGGCCTCACCCTCAGCCCTGTTACTCTCTATCTCCAGGTCCACTACCTTGGCTTTGAGGGAAGAAGCATGTACCCTGAGAGCCCGGAGCTCATTGCACCGAGCACAGACTCAGGACTTCTGCCTAATGGGCAGATAGTCATACATTTGACACTCAGTGCAAAACACTGGGAAGCCCCCCCTCCCCCTGCTGGCATTCTACCTTCATTTTATTAATGGACTTGTTCTATTAAAAATTTTAACTTGAAAAGTATTAAATAATTTTTCTTCAAGATAAACTCTTCCAAATTAATAGTTTGTTATGATATAGTATGTTTATTTTGAGCACCTGTAATACCTAGAAAAAAACCAGATATGATATAAAAGGCGATATTAAAGGCAGATTTAAAATTTGGTCACCAATCTCTTAAGATCTCATTTGGAATGCCAACTTGTGCAAAGTTCTTACTAAGTTCTTTGGCAAGAGCTTTGACTGTTATAGAACACATGGAAACAGGCTCTGGGTTTGATGTCCTGACATCCACCACAGACAATGATCCAGTCAATAGTTTTAATCTGAATCCATTAATTCTATCCAGCAATTTCAGATCAAGATCTCCCAGATATTTACTGTAAATAAAGGTTGGTCTGAGTTGCCATATAGCTTTTACTCCCCAGTGCCTTGATTTGCTACAGAATCTTTTTAACAGTTGCAATCCAGAGTTGAATAGATATTTTCCTGGCTAGCCGGCTTCTTTGTAAATGCAGATTCCTCCATGCCCCTGCTCTGAATGAAAAACAAATCAAATCAATCTTTCTTCCTCTGGAGGAAGAAATGGAGGCTTATGTTTTAAAATGGTAATTTTGGATCTTTGATTCTGGTGTGGTATAGAGATGTCAATGCTATGCCAATTATAAAGTCAAATATCATCTAGTAGTGTCTGTACCTAGGCAGAGCCCTTCTTTTGTTTGGCACATCATCCTTAGGTTGGGGGCTTCTGGAAATTACATGGCAAAAATGATCTTGCTGGGCTTTTGCTTGCATTTACCAAAACACCACCCTTATCAAAACCCTTAACAACACCCAGTGGGCTATACAGCATCCTATCCCTGCTGCCACTTATGATAAAGTTTGTTACAGATAAGTAAGATTTGAGTTAACCCAGAAGGAAGGAATCAATACAGCAACAAGATATAAAAAGGTACAGACACAAGAAGAATAGTGTAGGGAGAACTAACAACTAACCATCACCAAATTTTTCCTTGCTTTATCATAATATTTACAGATATGTACACCTTCTAGTCTTTTCCCCACTCTGCTTAATGTTGAGATGTAACAATCTTTTCTCTCCTTCACATAGTTGCAATCATCTTTGCCATCAGATATTTTCTGAGCACCTTGCAAGTCTCCTGCCTTGAGTTCTGCTATTAGCTTCCCCAAATTCTTCTGGTCTCAGCATATTTCGTTCTTTTCCTCTCTTTCTGTTCTTACCTGTCCGACAACCTTGGACATATTCACACTGAAGCCTACAGAATGGTATAAGATCAAGCACAGAGGGTGCCCTCTATACTTCAAGTGTTGATGAAGTCCTCAATCAAAGAACAGAAGGCCCAGTCTGGTTCTCCAAGATTGCCATGGCACTGGCTCCTGGATGTTATTGTGAGTGGCCTGTGACACTTGATCACACAGTGGAAGCTGTGCTGTACCACCCAGCATTTGCACACAGAAGAGAGTGAGAACACCGCAACTGAGAACTCACCAGCTGCTCCCATTCAGTCTATGGACAAGAAACCAATTCACACTTGGCCCCATAGTTTGCAATAGGTTAACATCTGGGCAGGTGCATCTGCACCCATTTACAACCTAGAAACATCCCCTGCCTTCCCAGATCATAAACTAGTGGTGGTGCAGAAAATCATGTACCACACACAACCCAACCTTATCTAGAAGCTCACCTGGAGCATCCATGCTGTAATGATATTGGGCTATGAGCTTGTATATTCCTAGTATACCAAGCAAGAATAATTCCATTTTCTAGCACAGAAAAACTCAGGAACCATTTTGGGAAGCAAAGAGATTCTTTCCCATGGCAACAAGGAACCTTGAATATCAAACACAAACGTCAAAGGGATGTATTCCTTTAATCAAGCGGTGGGAAGATTCACACTTCTATACCGCATCTCGTCCTTCTACCCATCTAGATGCTATCACAAAGGTGCATCTGAGATAAATCAGGGGTAAATTTGCATACTCTGGGAAATGGGTAACATCTCTGAGAAAACTTACAAACTCATACTGAGATCAATAAGGAAGTGTAATGATGTTAATTCCTCACACCTGCAAGAACTCAAATCTGATTGGTTATTGGTACTCACCTGAGGGCAAAATTCTGTATAAGAATTGGTCAGTTTGAATTCCAAGTCATGCATTCTTTTGAGTGTATCACCCGCATTGTACCGTATCCTGAAGTAATGTCAGAGCTGGGCATTACGTTACCGACTTGAAGGACGTAAGTCTGTTTTTCTGTTAGCCACCTCAGTGTTAACCTAAACTCTCAGCCTTGTATTTTATGTTTTGTACTTTGTATGTTTCTTATTGTAAAGTCTATGTTTTTTATAAAACCCATTTCCAGGCGTCCTGCCTAGTTTTGCGGCACGAAAGGGACGTGGAGGGAGGATTTTCCCTAACGGTGTTTAGTGGGAGGCTGTGGGAGGCTTTGTGCTCAGTACTTGGCAGAAGAAGGGTTAAAACCATAGAGAAAGCCAGAAGGACAAACCCCAGCCCAGCTCTCTGTCCAGAGGTAAACTCCGGTGGTGGCAGCATTACCAAGACGGATTGAGCAGGGGCAGTGTAGCAGGCGTGCAGGCACACATTTCGCTACCGGGGTGCTATGCAAAGGGCGTGCCAACCAAGAGTTCAACCGCTACACATGCCATGACCGTTTCCACTATTTCCAGTGTGAGGGGGTCATTTGAGGAACTATGCAAGTGTGCTAACACCTCAAATGACCCCAAACATAACTGTACGTGCACAGTGTCACTGTTGCCATAGCAACAGCAATGGTGCATGTGTAGTCATGTTGGTGCTGCAATCAAGATGGCAGCACCCTGCCAGCAGTCAGACATGTGCCTGGACCAAGATAAGTCTGCTGATACATGGAGCATTCCAAATGCGAACACTAGTACACGTTAGTCTGTTTTGCACTTTTCCTGTCCAACAGATGGGAAGCTAAGTGCAGAAACACCCAAGATTTTATCTGTCCCTAGTTAATGAAGATCAGAGCAGCTGGGTGGAGCTACACTCTACACCACGCCACGCCACGCCACGCCACACCACTCCAACTTCTCTTCTTTTCTCCCTCCAATCCATTTTCCTTCACATTTATATCTCCTTTCCTTCAGCTCATTATCAGTAAAGTTTTACCTTTGTTAGAAAGCTCCCAATTTGCAGCTGTTTTGCATCTTCCATTCTTACAGCTAGCATTCTGACGTCAATGCAATTAAGTGACATCTATGTCTGCTTGGCCTCTGGAATTCACAATCATTTTCTGACCTTATCATTTTACTCACAATCATCTGCTTGTTAATATAGTTTGATAGATGAATGGCCTATGCTATTTCAGGACAGGCTACTGGCCAAATTCCTCTTCCCATTTATGCTTAGAATATATCTAGAACACTTAATTCATTAAGAACTGGATATATTCTTCCAAGCAGTAAATATGTGAATGTTGAATCTGAAGCATATAAAACAAAACAAACCAATAAAAAATAACCCCACTTTCTTGTTAATATATAAGTGAGCAGATTTCACTAATAAAGATTACAGATTGTCACAATCCTTTCTCCAGAATTCTTTAACTCAAAATGAATTAAGAAAAAATAATGTTCCTTATATTAAAAGCAAAAGTACACTGGCATTTCTCCCTAAAAAAGCACACAGTTATTGAAAGTAAGTAGCCCCCTGGAATCCAAGAATGCTAGTGTTGGCTATTTACAATTATGTGAGCATTATTTATTTATTTATTATTTACATTTATCTCCTGCCCCATACTGTCTCTGGGTGGGTAACAACAGATTAAAATAGAATATACATTAAGAAGGGGCCTGACGCACCTCGAGAGGGAGGCTATTCCATAGTCTGGGGGGCATCTCAGAAAAGGCTCTCAGTTAGGATGTTGGAAGAGTCCAGAAACTTCTGAACAACCTGGAAGCAATGATCTCTCAGACAGCTTTGTGAATTGCTGCTTCCTGATTACTGTAAGCTTTCTTGAACTGGATGTAAAGGGAGATGCAGCAGCAAAGGGGAAGGAAGGAAGGAAGGAAGGAAGGAAGGAAGGAAGGAAGGAAGGAAGGAAGGAAGGAAGGAAGGAAGGAAGAAGGAGAGGGGCTGCATCTCCACATGACTGAAGAGATGGCTGAAGGGAAGGCACCTTAGGAAAGAGACTGGATTGCCAAATGAACGTTTATGACTTCATTTCAAAGATTGTGCTGCTTGAAGCAATGATCCAAGCACCTCCACCAAAGGTGGAAAATCACGCCCTTCTGGGGGAGAAACCTAATGACAAATTTGCTCTCCTCATGGGTTGGCAAGCTTATTAGAGAAATTGATCCCTGAAAATATGACTTTATCCATATTTCAGTACAAAAGGACAGAAGCAACCTTGTTGGGAATGTGCCTATGAACCGACATCACTATGGATTGTCATTATAAGTCATAGGTCCAAGGAATGGACCAGAACAAACTCAACTTTATTTATTTTATTATTTATATTTCTATCCTGCCCCATACCCGAAGGTCTCTGGGCAGGTAATAACGGATTAAAATAGAATATACATTAAAAGATGTTAAAAATTAAATAAATATAAAACAATATACAGTATGTTTAAAATGATAGTGTCTGTACTTTTTTGGGGGGGGGGGAATATAAGCAGCTCAGCCAAAGGCCAGGGCAAAGAGGTGCATCTTCACTGCCTTCCTAAATATATATGAGTAAGAGGCATGATGCACCTCAAGGGGGAGACTATTCCATGGTCTGGGGGCCATCACAGAAAAGGCTCTCTCCTGGGTGCCCACCAACCTCACTGTTGAAGGTGGTGGGACAACCAAGAGGGCCTCACCGCTTGATCTTAAGGCATGGGCAGGTCAATATAGGAGAAGGCATTCCTTAAGATATTTGAAGTAACCCACAAAACTTTGTGAATTTGAGTCAATCAATAACACAATTGATTATCATGAAGCCACATATCTTTGCATCCAACTTTTGCTTTGCTCTTTCCTCCTCCCCCTTCCTTTCCCCTCCCCCTTCCCTCTTCTTTCTTGCTCCAAACTTTTTTAGTTTGTTTCCCTCATTCCTTCCCCGTTGTTGGATACACTTGGTTCCCCTTCCATCACAAGTTCTCCCTACCAGGATTACACTAATAATTCCACACTTTCCTAAACTTGAAATTTCAGCTTCCCCTCAGAAAATAGCCCAGCTTGTAGCCAGCTACTCAAAACAAACCTTTGTTTTATTGAGTTACTTCTTGAAACTGGATATTTGGATTTATTACTTGCATTTCCTCCTTCCTTGCCATAATAGCAGGCAGGTCCACCTTCAGAAACTCTCCTACAACCACTGAGCTCATTGTGTAATGTGTCAAACCTTGAAATCCTTTTTTATAAAATCCTGCCCCCATCCTTCAGTGGCTGAAACTCATAAACTTGCATCTTTGCAGGGCAAGCAGTCTGGTATGTTGACACCAAAAGTGCAAAGAATTATCATTGGGTAATGCTAGCTCAAGTTAGCCAGAGGAGGGAACCTCACTTTTCTTCCCCCAAAATTCCCCTCTGAGGTCTTCTACCAATGCAAGCAGAATAAACAGATGTGTGTATGACTGGAAGGGGATATGTCTGACAGTGCTAGTCTATTTATATGTTATAAGAATTGCCTATAAAGAGACACATTTGAAGTGGCAGACTGGATATCACAAGGTCACTGAGTTGCTATGAAGTTTGATCAAAATACAATCTATTTTACAATCTTGCCTTAACAGCCAAAACAGAGATTTGTCTTTAAAAGTATATTGCAAAATATCATATTTTGTGATAATAAATAAATAAATAAGTACAATCTTCAGAAGCTTTGATTGATTGCCTAAGGAAGCACTCTTGTTTTAAAGAATTTTACAGCATGCATAAGAGTAGATGGGAGTGTAAATACATCTTGCATGGAGCAGGGCACGTTTGTCTGAAATGCTTCCTTACCTGAGTTGTCTCCACTAGGGATGTGCATGAATTTTTGAGTGTGTGTTCGATTCGTATTGAATTGAATGCAAGAAAATTAGTATTAATTCAAATTATTTCATTTATTTATTTATTTGTATTTCTATCCCACCCTATACCCAAAGGTCACAGGGCAGGTTACAATATTGTATTAATCTCAGGTCCCTGCCCTCAGACTTACAATCTAAAGAGACAAGACACAAAAGGAAAAACGGTGTGGGAGGGAACAGGGGACAGCAAAAAGCAAGCATCTGACGTTTTCAGCTCCAATTCTTCTGTTTGTTTCTCATTGCTGGAATTTTCCAGATCTCTCCAAATAGATCTCTTTTGAATGTGGTAGGATTCAAATTCGATATGAATGTTCAATACGAATTCAATTCAAATCCCTTCCACAAATCCCCTATGAATCCCCTTTGTATCTGCTAAGTGTCCCTTTCTATCCCCTACATATCTGTCTGAATGCATCAAATCTGCCCTGAACCTACATTGAATCTGCTCTCAATCCACTTTGAATCCACTCTGGAATCATTGCAGATTTTTCTGGTGCAACCACTTTCCCACCTCACAAATGTAACAAAGCTTCATATGAATATACCAAAGCATTAAATTTAAATTTGAATGTCAATCTTTGAATGTACCAACATTCGATTTGAATTTGAATATCAGAATTCAAATGAATCCATATTAATTTTGAATGTTATGAATATTCATGCACATCCATAGCCTCCACTGGTCCAAGCTAGTGGCTGGAAGGGAGAACTAAAAGGAGGTGAGCTGACAAAGAACAGATCTTATTAGCTGTGGCTATCTGCTCAGTTTCAGCCAGATATATATTTTTATATAGGTGGAACTGGAAAGAGCTAGATATTGGGACTATAGATCAGCAAAGGAAGGTAAAAGCATTTATTAGAAGTTTTGTTTCTGATTGTCCAGATTCTGTCTTAGGTTTCATCCACACCACATCACTGAAAGGGATGGTTACTATATGACAAGGAGGTGCTGCTGCAATGTGTGCCAGAAGGAAGGAGGAAAGAGGAAAACACATATGAGGTTCCAAAACAGCTTTCTGTGGCCACCAGAACCTTGAAGAGACCGAAACATACACAAGGAGTGTGGCCAGAGGTCTGACCTCATACAGCAAACACTAGCTAGAAACTGGCTGTTGATTTGGCATTGGATGACACACATCAATTACCTCAAGAGCAGTTTATATCATTGTCAGGGTCAGTCAACCCCCTTTGAATTTTAAGCTGAGGGGCAGCTGACCATGGAGAGGAAATATCCAGCTACTGCACCCCCCGGTTGACTATAAGGCAGCCAAAAAGGAAACCATGATTTGGAAGAGTCAAATTGTGCCCCCACCCCAGTGGTGCAGTCCCAATCTGTAGACTCCCATGTTTATAACTCTGTATCACTTTCACCATTTTGAAAACTTTCTCCATGTTAAAAATAAAAAGCAAAATTGTGTTTGCCCACTTCTGAAAGTGATTCAGTTTCTGAAGGTTTGTGTTTTCCTGGGAATTGCTTAAAATGACGCATCACAGTCCTAAATGTCAATGGTCCCTAAAGTCTTTTTACAAGAACATGCTTCTGAAAATAAAGTAAAATAAAATAAAATGATCATAAACTGTATGCTCTTTATTGAGTTATGTAGTATTTGAACTGCAGACTTTTGAGTTCAGCATTTTCAGAGCTATCTCATACGTATGAATACCTCATATGATATTCAATATACAATCTGTTGGAAAATAAATCAGCTTGTCAGTACGCAATTTATGGGACTCAAGCCAATCACAAATTGTTGTGTTTAAAAAAGAAATCAAAAGAGCATATGTCAAAATCATGGTTGCTAAAGAGGAGATGAAAATTCTGCTTTAAAGTGTTACTAAAAGAGCAAGTATTTTTTTAATTTATACTGAAGGGCATATTTACATAGAGAGACACACTTGGCAATTGGAGTCAGTATCAGTCTATATGATGATTTTATTAGTTACTCTTTCGTTCATCCTGCTACTCTTGCAATGAGGAAGTGATATCATACAAGCCTGCCCTTGCAAATCACCAGAATGTCAATATGAAAAATGCCATAGATGGAGACTCTTGTGCTATTTTCTACCAACTAGCTTCCCAGAGTATTCTTCCCTCCCTCCCTCCCTCCTCTCTCTCCCTTTCCCCTTCCTATTTTGGGCAGATTTCCATGTGTTCTCTTTTCATTTTCCAGTTCTAACCAACCCACCAAAGGCAAATGGATATATTTTTACCTAGTTTACATGCCGCTTTTACAGCAGTATTGCCAAAGGCAGTTCTTATAAAAATCAATGATATATAAAACAATATCACGTACAGTGCAGAGCTAATATAAAACAATAACAAAACTTATTTATATGAAGGAGAATCAACCAAGGGCAGCAAGAAAAAAAAAAAAAAAGGACCATGGTGGCTGTAATGAAATAGGCAGTGGGCACACCTTTAGCAGCTCACAAATGTCTTGTTCATCTCACTCTTCCTCAACCCTAATCTAGAACAGCCAAATATACCAGACTTACAACATTCTTTTCGGGACACAAAATATATAAAAAATTTTGAATTTTGTGAATTTGCTATGCATCCTTCCATTTCACTTATGCATTCAAATTAATTATAACAAATAAAACTTGACGGTTGCTGCCTGGTTACTTTATGATCTGGTGCATGCTTACAAAATGGAATATCTGCATGTGTTTTCAGAAGCCAGACAAAACTAATTTTCCTCATCTCATAAAGACATTCCCTTCTCCTTTCACCCGCTTAAACCTTCCCCATCATTTATTGACTTCTAGCTTCATAAAGGCCACTTCTCCTCTTCTCCGTCTCTCCAATCTTTTTCTTCTGTGCCAGCTTCTTCCTTTGATCCCAGGTTGCTTTTCTTTTCCTTTCTTCCTTTCCAGAGTTCCCCGCCACTCTCCTGTTTACTAAGGGCCTTTCTGCATTTACCTTGGTAAGTCCAGAATAGTTGATTAGGATTAGGGATGTGCACAAACATTCATGCTATTTATTATTTGTACTAATTCATATTTCTTCATTTGCAGACAAGTCAAATGCCGGATAAATCTGAATTGTGGATGAATAGGTCCTACGAATATAAGTCCTATTTGTCTACAAATTGGATTTATCTGGCATACATCAAAGCTTCATTTGAAGCTTTAGCCAAGGCCGAACCCCGCTGCAGCCTCCTGTCTCCCCCTTACCTTTGGTTGCACTGCTGCAATGCACTCTCTTCATATGTGCAAGTAGGCCTTCTGCTTCTGTGTGTGCTGCTCCCACCCACATCACATGATCCCCAGATGAGGAGCTGCGTGCGCAAACCCAGAAGTGCTATTTCGGCACCTGGAGAGTGCTGAAATGGGCCCAACAACACCACAGCAGCCTGCATAAAGGTAAGGAAGTGCACCATAGTGGAATTGTCATGTCATCTTCAATCATTTTGGTGGTCTTCAGGCACTGAAACAACACTTCCAGATCTATACAGGCAGCTCCCCATCTGGGGAATAGCAATCCCTAGATGGAGAGCTGTGCACACAGAGCTGGAAGTGTTATTTCAGGCAGGTTCTGAGTGGTATGCAGTGGCAGAGGCCAGTGGAGGGGGTTGGTTGGTTGGTAACAGAGCAGTGAGGAGGTTCACTTTGTTTTGTTCATGAATATTCATTTGAATATTTGTGCACGAAGCTGAACCCACACCCACACCCACATTCACGGGGGGGGGGGTTGAAGTCAAATATTCCCACATTCGATCTTTAATCAGGATCAAAGTGATTTGTCATAAGGCTGAGAAAGATCACTCCAAGCTGGAACAATGCTGGCTATACAGTGACAAGGCATCCCAGTCCAGTTCCCGTGCTGAGTCTGAAGCTTATGTAAGCATTGGAGTTGGTCTCCATGAATGTTTCTAGCCTTGGAGCCTTGGGGGATCCATTTCAGTAGCACAATAAGGTAAACAAACAAAATAGGTATCCTTGCAAATCGGGACATAGAGGTATGCACCATCTTCATACCCCTGTGATACTAGATTAGGTTCCTCACTAATACACCAGAATATCGATATCAAGGTGTACAGGCAATATAGATCAGGATCCTTCACACCTGGATCATGCTCTGTCCTGTGTGGACAGAGTGTACTAGTGGTGAGTGAGGCCTCCCACGTGCAGAAAGGAGGCCCTTAGTTTTCAACCTAGTCCTTTTCTTCCAAGAACTCACAGCTTCCATATCCCCACTGTTGCCATAGTCCATTCCTTTGGCAACTCCCACCAAAATATTGCCTGTGTTCCCAGATCTTCCCAAGTCTTCTGGCTTTCATTTCTCCTTCTGTCCCTTTCTACACTCTAGCCAGGTCTTCATTTACCAGAGACAAGGTAGCGCCATGACTGCTGCTGCAAAAAATGTCTTCTGACCTCAGAGCTCAGGGGAGTTGTTTCAAGCAGCAATCTGAGATCCCTGTGTAACAACAACAACAAAAATCACCCTGCACAGCAGTCACTTCAAATAGTGCTTGCATCAGCGAATGAGATGCCTATTGCCATACCATATGGGATCATGGCCACCCTCACAGGTGAGGATGAGGACCTTCCATTCTCTTTGATCCATATTTCTTCCCTGCTCCTTCTTTCTGAGGAACCTCTGAAGTTACTTCCCTCTCTATGTCTTTTGAATTCTAAATATACAGAGTTGGTATTTTACAATTTTGAATGCTGTGTGACTATTGTACTTTATATTCTAGTGCATTTTATAGTGACTTAAGCACTTCCATTGTTAACTCTTTAATATGCTCTGCAACCTCCCCAAGAAGAGCTGGGCAATGGTAGTGCTGATAATAATGAAGATAGTTATATTTCTGGGTATTCTGTACTAATTGTCTGAATCAGTTCTATGCTGCAGTGTGATAAGACCGAACAATGGACAATTGCCGGAAGCCATCTTGACATTTCCTGTTCATAAGGAAAACAAAATAAATAAAATAAGATGGTAAAATTACCTGAATGTTAGACACTTTATCACACTATGAAATGTAGGTACTAAAACGTGATTCCCTGTGTTTACCAGAAGAATTGACTTCAATACGAGGAAATGAGAGTTGGTGAAACTGCCCTGCCAAGAGGAATAAAATGGCATAAAGAAAACCAAGGGCAACAAAGTTAAACAGCTTTGTCCCATGCTTGCTTGTAACTGGCATCGGCCAAAGTGTGAGAGGAAGTTATTTTTTCAATGAAAGAGTTATAAGTGAAGTTATTTTAAAGATGAGAGGTTGCATGAAGCATTTCCCTATTTGTGAACTTCTTATGATCTTAGGACAGTTGCTTTTGGCAAAAATATTTGATCACAAAAGGAACACTGACATTAATAGAATTCCCTTTCAGAATTAGGAGATGAATCAAGACCTTACACCACTCACTTAAATTAATCCTTGAACATATGAAAATAAAGCTTGAGGGATAAAATGGTATTTCCAACTTCTTTCCTGCTGCTCATTAGAAAAGCAACGGTAATATACTCCAAAAAGCATTCACTTTGATCTTCAGAGCATGTGCAAAGAAAATAGGGGTTAAGATGCTTAATGTGCAAAATGTTCATGGAATATCCATTGGGAAACATTGGGCTAAAACCAAATAAATGAGACCAAAGACCATTCTTCACAGTTCCATTGAATGCAGTCGAAGTATGGAAACTTTCACACAACAAGTAGAATACCAGATGGCAAAGTCAGCTTAAAAAGAGGCTGGCATAAAAGAAAAAAAGCTTTTGACTAAAAGGTTCTTAATTGGGAATGAAGAATATAACACTAGTGCCTTCTTCCTTCTTACCTTTGAAAAAGTCTTTCAGAGAGCATGAAATTTGATTGAATGTGCCAAATTTCGACATTCAAACTCAAATAAAATGTCCCAAAATTTGAATGTTAACATTTGAATTGAATTTGAAACTTTGAAACTATTTGTTTGAATTATCTGGACCGAATGTCATAAAATCCAATTTGAATCCATAGATTCGTATTTAAAGATATGAATGTTGACAACGTTTGTGTCCATTATACATATCTGTGTGTATTCCGTAAAAATCCGTATGCATCCAATTTCAATCCCTTATTTTAAATGCAAGATACGTATAATTTTCATGCAGATTTGGATATGACAGATATGAATCTACACATTTAAATTATCTCAAAATCTGTTTCAGATTTTTGGACATCCAATTCGAATTCAAATGTTGAAATTCAGATTTTTGAAAATCTGATTCAAGTTTGAATGGCAACATTCAACGGATTCAAATTGGATATTCGAATTTTCAAATATCCATATACATCTCTACAAAGGTGATAAAACTATGGGTGTTTTTCCACTGTCTCTAGAAGTACCCATTAATGGGTACAAAAATGCCATTACGTACCCATTAATGGGTACTTTTAGTGACAGTGGAAAAACACTCTATAACTCATAACACCCTTAGGAACCAATGAGGCATAGCTGACTTCTTGTGACTTTCCATGAACAAGCCATGCACATTTCTTAGAAAAGACACAGGAGTAGGGATGTATACAAATATTTGTAACATTTGTTATTCATATGAATTTATACGAATTTGGACACTCATACTTGAATTGAACATTATGACATTGGTACATTCGTACAAATACGAATGTTTCGGACATTCATACGAATAGTTTAAACATTAGTTAAACTGAGGATAGGTATTGGATATGTATGTGCTTGTATCAGATACATATGCATTCATGTTGGATACATATCAGATACATATTAGATGCATATTCATTTGTATATCAAATAGAATCCTACCACATTCGAAAGGGATTTATTCGAATGAATACGGATTTTCTAATATTATGAATTGAATACCCAAAACCCATTTGTGCACATCCCTATGAAGGGGTTATTTACCAATACCTTCTTCTAGGAGGTTTGCAGATCAAACTTGGCTATTGTTGCTCTAGATCAGATAAGACTAATTTGCAATCTTATGATGTTTCTGTTGTCTAGCAAGCCAATGTACAAAGACCCTTTAAGTACAGTTGGTACAGTTAAAATGATGGTATCTGTGCTGGGATGGGAAATATAATCATTTCAGCTGAGGGCCAAGGTAAAGAGGTGCATCTTCACCGCTTTCCTAGATATATGTAAGGAAGAAGCATGATGCACCTCAAGGGGGAGACTATTCCATAGTCTGGGAGCCACCACAGAAAAGGCTCTCTCCCAGGTGCCCACCAACCTCACTAGTGAAGTTGGTGGGATGACCAGGAGGGCCTCACTGCTTAAGACACCGGCAGTATGGGAGTACGTGTTCCTTTAGGTTTTTGGGGCCCAAGTCATTTAGGGCCTTATAGGTCAGAGTCAGTACCTTGAATTGGGCTCAGTAGTAAATTGGCAGCCAATGCAGCCCTTTTAAAACTGGCATGATGTGTCTGGCTAGCTGTTCCGGTCAGCACTCCAGCGGCTGCATTTTGCACTAGCTGTAACTTTCGTACTGTCCTCTAGGGCAGCCCCATATAGAGTGCATTACAGTACTCCAATCTAGAAGTTACCAAGTCATCTCTATCCAGAAAAGGCATCAGTTGATGTACCAGCCGTAGGTGGGAGTAGGGCGCTCCTGGCCACAGGCCCCACCTGAGCTTCAAGTGTCAGCATGGAGTTCAGGAGTACCCCTAAGTTATGCACCAATCCCTTCCAGGGCATTGCTATACCATCACAAATTTGTCACAGCAGATAATTGGCCCTGGCTCATGCTTCTTTTGGCTCGATTTTATAAGACCATTTACTACTCTGAAAAGCTCTGCTCGATGGCTACTTGAGGACGCAATGGTGGCAGAGAAAGAGTTCTTTTTTGCTGCTGTCATGGCCACACGGTAGATACAGTAGTGTGCTCTAACCTGTGTTTGGTCAGACTCACAGCCGGATTTACACCACCTGCACTCTAGCCGTTGACCTTCCTGTTTCATTGCCTGTAGCTCCATGGAGTACTAAGCAGCTCTTTAGGCTCTAAGGGCACTTGGGAGCAATTGTGTCAATAGCCCTGCTCATCTCCTGGTTCCAGAGAGAGACCAGAGCTTTGACAGGATCGTCAGTCATGCCAACTGGAAAATCTCCCAGAGCAATCAGGAATCACTCAGATTCCATAAGTCTCCGTGGGTAGACCATTTCAATAGGTCCCACCCCAGAGATGGGAGCTGCCATTGCAAGTCCAAGCCTCACCAGCGAATAAACCATCCATGACAACAGGTTGACAGTCATCCCTCCTATCTACGGATACTCACCAGTCTGCTCTGAGGCAAAAAACAAATCAAAGGTGTGGCCTGCAAAATGAGTTGGGTCAGATACAAATTGAAACAGTCCCATGGTTGTCATGGAGGACATGAAGAACTGAGCTGGTCCACTGAGTGTAGCCTCTGAGTGGACACTGAAATCCCCCAAAACCACCATGGCAGAGGCTTCCAACATCATGTCTGAGACCCCCTCAGCCAGTTCAGATAGGGAGGATGCTGGGCAGTAGGGTGAACGATACACCAGCAGCATCCCTATTCTGTTTTTCTGGCCCAACAGCATAAACAAACCCTCAACCTCCATTACAGTATGAATTGTAAAATAAAACCTTAAAATGCAGTTTTATTAGTGGCAGTTTGTATGTGCATTTATAATTTAAGAAAAAATAGATACAGTACATAGGAATTATACTGTAATATAGCAACTTACTTGCCTATCTTGCCAGCATTTCCAGAGCTTTAAGCAAGGGTCTTTTAAACAATGTGCTCTTTTGGAGGCTGTTATTGAAAATTGGAATTTCTATGGATTGTAGTTTCTCCCTAAATTTACTTTGGTTAAGCAACTTTTAAAAATGCATTAAGCATTCCTTTCTAATTTAGGATTGAAAATGGCATTCAATATGTATTTTGATGACTGGTATGCAAATTTCCTTTCCATAATGCAGAAGATAATGAAATTAGAGAAGCTCACAACCTTTTTTTTCTGGTTTGGTTCAATTCAAAATGAATCACTTGAGTGTAGTGATGTGCACAGAGCACATTTGCCCCCTTCGATTCAGTTCAAATTGCAAGGGGAATGCTCGGCTTTGTGCGAAGTTCCCTCACCTCCTCTTGCCTTCCCCACTCATATTTTGCTGCTGCGTCTTCCTCCATGGCCCAAACTTGGCTTTCTGGAGCTATGCGTGCAGCTGCAAAGGCTGCCCCCATCTGGAAATTGTGGGAATGATTCCTGGATGGGGGTGGCCTCTAAGTCTGCGTATGCCTAATTGAGCCTCTGAGGAGGTCACGATGGTGGCAGAGGCTGTGGTGATAGCTACTGCTGGCTTTACAGGTAAGGGCCAGGGAGGGATGCGAAGCTGGGGATTGGGCAGATCCAACCAATCAAAGCTTCTGTGAAGCTTCTATGAGGGCTAGATACATTTGATTTGTGGCGGGGGGGGGGGGGCTATGTACGCAGGCCCTTTTTTATTCACCCATGAATCTTCAAATTTGTATAAATTCATGCAAATTACAAAGATTATGAATATTTTCTGCCCATGCCAATTTTGGAGTCTCTAGGTCAAACTTGTATACAGGAACAAAACTATCCAGTGAGAGAGGCCAAGTTTGAACTGGAGCCCCAAAAATTCCCATGGGAATTCCCATCCCTCAGGTTTTTCTTCTTTCACAATTGCTGAAGAGCAAACCATTTAATGTGTGATTTTTTAAAAAAAGGTACAGACCATTAAAATTGCTTTAAAACAGCTTGTTGAACACACATATTTGTTTTGAATGCAAACATCAGGCTTCTTCTGTTAAACAAACATTTCAAACATTCCCTGTCTGCTGTGGCCTGAATTTGTCAAGAACCAGCATATATCTAAATGAAACAGAAGGGCAATTTATTGCTTTTAAATACAAGAAAACAAATTTCTTTGAAACAATGGAGAAACTCCTTCAGGTTCAATTTTAAATCATCACCCAAAGTCCTAAACATTTCCAGAGCAAATATATAGTTGTTTAATAATACCTGGCATAGATTCAGGTTGGAAATTTTTTCCTTATGCTCTCAACTTCTTGCTTTGATTACAGAACAAGTAAGTTAGGAATGAGAGTGTGGGAGGCATACAAAGACAAAAAGAAGATTGGGTTATTGATCTGCAGATAGAAGCAAATTAAATGTGAAATTCCCTTCTCATTAAAAAAGATGATGATGAAGAAGAAGAATCACAGAAAAGACCCAGAACAGAAGGAGGATTTTATTTTGTGGCCGTTAAGCCAATCACCACTTCTTATATATCTTTAACAGAAGACAACAAACATTTAACTCTAGAGAACACATAAGCCTTTACTTTCTCTGCTGATTTTAACCTGAACACCTACACAAACATAGTCATAGTTGGGTGGCTGAAATTATTACCTTGTCTTTGAAATGTTCTCTCTTGATCTTTCTCTCTTTTAAAAAGTTTGTTCTGTAACAACTGGGCATTAATATTTAGTGTTCCTGGAGTTTTTCTGTTCTGTTATTTTTTTCTGTTCTATATTTTTTTTTTAATCAAAGAAGATTTTGTCAACTTGGGGGAGAAGTTATCAATCTTATTCTGTGGATGGCTAGGAACACTCTACTGATTTTGGAAGTAAGCAAATGAGATATAAGCCACCACCACTAGCCCATACATAAATAGGCAGCAACTTGATCTTTGGAAGTATTATTTATTGATTTTGTTTAATATTAGTCATTATCTACAGACTTGTTTTTTCAAGATACTCATTGGTCAGGAAAAGGTATGAGGAAAACAGAGTGAGAACTTTGACACTACTGTAATTCAACTGTAAAAGATAAAATATTTCTATTTTCCAGTCTGAGAAATAGATTGGAGAAGCATATAAAAATAATTCTCAGGCTGTACAAATGGAACAGAGGGGGAATTCTGGAGCAAGATGCCCTTTAGATGCTACAGGATGCAAAGAGAACTTGTAGGATAAGGAAAGGAATGTTGCCAATCCTTACTGGAATTGCATATGGGGACTGGAATTGTGGCTAGTAGTGTAACCAGAGGCCTTTTTGCACAAGGGGTTTTTGAACGCATGGACGGCACGTTGGGATGCAGCATTCGCTCTTGCGGGCAGCCGGATCCATTCCAGGCCGCCCCCAAGTGTCCCAACTTGTCCTCCATGCGTTTGAGTTTCAGAACACTAAAGAGTGCTCTGAAACCGTCTCTGCATGTTCCGAACTGTCTCAGTGAGAAAGCATTCGCACGGTTTCTCTCTATGGCAGCTCGGCCCCTCCCCTGGGCTGCTCCCATTGGCTCCTATGGACCCAGTGTGGGCAGCCCAGGTGCCTTCTTTCCCTGCGTTCCTACTTGTTCCTGAACCCCAGATTGGGCTCCGGGGGTGGGCAGGAACACCAGCCAAAAGCCCTCAACCCATCCCCAGGGTCGCACGCGCGTGTGAATGGGGTTTACCTTCTCCTGCTAGCCCAATTCTAGGCCGGGCTGTTCTGAGCATGCTCGAGGGGGCGGACCCTCATTGGCTGGGCACCCGCCTGGTCTCAACTGGCCATCTGAGCATGTGCGGGTGCCCAGCCAATGAGGGGCCACCCCCTCGAGCATCCTCAGAACAGACCGGCCTAGTCTACACAGAATCGGGCAAGCAGGAGAAGGTAAACCCCATTCACATGAGTGAGGACCCTGGGGATGGAAAGGGCCTTCTCAGTGATGGCCCCTAGATATTTTTCCCCTTGAGGTCTGTCAGGGACCCTCACTTCACATGTTTTGAAGGGCAGTGAAGATGCACCACTTTGCCCTGGTCTTTGGCTAAATTGGGATATAGCTTTTTCTCCCCATGTTCAGACACTTTTATTGTTTTAATATGTTTATATTTGGTTTTAAATAAAACTTCAACCATTTGCAGTACAATGGAGCCCAGCAACTCTTCCTTTGAAGTATCCCTAGGCCTGGAACCTCATTGTGGCAACAAGGTCCTGTTGCCTCTGAAGAACCAGTTGCTCCTGGTAGAATCCGGGCTCTCTTGGACCATATCAAATCAATTTTGAAGCTTTTTTATATTTTTAAATAAAGTTTCCACTTCGTTTTTGAAGATTCTTGACTCTAGGAATGTTTCTCTCAGCACCTGCTTGTTATTTTATGGAGTACTAGGTCAGTTTTCTATTTTTAAAGTCTTAACATGAAGATCCTGTACTTTCAACTGAGCTACTCCCCAA